>OY755248.1:42611462-43333360 GCA_963576725.1 Azorinus chamasolen
GAGCATTTGATCTTGGTCGGCAGCTTTCAAAAGGTGTCTATCAGCTAAAGGGTTATGTAATGAAATGATTTGTTTGCTGTATTGTGATATTTCAACTCTTATCTCCAGGTACCAACTTTACAGCATTATCACCCACTCAGGGGTGACACTTTCAGCCGGCCACTACTTGGCATATGCTCGAGCTCTACCGAAAAAAATAGATGTTTGTAAGGACCAGTCAGTGTTGAACAGTTGGGTTGGCCTTTGCAAAGTTGAGAATGGAGACCATAGTGTTGCCCTCCCAGATAAAGCAGTTACACAAAAGACAGAACCAGAGGCTGACTTAGAAGCAGAGAAAGACACCAAAGGTGGATCATCTAACAAAGTCCCAGTGACGAGGCGTAAAGCTGGAATTGCCACAAAACTTCCTTCTCGTTTTGAAAATAGTGTGGTTGCCAGTACAAAAGTGAAAACATTCGCCAGTTTGGTACCCAAAAAGGTGAAGCCATCTATAACTGAGACACTGAAAACTTCTGTGCTATTTACTACGGAATGGTTTGAGTGTGACGATGAAACTGTACGTGTATTCGATGAGTCAGACTTTCTAGACTTGCTCTCTGGAAGGGATGGGTCTCTATTAGGAACACCATATCTGTTATTTTATCACAAAGCAACATTAGTGTGAATTGAAGACCTATTATTGATTCCTATAGTTATAAAGGATTTAACCTAAATATTCAGTCAAACTTCAAGGCAAATAGTGTAGACCTAGCCAAAATCAAACTGCTCATTAGGATCAGGATCTACACCATTTGTTTTGTCTTTAACCGTTTACTCCATGAATATTCATGTCAGAAATAATGACTTCAATCAATTGGCTGCATTTTTATAATGGCATCATGTCAGAACAAAGGAATACTTACCATGGCCAAAACTAGGAATAGATCTGTTATTTTATAAATAGAGTAAAGCCTAATCAGACGGTTCCTACATGAGCTGTGATCTGGGTCTACTCTGTTTGGAAAGTTTCCAAAAGCCGTCTATGGAGTAAAGCGTTAATATCCTGTTCTGACATGAAACACTGCATGTTCTGACTTGGTAGTAATTATTTGTATGTTATATGTGGGTCCCTTACTAAGTGAGGTGACACTTCTTGATTTTGTAACACTGTGTGTGTGTCATGCAGTAAGAAATAATTGCTCAGAGCAAGGGACACTGGTGCCCTAATTACCCTAAGGACTCCGACATCCAGTCTTACCTCTCCATTGGTTTGTAAAGCTGAATAATTCCATTTGACACCATTATTATATAGTAGCAAATGGTGTAGACCCTGACCAAACAGCACCTGCAGGAGCTATTTGATCTGGATCTGCACTGTTTGCCTTACTTTATGTCTGAACTCTTTGGGTAATTAGGGATGGAGTAATCTACCAACCTCCAGTCCTTACTTATATTTATGGCTGTAGTACTCTGTAGAAAAAATTATAATTGTAATTATTATCGTACATTAAAAAAAAAAAAGGAATCATAAAATAAAACAGCTGTCAAGTGCTAATGAAAGTCTTGCTTTGTATTGTCTAACCACCTGCTTTAACTTTTTCAAGAACATTTATATGTCAAAAAAACTTATTCCAGACCATATTTTATCTAACTTTTAGGTCTTTGAAAAAATATCTTATTTCAGTCCTATGCAAAGAAGCGACGGGGAATTCTATATTAACTCCAAAAATATTTTTGTTCCTATGGATTAACCCATTCCCTCCTAGACTATTTTAGATCCAACCTTTTTAGCTCAACTATTCCAAGAATAGTGGAGCTTTCCTACTTGCCCTGGCGTCTGCATCATACCTTGGTTAAGGTTTTTGTCCTTAACTTTTGGAATAAAGCTTTGAGACTTGGAACACTTGTTCCCATCACAAGCTTTATCTGTAGACAAGAGTACATCACTATGCCAAGCATTTTGACAGAATTATGGCCCTTTTCAACTTAGAATTTTTGTTAAGGTTTTTGTTGAAGTCCACTTATTTACATAACCCTTTGAGATAAAGCTTTGAAACTTGGAACACTTGTTCACAAATTCAAACTTTATCTGTAGGCAAGAGTGCACAACTCTGTCAAGTATTTTGACAGAATTCTTGTTGTTTTTATGTTCCCCAGATCTGATGTTCCCCAGATCAGATCTGGGGACATATTGTTTTTGCCCTGTCTGTTTGTCACCAACTTTAACATTGTTTATAGCTTTTTATCAAGTACAGATAGATACTTGATATTTTGCATGCATATGTATCTCATAAAGCCGCACATTTTGAGGGTGAATTGTCAAGGTCATCCTTCAAGAATATATAGGTCAAATCAGACTTCAACATTGACCATAACTTTTGAACCAGTAGGGATAGAGACTTGATATTTGGCATGTATGTGTATCATGAAACTGCACATTTTGAGGGGTGACATGGTCATCCTTTAGGTTCAAAGATCATATTGGGGCATAGTGTTTCACAAATGCATCTTGTTAACTTAGGTTTTTCTTTTCCTTAAAGATTTCTAAGAGATCCAGTTTTTCTTTTCATTAAATATTTCAAAGAGATCCAACATCTTGATATTTTACTGAGACTGAATACTTGCTTCTAGTATCATTGGACACCACATCAAGCATTTTTATACCCCCGTTGACGACGGGGCATTATGTTTTGCACCTGTCCGTGTGTCACTCTTATACGTGCAGTTGATTGTCACAGTTTTTATACGCCCGTTTGAAAAAACGGGACGTATTATGGAATGGCGCTGTCTGTCCGTCTGTAACATCTCTAACTCAAGTTCCGCTTGGTGGATCCTTCTCAAATTTTAACACAATACTGTATTTATCTAGACATGCTACAGTAGCCTGCCAAGTCCCGGTTTGTTTATCCAAGGTCAAGGCCACACAATTGGACTTAGAATTTGCGTTTAGCAAAAATGTTAACCAGTCTGTCTGTCTGTAACATCTCTAACTCAAGTTCCGCTTGGTGGATCCTTCCCAAATTTAACCACAATGTTTATCTAGACATGCTACAGTAGCCTGCCAAGTCCCGGCTCGTTTATCCAAGGTCAAGGTCGCTTAATTGGACTTAGAATTTGCGTTAAGCAAAAATGTTAACCTCAATTTATGTGGAACAAGTCCACTTATTTACATAACACTTTGTGATAAAGCTTTGAAACTTGGAACACTTGTTCACTGTCACAACCTTCACCTGTAGGCAAGAGTAAATAACTGTCAAGCATTTTGACCGAATTATGCCCCTTTTTAACTTAGAATTTTTGGTTGAGGCTTTGTTAAAGTCCATTTATTTAAATAACCCTTTTGATATAAAGCTTTTAAACTTGGAACACTTGTTCACCATCACAAGCTTCACCTGTAGACAAGAGTACATAACTCTGTCAAGCATTTTGACAGAATTATGCCCCTTTTTAACTTAGAATTTTTGGTTAAGGTTTTGGTTAAAGTCCACTTATTTACATAACCCTTTGAGATAAAGCTTTTAACCTTGGAACACTTGTTCACCATCACAAGCTTCACCTGTAGGCAAGAGTACATAACTCTGTCCAACATTTTGACAGAATTATGCCCCATTTTAACTTAGAAATTTTGGTTAAGGTTTTGGTTAAAGTCCACTTATGTACATAACCCTTTCAGATTAAGCTTTTTAAACTTGGAACACTTGTTCACCATCACAAGCTTCACCTGTAGGCAAGAGTACATAACTATTTCTAACATTTTGACATAATTATGACGCTTTTTAGCTTGGAATTTTTGGTTAAAGTCCACTTATTTACATAACCCTTTCAGATAAAGCTTTTAAACTTGAAACATTTGTTCACCATCAGAAGCTTCATCTGTAGGCAAGAGTAAATACAATGTAACTCTGTCAAGCATTTAGACACAATTATGGCACTTTTTAATTTAGAATTTTTGGTTAAGGTTTATTGTTAAAGTATGCCTATTTACAACCTTGAAACTTGGTCTCAAAATTGGACTTAGAATTTGAGTTTAGCAAATACGTTAACCCCAGTTTATGTTGAACAAGACCTCGACGGGCGTATATTGTGCCCACTGGCACTCTTGTTTCATTATCTTATACACAAGTGTAATATCAGTAACTCCAAAGTTATTAGGGGGAGACAATTAAAAAAAAACCCAGGTGAACAACAACTCATGCTGGTCAACATTCCTGTGAATTTTGGCGACTCTAGCCCTAGCTGTCTCAGAGATATGCACAACACAAAGTTTGTCTAAATTTAAGTCATCAGGGATAATAGCTGCAAAGTTATCAGGGGGAAACAATTAAAAAAATACCAATCACACAACTTATGTTGGTCAACATTCCTGTGAAGTTTGTTGACTCCAGCCCTACTGGTTTCAGAGATACACATGACACAAAGTTTCTCTAATTTTAAGTTATCATATCAGGGGCAATAACTCAACAATCATCAGGGGAAGACAATTCAAGAACCCCAGCTGCACAACTCATGTTGCTCAACATTCCTGTGAAGTCTGGTGACTCTCAGGGGAGACCATTCAAAAACGTCTAGTGCATAACTCATGCTGGTGAACATTCCAGTGAAGTCTGGTGACTAGCCCTACTGGTTTCAGAGATACACATGATACAAAAGTTCTCTAATTTTAAGAGTTCTCTAATTTTAAGTCATCACAGGCAATAACTCAAAAGTTATCGGGGAGACAAAAAAAACCAGGTGCACAACAACTCATGCAGGTGAACATTCCTGTGAAAGTTGGTGACTAGCCCTGCTGGTTTCAGAGATACGTGCGACACCATTTTGTGACAGATGGATGGACGGACAGATAACTCTGCCAAAAACAATATGTCTCCCCTTAAATGGGGGAGACATAATGACTTAGGAATTTTATGTGCAGCTAGGCAAGCACCACCACTGGGGCATCGTGTCTTACAGACACAATTTTCTAATTACACTAACAGTACTGAGAATAGTCGAGCGTGCTGTCCTGTGACAGCTCTTGTTGAATAAATCTACCAAAAGGAGCATTTACTAGAGAAAAGGGAAATTTCAGAATTGTGTAGTTTTGAAACCATTGTGATAAATAGAGCATTAATTTTGCTTCTATGGAGCAAATGCTCAATTTATCACAATGGTTTCAAAAATTACTTTCACAGGTGTCAGTAGGAGGGAATGAGTTAACACATTATCTCCTATAGGAGCAAATGCTCTATTTATCACAATGGTTTCAAACTACAAAATTCTATTTTTTTCCTTTCCTCTAGTTAATGCTCCTTTTCGGTAGATACATTCAAAGAGGTTGGGTCTAAAAATAGCCTAGGAGAGAATGAGTTAATTTTAATATCTTGCATACAGGGTGTGCCAGATGGAACGAAAAAGCGGGGACTAATATTTCAATTAGTATTGGTACAGTAAAACCTCTCTAAACCTGAGTTCTGGTAGAGAAGAATTGAGATACTTTTAGACAGGTGACTGCTTAATGCAGGGTGAAAGCTGCCACCTGTCTCATAGAAATTAGAATGCTATTTAACATCCGATACAGAGCGGTTTACTGTATTAGATAATGTCATGGTTTACAGTTAAGCCACATACAAAGTGTTGTTCAGGCATTTTATTGTAATTATTTTACAAAATAGAACATACAAATAATATTATGATGGACATACTTTAGTGTGGTAACCACTCATCTAAATCTGATATCACTATTACCATATTTACCCCAGATATATGGACACGCAATCTCTGCTCTCCATCGGTTTATAAAGTCAGAGGTCCAGATAAGATGTGTAAATTTAAACATTTTCAACAACATTTTAGTATTTGAGTATGCACCATCATCTGTAGCTCTGTAAAGCTCAATACCCCTTTACTCCATGAATATTCATGTAACAAATAATGACATCAAGAATATTAATTAGATTAATTGTTATAATAGCAAATGGACATTTTCCCCATGGCAGAAACTGTAGAATCGTATCTATATCAAGCAAACGGAGCAGACCCTGATCAGACAGCTCATACAGGAGCTATCTGATCTGGGTCTACTCTGTTTGCAAAGGCATATTTATGGAGTAAAGGAATCAATTCAATGTTGGTAACGTTTCTACTGAATTATCAAATTGTGTAGACTCATTGAACAGTTTGATCTGGGTGTAGACTACTTGCCAAAGTTTTGTCTGTCCAAATATTTGGGTTAATTAGGGTATTTAAACATGAACATTGATAAGCATCATCAACCACTCCCTCTGTAATAAGTGATACTTCTCATATCCGGTATATTCATTTTGTGAATACAAAATACTCGACACAGTAGCTTAACCCTTTCCCTGTTTAATATTCCGGTCAGAAATAATGACATCGTGAATATTAATGAGATGAACTATATAAAAGCATTATTAACAATGGAAGTTTTGACTGTGACAGAGAGTGTAGAATTAGATCTATATAATTCCATAAGCAAACAGAGCAAACCCTCAATCTACTCCGCAAATGCATGAAAAGGTGTTTATATGAGGGAAAGGGTTAATGCAGATAAGGTTTATAGAGGACATTGTTTCCTCCACTTTCTGTACCACTATAACCCATTCCCTCATATTGATGCCTCTGCAAAAGTCACCAGTTGAAACCATTGTGATAAATAGAGCATTTGCTCCTATAGGAGCAAATGCTCTATTTATCACAATGGTTTCAAACTACAAAATTCTAAAATTTTCCTTTTCTCTAATTAATGCTCCTTTTCGGTAGATTTATTCAAAGAGCTTGGATCTAAAAAAATATCCCATGAGGTAATGGGTAACTAGTCACTGGGAGGAATTTTAAGGAATTGAGCCTTTGAATTCTCTGTTATCTTGTCTATATAAATCTTTGCCTGATAGAGATGCATTTTATGCATTTCCAAACAGTAGCTGGGAAATCAGACAAGTGTCTGCTCTATTTGCTAATGAGATAATATAGATCAGTTTCCATGCTTATTAAACTTTTTAGTTGAGTCTGAGTTCGTTCTCAAGTTTTTGATTGGTCAGATTTGAGCCTTTGGCTCAAATCTGACCAATCAAAGGCTTGATAACAAACTCAGACTCAACTAAAAAGCTTTATAAGCATGGACCCAGGTTCTATAGTTTCTAGCAAGGTCAAAAATTGTTGTTTTTTCACAATTCCTATATATAAAAATCTATTAATATTCATACAATCATTATTTCTTACAATATTCATCAGGTACAGGGTTAGACTATGGGAAAAGAGTGAAACTCTACCTTAAGCAATGTTCACTATGAACCTTATCTACTTTTACTTGGAACATATACATGTGTAACAGACAATAAAATTCAGGCATGCTATCATTCACATGCATAACTACAACGGATCCTCAATCACTCCAAGCGGATATTTTACAAATCTATTTGCAGAGTCAATCAGATAAGTCTGTTTAAAATTCATTTCCTGCATAAAACAGTTAACCCTTTACCCCATAGATAAGCCTTTTAATGTATTTGCAAACAGAACAGACCATGATAAGGTCTATGACATAATATAGATCTAATTCCAATTTCAGCCATGGCCAAAACCTTCAATCATCATGTCCTTATGAAAAATCAACAAATTAATATTCATGATGCCATTATTTCTTACATGAATATTCAGTGACTAAAGGGTAGATGGTTAATTACAAGATGTTGAATTATTCTTTTTCTCAACTAGATCAAAATTGTTCGTCAATTCAACCAGATAAACTGACTTAGCTGGCTGCTTGATACAGAATTATCTGTTTGCTTCACTTAACTTTGGCATCATGAATGTTGATTTGTTCCTAAAATGGTATGTGAACTTTATATCTTCTCTATTGCAGAAACTGTAGAATCAGATTTATATTACATGTATACCATAAGCAAACAGAGCAGAGCCTGATCAGATGGCTCCTACAGGAGCCATCTGGGGGTCTACACTGTTTGCAAAGACATATTTATGGAGTAATGGGCTAACCGATTGCTTTAATCTGGCCAATAAATGAATAAGTCCATTCAGTATGAAAGGCTTAAATTTGCAAGAGGATTTTGAATTAGTGCAAAGCCTGATCAGAGGGTTTCTCTAATCTGGGTCTATACTCTTTGAAAATGCTAGTACACCTGTTTCCCCATTCAAAGGGTATGTTTTAACAGTTCCTTTCTAGTTCTTTTAACATCCAAAATTAAAAATAAAACATGATATAATAAATCATGAAATGCATACACTGATGATGGTTGAACAGATGAAATCGCAATCATTAATAAAATTAGAACTCTGCTGGTTTTAAAAACCTAACTGCACACCAATTTCTCCAAACCATTTCTTGATTTGTTGTTGCACCCTAGTCTATATAATATAAAGATATTACATGAACAACTTTACATGTGATCACTACAGGACTGAACAAGGGTGACAAACTACCTGTCAGAAGATTGTTAACATAGGGCTTGACCCTTCAATCATGCAAATGCTTTTTTACGCCTTTGCAAACAGAGTAGACCCTAATCAGACAGCTTTTGTAGGGTCTGCTCTGTTTGCTTATGGAACTATATAGATCTGATCCTACAGTTTTTGTCTATTAAAGCCAAAAATGCTTGAAAGATTTAAATTATAAAAGTTTCATTGATGAATATTCATGAGGTAACCAAATTCACGTAAAAATGATTAGGGAAAGTGTTAACCCTTTCCTCCATAAATACGCCTCTGTAATAACCACTTCTTGAAACCATTGAGAAACCATTGTGATAAATAGAGCATTTGCTCCTATAGAGGCAAATGCTCTATTCATCACAATGGTTTCAAAATTTGACTTTTCTCTAGTAAGAGCTCCTTTTGGGTAGATTCATTCAAAGAGGTTGGGTCTAAAAATAACCTATGGAGGAAAGGGTTAAAGAAGATCATTATCAAACAGTTTTGATCCAGATGTGACACTGAGTAAATTGGTGTCTCATCAGAATCTAATTTAATCAGATCTGTATAATTTCATAAGCAAAGAGAGCAGTTACTGTTCGACTGACTTTTCCGATCATGTTTATGACCAAGTTGTTGAAAATTGTATAAGAAGAAACAATACTACTGATTTCAAAGTTAGTGTTTTGGTCCGGCCAAAACTTAACCCATTCCCTCATATTGACGCCTCTGAAAAAGTATCTTTTTTAAACCATTGTGATAAATAAAGCTCCTATGGAGCAAATGCTCTATTTATTGCAATGGTTTCAAAACTATAATTTAAAAAAATCCTTTTTTGTAGTAATTGCTCCTTTTCAGTAGATTTATTAAAAAAGGTTGGGTCTAAAAATAGTCTAGGAGGGAATGGTATAATATAACAAAAATAAATGTTGAGAACTATTTTGTGGGTTTTGTACAAACTATTGTACAATCTTGTTACACCACTAAAACGGTGGATAAAAGTCTAGTTTTACATGCACAAATAAACTGAACAATATGAACACTTTACTTGATATTTAAGCATTTACAAACAGAAGACCCAGATCAGACAATAGTGGTAGGATTTGTCTGATCAGGGTCTGCTCAGTTTGCTTAAGAAATAAAACAGATCTGATTCTACAGTTTCTGCCATGGCCAAATATTTTCCTTGTTCATATGCCAATTTAAATTTGGTGTTTGGTGCAAAACTAGTGTAACCATTATCTAACCTTTATAAATACAGTGAAACCCCTCTAAACCGGAATTCTTGTAGAGAGGAATTAAGATACTTTTAGGTAGGTGGCTGCTTAATGCACTGTGAAAATCCTGCAGAAAACTCTTAGACGTGCTTTCTGCATTAAGCTGCTACCGGTCTGAAAGACAGATATTTATGCTAACCCAGTTTAGAGGGTTTTTATTGTATTTACAAAATAATTTTTTTGAATCAAAGTTAATTTTCTTTCATTTCTGTTACAAACATGATGGAGAATGTAAAACAGTTTGAAATGTGATGATTATTGAAATATTAAATATAGTTACAACAGTTTTACACTAAGCCCAAGAAATATTCAGCTTATAAAGTTTTATTCAGTATGTTAACATAACTTAACAATTAATGAGTCACGTAACATTCATCTCTCAGGAAGCTCAGACATTTTCAAACTGTGTACAGCCACATCAGCTGTAGCTTTAGAATACAACAACAATTGGCCCCAAGGTTATAAAACTTTGTGCTTTAGACGAAGTTCTCAAGCTCGAACTCAAAAGTTTTGTAACCTTGGGGCCACATCGAGGCCCCACTGTCTGCAACAACAATGGACAAAATACCACTGAATCTGATCTGACCGTTGATACAATGTGCACCCTGATCAATCTCTGCTTTCAGACAAACAAAGATATGGAACTACAGTTTTCAGATATCTGAATACCCTATTTTACACAGGATGCTGGGCAACTGTTATTAATGTATACATGCAAACTTGTGTGTGATTTCATACAATGCGTTCATACATTGGTCCAACAGCTTGTTCAATAAAACTTTCAAGACATGTCTATGTGCATTTTCATTCATTCCTTTTGTCAACAGATGTTATACATTTAAACCTGATGTCTCATCTTTGTGTTAAACAATGTAGAACCATATCAATATTTAGAGCAACACCAGTTTTCTACTTTTTAAACCTTCAATCCTTTACTACATATGCCTTTGAAAATATAAAATATACCCAGATCAAACGACAACCACCTGTTTTTTAAGACTCTTATGCTCAATAAATGAATGGCCATTTAAGACAGGTTCTACTGTATTCAGACACCTTATCACACCTCCACCACGTTGCAAAGCCTAGGAAGTGATGTAGATCCTGATCAAACTACTACTCCAGGAGCAATTTGACCATGGTCAGCTGTGTTGATCAATTAATCTAGCCAACTCAGGGTTATAATGGTAGGACCAGCATGATTTGCTAAATACAGTAACCACTTAATGAATAAACATATCTGTTTTTATAAGCAGGTGGTTGCTTAATGCAGGATGAAAGGAGCTTTCTGCATAACTTTCGTCCTGCATTAAGCGACCACCTGCATCTGCCACTGTGAAATATGCCCCTTTTTGCCGGTTGCATTAGAGGGGTTTTACAGGAACCACATTTTTTTGTATTCTTCCATCACAAACAATGGAGTCTTGAATCAGATGGTTGTCTGTGTCTAAACTGTCAACTTGTGTCCATTCTTTATCTTATTCTTTCATCCCCTTGTATGTTTATGAAATGATTTTCTTGAAGCAGACAAATGTAAATATACAACATTTCATGGGGACTTGTATGACTATGATCTTGACCAGTGTGTACAGAAAATGTTCACTTACATGTACATGTTTCACAAACAGTAATACCAATGTTTCACAAACAGTGTAGAACCACATGTTTCACAAATGGTGTAGACTTGCATGGATCACAAATGGTATAGACGAACATGTTTCACAAACGGTGTAGCATGTTTCCCACATGGTGTAGACCTACATGTCTCACACATGGTGTCAACCCACATGTTTCACAAATGATGTAGACCATGTTTTCACAAATGGTGTAGACCCACACTGATACTGAAACAATGCTGATACAGCATTCTATAATGAGATAAGTTTGGGTCTATATTGTTTGGTAACATTGGATGGAGAGTCCATTTTACCCTTGCACTGACTCAATGACAAAAGATGTTGAAAAAAGCTGTGATTATATGTATAGCTTTGTAGATGGACATATAGTCATTTAATGCCTTAGAACACATATGCATGTCATACATACTTCATTTACAAGCAAGTCTTCCTCTCATCTAGTATGACTTTAATATTAACCCTTTACTCCACAAAGTAATTAAAATAAGTAATTTTTCGTCTGCAACAATTGTCGTCTGTTTCAATTCTTAAAATAAACTTTCATTTTTTTTTGCAAAAATATGGTCAAGATGACAAACAGTTTGGATTTGCATTATGCGGCGTCTCATCTGGATCCAAACTGTTTGCATAGGTAATAACAATTTCGCCTCTAGCGTGCAAAGAGTTAAATTAAAGACTTTGCAAACAGTGTAGACCCAGATCAGGGTGTGTTCTGTTTGCTTGTGGAATGATTCTGCAGTTTCAGGCATGATCCAAATTCCCTGTGTTCATATATCATTATAAAAATTCATCCACATGTAATTAATATTCAGTCATTATTTTGTTCATGAATATTTATAGAGTAATGGGTTAACCTTTTGCCAAATCTTGTAAAGCCAGGTGTATCCTGTTTGAAAAATGCAGCATTGAAAAGACTATAAATTTTTTCTTCTTCCACTATTCCCAATGTTACGCCACCTAAGATCTCTCTTAATATACTGAACAAGTTTTAGTGGATTGAAAATGTCTTCTTATTCTGAGAATACTTTCTCCCACTTCTTTATAGACCTATCAGCTTGTCAAACAGTCTTGATTCTGCTGAGATTCATGACTTAGTCAGCATCTCATCTGGATCCAAACTGCAATAGCAATACTGCAGTGTGCCATAAAGCATGTACTAAAGACCAGATTAAATTATGGTACTTTACTTTTTTGCATACAGTTCAAGACCCTGTTTAATACAATTATGCTCATATTTATTTCAGATTTTGCAAAAACATGTGTTTTTCTATCAATCTTTTTTTCTCTCTTCTGAATGAGTGTTTCAATATAGATGTTTATGCTGATGTACACGTTAAATTTAATTCCTTACACAAAGAATATTCATGTAAGAAATAATTACTGTATGAATATTAATTAGCTGAATGTTTATAATGTTTATCATAATCAAACAATGCAGACCCTGATCAGATGGCTCCTACAGGAGTTGTCTGATCTGTGTCAACACTCTTTGCAAAGGCTTCTCTAAGGAGTAATGGGTTGCAAACAGAGTAGACCAAGACCAGATGGCTCCTGTAGCAGTTGTCTGACCAGGGTCTGCTCTGTTTGCTTATGGAATAATATACATGTAGTAAACAGTTTCTGCAACGGCCAACATTTCATGAGTTTATTTACAAAAATCAATCTAGTTAGTATTCATGATACCATTATTTCTTCAATGATTATTCATGGCGTAAAGGGTAAACTGTTTGCACACACTTGAGTCCTGATGACCCTGTTCAACAAACGCTGAATATCTTACTGTATGACATGCTGCAATTTTATTGTGGTATATTGCTGTATAAATAGTTCATTAATTAACCCTTTTCTTCATACACACACCTTTTGATGCTTTTGTAAATACAGTAGAACCTGTCTTAGGCGACCATCAAAAAGGGGTAAAAGTGTGGGCCTATAAGGCAGGTGGTAGCTCAATGTTCCTATAGGAGCTTTCTGTATAACTTTTGCCCTGCATTAAGCAACCACCTGCTTTTAAAAATCCCTATGTTCAATAAATGAATGGCCGCTTAGGAGAGGTTCTACTGTAGAGTACACTGAGATTACACAGCTCTGGTAGGAACTGTCTGATCAGTATTTGTTCTGTTTGCTTATGGAACAATATACAGTAAAACCTCTCTATAACGACCACTAAATTACATCAAGTATTTTGTTTTAAATGCAGGTGGATGCTTAAAGCAAGGTGAAAGTAAAACAGGAGCGTTCTGTTTTACTTTCACCTTGCTCTAAGCAACCACCTGCCCTAAATACCAACTAATTAATATAATTTAGTGGTCGTTATAGAGAGGTTTTACTGTAGATCCAATTTAGAGGTTTTACTGTAGATCCAATTTACAGTTTCTGCTATGACCAAACATTTTCTTATCACATGCCATTATGAATTCAGCTAATAAGCATCCATAGTTCTTATTTCTGACTTAAAAATTCAAGAAGTAAAGCAAGAAAAGTTCAAGAGGTAAAGCGTGGAGTATCAAACAGGCTGGATCCTGATGAGATGCTCAGGTTTTTTGGCATTTCATCAGGATCCAAACTGTTTGCATAAGTTATCATAGATTAGCATGTAGCAGACAGTTAAAATAAATTCTTTCCCTACTGAATATTCATGTAAAATTAATGACATCATGAATATTAATTAGATTAAATTCTATAATGGCATACAATCAAATTATTTTAGCCAGTACAGAAACTGTAGCAACAGATCTATAGTATTTCATAAGCAATCAGAGCAATCCCTGATCCCTGACCAGATGCCTCCTACAGGCGCCATCTGATCTTGGTCTACTCTGTTTGCAAAAGGCATGAAAAGGTGTTTTATGTGATGGAAAGGGTTAACAGCCTTTGGTTAAAAGATTTCACAGAAGATAAATAGCATCTATTCACATCATTATTTAACAAATCATTTGTAAAAGAACAATTTCATCATATCATTTGTAAAAGAACAATTACATCATCTAACAAATTCTTTCATTAACATGTATCGAGACATTCTCTTTTCTGTAAATGAATATCACAACAGTAATAAGTTATTTGCATTATTCACATTGAAATTTCAACAATATGACCAACTAACATTATATTCCAACAAGGAGGCCATAATAGGGCAGAATCACTCAACCAAGGAAACAAACCATATGACTATTGTGTTATTAACCCTTTAATCCATAAATACGCCTAGAGGAGCCGTCTGATCAGGGTCTGCTCTGTTTGCTAATAGAATTTAATAGATCTGGGGTTTTTTGCTTTCTAAAATGTATACAATGGGTCACCTCCCATATTTCTTTATAACTATTTTGTAAATGAATATTCAGTAGATATTGAAATGTGGCCTAAATGCAGAACAGTGACAGGGTTAATATATCTACAAATGTTGGATTGGAGAAGAAAGAAAGGGAAAACTTCATACAAAAGACTTTAGCTACCAAGCTCTATGAAGTGTGGGTATAAGAATGTCAGTTTCTCAGTTCTTGATGCATTTGCTGGAGAAAAAGGGTAAGCATAGATCGTAGACATTGTGAAGCATTTAAGTCTACTCAAATCAAGTTCCTAAAACATATGATTAACAAGTAATGTTGTACAAAGAGCCTATCCTGCAGGCTGACTGGAATATATATGACTTAACAAATCAATACAATGTATACAATTTACATACAAACCCTAAAAAAACTAGGCCTAAATTCATCAAAACATTCTCACACTTGAAACCCAAGACTCTTCTCAAACATGTTTGAGAATAATCTAACCCTTTCCCTGAAAGAGATGCCTTTTGACACCTTTGCAAACAGAATAGATCAAGATCAGATGACTCTTGTAGGTGCCATCTGATCAGGATCTGCTCTATTTGCTTATGGTAATATATTGTTTATGCAAAGGCTAAAATATCCTGTGTTTCATAAACTATTTAATATAAAAAATCAGATAATAAATATTCATGATGTCATTATTTCTAATATGTGTATGAATATTCTTGAGATAAAGGTCTAAAGTCTCAAGCCTGAGATTCAGACCTTGACTTTCTCACAATGACAAACATCTATAAATTGTTAAGTAAAACCCCTCTAAACTGGATTTTTAGTCAAGAAGAATTAAGATCTTTTTAGGCATGTGGCTGCTTAATGCAGGAAGGAAGACATGCAGAAAGCTATTAAAGGAGCTTACTGCAGGACTTTCTTTCACCCTGCATTAAGCTGCCATCTGTCTTACATACTAATTTGGACATCCAGTTTAGAGGAGCTTAACCCTTTCCCTGTTCTATGATTATTCCAAATTTCACTACCTACTGAATATTCATGGACAAATAGTTAGAATTCCATATGGAAAGTGGAACTTTGTCGCCATTTCAGAAAGTAAAGAAACATTTTTTCAAAATCCACTAGCAAACACAGCAGACCCTGATCAGACAGCTCCTCTAGGAGCCGTCTGATCTGGGTCTACTCTGTTTGCAAATGCGTGAAAACACGTTTATATGAGGGAAAGGGTTAACTGTACTGTCTATGGCATAACTCGGTTTCATATCACTGTAATGGAATACCTATCATGACCGCAGAAATTGATAGCAATGTGATAAAAATACAAAATCAGAAAATGTCATAAAGTTTTAAATGAATGCCATAAAATTCATCTAGAAATTCACTGTTCATACATGATTAATTGAAGAGGATAGGCACCTGACCTTTAATTCATTGCACGCTAGTTAACCGTTGTCTTGTAATATTGTCCTCTGCTACGATTTGATTCTCAAAAGTTATTTTAGTCTTCTATTTCTCTCCAAATGTTCAGTTAGAGTATCCAATAGTTTGGAACCTGGTAAGACACAGAGTTACATGATGTCTCATTTGGATCCAAACTATTTGTATAGGTACAGTAAAACCCCTCTAAACAGGAATTCTAGTAGAGAAGAATTTAAATACATTTAGGCAGGTGGATGCTTAATGCAGGGTGAAAGTCATGCAGACAGTTCCTAGAGGAGCTTTCTGAATGACTTTCATCCTGCATTTAGCTGCCACCTGTTTCAAAGACCGATATTTATACTACATTTAACATCTATTTTAGAGGAGTTTTACCGTAATTACAAATTCACTGCAAGAGTACAAAGAGCTATCACAATATGGAGTGACTTGGAGTAAACTACCATCTCATTAGGATAAAAAAAATCTCACAATCAACTTCAGGAAATAATGTAGATAACAATGTCAGTCAAGAAATAATTGCTCAGCAATCTACAGAATAAACAGCCATATCTATTTCATTTGTACTGTGTCATCTGTACGCTTACATTCTAGCAAGCTGCAATATTTGCTTGAATTTTAGCCCACAATTAAAAACTTCATCAACACATATCTCTTGCCTGTCTTTAACTCTTTACTCCATGAATATTCATGAAAGAAATGATGACATCATGAATATTAATTAGATACTTTTAAAATGGCATATTAACACATGAATTGTTTTGCCAAAGCAAAAAATGGAGAATCAGATATATATTATTCCCCAAGCAAACAGAGCAGACCCTGATCAGACGGCTCCTATAGGAGCCATCTGATCTGGGTCTACTCTGTTTGCAAAGGCATAGAAAGGCCTATTTATGGAGTAAAGGGTTAATCTTTTCTCCAAAGATATGAGTTTTCATGCTTTGCAAACAGAGAAACCTAGAATAGACTGCTCCTGCAAGAGCTGTATGATCAGGGCCTGCTCAGTTTGCTTATGAAATTATACGAACATTATTCCAGTGTTCATATGCCAGACTTAAATTATTCTTGAATTCTTGTATAAGTATTCATGAGGTAAAGGATTAATAAAATTATTGTAACATTATTAATATACCAAATTTCATTTAGCCAAACCTTCAGATAAGATCCAGATCAGAATCCTTCGGTAGGAGCTATCTGATGAGAGTCTTTTCTGTTTGCTTTAACCCTTTCCTCCATAGGCTATTTTTAGACCCAACCTCTTTGAATGAATCTACCCAAAAGGAGCATTTACTAGAGAAAAGTAAAATTTTAGAATTTTGTAGTTTGAAACCATTGTGATAAATAGAGCATTTGCTCCTATAGGAGCAAATGCTCTATTTATCACAATGGTTTCAACAGGTGATATTTACAGAGGCGCAGAAAGGCGTATTTATGGAGGAAAGGGTTAATGTTACAGAATTATTCTGTACCATTTTCCATTGAAGTTTCCTTATTTTATATTTTAATTCATGATGGAATCTTGCATAAATATACATCAGGTATAGCATAGCTTTGTTTTAACTTGTCTCATTTAACAGTATGGGGCACTTCCAGAATAGCGGACCCTGCTTTTATAGTCAAGAGGTGTTCAATGTTTCTTTTTGGGGGCTGCCACCCCCACACCCCTGCTTGATATATTTCGCTCATTAAAAGACATTTCTATAAGGATGCCTAGATGGGTGAAATTACAGCAAATGTCAAAGCTTAAAAACAAAATAACAACCGAGATGGGCAAGAAAGATGCGCAGTGGACGGGGGTCCGCTTTTCTGGAATCTATCCTAACTGTATAAAATAATCTGTTAGCCCATTACCTCACAGGCTATTTTTAGATGCAACCTCTTTGAATTAATCTACCGAAAAGGAGCATTAATTAGAGAAAATGAAAATATTAGAATTTTGTAGTTTGAAACCATTGTGATAAATAGAGTATTTGCTCCTATAGGAGCAAATGCTCTATTTATCACAATGGTTTCACATAACGACTTTTACAGACTGAGAGTCATCAAAAGTCATCAATATGGGGGAATGGGATCATTAATATTCACAATAACCATGAATATTCATGGGGTAAAGGGTTAAATCAAGCATACTGCTATATACATGTATTGACAAAACTTGGTGTACAGATGGACAGGATGAAACACGTCATATCCTCTATTATTCAAATAACAGGGTGTGTAAACATTTTGGAAAATTGCTGTTCACAATGGCAACATGATTTGATGCAGTCAGGAACAGGAGATTGTGTAGGAATAAGAGATTGTGTATCAAACTTTTACCATTTGAATACTGAAGGTAGAACTTGTTCAGTATGAAAAAATTAATTAATTTTCAAAGACCTGGGTGGACGGCACATTCAGTAGCAATGAGATCTGGCTCTACGCAGTTTGCAAAGGCCAGTAAACTCTTTCTTGCATTCAAAGGGTTAACGATAGTACAGGACTTTTTACCTACTGTTTTCAAAACAGACAAGAAGAGATGTCATAAAAGTATGCATACAATAATATTTGAAGATGACATTTTTCTCAGTGAGCTAACAGTTAACAAGAGGACCATGATGACCCTGTATCGCTCACTTTATCTGCAAGCCACATGAATGAATGAAATGAACTTCTGCACAGTATGCATTCACTTTCACCTCGCTTCACAAACTGCCATTTCATCATTCCACTGTTAAAAGTGTAGTGTTACCCTCTTCAAACTAAAACTGCTTGTTAAAGATTTTGAATCCCTTAGAGATATTGTAAAATCTCAATAATGCGACTACATAACTTATTATCATAGGAATCTGTAAAAGCAGGTGGTTGCTTAATGCAGGGCAAATGTTAAATACAGTAAAACCTCGATTATTCGAATTTTCGTTATAAACGAATTTAGACCCTTTTAGGCAGGTGGCTGCTTAATGCATGATGAAAGTCATGCAGAAAGCTCCTAGAGGAGCTTTCTGCATGACTTTCACCATGCATTAAGCTGCCACCTGTCTTAAAGATCGATAATAATACGTATTTTAGTGTTCGGATAATCGAGGTTTTACTGTATACTGCTTAGAGACTTTACTGTATTGAGAAAGTTGACTTCCTGCACAGGTAATCACAGAGTCAACAACAGTATGTTGAATGCTAATAGCTATGGGTTAACCAGTCGTTTGAAATATTGAATGTCGTATAAATGTTTCGAAAACTTTTAATTTTCTTCAGACTTGTTAGTTAACCATGTGTTTTTGGTGTTTTGATTGGTTTTTCTTGACCAATACATGCAGAGAAGGATTTACATAAAAGTTTTTGCCAAATTACAATCCAGGAAGCTGTTTCAAGTGAGAAGATTTCTCAGGTTTTCGATACCTCTAGGTAGCAAAAACCAGATAAAACACAAAGGTGTGATAAACCTGGGCAAAAGAGCGGCAAAGAAACTAACTGGTAGTAATGAGACACATTAGAAAACCAAGCATAAAACAGAATTAAAATCTGGCCAGCCAATTTTGAAACATATTTCTAAAGCTTAATGGTTGCAATGGTAACCAATAAATATCCAATCAGCATACAGGAGAACACCCCTAAAAGGGCTACTTGATATATAAACATGGGCATCATTATCCCTTTACTCCATAAATACGCCTTTGCAAACAGAGTAGACCCAGATCAGATGGCTCCTATAGGAGCCATCTGATCAGGGTCTGCCCTGTTTGCTCATGATACAATATAAATATGATTCTACAGTTTCTGCTATGTTAAATAATCCTGTGTCAGTTTGCCATTATAACAATTAATGTGATTAATATTCATGGCATCATTATTTTTTACATGAATATTCATGGAGTAAAGGGTTAAAAGGCTTGAGATAGGATGAGTTTTAAGCTCCATGTACCCTTGAGGCCCAGAGCAAAACTTCTCTTAACCCTTTACCTGATAGAATAAACATTATTCTAATGAATATTCAGTAAGTCATGAATTCTTGCAGAAATACTCATCAGGTAACGGGTTATCCCTTTCTACCACTTTGCAAACTGAGTAGACCCAGATCAGACGGCACCTGTAGGAACAGTCTGATCAGGGTCTGATCCGTTTGCTTATGATATAATTTCTGACCTCGCCAAACCTTCCTGTGCCCATTTGCTAATATAACAACCAATCTAATAAATATTCATTATTTCTAATATAAATATTAATGGAGCTAAGGATTAAACAGGTTTTTACCGTATTTCATTATTTCGTTCCTCATACCTACAGATCAAGTTTGCTCGACATTGAGCCTGTGTTCATACAGACAACAGACAGGGACTGGTTCTAATGACTCACCTCTTACTGAGTACTAAGGTGAGCTTAACAAAGCATACTTCGCATACAAACGATGAACATGAACAGTGACTGGTCATAATGACTCACCTTTTACTGAGTACTAAGGTGAGCTAACAAAGCATACATCACATACAGACAATGAACAGTGACTGGTCATAATGACTCACCTCTTACTGAGTACTAAGGTGAGCTAACAAAGCATACATCACATACTGCAGAGAAAATGTTTGCACATGACATATATGGGGGCCAGCCTTCCCCGCCAAACCAGTGGCAGGTGTGAGCCAGCATAAAATACAGCCACATTGCCTCATATAACACTTTCATTTGTATCCTACACTCAGTCAGTCAGTGGTCCTATATATTACACCTTCAATAAATAGTTACACCACATAATAAACACACTGGTATGTTGATCACGTGTCACGATGCATTCTAGATGGTTTCCAATCTTATCCTGCTGTTATAGTTCCTTTTACCTTTAACCTTTTCCCTGTTGAATTTTCATATAAGAAATAATGACATCATGAATATTAACAAGCTGAATTATTTTGCAGCATTAATCAATGAATATTTGACAGTGGCAGAAAGTGTAGAATGTGGGTTTACTCTGTTTGTAAACATGTGAAAAGGCCTTCATATGAAGGAAAGGGTTAACCCTTTACTCCATAGATACATATTTTAACACCTTAGCAAGCAGAGTAGAACCAGATCAGGTAGCTCCTGCAGAAGGCATCTGATCAGGGTCTGCTCTGTTTTGCTTATGAAATAATATAGATCTGATTCTACGGTTTTAGCTATGGCCAAAACTGTTTCTCTGTTCATATGCCAATTAAAAAAATTCAGCTAATTAAAATTCATGACATCATTATTTCTTACATAAATAATCACGGAGTAAATGATTAATATATGTTGCCTACTCATTCACTGGTTTCTTCCAATATTTCAGAATTCATTTCAGAGTCATTCTTCTCAGTCATTTTCTCAGAGCTCAAGATAAGAGGAATATTCAGGAAATCTAGGTAAGCCATTCTCATTTGTTTCTCCAACAAACTCAGTCCAGTTTGCTCTCATCAGAATTGATTCTCAGAGGCAATTCTAGTAAGTACCTAAAGATAGACTGAGAAATAAGAGAATTGGATAGATAAGTATACCGGAGTATACCTCTTATATACAGCTCTGCATATAATTCACGCATTTCTTCCGAGATTTCAAAAGTCATCCTTTTTTCATTCGTTTCTTGCATTGCACAAAGCTATCCGTTAGGTTTCCATTTCAACCATCTGTCCAAACAAAAGCCAAGCCAACTTCCATATCACATCTAATAGCAGTTCAGTAGGACAAGAAGAAAACATTTCATGCATACACATTGTCTGTGACTATTGTTGCAACTAGACACCCAGTTCCTTTGTCAAAGTATAACACAGCATTTGCAGTATCTTTGTCGTCCCCCACCAACAGACGCTGGGGGTGTGACTGGTGCAAAGTAGGCGTGTACTTTTATATTTGGTAGTCTGGTCTGAAACAAGAGCAAAAATGAGTATAAATATAGACAGAAAATTCATTAGTAATCACTTAAATTCTTTACCTAATGAATAATCATGCAAGAAATGAATCATGAATATCAATTAGATGATTTTTTTATACAAGAATATCAGTTAACCCTTTCCTTTATTAAACGTGTTTTCACGCATTTATAACTATTTTTCCCATGAATATTCAGTAGGTATTGAAATTTGGAATAAACATAGAACTGGGAAAGAATTAACAAATTTTTGGCCATAAAAAACCTGTAGAATCAGATCTGTATCATTACTTAACCCATTCCCTCATAGGCTATTTTTAGATCCAACCACTTTGAATTAATCTACCGAAAAGGAGCATAAACTAGAGAAAACTAAAAGGAAAATTTTGTAATTTTGTAATTTGAAACCATTGTGATAAATAGAGCATTTGCTCCTATAGGAGCAAATGCTCTATTTATCCCAATAGTTTCAAGAAGTGACTATTACAGAGGCGTAGGAAAGTGTATTTATGGAGGAAAGGGTTAAGCAAATGGAGCAGGCCCTGACCAGATGGCTCTTACTACATAATCTGATCTGTGTTTCACTTTGTTCTGTTTGCAAAGGATCAAAATGCATCATTATCAAATAAAGGTTCAACCAGCAGCATGGCTTAACATAGACTGGCAAACACTCTGACTGTGTTTTGCATTTAGTCTATTAAGAAGGAAAGGATGCTTCATCACTGATACATCTGCCGTTCAGGACTGGTTATATTTATGATAAAGAATATTCTCTGGTCCAAGGTTCAGATTTAACCCGTTCCTCCATAAATATGCCTTTCTAAGTCTCTGTAAATGTCCCTTTATGAAACCATTGTGATAAATACAGCATTTTCTATATAGGAGCAAATGCTCCATTTATCACAATGGTTTCAAAACTGCACAATTCTAAACTTTTCCTTTTCTCTAGTAAATGCTCCTTTTCGGTAGATTCATTCGAAGAGATTGAGTCTAAAAATAGCCTATGGAGGAAAGGGTTAATAAACAAAAGCACCACATGCAAGTGCCAATGCCTGTCTGTTCAAATGGGTCCATAAAGGGGCATAACTTTGTTCAAATGTCAAGGTCACAAGTTAAAAAACATATTATTGATTGAAAGGTCTTGCCACAAAGGATTCACATATGGAATATGAGAGCCTTGCTGGTTTAGATTTAAAAATGACAGACATCTTAATTTTTTATTTCCTAAGTCCATAAAGGGCATAATTTTGTGCCTTAAAGAGCTGTGACTTCTTGTCAGATTGTAGCCCTAGTGATAATGAACAAGTGTGTGAAATTTCATAAAATTTGTATCAATAATAAAGAATTAATAGCTAAAGTTAAAGTTTCCAGCCGACGACAACAACGATAATGCTGACACCTGAGTTACAATAGCTTTTTTTCCCTCGAAAAAAACAACAACAAACAAACTAAAAAGGGCTTAGACTGTCTTTGTCAGGCTTAAAATTCATTTCAATCTCATGTCACATCCACCAATTTTAATTTGAAGAAATAAATGTCCATGAGTAATTTAAATAATAGCGTAATCAAATTGTCTGCATGTCTTGTGAAGAGAGACTGAGATTGATTTATTTTTTTATAATATGAGACATTCTCTGCATCTTCAGATTGATACAGTAGAACCTATCTATAGTGACTATTAATTAATAAACATAGTTATCATTAAAAGCATGTGGTTGCTCAATGAAGGGCAACAGTAATGCAAAAAGCTCCTACAGGAGCCTTTTGCATTACTTTGTCCAGCATTAAGCTACCATCTGTCTTAATCCAGAATTGGACATCTTTTAGGTGGTCATTGTAGAGAGATTTACTGTACAGTAAAACCTCTCTAAATTGGAATTCTAGTAGAGAATAATCTAGATACTTTTAGGCGGGTGGCTGCTTAATGCAGGGTGAAAGTCATGCAGAAAGCTCCCGGAGGAGCTTTCTGCATGACTTTCACCCTGCATTAAGCTGCCACCTGTCTCCAAGACTGATATTTATACTAAATTTAATGTCCAGTTTAGAGAGCTTTTACTGTATATGTTAAATAATTTTTTATCCAAGCCGCTCATCATTTCGTAAGATTATACTCGTAATACCAACCTTGAGTCTGCGTATTCCCTGTCGAGTGATCAGCTGGCAATCGTAGAGCTCAATCCTCTCCAGGCTCTGACAGGCCATCAGATGGTCCAGTGAGGCGTCCGTGATCAGCGGACAGTTATCTAGCTCCAGAATTTGTAAATGTTCGGTGGCACAGGGGCTAGAGCCCAAATGTCTAATGCCTTCATCGGTTATTAATTCACAATGGGATAAACTCTACAAAAAAAAAGAAGAAAATATCAATTTCATTCTTTTGATATTATTTGTTTTTACTTGATTGTGACCCTTGTGATATTTGAAAGTGTGTATTCAACGGAAGTAGCTCAAAAGATTCTATAACTGATGAATATTCATGTAAGAAATAATGACATCATGAATATTTATTGGCTAAAATTTTACAATGGTACAGTAAAACCTCTCTATAACGGCCACTAAATTATATCAAGTATTTTGTGTCAAAGGCAGGTGGCTGCTTAAAGCGTTATAGGAGCGTTCTTTTTTACTTTCATCTTGCTTTAAGCAGTCATCTGCCCTAAATACCAACTAATTAACACAATTTAGTGGCCGTTATAGAGAGGCTTTACTGTACATGAAGGCAGTAGAAACTGCATCATCAGATCTATATCATTTCATCAGCAATCAGAGTAGATCCTGATCAGACAACATCTGATGTGGATCAGCTCTGTTTGTAAAGGTGTCAAAAGTTGTATCTACATGTTTCAGATAAAGGATTAGAATTTGTTTGCTTTTTCATCAAATAATATCTATTATGACACAGAGACTGATATCTCAACTATATCTAAATTTCTTTGAAAACAGGTATGCTAAACACCAGCCTTGCTGGGAAGATAGGTTTCTCATACGCATTTCGATGATGATTTCGTGTATGTATAACTCTATGCATACTAAGTAACTGTCACCTGAAAATATCAACACCTGCTATAGTAGTTGACCCATTTCCTCATAGGCTAAATTTAGATCCATCCACTTTGAATAAATCTACCGAAAAGGAGCATTAACTAGAGAAAAGGATTTTTTTTAGAATTTTGTAATTTGAAACCATTGTGATAAATAGAGCATTTGCTCCTATAGGAGCAAATGCTCTATTTTCCACAGTGGTTTCAATACGTTATTTTTAGAGAGGTGTAGAAAGGCGTATTTATGGAGGAAAGAGTTAAATTTTCCTCCATGTCTTTTCTCCATTTTCCTTAACCCTTTTTTTGTTCTATGTTTACTCCAAATATCAATATCTACTGAATATTCATGGACAAAAGGGTTATAATGAAATATGGAAGGTGGAACATTATAGCCATTTTAGAAAGTAAAGAAACATACATGTATATCTATTCCATTGCAGACTGATCAGATGGCTACAATAGGAGCTGTCTGATCTGGGTCTACTCTGTTTGCAAAGGCGTAGAAATGCTTATTTACGGAGTAAAGGCTTAATGTCAAACAGCTTGGATCCTAATGAGAGGCCAATATCCGATGAATCTAATCTGGACCACAACTGTGTAATCTGGACCACAACCGTCTGTAATCTGGATCAAAACTATCTGTAATCTGGATCACAGCTGTCTGTAACCTGGATCACAACTGTCTGTAACCTGGATCACAACTGTCTGTAACCTGGATCACAACTGTCTGTAGCCTGGATCACAACTGTTCTGTAATCTGGATCACAACTGTTCTGTAATCTGGATCACAAACTATTCTGTAATCTGGATCACAACTGTCTGTAATCTGGATCACAACTATCTGTAATCTGGATCACAACTATTCTGTAATCTGGATCACAGCTGTCTGTAATCTGGATCACAACTATCTGTATAGATTATCAAAAAGTTGCTACCAGTGGGCAAATACTTATATTTTTCTTCTTTTGCACAAGATAAACAAGTGCTCCACAAAATAGAGAATATTTTCCCTGAAATCTGAAATTGGTTATTTTAAGGTAAACATCATTGTATATACAAGATGCATAATGCAAACATTTATGAAAATAGATCCTTTATCTCTATACCAAACATTATGCTGTGATCACTCTCTTTGAGATGATTCTAAAGTATTTTATAATTTATATATATACAGTTAAACCCCTCTAAACTGGAATTCTAGTAGAGAAAAAAATCAGATTCATTTAGGCAGGTGGCTGCTTAATGCAGGGTGAAAGTCATGAAAAAAGCTCCTAGAGGAGCTTTCTGCATGACTTTCACCCTGCATTAAGCTGCACCTGTCTCCAAGACGATATTTATAATAAAATGAACATCCGGTTAAGAGGGGTTTTACTGTATACATTATATAGGAGCTTTCTGCATTACTTTTGTCCTGCATTAAGCAGCCACATGCGTTTAAAGACAACCATGTTCATTCATGAAGTGGTCGCATTAGAGGGGTTCTACTGTATATGCCTGTTATCTATGGCTCTACAGAGGTAGTGTATACTTACAAGGGCAGTCAGTCTGTGACAGTAACTGCCAAGGTAGTTTAGAGTGGAGTCTGTTATTTGTATACATTCTTCAAGGTCCATCCGCTCCAAATTTGAACAGTTCTATAAGCAAAACAGAACAGGTTAACCCTTACAACGCTGAGTTTTCGAATGGACTATTCCAAAATTCAACAAGAGCACCGCAAGACGGGGCAATATACGCCCGAAGGCTGTTCTATAAAATTATGTTGAAAAATAAAGGAGGAGTTAGTTGCACAAGAAATTGCTACCCGAAACTATCAAAGGGCAATAACTCCAGAATGAAAAATGATATGAGAGTTATCTCACTGATATGCACAACTACACATCAATATCTATAATTCCTGAAAGTTTGAAGAAATTATGTTGAAAAATAAAGGAGGAGTTAGTTGCACAAGAAATTGCTACCCGAAACTATCAAAGGGCAATAACTCCAGAATGAAAAATGATATGAGAGTGATCTCACTGATATGCACAACTACACATCAGTATCTATCATTCCTGAAAGTTTGAAGAAATTATGTTGAAAAATAAAGGAGGAGTTAGTTGCACAAGAAATTGCTACCCGAAACTATCAAAGGGCAATAACTCCAGAATGAAAAATAATATGAGAGTTATCTCACTGATATGCACAACTACACATCAGTATCTATCATTCCTGAAAGTTTGAAGAATCTATCATTCCTGAAAGTTTGAAGAAATTATGTTGAAAAATAAAGGAGGAGTTAGTTGCACAAGAAATTGCTACCCGAAACTATCAAAGGGCAATAACTCCAGAATGAAAAATGATATGAGAGTTATCTCACTGATATGCACAACTACACATCAGTATCTATCATTCCTGAAAGTTTGAAGAATCTATCATTCCTGAAAGTTTGAAGAAATTATGTTGAAAAATAAAGGAGGAGTTAGTTGCACAAGAAATTGCTACCCGAAACTATCAAAGGGCAATAACTCCAGAATGAAAAATGATATGAGAGTTATCTCACTGATATGCACAACTACACATCAGTATCTATCATTCCTGAAAGTTTGAAGAAATTATGTTGAAAAATAAAGGAGGAGTTAGTTGCACAAGAAATTGCTACCCGAAACTATCAAAGGGCAATAACTCCAGAATGAAAAATGATATGAGAGTTATCTCACTGATATGCACAACTACACATCAGTATCTATCATTCCTGAAAGTTTGAAGAAATTATGTTGAAAAATAAAGGAGGAGTTAGTTGCACAAGAAATTGCTACCCGAAACTATCAAAGGGCAATAACTCCAGAATGAAAAATGATATGAGAGTTATCTCACTGATATGCACAACTACACATCAGTATCTATCATTCCTGAAAGTTTGAAGAAATTATGTTGAAAAATAAAGGAGGAGTTAGTTGCACAAGAAATTGCTAACGGACGGACGGACAGACGGACGGACGGACGTACTAACAAATGGGTAGTTGTGTGACTTTTTCCTTTGATCTTTTCTTGTGGGACTAGTCCCACAAGAAAAACTATTTTTGGCTCTAACTTTGGAAAAGAATGATCTGGAAGCTAACCCTAACCCTAACCCTATGTCCCACAACTGGCCAGGTTAATGTCACAAGAAATGGCCAGGTTAATGTCACAAGAGATGACCAGGTTAATGATTTTACTTGTGGGACTAGTTAGAAAAAGTCACACAACTACCCATTGGTGAGTGCGGACAGACGGACGGACGGACGGACGGACGGACGGACGGACGACATGCGCCATACCATAATACGTCCCTTCGGGCGTATAAAAAGGTCAAGCTTATGATGAATATGAAGGTATTTTTCAAAAGAAAGTATAACATGACAAACAATGCAGACCCTGATGAGAGGGCTCCTCTAGGAGACCTCTCATCTGGGTCTACACTGTTTGCAAAGGACATCAGTGACTCATGTCCCACACAGTAAGGGTTAAATATGCTCAATATAAAGTTTTATGCTTTCAGTAAATAAAGCATTGACAGCCATCAATTATTCATCTGCAGACAATGTCTATCATTAAAATAATGGGATGCACTGGAATTAGAAATTGGGAACAGTAATGCCACATGGGTGATCAAATGAATCATATGTTAACCCTTTACTTTATGACTATAACTGAATGGCCTCATGAACAGGATGCTTTGACCATGGCAGAAACTGCAGAATTAGAACTACATCACTCCATAAGCAAACAGAGCAGACCCTGATCAGACAGATCCTAAAGCAGCAGTCTGATTTACGTCTAGTCTGTTGGGAAAGGCATTAAAAGGCATTTCTGTTTAGTAAATGATTACTTCAAAATTAAATGCTGTACATTTTGCAATGTATGACAGGTAACATTAAAACTTTTAAGCCTGTCATTATACAGTATCCGGTATTAGGCAGATGTCCAATAAACAGAAGCTGACAAGATTTACTATCGAGATTCCATTTTTAGTATGCATTTTCTCCCTAATAAACTACTCAAATTTTGTTGGGAATAATTATTGGTAATGTTTGGTAATTTTATTGGACATATACTAAAATTTTACTGTCAAAAGTATTTTATTTCTTTAACAAACAAGATCTAAGTGGAACGGGATTTGTAACAGGATGACCCCCAAATGAAACAGACAACATATATAGATTAGCAAATTTCAACCAATCAAAAGGTCATCACTGGGTTTACCATGGCAACAAACACTTTTGAAACACCTGCAATTAAGTTTAGGGTACCCAAATACCCCTACATACCAATTTTCAGCAAAATCGAATATCTTAATAGGGACTAATTAGAGGCCACAACTGTGTTACCATTGCAACCCAAATTCTTCGAAACACCTACGATTGAGTTCATAGTACCCAAATACCCCTACAAACCAATTTTCAAGAAGAAAGAATAATAATAACAGTAAGAAACGGAGTAAACACAATATGTCTCCAACTTCATTTAAGGTACATAATTGAAATTTGTGTATCAAAGAGAATAACAAGTGGAAACAAAACAGTAGTACTAACTTAACTTTGTAATTGTTATAATTGAATTGCACTGATTATTAAAACCGTAAATTTCAGTCAAATATATTTCTCTCATATTCTGGTTTGTAATTACTAATTAGTAAATAGCTTTAACCTTTTAGAAGCCATTACTCAAAGTTCATTTTCCTGTTAAACTTTTGCTTCTAATTATTGTCTGCTACAAGTTTTAGAGCTCATTTTTGCTTCCAACTTTTCCTCATAATTACTGTAAGAATGTCATGGTTTGGAACCTAATGAGAAACATAGTGTTTCCTTAGGATCCAAACAATATATGTTCATAAAATTCAACACTACTATGCATAGACATAGTTATACAGTTCAGCCAATTCATTTTGATTAATTAAATTTGTTAAATAAAGATCAGAATCTATGATCGGTGGAATTTATTTTTAACTCTTAATGTACTGAATAGTTAAAACTGGTTCCTTCTTCTCTCAATATTAATTAAACAAGATGTGTTTGTGAAACACTATGCCCTGATATGACCTCGAAAATGTTTGCTTCCATAAGTTGGACATGCATGCCAAGTTTGAAGTATGTACGTGCAATGGTGACAAAATTATCGCCAACGTTAAGTTTGTTAATAAACAGACAAACCAACCAACCAACAGACAGAGCAAAAACAAATATGACCTTTGACCTTGATGTATGACATTGATCTTAATAAGTCCCCCCTAAAAAAGTTCACCTCCATAAGTTGCACATGCATGCCAAGTTTGAAATATGTATGTGCAATGGTAACAAAATTATCACCAACATTAAAATTGTGACAGACAAACCAACCAACAGACAGAGCAAAAACAATATGCCCCCTAATCACAGATCTGAGATAAAATTACTGAAGAAAATGAATTGTATGACACACAGTGCAGACCCTAGTCTTAAATAAGTTACCCACTCTTGCTAAGGCTTGAAATCCATTGTCTGTCAAATGTGAACAACAGGCAACTTCTAGGGTGCTGAAAAAAGTAAAATGTTTCATTAATTCTTAACCCTTTACTCCATGAATATTCATGTAAGGAATAATGATGTCATGAATATTAATTAAATTATTTGCTATAACAACACATGGACACAGGATATTTTTTGGCCATGGCAGAAACTGTAGAATCATACCTATATTATATCATAAGCAAACAGGGCAGACCCTGATCAGAAGGCTCCTATAGGAGCCGTCTGATATGGGTCTACTCTGTTTGTAAAGACGTAGAAAGTCGTATTTATGGAGTAAAAGGTTAACCTAAGAAAATTGTCATCAGCTAAATTTCTTGTCTACTGGATTTTAAACCTCTTCAAATTCACACAATTTCAAGACAGGATCATTACTCTTGACAAGGTTTTAAACAACTTTGATCCTAGTAACACACATACTTATTTTGGATCTAACTGAGATGAAAGCCCATTGCAAATGACAAACATGATATGATCAGGAGTTTAACCCTTTCCCTGTTGAATATTCATACAAGAAAATATGATGGCATAATTATTCACAGGAGTTTTTGGTATTGATATGAAATGTAAAGTCAGATATATTATAATTTCATAAGCAAACAGAGCAGACCCTCTGTTTGCAAAAGGCGTGAAAAGGCATTAATATGCAAAAAAGGATTAAATATTCGATACATGCAAACAGAGCAAATCTAGATCAGATAGTTCCTGTAGGGGCTGTCTGATAAGGGTCTGCTCTGGTTGCTTATTTGTTACAGCTATGATTCCCTACTGTTTACTGTGGAAACAAATTTCCTTATTTTCTATCTTTAATTAAAGAATTAAATTAATTAATAGCCATAATTGTTCATCCAGTAAAGGGTTAACCCTTTCCTTCATATAAACATGTTTTCACACATTTGCAAACAGAGTAGATCCAGATCAGAAGGCGCCTATAAGAGCCATCTGATCAGGGTCTGCTCTGTTTGCTAATGGAATTTGATAGATGTTTCTTTACTTTTTAAAATGGCTACACTGTTCCATCTTCCATATTTCATTATAACTATTTCGTCTATAAATATTCTGTAGGTATTGAAATTTGGAATAAGCATAGAACAGGGAAAGGGTTCAATCATAAATGTATAATACAACCAAGGTCTGATTATGGGTCTGTAAGGCAGGTGTTAGGTTAATGCAGGTCAAAACTAATACAGAAAGCTCCAATAGGAGCTCCCTGCATTACTTTTGCCCTGCATTAACCCTTTCCCTGTTCTATATTTAGTCCAAATTTCAGTACCTACTGAATATTCATCAACAAAATAGTTATAAAGAAATATGGAAGGTGCAACATTGTAGACATATTAGAAAGCAAAGAAACAGATCTTTCAAATTCTATTAGCAAACAGAGCAGACCCTGATAAGACGGCTCCTCTAGGAGCTGTCTGATCTGGGTCTACTCGGTTTGCAAATGCCTGAAAACATGTTGGTTAAGTAACCACCTGCTATTAAAGACTCCTATGTTCAATAAATGAATGACTGCTTAGGACATGGTCTTCTGTAGACAATATATGAATCAACAAAGCAAAAGGAGTGCAACATTGATATAAATACACCTTGCTAGTAAACATTTCGCCTTAACCCATTATCTAATGAATATTCATGTACGAATTAATGACATCTTGAATATTAATTAGCTGAAACGTCATAATTGCAAATTAACAAAGGAATCTTTGGCCACTGCAGAAGCTGTAGAATCAGATTTATATAATTCCATAAGCTTACAGAGAAGACCCAGATCAGGGGCTGTCTGATCTGGGTCTACTCTGACTGCAAAGGCCTGCAAATGTGTTTGTGGTAAAAGGTTATGAGCAATGACTCTCAAATAATAGAAGTATCATCCTTTCCTAGTAGTATCGAAGTCTGAAGAACAAAACAAGGACCCAACTTGTCTTACTCCATCCCTTTAAACAATTTGCAACAACACCTTAAAAACATCATCTCCTTTGCTGCCAAGGTTAATTGTCTGCAAAATGTGCCATCTGCGCCTCTGTAATAGCCACTTCTTGAAACCATTGTGATAAATAGAGTATATGCTCCTATTTTCTCTATTTATCACAATGGTTTCAAACTACAAAATTCTAAAATTTTACTTTTCTCTAATAAATGGTCCTTTTGGGTAGATTCATTCAAATAGGTTGGGTCTAAAAATAGCCTATGGAGGAAAGGGTTAAAGTTTGTATTTTTTTTGTACAGTCTGTACATGTTTCAAAAACATGATCATTACATGTCAAATAGGTTGGATCTTGATGAGACAAAGGTACTCAGCATCTCATCTAGATCAGACTGTTTACACAGGAAATCACAGATTTGTACCTGGCACTAACACACATGACTTTGACAGCTAAATTAAACCCATTTGCTCCCAGTGGATTCTTCCATGTTTATAAATTGGATTAGTCTATTCTTTATCTAAGGGGTACCTGGTCTTAATTTTCAATTTCGTTTTGTTTTATATTCAAATTCCTATCAGCAAACAGTGTAGACTCTGATCAGACGCCGCATTATGCAGCGTCTGATAAGACTCTATACTGTTTGCCTACGTCCCATATATGGGATCGTGGGAGAAATGGGTTTATATGGATGTGTCTGTAAGAGTTATTACCCTCCCATACAAATGTCACTGACACAATATTTTCAAAATACTTGAGATTTATTCTTCTTAATAGACCAAAGGTCAATCCACCAGACAGTCTTCAGATGGTTTATATTTGGTTTATTAAGTGTTTTATTCAGTCAATCCATCTGACAGCAATAAAGGCACAAACGATTTATTGTGTGTGCCTTTATTGCTGTCAGATGGATTGACTGAATTATAATCTGTTATCATCAACCTATCATATCAGATACAATAAAACCTCTCTATAACAGCTACTAAATTGTGTTAATTAGTTGGTACATTTGTATTTAGAGCAGGTGGCTGCTTAAAGCAAGGTGAAAGTAACACAGAACGCTCCTATAGGAGTGTTCTGTTTTACTTTCACCTTGCTTTAAGCGGCCACCTGCCTTTGACACAAAATACTTGATGTAATTTAATTGCCGTTATATAGAGGTTTTACTGTATTCCCAAAAATGTGAAACTGTTACTGAACTGTTATACAATTTCTTGTAATTAACCTTCAGTTTACAAACATTTGAGCAGTCAAGAGAGAAAAGTGCCATACAGTACTGCTAATTGTGTAGATCCAGACCGGTCACTGCTTTACCCTTTCCCTGTTCTATGTTTATTCCAAATTTCAATACATACTGAATATTCATGGACAAAATAGTTATAATGAAATATGGAAGGTAGAACACTGTAGCCATTTTAGAAAGTAAAGAAACAGATCTTTTAAATTGCACTAACAAACAGAACAGACCTTGATTGATCTGGGTCTACTCTGTTTGCAAATGCATGAAAACACAATTATATGAAGTAAAGGGTTAACCATAAATACGCCTTTCTACGCCTTTCCAAACAGAGCAACACCCAGATCTGACAACTCCTGAAGGAGCCGTCTGATAAATATTCTGATAAATATTTTGCTCATATGCAAATATAAAAATTTTGCTAATTAATATTTATGATGTCATTATGTCTTACAAGAATATTCATGGAGTGAAGAGTTAAAAGAGTGCTAACTAATCCGGAGCTTGATCCTTTACTTCATATAATACGTTTTAATACCTATGCAAACAGAGAAGACCCAGATCTGACAGCCACAGTAGGAGCTGTCTTAAAAGGGTCTGCTCTGCCTGCTTCGGGAATGATATTGATTTACAGTTTATGCCATGGCCAAAAATCTCTGTGTTCATTTGATATTATTAAAAACAAGTTAATTAACCCATTCCTCCATATGTTATTTTTGTCCATCCACTTTGAATAAATCTACCGAAAAGGAATATTAACTAGAGAAAAGGAAAGTTTTAGATTTTTGTAGTTTGAAACCATTGTGATAAATAGAGCATTTGCTCCTATAGGAGCAAATGCTCTATTTATCACAATGGTTTCATAAAGTGACTTTTACAGAGGCGTAGAAAGGCGTATTTATGGATGAAAGGGTTAATATTCATGCTGTCACTATTTCTTACACAAATAAAGGGTTAAGCTGAAATTCATCATTTAGGTTTTTTTTCAATTACCCAAACTGGCAAATAGTGTAAACCCTTATCAAACACTAGCATTTGACAGCAAGTCCTGTTCATCAATGTAAAATCAAGAATCCACAAAGTATCTATAATATTTTCCAATACAGTAAAACCATTCTTAACTGGAGTAGTAGCAAAGAGGAATTTATATCTTCTTAACCCTTTCCCTGTTCTATTTTTATTCAAAATTTCAATACTTACTGAATATTCATGGCCAAAATAGTTATAACGAAATATGAAAGGTGGACCATTGTAGCCATTTTAGAAAGTAAAGAAACAGATCTATCAAATTCTATTAGCAAACAGAGTCGACCCTGATCAGACGGCTCCTCTAGGAGCCGTCTGATCTGGGTCTACTATGTTTGCGAATGCGTGAAATCACGTTTATATGAGGGAAAGGGTTAAGCAGGTGGCTGCTTAAAGCTGGGTGAAAGTCATGCATAAAGTTCCCGAAAAAGCTGCCACTTGTCTTAAAGACTGGCATTGATACTAATTAAAACATCCAGTTTAGAGTGGTTTTACTGTTCTTTATTTTTCACTGATATACGCTTTGTAAATGCTTACGTTAAGGCAGGACATCCATTTCCAATGGATACAAGAGAACCGTCAGTTAGTCGTTGACAATTGGACACACACAGAAAACTAAGGTCATGACAGTGTTCCCCTATCAACTGTAATGAGTCATCGGTTATGTTCTAAAAGAGAGAAAACAATGGCAAGTCTTATGCGGAGAACAAAAGTCTCAGAATTCAGAACAGAAATTTGGCCAAATAAAATGATTGACATGGAGGTTTCATAAATGTTAGGTTTACTGTTATGACATTTTACTTTCAACCGCAGATATTATATTTCAACAACAGCAAAATTGCCAAAACAATCCTAAAGACATTCATAAACCTTCTCAAACAATCTACAGTAAAATCCCACTAATGCAACCACCTACAAGAGGTATAATTCTGGGTGCTAGATGCAGGTTGTAGCTTAATAAAGGACAAAAGTGATACATTAGAGGAGCTTTCTGCATTACATGTACTTTTGTCCTGCATTAATCAACCACCTGCTTCTAAAGACACCCATGTTTATTCATTAAGAGGTCACATTAGAGGGGTTCTACTGTATATGTATACCATAAGTATTACAAAAGACAAACATAGGTAGGTAGTGCAGACCCATATTAAACAGCTAACAGCTCCTGAAAGATGTCCATTTTGAAAACAGTTTAGCTTGAGAAAATCAAAACACTTACCTGACAAGAATGTAAGTTAATTCTGAGAATATTTTTACAATGTTCTGCTATATGGCCAACCCCAACATCAGTTACCTGTAAAACAAAAAGAGGAAAAATTGTAATAAAATGTTCAAGTACAAGTGGACAAAATACGATAGGTGTCAGAGGCATGTATATGATGTGCAATTGAGCATTTATTTTATCCCTTTACTCTATGAATATTCATATAAGAAATAATGATATCATGACTATTGATTAGATTAAATTTTATAAAGGAACACAGGACATTTTGGCAATAGCAGAAACTGTAGAATCATATATATATATATATTATTTCATAAACAAACAGAGCACACACTGATCAGACAGCCCCTACAAGAGCCATCTGATCTGGATCTACTCTGTTTGCAAAGGCACAGAAAGGTGTATTTATAGAGTAAAGGGTTAAGAATAGATCCTTTATTCATCCCTCAAATGCTATGTTGTGACCATTCCTTGAGACAATTCTGAAGAGTGGTCCTATGTTGTGACCATTCCTCGAGACAATTCTAAAGAGTGGTGCTATGTTGTGACTATTCCTTGAGACAATTCTAGAGTGGTCCTATGTTGTGACCATTCTTTAACCCTTTTCTTCATGTAAACGTCAGATCAGATGACTCTTTTAGGATCCGTCTACTCTGTCTGCAAAGGTGTCATAAGACATCTATATGAGGGAAAGGGTTAAAAGTTACTTCCTCCAACCACCCTTATATAAAAGCTTTTTTACTTACTCATTTGTTTTAAATACAAGATGTACATGTACTACAGATGAATATCTAATTCTAATACCATCTGCAAACATTTCATATGTGTTTGCTTGGTTCCCAGCTTCTAGTATTGATATAATCTCGAGTCTGAGAATACATTGGTAAACCCAGAAAGTCTCCAAAATGTCATTATCAACAAGAAAGACATGACTGAAACCTGTTACTGTATACTAAATTAAATGCCAGACTATCTATTTGAATTACACTTTTTATAGTGGTGAAACAGGCAAAGGACTGAACACATAGCTCAGGAAGCTAGGGGATATACGATAGACTCCAATACAGTAAAACCCTTCTAAACTGGAATTCTAGCAGAGAAGAATTTAGATGCTTTCAAGCAGGTTGCTGCTTAACGCACTGTGAAAGTCATGCAGAAAGCTCCTACAAGAGCTTTCTACACGACATTCATCCAGAAAGCTCCTAGAGGAATATGATCTCTATTCAAAAATGAAGTTTCCCCATACTAATGCTCTGTGCCAAATATCAGGAAGCTGGCCTGTGTGGTTCCTGAGAAAAATATGACACAAGTCATTTGGAGACGACGATGGCGCAAGATGGATAGTGATCCCTATGTGATACCTCAGCCAAAAGCAGGCGACACAATAATTTACTATAAGCTAATATTTTGATAATTCTGTATATACTACAATTACAATTTACTAATAATATAACCATAAACAGGAAGAAGATTGTTAAACAATCACCAAAATCACCAAAATTCAATCAAAGTGTCGGCAAACAGGAAGTAGATGAACGACAGACCAGATGAGGGGAGACACGCTGCAACTTACTATGATTACACTTCATACCAAATATCAAATCATTCCAGCATACACAAGCTAAGTAATCTTTGACGAAATTTTTTGTCATTAACCCTTTCCCTCATATAAACGTGTTTTCATGCATTTGCAAACAGAGTAGACCCAGATCAGACGGCTCCTATAAGAGCCGTCTGATCAGGGTCTTCTCTGTTTGCCAATGGAATTTCATAGATCTATTTCTTTAGTTTCTAAAATGGCTACAATGTTCCACCTTCCATAGTTCATTTTAACTATATTATCCATGAATGTTCAGTAGGTAATGAAATTTGGAATAAGCATAGAACAGGGAAAGGGTTAGACAATCATCAAAATTCAATCAAAGTCCCAGCAAACAGGAAGTAGATGAATGACAGACCTGAAAAGGGGAGACATGGTACAACATGACACCAAAAATACAACTATCCGCCTACAGTGAGGCATAATTAGGGTACCGGTATGTCTTTGAAAAGAAACTCAAGAAAGTCTGCTTTGAAATCTTCTATAGACATTTTCCATGGACAAAAATATGCCCGGCATGGTAAATGATAAAAGGCATGTATAGTCTGCATAATCATTAATTATCCCTTTACGCCATGAATACACCTTTCTATGCCTCTTGCAAACAGAGAAGACCCAGATCAGACGGCTCCTGTAGGAGCCATCTGATCAGGGTCTGCTCTGTTTGCTTATATTATAAAATAGATATGACTCTACAGGTTTCTGCCATGGTCAAAAAAATAAATATTCATGGCGTAAAGGATTAAACTGCATAGAGTAGAATCTACCTTTAGCGACCTTATAATGAATAAACACAGAGATCTATCAGAGCAAGTAGTTGATTAATGCAGGATGGAAGTAATACATGAAGTTCCTTACAGGAGCTTTCTGCTAAAGTTTTATCCTGCATTAAGCTACTACCAGTCTTAACCCTTTCCCTCATACAAACACCTTTTCACGCATTGCAAACAGAGTAGACCCAGATCAGACGGCTCCTGTAGGAGCCGTCTGATCAGGGTCTGCTCTGTTTGCTTATATGATATACATAGAGTGATTCTGCAATTTTTACCATAACAAAAAATTCCAGGTGATATTATACATGTAACAATAATTTTATTAATCTATTAAATATTCATGACATCATTATTTCTTACATAAATATTCATGGAGTAAAGGGTTAAGACTTATTTTAGGTGATTAGATATTTTATTCGAGATGATTGCTGTAGACAGGTTTGCGCATATTTCGCTGTCTAATGCAGATTTTCTATGAAACTATAAACAATGCAATGCACATCTAGCAGGAATAATAACTAAACATTATGACACTGAATCATAATAATGTTATATGTTGGCATATTAAAAATGATGGGATTTTTGCCAATTTGAATGTCAAATCAGTCTACGGTCTGCAGAGTCGAGACAAAGACAAAGGAGCACATTTCAAATACCAAACTCATCATTTCTCCAACAAACCTCATGTTGTGACCACTGTTTAGAATTGTCTCTTCAACCCTTTCCTCCATAGGCTATTTTTTAGATCCAACCACTTTGAATAAACCTATCGAAAAGGAGCATTAACTAGAGAAAAGGATTTTTTTTAGAATTTTGTAGTTTGAAACCATTGTGATAAATAGAGCATTTGCTCCTAGCAAATGCTCTATTTATCACAATGGTTTCATAGAGTGTAGAAAGGCGTACTTATGGAGGAAAGGGTTAATCCTTTAATCCATGAATAACACTTTCTCTGTTTTATGTTATACACATTAATACAAATGGTCAAAATAGTTATAATGAAATATAGAAGGTGGAACATTATAGCCATTTTAGAGAGTAAAGAAACAGATCTGTCAGATTTCATTGGAAAACAGAGCAGACCCTGATCAGACAGCTCCTATAGGAGCCGTCTGATAAGGGTTTACTCTGTTTGCAAAGGTTTAAAAAAGTGCATTTATGGAGTAAAGGGTTAAGACAATTCTAGAAATGCCTAGAGAGGCAATTTTAATGATTACCACCTAAATAGGTTTTGGCGGAGAAATATAGAAAACATTATAAGTTTTCCTAAATACACCTCTTATCAGCAGCTGCAGGAAACTGCTTTAACTCTTTGCACACTAGTGGCAAAACTTTGATTACCCATGCAAACAGTTTGGATCCAGATGAGACGCCGCATAATGCAGCATCTCATTAGGATCCAAACTGTTTGTTACCTTGACCATATTTTTAAAAGAAATGTGAGAAAGTTTATTCTAAAAATTGAAGCAGACAACAATTGCTGCAGACGAAAAAATTACTTAGCATGCAAAGGCTTAATATTTCATAATTTACTTTCTCAGAAATAAGTCTGAAAATCAGGATTTAATCCTTTTCCAGTTCTATGTTTATTCCAAACTCCAATACCTACTGGATATTCATGGGCAAAGTAGTTATAATGGAATATCGGAGGTAGAACATTGTAGCCATTTTAGAAAGTAAAGAAACCGATCTATCAAATTTCAAGGTCTGCTAGGAGCCATCTGATCTGGGTCTACTCTGTTTGCAAATGCAAGAAGAAGCAATTATATGAAGGAAAGGGTTAAAGGCATGGATTTTGACAAGAAAACTAAGCTGAATGCTAAAGTTTCCAAAAATAAGTAAAATTCATCTTTAAATTTTTTTGCTTGCTTCAATTTTAAAACATTTATTGACACCCGTTGTTGTCTGAAATCAGACACTTTAGGTTGTGTTGAGATGTTGAATTACATGTATCAATTAACCATTTACCTGTTTAACCCTTTCCTAAAAAAAGATGCATTTCTATGCCTCTGTAATAACCACTTCTTGAAACCATTGTGATAAATAGAGCATTTGCTCCTATAGGAGTAAATGCTCCTTTTGGGTAGATTCGTTCAAAGAGGTTGGGTCTAAAAATAGCCTATGGAGGAATGGATGAATATTCATGTAAGAAATAATGACATGATGATTACTTATCAGCTGAATTTTTTATAATGGTACATGAGCACAGGACTTTTTTGCTGTGGCAGAAACTGTAGAATCTGATCTATACAATTCCATAAGCAAACAGAGCAGATCCATGGTACATACTACTTCTACAGGATATGTCTGGTGTGGGTTTACTCTGTTTGCATAAAAATGTGTCTTTACCATGTACAGGGTTAACCCATTCCCTCATAGGCTATTTTTAGATCCAACCACTTTGAATAAATCTACCGAAAAGGAGCATTAACTAGAGAAAAGGATTTCTTTTAGAACTTTGTAGTTTGAAACCATTGTGATAAATAGAACATTTGCTCCTATAGGAGCAAATGCTCTATTTATCACAATGGTTTCAAAAGGTGATTTTTACAGAGGCGTAGAAAGGCGTATTTATGGAGGAAAGGGTTAATTAATCATCTCATCCAGACCCTGGATTTAAAACTGTTTGCAAAGGAATTAAGAATTTCTCTTCCAGTGTGGAATTAGTAAAGAAATTAAAGGAAGTGCCTTATTGTGTATAATAGGTAATATTTCACGCAGCCCACAGACAGTTAAATCAACTTGTATGCAAACAACTGTCAAACAACATTGCAACAAACCAGTCATTTCTCTCCAGACAGTTTACAACTTCAGCCTTGGATCACTGAAACTTCAACAAAATCTGTTAACCCTTTCTCTGTTCTATACTTGTTCCAAATTTTAGGAACTAAAGAAACAGAACTATCAAATTCCATTAGCAAACAGAGCAGACCCTGATCAGATGGCTCCTTTAGGAGCTGTCTGATCTGGGTCTTCTCTGTTTGCAAATGCGTGAAAACATATTTACATGAAGGAAAGGGTTAAACTAGCAAAGGTGGATGTTGGTCTCGACTCTTCATTACAACTTCAGCTTTGGATCACTTACACCTCACTCAACAAAATGAGTCAACCCTTCTCATGTTTAAAAAAAATTCGCCTGATCTGTAACAATCTTTGTTTCAGATTCGTTCAATCTTTTGAGACACCACTGACTGAGAGTGCTGATAAGACACTGGAGTTAATCCATTACCTCATAGGCTATTTTTAGATCCAACCACTTTGAATAAATCTACCGAAAAGGAGCATTAACTAGAGAAAAGGAAAATTTTAGAATTTTGTAGTTTGAAACCATTGTGACAAATAGAGCATTTGCTCCTATAGGAGCAAATGCTCTATTTATCACAATGGTTTCACAAAGTGACTTTTTCAGAGTCGTCAATATGAGGGAAAGGGTTAATTGGCATCTCATCTTGACCCCAGCTGGGGGTTTTCATGACAGTCAGGTTGATAAGGATTTATTTTCAAGGCTAATGCTATAACATTGAAGAGGCCAAGTAAAGTCCAATGTTCCTTCATTTAACCCTTTCCCTGTTCTATGTTTATTCCAAATTTCAATACCTACTGAATATTGATCATAAAATACTTACGGTACAATGAAATATGGAAGGTGGAACATGGTAGCCATTTTAGAAACTGAAGAAACATATCTATCAAATTCCATAAGCAAACAGAACAGATCCTGTAGGAGTCGTCTGATCTGGGTCTACTCAATTTGCAAATGCGTAAAAACATGTCTATATGAAGGAAAGGGTTAATTTAAATTGAACAGTGTCAGGAAGGAGAGGGGTTAACCCTTCACCTGAGAGAGACACCCTTTGACATCCTTGCCAACAGAGTAGACCCTGAGCAAATGTCTCATATAGGAGCCATCTGATCAGGGTCTGCTCTGTTTGCTTACAGAATTATATAGATTCTACAGTTAATATAGATCTGATTCTACAGTTCCGGTCATAGCCAAAACATCATGTGTCTAAATATGATTATAAAAACTAAGCTTATAAATATTCATGATGCAATTAAAAGGTTCAAAGGATAGGTAAACAGGACACTGTCTCCAAATAACATTTACACAAACATACATATATTCTAGATTCTAATCTGAATCCATACAAGCTTAGCTCCTCAAGGAGTCCTCTGATCTCAGTTTACACTATTTGCAAGTGTAAGACAGCTTGTTTCTCTCATTCAGAGGATTGACCCTTTACCTGCAAACAGAGTAGACCAAGATGAACAGCCCTATAGGACCTGTCTGGTCAGGGTCTGTTCTGTTTGCTTTTGAAATATAGATCTGGCTACAATTTCTGCCATGATCGAAAATTCCCTCGTTTATTAAGCCATGATATAAATTAAATCAATTAATATTCATAGTCATTATGTCATATATTCATCAGGTAAAGGGTAAATGCATGTAGGATTGAAAATAAAAGTAAACTGTATTCTCCCTAATAAACACCTCCACTCTAATAATGGCCCCTTACTTCTGGAGGCATATGGTCCCCTTACTTCTGGAGGCAAATGGCCCCAAATGGCCCCATTACTTCTGGAGGCAAATGGCCCCCTTACTTCTGGGGGGAAATGAATGATGATTAAAACAACAAAAACTCTACATAATAAATTAATAACCATTAAATAAGCAAAAATAGATATTTCATAATACAAGTGGTAGCTTGCAGACGGAAAGCAATACAGATTTGAAGAGACAGTTCAATAGGTTTTGTTAGTAAATTAAAACATTTTCAAGAATACCGATAACTCCTTGATTTCTCCACCAAACCCTATACCGTGACCACTCATTAGAAATGTCTTGAAGAGACGATTTTAGTCTAAAGAGTGGTCACAGTATAGGGTTTGGTTGAGATATAAAGATTTTAGTATTTGTGTACACACCGTTATCTGTAGTTCTGGAATACTCTTTTGTGCTCTTTGCATACAGACTGGATTGTACAAGAGCTGTCTGATCTGTATCTACTCAGTTGGCAAATGTGTTAAAATGTGTCTATCAGATAAATGGTTATTATAAGTGGTAATTTGTAACAGCACTGCATAAAATTTGTCACGCAACCGTAACTTTCAATATAGTTTAAACAATGCCAATGGCATCATGAACAGGTGTTGCACTAAGCAACTGCTGTGTTAGTAAACAATGATGAATAAAGGTTCATTAAATCTACTGAATTTACCGCAAATGCCACAAATATTCAGTCAAATGCTGTAGAACCAGATCAAACTGCTCTTGAAGCAGCAATTTGATCAGGGTCTGCATTTGTTTGCTATTCAATTGGTTTCATCTAAAGTCATGAAAACGGTTGTGAATTGACATATACAGCTTTACAAACTGGTGGAGAGAGGAGATTGGGTGTCTCAATATTTACAGTAAATAGGGTATGCACTGGTAGCACTCAGTTATATCTGAGATACAGTTATGTCTGAGATGCAGCTATGTCTGAGATGTAGTCATATACCCAGACTACCCTAAATATTCCGACAAACGACTTAGTCAAATAGTGCAGATCCAGATCAAATTGCTCCTGGAGGAGGAGCTTGGACAATAGACACACAAATAGACACACAATCTTAGTCAAATAGTGCAGACCTAGATAAAACTGCTCTTCTACTCTATTTGTTGCTACATTAGTTTCATTTAACCCATTCCCACTTAAGTTAGTTTTAGACGTAACCTCTGTAAACAAGAGCCCCGTGTGTCAGAGCATTATACGCCCGAAGTCTGTGCTGTCGTAACATGCACACTATTAATTTGAGTTGAAAGTCACTGTGACCTTGACCTTTGACCCCATCAACCTCAAAATCAATAGGGGTCATCTACTAGCCATGACCAACCTTCCTACTAAGTATGAAGACAGCACAGCTAATACATGTACATGTCAAGTTATTGAGCAGACAAGATTTTTGAATTGAAGGTCATGGAGGCCTTGACCTTCGACCGACTGACCTCAAAATCAATAGGTGTCATCTACTAGCCATGACCAACCTTCCTACTAAGTATGAAGACAGCTCCCCTAATACTTATCAAGTTATTGAGCAGACAACATTTTTTAGTTGAAGGTCACAATGACCTTGACCTTTGACTGACTGACCTCAAAATCAATCTTCCTACTAAGTCTACCAAAAAGGAGAATTTACTAGAGAAAAGGAAATTTTTAGAATTGTTTAATTTTGAAACCATTCTGATAAATAGAGCATTTGCTCCTATGGAGCAAATGCTCTATTTATCAGAATGGTGTCTAAAAGTGACTTTTACAGAGTCGCAAAAGGCGTCAATATGAGGGAATGAGTTATTTATCAAAACCAAGGAAAATGCACTTATTTAAGTTATCCCTTTCCCTCATAGAAAAACCTTTGAAAACAGGGTAGACACACATCAGATGGCCACTTCAGGGTCTGCTCCATATGCTTATAGAATTGTTTATACCTGATTTTATATTTTCACCATGGACAAAAAATTATGTGTTTATATATCATAATAAAAAATCAGCTAATTAATATTCATACTGTCATTAATGTTTACATGAATATTCATCAGGTAAAGCTGCAACAAACCGTAGAAACAGGAGTCACAATATATTATATTATATTTAGAATAAATATTGAAATACAGTAAAACCTCCCTAAACCGGAATTCTAGGAAAGAAGAATTAAGATACTTTTAGGCAGGTGGTTGCTTAATACAGGGTGGACATTATGCAGAAAACTCCTTGAGGAGCTTTCTGCATGATGTTCACCCTGCATTAAGCTGCCACCTGTCTCCCAGACTGATATTTATACTAAATTTAACATCCGGTTTAGAGAGGTTCTACTGTTCATCAGTATTTTCCACTAGAATGCAGATCGAGGTAATCAATTCCTCCAATAATTTTCAGAATGCAGATCGAGGTAATCAATTCCTCCAATAATTTTGTAAAAAAAATTTCACTAATCGAAATTATTGTTAACCCTTTCCTCCATAAATACACCTTTCTACGCCTCTGTAAAAGTCACACTTTGAAACCATTGTGATGAATAGAGCATTTGCTCCTTAGCAAATGCTCTATTTATCACAATGGTTTCAAAACTACAAGTTTCTAAAATGTTCCTTTTCTCTATCTAATGCTCCTTTTTGGTAGATTTATTCAAAGAGGTTGGATCTAAAAATAGCCTATGAGGGAAAGGGTTAAGACCCTACAGTAGGGTTCTCTCCTCACCTGACTACAGCCTTTACATATGAAGTCTTTGAGTTTGAGGCAGCCCCGCGCCAGCGCTTCCAGACCATCGTTGGTTATATCTTTACACCATGATACATTGATATGTTCCAAATTGTGGCAACCATGACTAAAATGAAATATTGATATACTGGCACTTATTGCAGAAATAAGACATCAACACAATGATATACAATTTCTCTACGAAAATGGGTCTACATGTACTTGTATGGCAAACAGTGTGACCCAGAACAAACATCACATCTAATGAAGATTACATGATATGGAATGATACAGATCAAATTACTACACACTGTATGACTAATGAGTGCAGATATTATTAACTCTTTACCTAATAGAGACGCCTTTGAACATTTTTGCAAACACAGCAGACCCAGATCAGACAGTTCCTGTAGGCCATCTGTTCAGGATCTACTCTGGTTGCTTATAAAACAATATATAGATATCATTCTAACGTTTCTGCCATGTTAAAAATTCCTTTCTTCATAAACCATTATAAACATTCAGCAATTTATATTCATACATTTGTTATTTCTTTCATGATTATTAATAAGGTAATGCGGTTAAGCCATTTGATAGTTTGCCTTTATATATACAGTAAAATCTCGATACTACGAAATTTTAATAATAAATAATTTGTGTCTTTGTAGGCAGGTGGCTGCTTAATACAGGGTGAAAGTCATGCAGAAAGCTCCTAGAGGAGCTTTCTGCATGACTTTCACCCTGCATTAAGCTGCCACCTGTGTTAAAAATCAATAAAGGTACGTATTTGAGTGTTCAAATAATCAAGTTCTTGAGTAGATGAGTAGCATATTTTTCTATTTCTCAGTCAGACTGTATCTTGCTGGTACTCATTAGAATCACATCAAAGATATAATTCTAATGAGTTCCAGCAGAGTAAGAATTCGAAGAGAAATAAAAGCAATTATCCCATTCCCGCATATTGACGCCTTTTGACGCTTCTGTAAATGTCACTTTGTGAAACCATTGTGATAAATAGAGCATTTGCTCCTATAGGAGCAAATGCTCTATTTATCACAATGGTTTCAAACTAGAACATTCTAAAACTTTCCTTTTCTCTAGTTAATTATCCTTTTCGGTAGATTTATTCAAAGCGGTTGGATCTAAAAATAGCCTATGCGGGAATGGGTTATACTAGGAATAGAGTTAACCATGTCTGGTCCTACCTTATAGATCTTAGGGCATTATCTGTGATAGACTGACAGGAGCTCAAGTCTAGGTGTCGCAACTTCTTGCTGTACTTCCCCAAACTTGTGCAGGTTCTGAAATACACATCAAGGTTTTGCACATGAAACAAATGGCAAGTAGAGCTCTGGATAAAGGAGATACAGTAAAACCTCTCTATAACGGCCACTAAATTGTGTTAATTTAGTTGGTATTTAGGGCAGGTGGCAGCTTAAAGCAAGGTGAAAGTAAAACAGAACGCTCCTATAGGAGCGTTCTGTTTAAGTTTTACTTTCGCCTTGCTTTAAGCAGGCACCTGCCTTTAGCACAAAATACTTGGTGTAATTTAGTGGCCATTATAGAGAGGTTTTACTGTATTGAGAAAATCCACGCAAAACATTTTTTCCACCAGACCATACCCAGCTGATGCTCATTAGAATCTAATTAGATAGGCAACTTTAATGAGATAAAACTAGAAATTTTGACAGATCAGCACTTCTCTTATCAAAACAAATTTGTTCAAGATATTCAGTATTCACATCTTTGCAAACAGAGTAGACCCTATTGGAGCTGTCTCATCAGAGTTTGTTCTGTTTGCTTATGGAATTAAAGATATCCAATCCTACAGTTTATGCAATTGTAAAAACTTCCCATGAAAGGTTTACACTATGAAAGTTAAGTTAATGAATAATTTCATGAAGTGACAAATTAGCGCAAAATGTTCATTAGGGAAAGGATTAACGCAGAAAGTAAAGAAGAAAGCATTTTACTGAACACTTGTATCTCTTTCCTGTCCTTTATTAATATTAATGCAGGATTTTATGACTGCATGAAAATTGATTTTCAAGTGAAGTTTTATTATGGCATATGAAACAATGGAATTTTAGCCATGGCAGTTTAAAAACAAATTCCTTTAACCATTTCCCTGTTCTATGTTTAGTCCAAATTTTGATACATACTGAATTATATTCAGTTATAATGAAATATGGAAGGTGGAACATTGTAACCATTTTTTAAAGTAAAGAAACAGATCTTTCACATTCCATCAGCAAACAGAGCAGACCCTGATCTGACGGCTCCTATAGGAGCCGTCTGATCTGGGTCTACTCTGTTTGCAAATGCATGAAAACACATTTATATGAAGGAAAGGGTTAAATTATTTAAGGAAACAGAGCCGACGAGAGTTGTTGCAGGAGCTGTTTGATTTGAGTCTACTCTATCTGCAATGGAGTAAAAGAGCAATATTATCAAGTAAAAGGATAACAACATGGTATTTATTGAGCCATATAACCCTTTACTCCATGAATATTCATTAAGAAGTAATAATATCATGAATATTAATTTGTTTTAAATTGATACATGAACACAGGAAGTTTTGGCTATGACAGAATTTAGAATCACATCTATATTATTTCATAAGCAAACAGAATAGACCCTGATCAGATGGCTCCTACAGGAGCCATCTGATATGGGTCTACTCTGTTGCAATTTATGAAAAGTCGTTTAAATGAAGCAACGGCTTAATCTTGACTAAGACATGAGTTATCTGAATACTTAATATATACCATTGATTATATACTGTAGCTAGTCACAGCATGAATGAGACTGTTAATGCTTGTCTGGTGGAGGTAAATGTTTTTAAAGGGTATAATTACACATATGCATGAAAATAAGTATGGAAGTGGCCCTTAAGTAACCCTTTACCCGGCAGAAAAGCCTTTGAGAAATTTACAAACAGTAGACTCTTGTAGGAGCTGTCTGATCAGGGTCTGCTGAGTTTGCTTATTCCTTTCCTTCATATACATGTAATAGCATTTTCATGTATACGGTGTGCGGTGGTCTAGTGGTAACGTGCTTGACTATCAGTCCGGAGGTCCGGGGTTCAAATCCCGGTCCCTCCCGGAAATGTCTGAGACGTTTTTCATTGTCTCCCACCCATACTTCTTCTCCACCCAGGGGTTAAATGGGTACCTGTGAGGGTCACTAGCCGGTACTGTGGCTGTATGATTGCCCATATGTTAGCAGTGCTCAATATTGTAGGGGAATGACTCAATGACCAGGGGAGTAAATGTACAGTGGGCTGAGCGGTCATTCGGACTGAAAGTAGACTATAACTAGGTACTTTACTTTATTTGCAAACAGAATAGTCCCAGATCAGATGGCTCCTATAGGAGCAGTCTGATCAGGGTCTGCTCTGTTTGCTTATAAAATAATATAGATCTGATTCTAGTTTCTACCAATACCAAAAACTCCTATGTATATATATGCTCTTGTAAAATAGTGCTAATTAATATCCATGATGTCATCATTTCTGCCATGAATATTAACCCATTACCTCATAGGTTATTTTTAGATCAAACCTCTTTGAATAAATCTACCAAAAAGGAGCATTAACTAGAGAAAAGGAAAAACATTTTTTTTTAGAATTTTGTAGTTTGAAACCATTGTGATAAATAGAGCATTTGCTCCTATAGGAACAAAATTTTAATGCTCTATTTATCACAGTGGTTTCACAAAATGACTTTTACAGAGTCGTCAAAAGTCGTCAATATGAGGGAATGGGTTAAACAAGGAAAGGGTTATATAGCTGTTTTTACAGTTTCTGTCACATTACCGAAACCTCTATCGTCCATATGCTATTGTAAAACATCATTTAATTAATATTCATGATGTCCTCATTTCTTACATGAATATTCATCAGGTACAGGGTTAACTCTTTCCCTATTTAATATTCAAGTCAGAAATGACATCATAAATATTTATTAGCTGAATTTTTGTAATGGCATAATAATGTACACAGGAATTTTTGGTATAGTAGATACTGTAGAATCAGATCTATATTATTCCATGAGCAACCAGAGCCATCTGATCTGGGTGTGAAAAGGCATTTCTATGACGGAAAGGATAAAAAAAAATATTGGCCTGTATTATGTTTGGTTCGCAAATTTGTTTTTATGAAAGGCAGTGTACCAACATGACAACATCCTTTAGAGACAAACCCCAAAATGAAAACAAGATGTGGTTGTTAAATACTATGCCCCCAATATGACCTTTGACCTTAATGTATGACCTTGACCTTAATAAGTCACCACTAAAATGTTTGCCTCCATAAGTGGCACATGCCTGCCAAGTTTGAAGGATGTATGCTAAATGGCGACAAAATTATCGCCAATATAAATTTGACCCGTACTATGACCTTTGACCTTGATCGTAATAAGTCACCCCTAACTAGAACTGTAAGCCAAAGGCTAACGAATACCCCCCACCTGTCTGCTTGTCAGAACACCTATCATCAATCTGAACATATGTACATACAGAAACGTGAAGAGATTTAAAAACAATACATGCCCCAACCCAATTTATGTAATAAAAATGAAGAATAATTCTTAGAAATAAGACCCTTTCATGAGTTTTTTTGTCAAATCCAAAGTTCTAAAGCTAGGTACCTTTTCAGAAAAACATTAAGTTCAAGGACCATAACTCTGACAATTTTTTTTTCAACCAGACCGATATTTGAACTTAAGCTGTACCTCATCTAGATTTATTTTTATGTCAAATATGAAGTTAATATCTGCAACCACTTCCAAAGAAAGACCGGAAAACTGAAAATTTGACAAAAAATTAAAGTTCAAGGGCCATAACTCTGGCAAAAATTATTCAACCAGACTGAGATTGGGAATTAAGCTGTAAATCATGTAGAGTTAGCTTTATGCCAAATATAAAGTTAATATCTGCAACCACTTCCAAGAAAAGTCCGGAAAACTGAAAATTTGACAAAAAAATAAAGTTCAAGGGCCATAACTCTGGCAAAAATTATTCAACCAGACTGAGATTGGGAATTAAGCTGTAAATCATGTAGAGTTAGCTTTATGCCAAATATAAAGTTAATATCTGCAACCACTTCCAAGAAAAGTCCGGAAAATCCCAAATTTGAAGAAAAAAATTCAAGTACAAGGGCAATAACTCTGGAAATAATTATTCAACCGGACTGAGATTGTAACATAAGCTGTAACTTATACAGTTGTAGCTTTGTACTAAATATACAGTTGATATCTCGAGTCACTTCCATAAAAAGTCCAGAAAACCGGAAAACATTGGTACGGGATTAAAAAGGGGAGATAACTCCTGAAGTAGTGGTTCGATCATAACGGAAATATGCGGTGCACAGGTTTATATGGTCATATGGCTATATATGAACTTTCAACAAAATTGAAGCAAAACTGTAGAAGAAGAAGGCCGGACAAAATTGTGTCCACGGACGGACAGACGGACAGACGGACGGACAGACGGTAGGACGGACAGACGGACAACCTGATTCCAGTATACCCCCCCCAAACTTCGTTGTGGGGGGTATAAAAATGTTTGCCTCCATAAGTTGCATATGCATGCCAAGTTTAAAGGATGTATGTTGAACGATGACAAAATTATCGCCAATCTAAATTTGACACGTAATTTGATATTTGACATTGATATATCTTTGTACATTGTATATTGTATATCTTTCATTGCCTGGATAGATAGTCATGCGGTTTGCTCCGGTTAGTGATTTCACCCATGTGCAGCACTTTTGAATGCACATATCCTGTGTGAAAAGAGCGCTATATAAAAATGGTATAATAATAATATATGACCTTGACCTGATGAAGTCACCCTAAAAATGTTCGCCTCCATAAGTTGCACATGCATGCCAAGTTTGAAGTATAGATATGTGCAATGACTACAAAATTATCGCCAACATTAAAGTTGTCTACAAACCAACCAGTAAACCAATGGCGAGACAGACAGACAGGGCAAAAACAATATGCTCCCCCCCCCCCCCCCTTGCTTTTGATCAAGGGGGTGGGGGGGGGGGTTTGAGGCATAAAAATCCACTTCAACACACCCGCTGAATATCCATATAAGAAATGATTTCGTAAAATTCTATTAGCTCAATTTTTACAATGGTATATAAATTCCTGTAGAATCAAATCCAAGTCCATCAGCAAACAGGGCAGACCCTGATCAGATGGCTCTCACAAAAGCCATCTGATCTGAGTCTCCTCTGTTTGCAAAGGTTTCAAAAGGCAGGGTTAACCTTTTCCCTCATATAAATGTGTTTTCATACATTTGCAAACAGAGTAGACCCAGATCAGACGGCTCCTAGAGGCTCCTGGTCTACTCTGTTTGCTAATAGAATTTGATAGATATGTTTCTTTGCTTTCTAAAATGTCTACAACGTTCCACATTCCCTATTTCTTTGTAACTATTTTATTAATGAATATTCAGTAGGTATTGAAATTTGACCTAAATACAGAACAGGGAAAGGGTTAAGATAGCATAGGCAGATAACAAAGCAGGCAGACATGGCAGAAAATGAACACTAACACAATGGTTGTAACAAAACATTGATCTAACCCACAGAATGCAGGAAATGAGCTTTGTAGCGAACTCTCTGCATCTTGCATTCTGCTACAGTAAAACCTCTCTATAACGGCCACTAAATTACATCAAGTATTTTTGTGTTAAAGGCAGGTGACTGCTTAAAGCAAGGTGAAAGTAAAACGGAACGCTCCTATAGGAGCGTTCTGTTTTACTTTCACCTTGCTTTAAGCAGCCACCAGCCCTAAATACAAACTAATTAACATAATTCAGTGGTCATTATAGAGATTTTACTGTATACTGTAGTCAGCTATAATTCTGACAGTTACCTTCTCCTTTGAATTCTCTCAAATGATTTAGTCAGGGTGTCAGATTGATTTCTGATGAAATTTAGCTGTTTGCAAAGGTAATTACTAATCCGACGCTAGTTTTCAAAGCATTATCAAGAGTAGCGGGCTCCAGGAGTCCAATGATTTGGGTCTCTACTGTTTCTAATGTATTATCTGTAAACTTTACCAACTACTGAATGGAGGCTAAATTAAAACTGATATTGTTTCCTTCAACCATGTCAAATTCAGTATTAACCATTTCATTGAGGGGAAACAAGTCACTAATGTCCTTTTGTAAACAGTGCAAATTTATCAGGGTCTGCACTGTTTGTCATGTTACACTTTTCTTAAGAAAAAGCCCTGAATATTCACAGTAAGCTAGACCTGTTTGCATTTTTGAATCCTGATCAGATTGCTTCTACAGGAGTCATTTGATCTGGTACTACTCTGTTTGCAAAGGCATGAAAAGGTGTCTCTATCTGGGAAAGGGTTAAGAGGGAATATTAGCTATAAAAGCTTCAAGCCAAATGAAGAGTTACTAGGCATTAATTTCATCTGATACTCAGACACCAAAAGTGGTAGACATTTGTGAAACAGGAGTGCCCATTAGAGGCTTGTGATGACTGTCTTAATATCAACCTGTCCTTTGAAGTGAATGATTAGATTTTCTGTCAAGATTTTAAACTTTGCCAGGCTGTGCAGTTTTGTCAGCTATCTGATAATTCTGAAATATATCTCTTTTTGGACTAATTTCTGCATATAAAGGCACATAACTCTTAAGTAAATTAAGAAACCAGACTGTTTATATACCTTGACTGAGATATGATGCCCAATAAAATTATTTCTAAGTCTGAAGAAGATTTAACCCTTTCCTTCATACAAACATGTTTTCACGCATTTGCAAACAGAGTAGACCCAGATCAGATGACTCATATAGGAGCCATCTGATCAGGGCCTGCTCTGTTTGCTAACAGAATTTTATAGATCTGTTTCTTTACTTTCTAAAATGGCTACAACGTTCTACCTTCCATGTTTCATTGTAACTATTTTGTCCATGAATATTCAGGTATTGAATTTTTAAATAAACATAGAACAGGGAAAGGGTTAACAAAAGCACCTACAGTGACTAAAAGGATACAACTGGTTATTAACTTGATCCAATTATTGCACAAAATAGACATAACATTAAAGTTTGGAGAAACACAGAAGCTTCTCAAGTTAGGGAGCTGACAAAGTCTATATTGACTAATTTCAGTCAGCAATTACTGAAGTGATTTAGCCCTTTCCCTTATATAAATACCTTTTCACACATTTGCACACAGGGTAGACCCAGATCAGACAGCTCCTATAGGAGTCATCTGATCAGGGTCTGCTCTATTTGCTTTTATATAATATAGGTCTGATTCTATGTATTGGTCAAAGCAAAACATTCCCTTGAAAAGTTTACATTATAAACAGGAGTGTTTTTATGAAACATTTATGCCCCCGACGTTTGACCCTGAAGGATGACCCTGACCTTTGACCCATGGACCAGGTAGTTGAACGTGACACATCGTCTTTGTGTGGTGTAAATTTGTGCCAGGTAATTTCGAAATCCATTCACATCAGTTATAAAATATTCATATGTCATCATTACCTCATAGGCTATTTTTAGATCCAACCACTTAGAACAAATCTACTGAAAAGGAACATTTACTAGAGAAAAGGAACATTTTAGAACTATGTAGTTTTGAAATGCTCTATTTATCACAATAGTTTCCAAAAGCGACTACATGTATTACAGAGGCATAGAAAGGCGTATTTAAGGAGGAAAGGGTTAACTGAATATTGAACAAGGAATGGGATAACTGATTCTCAAATACTGTATGACTCTTTTCCATATTGAATCAACTTTTGGCACCTTTGCAAACAGCTTAGACCCAGATTAGAAAGCTCCTCCAGGGAAAGGGTTAAGCTACAACTTGCCTTAGAAACCAAACTTCTTAGAAACTTCTTTTGAGCAACTGATGTAGAAGTTTTACTGTACACCAATAAACATCTGATTTGTTTCATTTAAACAAACAAAAGCTATTCACCCAATTACATATACATGTACATTAAAACCACCAAAAAGGGGCATAATTCACTGTGGCAAAGGCAGGCGGTAGCTTAATGCACGATATATAGGAGCTTTCTGCATAACTTTTGTCCTGCATTAAGCAACCACCTGCTTATGAAGACAGCCATGTTTGTTCACTAAGTGGTCGCATTAGAGGGGATTTACTGTAGTTAGAATCCAGATTTAGATGCCAGGTTATCGGGGAAGGGATCATGATCTAAGCAGTTTGCATGTTATATTACAGTTAACTCAAGAAAGGGTGGGCTACTCACAGATCTGTAAGCTTTTTGCAATTGTTTAGATTCAGCTCCTCTATATTTCTACACTGCTCTGCAAATTTTCTGAAAGAAAAAGAACAAAGATTTCAGTTGAGAGTAATATGTCAAATAAATGTAAATTATCACTAAATGTGATTAATAACAATTATCAAAGGGTCATAACTCTGTGTAAGATCCTCCAACTGGAACACTGGAATTTTTTGTCCTCTTGGTGTCTCATTAAGTTTCATTGAAATCAGTTAGTTGCTGCTGAGAAATAATGCAAACAAGTAAAACCAATTGGTAGACCAACAGACAGATTGACGAATGGAATGATCACCATGATGACTTCTATCCCCCTACCAACTTCTTTTCAGGAGAATATCACAAGTTAGAATAAATCAATACTGAGGAATATCTGTTCATTCCAAGTTTTGTATTTTACCTAGAGTTACTGTAAAGAATAAAAAGGTTACCAGTGATGAAAGCCATTTCACCGAATAAAGGCAAAACTATTGTTACTTCATACAAAGGGTGAGTGGGTGAGTGAGTGAGTGAGTGAGTGAGTTGGGTTTTACGTCCGACCAACAATATTTCAGCTATTTGCAGACGGCACCGGCAGGAGACAAGTTATAGTGCTGCCTCACTGGAATACCCCTGCCGCAGGTACCTGGCAAGGGCACCTGACCTAGTCACATTATCCTGACACTGGGCCGACCATTCCTAGAACTACCCCTTTAATGTCTAGCGTAGACAAGGGAGTTACTAGTACCAACTTTTAACGACTTTTGGTCTGTCGCGGCCGGGGATCGAAACTACGACCTTCCGTACCGCAGGCAGACGATCTACCACTGAGCCTCACGACCAGTCTACAAAGGGTGACTCCATTTGAAAGAAATTCAAAGAAAAGATGTTTGTGAACCACTATGACCTCAAAAAATGCTGGATAAAACTAATAGCTAGTCTGCTTCTTGACCTTTAAGTATGACCTTGATATTGACAGGACATCACTTGAAAGTTTCATAATTTTCTGATCAGCAGCTAGTGAAGTTTTTTTTAACCCTTTCCTCCATAAATACACTTTTCTACCCCTCTGTAAAAGTCACTTTATGAAACCATTGTGATAAATAGAGCATTTGCTCCTAAGGAGCAAATGCTCTATTTATCACAATGGTTTCAGAACTACACAATTCTAAACATTTCCTTTTCTCTAGTTAATGCTCCTTTTCGGTAGATTTATTCAAAGAGGTAGGATCTAAAAATAGCCTATGGAGGAAAGGGTTAATTTCTTACAAAACTATAATCTGAGTGACAATAGTTTGGATCCAAACTGTTTGAAATAGTTATCAGGGGGCTGCCTACATTAGAACCTGTCCTAAGTGACCATACATTTATTGAACATAGGAGTCTTAAAAAGCAGGTATTTGCTTAATGCAGGGCAAAAGTAATGCAGAAAGCTCCTATATGAGCTTTCTGCATTACTTTTGACCTACATTAAGCCACCCCCTGCCTTACAGACCCTTAATAATAGACCTCTTTTTGAAAGCCCCTTAACCCATTACCTCATAGGCTATTTTTAGATCCAACCTCTTTGAATCGATCTACCGAAAAGGAGCATTAACTAGAGAAAAGGAAAATTTTAGAATTTTGTAGTTTGAAACCATTGTGACAAATAGAGCATTTGCTCCTATAGGAGCAAATGCTCTATTTATCACAATGGTTTCACAAAATCATTTTTACAGAGTCGTCAAAAGTCATCAATATGAGGGAAAGGGTTAAGACAGATTCTACAGCATTGCGGTGAAAGAGTTACGAAACTGATGCACTAACTGTAGAGCATCGTCTGTGATGTTCTGACATCCAAGCAAGCTCAGGGACTTCAAAAAACCACCACACCGCTTGGAGATGTTCTCAACCACTGGTGCCTGAAATACAAAGAAAACACATAATGCAATAACATAATAATAACGTCTCCCATTAATTCTATCAGACATTCATAAAATTGGAAATGAGCCTGCTGTCCAACAAACAACTTTTAGGCTTTGCAAAAAGTTGAGAACCAGATCAGCTGCCATTTTTATCCTTTCCCTATCTCAGATCAGGCCAAATATTTTCAGGGGCAAACTACATGCATAAGTTATAAATGGTGGGAGGATCTGCCGAAAGGAATTAAATGTATCAACCTTACACATGAAAGGCAAACAAAAACAGAAATGATATAGTGAATATGGATTTATTTTTCTTGCACAACAAATGTAATATATTCTTCCTGGTAAAAGTTTATTAAATTTCAGTAATAGTTTATCAAGTTTGTTGCCAAAGCAACCACCATTTTTCAGTTATTGCAGAATCAATCTATAATTCTACCAACTAAAATTCTACCACAATAAAGAATGTTTTAGTCTTATTAAAAAGGCTCCAAAACTTGCCACAAATGTCATATATGTTCATTTACAATTTTAAACTTGTCATACTAATTAGTTCTGCCTTTATTTAAACCATTACCTCATAGGCTATATTTAGATCAAACCACTTTGAAAAAATCTACCAAAAAGGAGTATTTAATAGAGAAAAGGAAACTTTTAGAATTTCGTAGTTTGAAACCATTGTGATAATTAGAGCATTTGCTCCTATAGGAGCAAATGCTCTATTTATCACAATGGTTTCAACAGGTGACTCTTTCAGAGGCATCAAAAGGCATCAATATGAGGGAATGGGTTAACTCTGATGTGCTGCAATGTTTTTTATTTATTTCTGATTGGTTTGGCTGAGTATCAAATAGCTTGGATCCTGATGATATGCAGAGTTACTCAGTGCTCAGTGTCTCATCTGGATCCGAGATGTATGCAAATGCAAGTTATGTAGAACAGGATAATGGTAAAGTTAAACATTTAGCACAGGATAATTGTTAAGTTAACCCTTTAGCACATGATAATGGTTAAACTAAAAAAAAAACCTTTAGCACATGATAATGGTTAAGCTAACCCTTTAGCATGGGATAATGGTTAAGTTAACCCCCCCCCCCCTTAGCACATGATAATGGTTAAGTTTAACACCCCCCCCCCCTTCTTAATGATAATGGTTAACCCTTTCCTTCATATTTATAAACATGTTTTTATGCATTCACAAACAGAGAAGACTCATAGGATCCATCTGATCTGGGTCTGCTTTGCTTGCTAATGGAATTTGAAAGATATTTATTTTCTTAAATGGCTACAATGTTCCACCTTCCATATTTCAGTATAACCATTTTGTCCATGACTATTCAGTAGGTATTGAAATTTTGAATAAACATAGAACAGGGAAAGGGTTAAAACAGCAAATCGAAGGTTGAATGCAAACTGTCGTAACTACAATCCATGAGGCACACTGGTGGTGTATGACCTTTACAAACAGTCTGGATCCACTAAGAAACTTGAATAAATTAGAGTCTCATCAGAATCCAAACTGTTTGACACATACAGTAAAATCTCTCTATGATGGCCACTAAATTGTGTTAATTAGTTTGTATTGAGGGCAGGTGCCTGCTTAAAGCAAGGTGAAAGTAAAACAGAGCGCTCCTATTGGAGCATTCTGTTTTACTTTCACCTTGATTTAAGCAGTCACCTGCCTTTAACACAAAATTATTGATGTAATTTAATGGTTGTTATAGAGAGGTTTTACTGTATTTCAGAAGTAGAACAACTTTTTGTTAGTGCTGGGTAGTGTAGTGGAAGTGGAAGTCTAAGTCAGAAAGGGGAGATAACTATGGTAAAATTAATTTTAGGGTTTACCTGCCCTTGTGAATGGGTTCCCTTTGTAATAGTTAACATGCATGCCAAATTTGAACAAAATATCTTGGACAGTTTCTGAGACATGGAGCTTACCATAAAACTTAACCAACAACGAAAATTCTAAGTCGAAAAAGAGGCATAACTAAGGCAAAATTAATTTTAGGGTTACCTGCCCTTGTGATATTGGTTCCCCTTCTGAAAGTGAACATGCATACCAAATTTTAACAAAATATCTTTGATGGTTTCTGAGAAATGGACCTTAACAAAAAGGTTAACCAATGCCGACGCCGACAAGAGGGTCATGACAATAGCTACACTTTTCGAAAAAGTGGAGCTAAAACTGAAACAAGAGGCACGACGCACACCGCACCACGACGGACGACGGACATCAGGCGATCACAAAAGCTCACCCTGAGCACAAAAGTGCTCTGGTGAGCTAAAAAGTCGATACTGCAAAATTTAGGAAATGGAAGTATTTTTAATGCTTATATGCATTATATAGATTAAATAATGAATTTACTACAGTCTTGTACTCATCCTTAAGAGTAATTTTTGTCTGAAAGAAAAATGATGCAAACATCCACAAAACCAATGGATGTGACTATTCATGAAATTCTAATATCTAATCACATCCAAGGGTTTGGTGGAGAAATAAAGAAAATGTTACTGCAAAATGTTCAGTTTGCTCCTGTAATCTGTAGGTCTGCTTACCTTGACATCCACCTGGAAATCAAAGAGATCAACTCTCTGCCAGTTACTGCCATCAAGAGCCAGAAGGTTCCAATACTGGAAATAGAAACAAATGAAAAGATGTAGTCAACAAATGTAGTAAACAAATAAGATAAACCAATGTAGTAAACAAATAAGATGAACCAATGTTGTGAATGAATGTAGTCAACCAATAAAGTCAACCAATATAATAAACCAATGTGTCAGCCATTGTAGTCAACAAATGTAGTAAACAAATAAGGTCAACCAATGTAGTCAACTAATAGTCAAACGATGTTGTCAACCATTGTAGCAAACCAATGCAATACACCAATGTTTCAGCCATTGTAGTCAACCAATGTAGTAAACAAATAAGGTAAACCAATGTAGTCAACTAATAGTCAAACGATGTTGTCAACCATGCATTGTAATAAATTAATGTGTCAGCCATTGTAGTCATCTAATGCAGTCAACCAATGAAGTCAACCACTGTGGTAAACCAATGTAATAAACCAATGTGTCAGCCTATGTAGTCAACCAATGTAGTAGACAAATAAGGTAAACCAATGTGTCAACCAATACAGTAAACTACTGTAGCAAACTTTTAGTATAGAAGGAATGAGAACTTTTTAGACTTCATGCAGGCTGAAAATCAAGGAGATATCTCCCAGAGGAGAGCTGCCTTCTGTCTTAAAGACTGTTACATGTAATGATACTTGCTTTAAGTGTTGGAGTTAGCAAGGTTTTACTGCACATAATAAAGTTAACCCATTACTCCATGAATATTTATGAAAGAAATAATGACAAAATGGATATTAATTTGATTAGTTTTTAAAATGGAATATTAACACATGAATTTTTTGCCAAAGCAGAAACTGTAGAATCAGATATATATTATTCCATAAGCAAACAGAGCAAACCCTGATCAGTCGGCTCCTATAGGAGTCGTCTGATCTGGGACCACTCTGTTTGCAAAGGCTTAGAAAGGCGTATTTATGGAGTAAAGGGTTAAATAAAGACAACAACATTGTTTGTAAAGAGTTTCAACACAAACTTTCAGCTCAAAGTTTACTTAATCAAAACTTGTGTTTCTTCAGCTTGTCACATTAAAATGTTGTTGTATGATTTTTTCGGTGGTATGTTTTAAGTGAAGCTATAACAGGGACTGTCCTACATTCAGCAAAGATGGATTTCAATTGTTTTCACATACGGTACATAAAACACATTTGGAATGACTCTCATGGGAAAATAGATCAAGGCTGTCAAAATAATATCATACGATTTTCATCCGACAGACGTATAAAATCCATACGATTGTCACAAGACAAAAGTTTGTAATTCGACAATCCTGATATGCTCAGTTGTTGTGTGACAATTGTAGGAATGATACATGATTTATCGTATTCTACAATAGGTGTGGTACTGTCATACGATAAACGTGATATAAAAAACCATGACAGCAGCTCTGTTATATAATTGGTTTGAACATGTTCCAAACTCTGCTTCAAGGGTCTACAACAGCATTTTCTTTCTTAATATACGGTACCTGCCCATTTTCTGTCTCAAGACAGCTGAATTTTGTATAACACCCATGGTTGTCATGATTTTTGCCAATTTTCTGTTGTAGACAAGTCATAGAACCAGTGTAAGACAAATGTGACTGGGGATTTCTGTAAAGCAACTCTTCTTGAAAAAGAATTGTATTTCAAACACATTATTCAAATCCTAACTAAACTCTAATTAGAAAAGCTTTACAGGTGTTGTTGTTTTTCTATTACAATTTAGCCCCTTCCTTGTGTACTTGGAAAGAAGCAATTTTAAACAGATCTGTCATTGAATTCTGAAACATAAAATGTACTCGTCCAATATTGTTTGATTACTCATCTAGAAATATAAATTCAAAATTACTGAAATTAATTTGCAGTCGTAAACCATGCAGACCATGATCAGAGGGTTCCTTCTTGAGCACTCTGATCTGTGTCATTACTATATTCATATGCATGTTAGCTTGTTTTCTGCATTGAAAGGGTTAAATTGAATGAGTGAGTTTCTCCCTACACTGTAACTGTCTGTGTAACACATTCTCATCTCACTTCAGTGTAGACTGTCATTGTTTATTCAGTATGCAGGCCACTGGGGATATATAATCAAAGTGCTGAAAGAACTGTTACTTCAGCTTGATTGTTTTTCACCCTTACATTCCATAATCACATTATAGACACTAGTGGTATGACACTGACCCTCACCTGACATAAACCTGAGCCTGGCACTAAGCATCACTAATGAAAGTATGAAAATCAATATATCTGGTGTAGCTAAACACGTAAACAAACTGTGCAGACCAAAATGAAAACTGCTCCAAAATGAGCAGTTTGATCAGGATCTACACTATTTGCTACTAATTAAAGCCTAATTAAAAACATTGGTGTCAAAACTGCTTTATTCAGCTTTACAAACATACCAATAGGGGAGACTAAAATGTCCGAATACATATGATTCAAACAAAAAGAAATAATGCTGCAAGGGTGTAACAATTGTCTGTTTCCAATCAGTAACATGGTAAATAGATCTTCAGTTCTTTCCCACAAATAAATGCTTTTTCATGCCTTTGCAAAGAGAGTAGACCTAGATCAGACAGTTCCTATAGGCGCTGTCTGATCAGGGTCTGCTCATTTTGCGTATGGAATATTATAGATCTGATTCTACATTTTCGACACTGTAACACATTAACCTTGTTAAGGAATTTTGAAAAAGGGTACAAAACTATTGATATGAGAGTTACAGTGCTTCTATATGCTGCACTAATTATCTTATATATTCGGAAGACAAACTTAGGCAAATTGTGCCGACCCAGATCAAACTGCTCTGGAAGGAGCAGTTTGATCAGAGTCTACACTATTTGCTACTATGTCAGTCTTGTTCAAAGTTATCAAAAAGGGGTCACTGATTTATTCAGCCTTTCAAACTGATGAAGAGGGTAGATTAAGTGTCAGAATGGGTATATACAGCTAACTTTGTTGTTATTTTAAGTTATTCTAAGTGGCCAATGACAAAGTTGAAGAAGCAAGACAGACATCTAGCCCATGCAAAAATGCCATAGCTCTCTCTCTCTACATCGGAGGTGACATCATTTAATCTAATTAAACGGCTAGTTTTCACAGTTAATTTTTCATTTAATTTAGTCAATTTGTAATTTGTTGAAGTTGTTGCTTGCTTGAGGTAGTTTGTAGTTTTCTACATGTAATTCCCCACCTCTATACACTGTAACTGCAGGCATCTTACATTAATTGATTTTTATTTTTACTCTTTCCACAGTACATGTATGAATTAAATTGTGTTAGTCTTTGCAAACAGTTGAGAACAACATGAGATGCTTGGTATTTTAACGCTTTACTCCAAGAATATTCTTATAACAAATAATTACATCATGAATATTAGATTAATTTTTATAATTGCACGTACCTACTGAATATTCATGGACAAAATAGTTATAATGCAATACGGAAGGTGGAACATTGTTGCCATTTTAGAATATTTACATTCGCCCTGCAACGTCCTTATATAACCTTATTCTAAAAAGAAAGTTGCATAACCTCATGAACACCGGAAGCACGTCATTCATTTCTTAAATATAAGAAATACAATGGAATATAAATATAAGAAATAAATGACGTGCTCCCGGTGTTCATGGGTTATGCAACGCATAGCTTTACGAGCAAAGATTCACGTGAAGCCCTTCGGGCTTCACTAACTTTGCTCGTAAAGCTTTGCGTTGGCATAACCTCATGAACACCGGAAGCACGTCATTCATTTCTTAAAACAAAAGGAACAGAGCAGACCCTGATCAGAAGGCTCCTATAGGAGCCGTCTGATCTGTGTCTTCTCTGTTCGCAAATGTGTGAAAATACGATTATATGAAGGAAAAGGGTTAAAGACTAACATAAAGCAGATTCTACAGTTTCTGCCAAGGCCAAATAATGTACAGTAGAACCCCTCTAATGCGACCACTTAATGAATAAACATGGCTGTCTTTATAAGCAGGTGGTTGCTTAATGCAGGACGAAAGTTATGCAGAAAACTCCTCTAGGAGCTTTCTGCATAACTTTCGTCCTGCATTAAGCAACCACCTGCGCCTGACACTCAGAATTATGCCCCTTTTTGGTGGTCGCATTTGAGGGGTTTTACTGTATTCAAAGGCTATTATAAATATCCATGTCATTAATATTCATGATGCTATTATTTCTTAACCCTCATAGGCTATTTTTAGATCCAACCTCTTTGAATAAATCTACTGAAAAGGAACATTTACTAGAAAAAAGGAAAATTTTAGATGTGTAATTCTGAAACCATTGTGATAAATACAGCATTTGCTCCTATGAAGCAAATGCTCTACATGTATTTATAACAATGGTTTCAAAAAGTGATTTTTTACAGAGGCGTCAATATGAGGGAATGGGTTAACATGAATATTCATGCAGTAAAGTATTAAAGGCACACATGAAATGAATGTTCTGTTGGAGTGCAGTCATGTGCAGACTGCTTACGGGTGAACAACTTTAGAACAATGAATACTAGTGCTTATCCCTTTATCTGTTGAATATTCATGCAAGGACTCTGTCCATTAGGAATGTTAATTGATATAATTTTTGTATTAATTACTCCATAAACATGCCTTTCTATGCATTTGCAAGTAGACTCAGATCAGACAGCTCCTACAGGAGCCATCTGACCAGGGTCTGCTCTGTTTGAAATAATATATGATTCTACAGTTTCTGCATTTGCCAAAATTTCTTGTGTTCATGTGCCATTATAAAAAATAATCATATCAATATTCATGATGTCATTATTTCTTGCATGAATTTTCATTGAGTAAAGGGTTTATAAATACATGTATATATACAGAGCTCCAGATAAGATGCGTAAATTGAAATATTTTCAAGTATAACTTCTTTATTTCTCCACCATAACCTATGTTGTGACCACTCTTTAGAATCGTCTCTTTGAGACGATTCTAAAGAGTGGTCACAACATAGGTTTTGGTGGAGAAATGACGATTTTAGTATTTGAGTACCGATTTTAGTATTTGAGTACGCACAGTTTATAATCTGTAGCTCTGTATATAATAAGGAAATGTATGGTCATGTCAAGCAATAGGGAATCACATCTGTGACCATAGCCAATTTCTTTACATTTTTCACCACAAGTTTATACGCGTTTTGATAAATTACAACAGCTTGAATAAGTTTGGCAAAGCGTCACCTTAGGAACATTTCAGCATCATACTATTGAAGTTTCAGACAAAAGGATGAGTATTTTTTGTTCCTTTTACAATTGACATGGCAACGAGATTTCTACATGGAATTCAATTATTTGAACAATATTGAATGAAGATCACACAAGGAAAATTTATCTGAAGTTTGACTGAATTTGTCCCAGTGGGCTTGGAAGAGATGTTTAGTCTGAAGCGAAATGTTGAAACAGGAATTTTCACAGGGCTCAGAATTACCTTTAATCCCTTTATACCATGAATACCTGAGACTCTTTAGAACCTCTCTTAACCCATTACCTCATAGGCTATTTTTAGATACAACCACTTTGAATAAATCTACCGAAAATGAGCATTAACTAGAGAAAAGGAAATTTTTTAGAATTTTGTAATTAGAAACCATTGTGATAAATAGAGCATTTGCTCCTATAGGAACAAAATTTAATGCTCTATTTATCACAATGGTTTCAAAAAGTGACTTTTACAGAGGCGTAGAAAGGCGTATTTATGGAGGAAAGGGCTAATGCAAATACCTGCCTTTTAAAACTCCTATGTTCAATAAATGAATGGCAGAAAAAAATCATGTGTTTATATTCCCTTATTTATGAGATTACAGTAAAACCCCGCTAATGCGACCACCTAAAAGAGGTATAATTAAGGGTACTAGATGCAGGTGGTAGCTTAATGCAGGACAAAAGTAATGCAGAAAGCTCCTAGAGGAGCTTTCTGCAATACTTTTGTCCTGCATTAAGCAACCACCTGCTTATAAAGACACCTATGCTTGTTCATTAAGTAGACGAATTAGAGGGGTTCTACTGTAATATGCATGATGACTGTATTTCTTATAGGAATATTCATCAGATAGCAGGTTCACTGCATGCTTGCACAGAAAATGCACACAGAATCCTGACGAGATGCAAAATATTTCTCATTAGGATCCATACTTGCAAACTCAATTTTTCAATTCAATTTTTCCAGCAGAACTCGAACAAAATCCAATTGTAATACACAAGTTACCCTAAATATTTGGACACTCAATCTTCATTCTCCATTAGTTTGTAAAGCTTAACCCTTTCCTCCCAGAATTAATGGTGTTATGAATATTAATGAGATGCATTGTACATGTTATAATAGCACATAGATACAGAAATTGTTAGCCATGGCAGAAACAGTAGAATCATATCTATATTATACCATAAGCAAATTTAGAATCATATATATATTATACCACAAGCAAACAGAGCAGATCCTATAGGAGCTATCTGATCCAGGTCTACTCTGTTTGCAAATGCGTGAAAATATGTTTATACGAGGGAAAGGTTTAAAATGTCAATTAGGCTTTGACACGCTTTTCATAACTTTAACCCTTTCCTCCATTCCCCGCCTTTCTACGCCTCTGTAAAAATCACCTGTTGAAACCACTGTGATAAATAGAGCATTTGCTCTTATAGGAGCAAATGCTCTATTTATTACAATGGTTTCAACTACAAAATTCTAAAAAAAAATTCCTTTTCTGTAGTTAATGCTCCTTTTTGGTAGATTCATTCAAAGAGGTTGGGTCTAAAAATAGCCTACGAAGGTAAGGGTTAAATAAGGACTACATAATTATATAGTGGCAAACACTGTAGACTCTGATCAAACTGATCCTCTAGGAGCAGTATGATCTGGATCTGCAGTATTTCACTATTTGCCTAAATATCTCTGTCCTAATACTTGAGGTTATTAGGGTAGTTTGCTACAGTTGAAAATTGTCTCTTAGAGTTTAACTAGAGACAATTTTCATCTGTAACAAATTACTCAGCATGTTTAGACTTAAATCAATATGATGATTAAAGCGAATGGTTTTAACCTTTGAATGCAAGAAATGAGTTAACTAGAAGTGTCAAACAGTGTAGACCCAAATCTGAGGGCTCTTAATGGAGTTCTCTGATCAGGGTCTGCTCAGTTTGTAATTCAGAATACACTACTAAATTCAATCTTAAGTATTGCAAAGACTCTACCATTGAAAGATCATAGACCATTCCACTTTCATAATTCAGCATTTAAAACACTAACAGATTTATAACTCTTTGCACGCTAATGAATTGACATCTGAAAAATGTGTTGACTTCTGCAAATTAAAAATGAGATTTTCTCAATTGTTTTTAAACCCTTTACTCCATTAATATGCCTTTGCAAACAGAGTGGACCTAGATCAGATGAATGCTGTAGGGGCCGTCTGATCAGTCTGGTCTGTTTGCTTATGGTATAGGTCTGGTTCTACAGTTTCTGACATGTCCAAGAATTCCTGTGTCCATGTGTATTATAACAATTAATACAGTTAACCTTTTAATCCATGAATATTCATGTAAGAAACAATGAAACCATGAATATTTATTAGATTAATCATTATAATAGCACATGGAGGCAGAGCTTTTCATCCATGGCAGAAACTGTCAAATCTTATCCATACTATATCATAAGCAAACAGAGCAGACCCTGATCAGACGGCTCCTGCAGGAGCCGTCTGATCTGGGTTTACTCTGTTTGCAAAGGCATAGAAAGGTGTATTTATGGAGTAAATGGTTAAATACCACCTCTTTACTGGATGCTGATGAGGTGCTAAGTTACTCAAGGTCTCATTTAGATCAAAATAGTTTGCAAGGTAATCACAAGGTCACTTTTAGTCTTAATAGAATTAACCCTTAAAGTACGAAACTGAGCATATACACCATTGCAAACACTGCACACCCAGACCAAAGGGGCTCCTGAGAGAGTCCTTTGATCAGGTTCTCCACTGTTTGCTATAAAAATTCATTTTCTCCAGAGATAAAAGTTTGATACATTTTCTATTTAATTAATATTCAGAAAGGGAGGAGCCAGATTTAAATATTCAGCAGATTAAGGGTTAAAGGGCAACAGTGCACTAAGTCACTGCAGAGGCTGCACCAGACCTCATAAATCTGTGGTAATATTGATTCCCTTGACAACCTTAACTTCTGGCACACTAGCACCACACTTGCGATTACCCGTACCTGTACAAACAGCCTGGATCCAGATAAGACACCACATAAGTTGATGTCTCATCCGGATCTGAACTGTTTGACACAGATCATGTTTGTGATCAGATATGCTAAATTAGTTTATCTACTATACACATTGACGCAGACAACAATATATACAGAAGACAATTGCTTAATAATCAGATCTATGTCATTCCATAAGCAAACAGAGCATGCGCAGACCCTGATCTGACGGCTCCTATAGGAGCCATCTGATCTGGGTCTTCTCTGTTTGCAAAGGCAGAGAAAGGCGTATTTATGGAGGAAAGGGTTAAAATGATTGTTAAAGGTTGAGTAAATCATACGAATCAGCAATTTAAATGAAACCAAGCCTGATGTTTCTATACAAAGTCTTAGAGACAGATCCTTGTTTTTTTACAATCTAGGGTATACGTAGCTATTTGTCAAGCCCACATAAAGTAAAGGTTAAACGAAACTGATTAATTCAGCATCTTATCAGGCTTGTAGTGTTCCATAAGCAAACAGAGCAGACCCTGATAAGACTGACCACTCCTAAAGGAGCCATGTGATCAGAGTCTATTGTGATTGCAAAGGCATGAAAAGGTGTCTCTATCAGGTAAAGGGTTAAACCCATTCGCTCATATTGACACCTTTTGACGCATCTGTAAAACCATTGTGATAAATACAGCATTTGCTCCTATAGGAGCAAATGCTCTATTTATCACAATGGTTTCAAACAACAAAATTCTAAAAGTTTCCTTTTCTCTAGTTAAAGCTCCTTTTTGGTAGATTTATTCAAAGTGGTTGGATCTAAAAATATCCTATGAGGTAATAGGTTAAGCATCTGTGAAACTATCAGTGGATGTCCTAGCTAAATGCTTCATGACAAAATGGAGGTTTTCAGCGTTTTAAATGGACAACTATATTCATGTACAGTTAAACTTCCATATCTTGAACTTGGATAACTCGAACTTCTGGATAATTCGAACTAAAAGTTGGTCCTTCCAAACTTTACAACAGAGAATTTATCACTACGCAAATCTTGAAACACATATGACATCTTAATGCAGGTCTAAAGTATTGCTGTGAACTAGAGAAATTGTTCAGGTTGGAAATCGGATAACTCGAACCTCTGTTATCTCGAAGTAATTTGTACGTTCCCTTGAAGTTTGAGATATCGAAGTTCAGCTGTACCTAAATCTGCAAAAATGAGCAGCCGTGATCTTGATCGTAGAACACCTCTTCTCTTTCCCGATGCAATCGGACATAAATTGTTTCCATGCAAGCTATCCCTATACCAAATGTGGTTACAATATATTTTCCTTAACTCTATAAATCACAAATCCACTGCTAGCATGTTGGGCATTAACCCTTGACCTCATGAATGTTTACAGAATTCACAACTTCATGAATATTCATCAGAATAATTTCATTCTGGTATATGAACAACGGAATTTTTGTCCATTGCAGAAACTGTCTGTATAATTTCGTAAGCAAGCAGAACAGACTCAGACTAGATGGCCCCCTACAGGAGTTGTCTGATCTGGATCTTCTGTTTGCAAAGGCATGAAAAGATGTTTATATCAAGGAAAGGGTTACGAAAAGACTCTTTCAAAAAGACCCAGATTGAAACTTGTAGAAGTAATCATGGAGATACTAGCTGCCTGTCTGAATAATTCCACCAAACTTTGTGTAAATCACCTTTGTAAATAAATCATACAAGCTGTCAACAAAGTCAACATTAATTTATTTTGATCAGCAAATTACATCAGTTCATTGCATGATAATTCATGAACATGTTTTCCCCCCAATATTAACGCTACAATTCATTACCCAGAATCCTATATATTAACTAAATGGTTGCCCTCAAGCTAACCAACTCTATTCTTTTCTTTACAGCAATGCTAAGTAACTGTCCACTACAAACTGTGTAAACCTGTTATTATTGTAACCCAAAATTATTACTCTAAGTATTCCGAAATCCAATCTCTCCTCTTCTCCGGTTTGTTGCTCAATACAGTAAAACCCCTCTAAACTGGAATTCTAGTACAGGAGAATTTAGATACTTTATTTATTTAGATACTTTTAGGCAGGTGGCTGCTTAATTCATGGTGAAAGTCATGCAGAAAGCCCCTAGAGGAGCTTTCTGCATGACTTTCACCCTGCATTAAGCTACCACCTGTTTCCAAGACCAATATTCATGCTAAATTTCATGTCTGGTTACTGTAAGTCAATCTGGTACCATTTGGATAAATTTTCACCCTCTCGCTCATATAAATGCCTTTTCTATTCATGATATCATTTATTCTTACATAAATATTGAACAGGTAAAGGGTTAAATAGACAAAAGGTGTGGCCCCAGAACAAATTGCTCCCTCAGGAACAGTTTGATCTGGGTCTGTACTATTTGCCAAAGTTTTTCTGTCCGAATACAAAGGGTAATTTAACCCTTTCCCTGATCTAAATTTATTCCAAATTTCTGTACCTACAGCATATTCATGGAGAAAGATGGAAGGTAGAATATTGTAGCCATTTTAGAAAGTAAAGAAACAGATATTTCAAATTCCACCAGCAAACAGAGCATACCCTGATCAGATGGCTGCTGCAGGAACTAATCCGTTTGCAAATGCGTGAAAAAATGTTTATATGAAGGAAAGGAATACGGTACATGTAACGCTTTCTAAAAGTTTGGATCTTGATGACACCTGGATGACTCCACATCTCATCTGGATCCAAACTTTCTGTTTACAAAGATTATTGCAAACTCTACAATAGCCCAGGAAGAGTAAATCATGGCACAGAACTATGATAAATTCAGCATGCTGACAAGTATGGCATTATCATCTAAGCGTTGTTATTGATTTTGATAGAATGTGACAAATAATATACCACACATATGGCATGTTTGAAAGAGTCAACATTTAGCCATCCACTGTTATCTATCACCAAATTGATTTGTGGATTCATTCTATACCCTAATTACTCTAAATATTCAGACAGACAAACTGATGTAGATACAGTGAGACCCCTCTAAACTGGACATTAACCCTTCGCTTGCTATTCACGTCAATATACCTACCTTTAAATAGTGAAGACCCAGATGAGACAGCTCCTGCAGGAGCTGTCTCATCAGGGTCTGCACTATTTAAAAGTTGATTGTGCAACCAGTGCACTCAACAGCAGTGATTGCAAAGCGAAATACTTGTACAAAGTGAAGATATATGTAATTATACAACAGGGCATGGGTAAAGAAGGAGAAATGTATTTTAAAATTCAGAAAGAGAAGGGTTATTATTAGTACCAGTGTCAGTCTTTCAGACAGATGGCAGGATAATGCATGTTGGACGTCATGCAGAAATCCCTCAAAGGAGCTTTCTGCATCTATCTGCATGACTTTCAACCTGCATTAACCCATTCCCTCATATTGACGTCTCGGTAAAAGTCACTTTGTGAAACCATTGCGATAAATAGAGCATTTGCTCCTATAGGAGCAAATGCTCTATTTATCACAATGGTTTCAAACTACAAAATTCTAAGATTTTCCTTTTCTCTAGTTAATGCTAATCTTTTCAATAGATTTATTCAAAGAGATTGTATCTAAAATAGCCTATACTCTTTATTATAATTCTGGTTTAGAAAGGTTCTACTGTAATTATATAGTTTAGACCAAGATCAAACTGTAATTCGATCAGGGTGTGCACTATATGCTACCAGTTTCAATTAACCCATTACTCCACACAGATGCCTTTTGGCGCCTGTGCAAACAGACCAGACCCAGATCAGGTTAGGAGTTTTCTGCATGACTTTCACTCTGCATTAAGCTGCCACCTGCCTCCAAAACTGATTTTTTTTATACTAAATTGAATGTCCAGTTTAGAGGGGTTTTACTGTACATTAATTACTGCTGCCTGATTCCAATGATTTTCCTTTCTTGTCAGAAACATCATCAAAGTGTCAAACAGTTTGGATGCTGACCACATGTCCAGTTACTCCTGGTCATTTCTGGATCAAAATTGTCTGCACATCTATCACATATGTTTCTCAATCCACTGATGAATGACTGAAGGTGGGAAGTGAGTATGTATCCAGATCAGAGCACTCCTAGAGGACCCTTCTGATCAGGGTTTGCACTGTTTGTCATTCAAAATCCTCAAGCAAAGTTAACTCTTTCTTTCTTGATGGATTCTAAAGTTACAGACTGACTGGCTATTTCGAAGACAGTAATGTTTCAGTACTGTTGTAGAAAAAAGGCTCATAGTAACAGAGCAATTACATTGCAATTAGGGAAACATCAGATAGGGGTACCAGTTTTAGGAAACAAAGGCATAACAAGAGGGCTAGAGCATCCAATTATTATGGTCTTTCACCATGTCAATATTATCATAGCCTATTTGATAGTTTAGATTGTTTAATTATGAAATAATCTATGTTTAAACATTGTAAATTACTTCACAAACCACCATATGGACTTCTAAGGAGCAGTCCCACATAGGCTACTTTTCTACATATGCTATAAATCTACCGAAAAGAAGCATTTACTAGCAAAAAAGGAACATTTTAGAATTGTGTAGTTTTGAAACCATTGTGATAAATAAGCACTGCTCCAAATTAAGGGAGCAAATGCTTTATTTATCACAATGGTTTCAAAAAGTGACTTATACAGGGGCATGAAAAGGCATCAATGACTTATACAGGGGCATCAAAAGGTGTCAATATGAGGAAATGGGTTAACCATAAAGTCTAATGACTGATGGTCTTAGTGGCAGATGAATGCACACAAGAACTGATACAACATGACCAAATAATTTTATACAGAGTAAATAAATGCATCAGGTTTTATTAAGCATCTGTGATATTAAAAAAAACTAGACTGTCGTAGGACAGCAAAGCTCGCCTATTGTAGACCTTGTCTACAAAGATGAAGTCCAAAATATTTTTCTATTTTAACTGAACTACATCAATGTTAAACCTACTGGCAAACTCTATTCCAAATACTAGCTACCTATGGCAAGTATCCCTTTCCCTCATATAAACGTGTTTTCACGCATTTGCAAACAGAGTAGACCCAGATCAGACGGCTCCTAGAGGAGCCGTCTGATCAGGGTCTGCTCTGTTTGCTAACATAATTTGATAGATCAGTTTCTTTGCCTTCTAAATTGTCTACAATGTTGCACCTTCCATATTTCTTTATAACTATTTTGTTAATGAATATTCATGAGGTATTGAAATTTAGAATAAATACAGAACAGGGAAAGGGGTATTTCATGTTGTATTAGTGCATCTTAACACTTACCCCAAAACTTTAACCTTGAGATTTCAGCCCAAAAAGCTAAGTCCAAAACAGGTGAAATTTGGACTAAAATTCAATTTCATTTTAAATTTTAACTACACTACATCAATGTTCAACACACAGGGAACCCCCATTCCAAATACCAGCTTTCTAGGGTAAATATTTCATGTAGTATTAGTGCATTTCAACACTTACCCCAAAACTTTAACCTTCCTATTTCACCCCAAAACTTTAACCTTCCTATTTCAGCCCAAAAAGCTAAGTCCAAAACAGGTGAAATTTGACTAAAATTCAGTTTTGTTTTAAATTTTAACTACACTACATCAATGTTCAACACATTGGAAACCTCCATTTCAAGTATCAGCTTCCTAGGACAAATATTTTATGTAGTATTAGTGCATTTCAACACTTACCCCAAAACTTTAACCTTGAGATTTCAGCCCAAAAAGCTAAGTCCAAAACAAGAGAAATTTTGACTAAAATTCGATGTTATTTTAAATTTTACATCATCAATGTCTACAGGCCAAATATTTCATGTAGTATTAGTGCATTTCAACACTTACCCCAAAACTTTAACCTTCCTATTTCAGCCCAAAAAGCTAAGTCCAAAACAGGTGAAATTTGACTAAAATTTGACTTTTTGTCACAGAAAGTAAGGGCCATAATCATGTATGCAACGACTGAAGCGATTTATGCCATTTTTGCAAACAAAGGGCTGCAACTCCTAAACGACTGAAGCGATTTACATGGTTATCAATCTTGACCAAGATACAATGGCCACAAATGTGTGTAAAGTTTGGTGTGAATTGGACAAATACTTTCCAAGAAAGAGCCCGGACAAATTCTTCTAGATGTGCGTGAGGACAGATGTCCGTACGGACGGACAGACAGACATACGGACAAGAGCAACCCTATATGCCACCACTTTGTGGAGGCATAAAAATTTAGTTAACTATTATTCATACAATAATCATTTCTTAAGACTTACATGAATATTCATCTAGTGAAGAGTTATTTCAAAATACTGCAAATACAATTGCGCTTTGAGTTGTGCTTCTATTCAGCTCTGTTAAAGGAGTATTCCCAGAGAAAAACAGCATTTATCTCTGGAATCTAAAGAAGGCTTTTCATTGACAATAATCAATGACGAAAAAGTCAAATTTCAAAAAAAATTTTTTTCACTAAGACGGAAGTAAAGACACAATGCATCCATTATACATGTTCATCAATTTGTCAGACAGAATTGGTCAATTAGCAGAGACAGGACTCAATTTTTCATTTAGGGGGTTTTGCCTCGTATATCATGCGCACAAATGAGGCCTGAAAGCTTGAGCTTCTAGTAAAATTACTGCAACGAAGTGACAGACAGAACCGCAGATAACACATTCTTTGTGAGACGCCAGGCCTCTCCTTATTAAGGAATGGGAAAAGAAAATTGATCCTGACACACTTATTCACACTGAAGAATTTTAACCCTTTCTTAGATGAATATTTATGTCAGAAATAATGACTTTTAAAAGTTTTTGAATATTAATTGGCTCAAATTTCATACTGGCATCATGATGTAGGGAGTTTTTGACTATGGCAGAAACTGTAGAATCTGATATGTATTACTTCATATGCAAAGAGAGCAGACTCTGGTCAAACAGCTCTTACAAGTTACAAGAGCTGTCTGGTCTGGGTCTACTCTGTTTGCAAAGGCATCTAAATGAGTCTCTATCAGGTAAAAGGTCAATCAAGCTTGAGACAGACCTCCAAAGGGGAAATTCTGTCAGATTTGGTTGAAATTGAGGTTCTTCCGGTTCAGTGGAGTAAATCCTTATTCCTCCACAAAACCCTAGGCTGTGACTACTCACTAAAAGTGTCTCTATGAGATGAATCTAATCAGTAGCCACACTTATGGGTTTGTTGGAGATATGAAGAACAGTTTTCAAGTGTTTAGCTTAGCTCCGCATCTGAAGCCCTTGGTGATAAGAGTGGGTGCGGCTCTTTTTTAACCTTTTAAGAATATTCATACAGGCAATAATGACATACCGGTAATGAATACTTATTGATTAGATTACTTGTAATAATAGCACACAGCTGACACTGGAAGTTTTGGCCATGGAAAAAACTGTAGAATAATATGTATATTATAAGCAAACAAAGCAGACCCAGATCAGACAGCTCCAACAACAGCCATCTGATCTGGATCTACTCTGTAGGTGTAGAAAGGCATATTTATGGAGAAAAAAGTAACCTTTTACCTCAAGAGTATTCTTTTGATGACTTTGTGAATATCTATTAGCTGAATCTTTTATGTTATATGAACACAGGTCTCTTTGGCCAGAATCAGATCTATATTATTCCATAACAAACCAGAGCAGACCCCAATCAGATGACTCTTAAAAGAGCCATCTGATCTGCGTCTACTCCGTTTGCAAAGGCGCCAAACGGTGTCTGTATCTGGCAAAGGATAAACACAGCGAGTCTGCAAAAAATCGATGCCTAATTCAATTTTATTAACCTTAGCCTGCTAAGAGTGACCTGACTGGCATTGGCAAACAGATTGGATCCAGATCAGATGCATCTATTCAGGATCAAAGCTATTTGACACTCCATCACTAATTATAGGGAAGACAATAATTGCAATAGATCAGTCAAACATGATCAGAGTTACTTTTTCAGCCAGCAAAGGAGTAAAGACATAATTATTCCTCTATTCTCTTTTTAAAAAAATGATAAAAAGAATCAACCAGCTTGATCTTAATAAGTTGCTAAGGAACTCTACATCTATTATGGATGCTAATAAAAGTTATTACAAATGTGCTCATAAAAGTGAAAAGAGTTTGAAGGAGTAGAACTACCTGACGAACACAGCTGACCTTTCTTTCATATTAACACATTTTCACACATTTGCAAACAGAATAGACCCAGATCAGATGACTCCTATAGGAGCCATCTGATCAGGGTCTGCTCTGTTTGCTTTTGGCATGATATACAGTTGATTCTTCAGTTTTTGTCAAAGCAAAATATTTACTTGAAAGGTTTACATTATAAAACAAACTTCAGCTAATAAATATTCATGATGTCATAATTTCTTACATGAATATTGAACAGGTAAAGGGTTAAGACAGGGTACCTCAACTCTGCATGCTAGCTGCAAATGTCTGATAACTAATACCCAAACAGTTTGGATGCAGATGAGACACCAAGCAACTTGGTTTTTCATCATGATCCAGTGTTTAACCCGTTCATTGATGTCTTTCTACGCCTCTGCAAAAGACACTTTTTTAAACCATTGTGATAAATAGAGCATTTGCTCCTGTGGAGCAAATGCTCTATTTATCAATGATTTAACAACTACAAAATTCTAAACTTGTCCTTTTCTCTAGTAAATGCTCCTTTTCGGTAGATTTATTCAAAGAGGTTGGATCTAACAATAGCCTATGATGGAATGGTTTTACAGAGACTGTATGCTACAGAGAAATGGAAGAATTTCGAGACAACAATTACTTAGCATGCAAATAGTTTACATATCTCAAACCATTTGAATGCTGAATTGTCAAAGTGGAATTGTGCATCTGTGTTTAATCGTTGAGTCCATTCATTTGGAATGGATTTAATTTGCCTTCTGATTTCGAAAGACAAACAGTACAGACACTGATCAGAGTGCTCTAGTCTAAGAGCTCTCTGATTTAGGTCTTCACTGTTTGCACTGAATTATGGGGAGACTCTTTTCAAATATTCATATGGCTAACGGAGTATAAAACATATGACTATATATATGTTGAATTGAGAAATTGTGATAAGAGATTCAAAGCTTTCAAGTATTCCCAGTTGAAAACACAAATGCTAGACAGTCTATTCCAGGCAATTATTGAGAATCCCTGAGTGATTAACTCTAACAATGCTGAATTTTCAATTGGACCATTCCAAAATTCAACCAGATGAAGCTTACAGTAAATATTTAGGGATTTTTCTAAAGAAAAGTGTAACATTACAAACAGTGCAGACCCAGATGAGAGGGCTCCTTCTAGGGGCCCTCTCATCTGAGGCTACACTGTTTGCAAAGGACATTTAAAAAGTGACTCATGTCCCACACTCTAGAGGTTAACTCTTTCACTGCCAAATATTGTCATCTTCAGAATTTGTCCTCAGCTACAATTTTCATTTGTTTAGTTTTCTCAGAATTTCTTTTTTTAAAAAAAAATAAAAATATATTACCACAGCAACAAACAGTTTTGATCTGGAAGAAACACTGAGTTACATGACCTCTCATCTGGTTCCACACTGTTTGCATGGGTAATCACAAATGGGACATTGGCAGTGAAAAGAGATAATCCTATGAATGCCGAATTTACAATATAGAATGATCTATCATTGTTTTGAGCCAAGTTAGAATGAATATTGATAAAAAAAAAAGTATTCAAGAAAGCACACAGTGAAGACCCTGACTAGTGTCTCACTTCCTCAGGAATCCTTTGATCTGGGTCTACCCTGCTTGCCAATGCCAGTTACCATGTTTCCTTCATTCAAAGGGTTTTAAGTTCCGCACAAAGTCTCTTGAACAAGTCTGTATTTCAGACCAAGACATTTACAAAACCACTGGAGATAAAAGACTTCCTGGAACAGTTTGTAGTCAGAAGTGATTTTCCTTAACCCTTACTCCAAAAAGACTCCTTCTGGCGACTTTACAAACAAAGTAGACCCAGATCAGACAACTCCAGTATAGGTCTACAAGAACTTGGGTACTCTAAAATAACATCCCACAAACCAGATGCAAGTATTTGTACATAATACATAATCAGATTGCCAACTTACAAATCATTCCGTTTCCTTCAAAACCGCTTGAAATAACTGACCAATTTTCAAAGACTTTGGCATTAATCAATTCAGTCAATAGACATGATGCTTGTTAGACAACAAAATAACAGTTTTCATTGATTCAATCATTTAGAAATATGGGAAATTACTTTGGAACATTAAAAATGTTTCAAAGCTTAATAAATGTACTCAGCTCAAATGTTTACTGATGAAAAAAACACAACCTTAAATTATAATCTGATTATTTATGGATTAATTTGTTATTCATTTGCCCAGATTAATTAAACAGACTGGATTGCTATGTGCTAGATCCACAGCCCTACTTCTTAGGAGTCATCTGATCAGGATCTGCTGGGTTTGCTTATGTTAACTATCAACTAAATTAAATTCAATCTCCAAACTTCATTTAAACTTATCTTCAACTTATTCTCTATCTTAACCAGAGGTGCGTAAGTTTAAACATTTCCAAGTATAGCCCCTTTTTTTTTTCGACCAAACCTTGTACTGCCGCCACTCTTTAGAATCGTCTCAACGGGTTTGGTGGAGAAATGACTATTTTAGTATTTGGGTACGCACATTTATCTGTAGCTCTGATCTTATAACTATGTCTCAAACTTTCAACTATCTATTGTGTCTAAATCTCCTTCCAACTATTGTAGATTGTGACCAACTGTATCTCTAATCCCAATCCTTTTTCCTTTCCTACGACTTGTGCCCCACCCATTTATAATCCTGTAAAAGTTTTCGTGCCCCACCCATTTATAATCCTGTACATATATTTTCATCCAATCCAACACTTCCATTCTAACATCAACCAATCATGCTACATACCATCCAGATATCTAATTTACATAATTACTGTCCTTCTCTGTATGGTCTACCTCCTACTTCTTATCACTCTCCAGACACTACCCAAACAGTGTCACCTCTTGCACGGGATACTACATATAACAAATGTTTACTTAGCCTATGTACCAGATTTGTTTATGTCTGCATCATGACCTGACAGTAAGCACTATCAGGGCTCCAGATAAGATGCGTAAATTAGAACATTTTCAAGAATAACTTCTTTATTTCTTCACCAAACCCAATGTTGTGACCACTCTTTAGAATCGTCTCCAAGAGACGATTCTAAAGAGTGGTCACAACATAGGGTTTGGTGGAAATGACGATTTTAGTAGTTGAGTATGCACCTTTATCTGTTACTCTGACTATACAGGACATGAATTGTGTCATGCACCGGGTAGATCTGATTCCACAGTTTCTTGCTTGCTAACTTAATCCCTTCTTCATATAGAGAATAATAGGTTAGTGTCGTAGATGGGACGCCTTTATCCGACGAGGGGAGAAAACGTTGAGGCGAGGCTTGCCGAGCCTCAACTGTTTTCTCTCCGAGTCGGATAAAGGCGTCCCATCTACGGCACTAACCTATTATTCTATTTATCCAGTCAATTTTGTTATATCTTTTTTCATAGATTCATAAAACATACGAATATTGAAATAATTTGCATTGAAAAGCGGGTTTTCGATCAACGGACCTCCCTTTTCATTTCCGTTCTAAAGACGTAAATAATGAGCTACCGCAGAGGAAAATAGTTTCGATACTTACATTACAAGACGGGAAACGTGCTCGAATTTGAAAAAATAAGATCATTTGAATCGACAGTCGATATGTTAATTCAAACAGACATGGTTATTATTCTACCGGAGGCTCTACATGGTCAAAATCGAATTCCGTCGTCTCGGTTTCTATTTTTAGATAGGGCTAACGTCACTCGTCAATGGAACTGAACAGGCTATATTTAGGTCTATGACCATCACCGCCCTTGTAAGAGTTTATCGATTAAATTATCATGAGAGGGATAAATGTTTTAATGAAGTTTTATTGTTTTATTTAGTTTTATTTAAAAAAGTCGTCAATATAGTAGCATGATAACTTTATATACATCCTCAAAACCACTTTAAGTATGTCTGGCCTGATAGCGTAGTGGTTACCACGGTCGCCTATCGTGCAGTCAGCCCTGGTTCGATTCTCACCGCTAACGAAACTTTTTTTCTCTCTTTTTCCTTTCTATTTTTTTTTTAATGACGGGTTGGGTTTTTACTGGGATATTTAATGATAATTATCCATATTAAGTGTTTTTTCTTTCAACTTAATACGTTATTTTTGGTAAAACAATTTTGTAGAAAAATTAAAAATAGTTCCTGTTGTAAGAAGAAATTCCTACACCTACTATACAAATAAACCTCTACTGTACATATAAACTTAGGTTTATTATGCTACCCCTTTATAACGTCACTAGCGGCTGTAGTGACGGGATAAAATGGTATTATGAAAATTCAGCTAATTAACCATTTACTTCATGAATATTCATGTATTCATAAAGGAGCCGTCTGATCTCGGTCGACTCCATTGGCAAAGGCGTGAAAGGTGTTTATATGAAATAAAGGGTTAACATGAAATTAGTTTCCCTTTCCCTGTTCTGTATTTAGGCCAAATTTCAATACCTATTGAATATTCATTAACAAAATAGTTATAAAGAATTATGGAAGGTGGAACATTGTAGACATTTTAGAAAGTAAAGAAACAGATCTATCAAATTCTATTAGCAAACAGAGCAGACCCTGATCAGACGGCTCCTCTAGGAGCCGTCTGATCTGGGTCTACTCTGGTTGCAAATGCGTGAAATCACGTCTATAAACTCTATATGAGGGAAAGGGTTAATAAACATTTGACAAACAATAATCCAAATGAAGATATAATGTTATGAAGCATTATTTTGGCTTTGTGAGATTGCAATCAATTCAAAGATACATCATATTCGACAGTTTGGTTATGCAAACAATAGAATGACAGAAAGAAATAATGTCAATACAAAGTATTTAATTTATTTCTTCTAAATAAGGATCTTTCTAGAATGTTGTGATCATCCCTACATATAAAACTACACATGAACAGTAAAACAGCTGTAATTTGGTTTTTCTGCAGATCCAGATCATAGGGCTTTCTCAACGGTCCTTGAATCTGGGTCTACACTGTTTGTGATTGTCTTATGTATTTGGTTTTCACACTTTAAAGGGAAACCCACAGTGTAAGTGCTATCCGGACATCCTTTGCAGTCACTGTTATTGACCAATTATTATGGATCAAACAATCTTGGTTGGAAGCCAATAAAATTGAAATCTGACCAGAATTTCTGACACCACAATTCTACAGTTTTTTGTGTCACATTGCCATGACAACCAAACATCACCATGAAAAAGAAAATCATTGAATCATTTCAAAAGAAGACTATCTAAGGAATATCTAAGAAATTTTTCATAAATTTCCATCCTGTGTCTTTGAAGAAGATTTGTTTGAAAAATGTCCTTTTTGAATTACTATGAAAGAATACTGCCTTGGGAAGATCTGTGAACAATGTCTTTATTTTCATAAAGTGTCTCGGAGAAGATTTGTTTGAAAAATGTTGAGGGACTATCAGATGAAGTCATGATGAATGGGAAAGCAGATGAACAAATAAAGAGCCAAAATAAAGTAGCAACTATTAACCATTGACTCCATGAATATCTATATAAAACAAGAGAGTCGTCACGGGTGACAAATGCCCCCAAAGTGTTTGACACCGAAATGCATTTTGGCGGAAAAACAATACAATGTAATGCAGGTGTAACATGAAATTTTGATGCTGTTAAAAATGACACAGGAGTCAGTTCTTAACATTAGAAACAGAACCTTTGGATTATGATAGCTAAGAAAAGAGCCAAGCGTCAAAACTTAGTTAACAAGAGCACCGCTGTGCAGCAAAATACGCCCGTCGGCAAAGTCAGTGATAAGCCAATTTAATAGGAAATTGAATCTGTTACAATGTGAAACTATCATTGGCAACTGCCTAGTAGAGCTATATATATAATATAGACCTGTTGTAACCAAATTAAATACTTAGCTTCATCACCATACAGGGAAGACAGCTATTGATTTTGTGACAAGTCCAATGACTTTTCCTGCAGTAACCCCCCTTTTCATACATAGATTTTTAAAAGAAAATAGAAAATACACTGAACGTTTCCAGGTGTATCGAACTTGACCAAGTCATTTTGACTATATACATGCTGACTAAGTTTGATGAGGATTGGATTTTATTTGTTTGAGTTAGAGAGCGGACAAAAAACGAATTTTGTTTAAAATTTGTTAAAAAGTTAATAAAAAAGGGGAGATAATTCAGAAGTGTGCAGGGCGATGATGCTGATTATCGAACTTAGCCGAGTCATTTTGGCCATATACATGCTGACCAAGTTTGAAAAGGATCCGATTCAATTTGTTCGAGTTAGAGAGCGGACAAGAGAATTTTGTTAAAAATTTATTAAAAAAGGGGAGATAATTCAGAAGTGTGCAGGGCGATGTTGCTGATTATCGAACTTAGCCGAGTCATTTTGGCCATATACATGCTGACCAAGTTTGAAAAGGATCCGATTCAATTTGTTCGAGTTAGAGAGCGGACAAACAAAAGTTCACGGACGGACGGACGGACGGACAGACAGACAGACAGACAGACGGACGGACGGACGGACGGACAACGCCACGACATAATACGTCCCGTCTGAAGACGGGCGTATAAAAAGGACCCTAAGTCATTCTCAACGTTAAAAAGGACCCTGGGTTGATTGTCAACGTTTAAGGTATAGGAGATATGCTCTGGACAAGCTTTTTGTATCTGGTAAGATATAGAAGATATGCTCCGGACTGTAAAATTGAGGTCAAAGGTCAAGGTCAAGGTCAGTGATCTGAAAATGGTACACGACTCTCCGCCATCCCAAGATGAACTCACAAATCAAATTTGGAATCCGTAGCTGGTAAGGTATAGGAAAAATGCTCCGGACAAGCTTTGTGTAAAATCTAGGTCAAAGGTCAAGGTCACAGTGACCTGAAAATGGTACGCGACACACCCTCATCCCAAGATAAACTCACACATTAAATTTGGAATCCGTAGCTGGTAAGGTATAGGAGATATTCTCTGGACAACCTTTTTTGTAACATTGAGGTCGAAGGTCAAGGTCAAGGTCACAGTGACCTGAAAATGGTACGCGACACTCCGCCATCTGAAGGTGATCTCACACACCAAATTTGGAATCCGTATCTGGTAAGGTATAAGAGATATGCTCTGGACAAGCTTTTTGTAAAATCGGTCAAGGTCAAGGTCAAGGTTAAGGTCATAGTGACCTGGAAATGGTACATGACACTCCGCCATCCCAAGATGAACTCACACACCAAATTTGGAATCTGTAGCTGGTAAGGTAAAGGAGATATGCTCCGGACAAGCTTTTTGTAAAATCGGTCAACGGTCATGGTCAAGGTCACAGTGATCTGAAAATGGTACGAGACACTCCTCCATCCCAAGATGAACTCACAGGAATAGGAGATATACTCCGGACAAGCTTTTTGTAGCTGGTAAGGTATAAGCGGTTTTTAAAATCGAGGTCAAAGGTCAAGGTCAAGGTCACAGTGACCTGGAAATGGTACGCGACACTCCGTCATCCCAAGATGAACTCACACAGCAAATTTGGAATCTGTAGCTGGTAAGGTAAAGGAGATATGCTCCGGACAAGCTTTTGTAAAATCGGTCAAAGGTCATGGTCAAGGTCACAGTGATCTGAAAATGGTACGCAACACTCCTCCATCCCAAGATGAACTCACACACCAAATTTGGAATCCTTAGCTGGTAAGGTATAGGAGATATACTCCGGACAAGCTTTTTGTAGCTGGTAAGGCATAAGCTTTTTTTAAAATCAAGGTCAAAGGTCATGGTCAAGGTCACAGTGACCTGGAAATGGTAGGCGACACTCCGCCATCCCAAGATGAACTCACACAGCAAATTTGGAATCTGTAGCTGGTAAGGTAAAGGAGATATGCTCCGGACAAGCTTTTTGTAAAATCAAGGTCAAAGGTCAAGGTCAAGGTCACAGTGACATGAAAATGGTACGCGACACTCCCCCATCCCAAGATGAACTCACACACCAAATTTGGTATCCGTAGCTGATGTGACAAAGGAAATATACTCCGGACAAAATGTACACACACCCACACACACACACACCCACCCACCCACACACCCACACACACACACACCCACCCACACACGCACGGTGCGATCACTATATGCCGCCAAAGCCTAGCTTTGGGGGCATAAAAATGCTAACATGAATATTATTTCTGTATAATGGCACAAGAATACAGTAAATGTTGGACATGGCAGAAACTATAGAATCAGTTCTATATTATTTCATAAGCAAACAGAGCAGACCCTAATCACATAGTTCCTACAGGCCCTTCTGTAGGAACCACCTGATCTACTCTGTTTGCACATGCATAGAAAGGGATAACCCTTTACCTCATAGAGATGCCTTTTGACGTATTTGTTTCCAGTAGGAGCCATCTAATCAGGGTCTCCTCTGTTTGCAAAAGAAATGATGAAGATCTGATTCTCAATTTTCTGTCTTGATAAAGAATTCCCCTGTTCATAGTGCCATTATAAAAATTCAGCTAATTAATATTCATAATGTGATCATTTCCTGCATGAGCATTCATGAAGGGTTAAGCTCACCTTTCAAAGAGCACGGAATGGCAAGATCATTCCAGCAAGTGACAATATAATCCTTTACCTCAGTTACCCATTCCCTCATAGGTTATTTTTAGAGCCAACCTCTTTGAATAAAACTACCGAAAAGGAGCAGTTACTAGAGAAAAGGAAAATGTTAGAATACCATTGTGATAAATAGAGCATTTATCACAATGGTTTCAAGAAGTGACTTTTACAGAGGTGTAGAAAGGCATATTCATGGAGGAAAGGGTTAATGTGAGTAATAATGTAATAAGGAATAATGTATGTTAAATATTGAGGAATACAGATATCATTGACCAGGACAAAGCTGTAGAATCAGAACTATACTACATATATCATAAGCAAACAGAGCAGACCTTTATCTCAGTCTACCATCTTTGCAAAGGTGTAAAAGGTGTCTGTAGGAAGTAAAGGTTTTACCCATTCCCTCATATTGATGCCTTTTGACGCCTCTGTAAAAGTCACTTTTTGAAGCTATAGTGATGAATAGAACATTCAGTTCCTTTGGAGCAAATGCTTTATTTATCACAATGGTTTCAAAACTACACAATTCTAACAAGAGGGCCAGAATGGCCCTGACAGCGCTCACCAGACAATCAGATATGTTTCTATTGAAAACTGACCATCCCTGGGGCGGTGACAATTTTGACCCCAGGGACACAATATATAACTTTTGTAGATGACCTAAATATGAAGCTATGTGCCAAATATGAAATCTGAGAACATTCCAGTTTCAAAGGAGAAGATTTTCAAAGTTTGCACTATAAAATTGTTTCTATTGAAAACTGACCAACCCTGGGGTGGGGCCTATTTTGACAACAGGGGCATAATTTATATAACTTTTGTAGAGGATCGGAAAATGGTGCTATGAGCCATATATGAAAGCTGAGAACCCTGTATATTCAGAAAAGAAGATTTTCAAAGTTTTCACTATACGTTTCTATAGACAAGAGGGCCATTGAAAGTGTTAATTTTTCAGACAAACAAATTACAGATGACAGAAACCCTATCACTGCTGAGCATAATTTGACTGAAATTAGCACACAGTTTGGGTTCTGATCTGACACATATGTAACTTCATATGTGGTTTGTACAAGAGAGTTAATTGTAAGATTGATATGTATTAAACGGGGGATTTTAATTATGCAAGGCCATACAAAGTTCTGACTAAAGAAAATCAACTGACCTCTCAAATAATCAACTGTTCCTCTGAAAAGGTATGTGTACCCTAGCATTCCAAACTGATTTTTTGCATTTGAATATTATTATAAATTATTACATAATAATTTCATATTCATAAGTTGAACTTAATATTTTCAAGTAATACAATTTCATGTTAAAAATTATTTCATAATTTATTTAAAATCTTTAATTTGGCATTCTGGAGCCTTTACATGATTTACCCTTCTTCTGAACTGCAGGGCAGGTTATAATAATGTCATAATGCCAATCACTATCATTAATTAACCCTTCTCTCATATAAACGTGTTTTCACACATTTGAAAATCAGTAGACCAGATCAGATGCCTCCTATAGGAGCCATCTGATCAGGGTCTGCTCCGTTTGTTAATGGAATTTGACAGATCTGTTCCTTTAATTTCTAAAATGGCTACAATGTTCTACCTACAATATTCCATTATAACTATTTTGTCTATGAATATTCAGTAGGTTGTGAAATTTGGAAAAAAAAATGCTACAATGTTTCACCTTCCATACTTCACTTTAACTATTTTGTTCATGAATATGCAATAGGCATTCAAATTAATAATAAACACATAACAGGCAAAGGGTTAAGATCTCTGTCTACTACAGCTACCACCAGCAGTACAGGTGCACTAAAAATAGCCACTGGTCATCCCCCTCTCTGATGCTTGACCTGATGACCTGTTTATGAGACTGAGTAAAGATAAGATGCTTAAAAGTGCAGTCAGCTTCAAGTTTGCTAGAAAACTTGCCACCATGGTGTGTAGCCAATTTTGACCACAGGAGCATAATTTTTATAACTTTTGTAGAAGTCCTGAAGCTGAAGCTATATGTCAAATATGAAAGCTGAGAACCTTCTAGTTTTAGAGGAGATGATGTTCAAAGTTTTCACTATATGTTTCTATTGAAAACTGAAAACCCCTGGGGCAGGGCCAATTTTGACCCTAGGGGTATAATTTATATAACTTTTGTAAAGGACCTACAGATGATGCTATGTGCCAAAGATGGAAGCTGAGACCACTGTAGATTCAGAGGAGAAGATTTTTAAAGGCTGAAATTGTTGACGCCCGACGACGCACGACGGACGACGACGGACGACGGACATCAGGCGATCACAAAAGCTCACCCTGAGCACAAAAGTGCTCTGGTGAGCTAAAAAGTAAATGTTCCTTTTCAGTAGATTTATTCAAAGAGGTAGGGTCTAAAAGAAGCCTATGAGGGGAATGGGCTAAGACCAGACAACAGATACAGGAATTTAACTGTAAGTGCAATCACACCTTATAGAGACAAACTCAATTTTCTAAACAGTCCTCAAGAGATACACCAAGAGTAACATGAAACCACAAACTCTGTCCTGCTTCAACACTACGGCAATTTTCTCAAATTGAAACTGAACACTATAGTGTTAAACTGTAATGAGTTGTGGGACTACCGTATGCCTCCATTCAAACATAATGCCAGAACATGTTCACACTCGGGATGCTGAACTTGGAAAATGAAATGATCCATCTCTGTTTAACAACTGACTCCATTCAGTATAGAAAGATTAAATCTACTAAAATATTGTGAATGATAAACAGTGCCGACCAAGATCAGAGGGCTCCTAGAGGAGTCCTCTGATCTGGGTTTACATTGTTTGCAAACGCCAGTGCACATGCTTCCCACATTCCAAGAGTCAATGTTTAAGTCTTAACCAATCATTCTTGATGCTTTTATTGGGTTTAGAGATGAACTCTACTGAAATTGAAAATTGCACAATACATCTTATTTCATTTCATGTTTTTATTGCAACAGAATACAGGGGAAATCTCATTTCATGCATAATGTGTTATCGTTTCAAAATATCTTAACCCTCTACTACACAGATATGTCTTTAAGGCTTTGCAGACAGAGTACACCCAGATTGGATGGCTTTTGTAGGAGGTGTCTGACCAACGCCTGCTCTACCTGTTTAACCCATTATCTCATAGGCTATTTTTAGATACAACCTCTTTGAATAAATCTACCGAAAAGGAGCATTTACTAGAGAAAAGGAAACTTTTAGATTTTTGTAGTTTGAAACCATTGTGATAAATAAATGCTCTATTTATCACAATGGTTTCACAAAGTGACTTTTACAGAGTCGTCAAAAGCAGTCAATATGAGGGAATGGGTTAATTTATGAAATAATATAAATCTGATTTTAGTTTCTTCCACATTCACGTTCCCTTACCCAATGCACCATTTTAAAAATTCAGTTAATTTATACTCATACCGTGATTATTTCTTACATGAATATTCATGAGAAGTTATCCATGTATGACCACAAGTACACTTAAATTTTACTCTCATCAAATGTCAAAGAAATTCTCATTATCCGCTAATTCAGATACAAGACAATGCGTCTTTTGGTTCCCTGTTTTTCTTTACCCTTTACTCCATAGATATGCTTTTGCAAACAGAGTAGACCAAGATCAGACGGCTCCTGTAGGATTCGCTGCCATCTGATCAGAGCCTATTCTGTTTGCTTATATAATACCGGTAGTATAGATCTGATTCTAAAGTTTCTATCATGGCCAAGGTTCTGTTCTGCTTGCTGATGGAATACAGTTGAACTTCGATATCTCGAACTTCAAGGGACTATATAAATTAGTTTGAGATAACGGAAGTTCGAGATATCCGATTTCTAATCTGGACAATTTCTCAAGTTTGCAACTTAATGCATGTCTACAGTAATGCTGAAAGCTCCTGTAGCAGCTTTCAGCATTACTGCAGACCTGCATTAAGCTGTGAAATGTGTTTCTAGATATGCGTAGTGATACATTTTAGAGAAATTCTGTATTGCAAGAATTTGGAAGGACGAGCTTTAAGTTTGACTTATCCCGAAGTTCGAGTTATCCGAGTTCGAGATATCGAAGTTCAACTGTAATTCAGATCTGATTCTACAGTGTCAGTTTAGATAAAAAGCCTTGTTTGTAGTGCCATTATAAAAATTCTGTTAATATTTATGACATGCTTTCTTGCATGAATATTCATTGAGTAAAGGATTAAAATGTTCTTTGACCCTTGGAATGTGAGAAACAATTTAATGGAATTTGCAAAGTGTACACCCTTGATCCAGGTCAAAACTCCTTTCAGCAATACTCAAATGGGTCCTATGGTTTAACTATTTCCTTTATATAAATGCTTTTTCATGCCTTTGCAAAAAGAACAGACCCAGATCAGATGGATCCTATAGGAGCCGTCTCATCAGGGTCTCCTCGGTTTGCTTATGAAATTTTAACAGATTTGATTCTACAGTTTTTTACCAATACATGTACCAAAATATCCTGTGTATATACTATTATAAATACATAAATAATTCAGCTAATTAATATTCATGTTGTCACTATTTCTTACATAAATATTCAACAAAGAAAGGGTTAAAATGATGGAGCAATCCAATATGAAAATGCAGCATTCGAAGGATTAACCAACAGTCTCAATGATATCTTGTTATTGAGTCAGCCAGTCTCCACATCACCACCATAATGCTGAACATCAAGGAAGCCAATCGGAAATCCTCCAATTCTGGCAAGGTCCAGACTTTGGATGTATCTAATAGAAGGGTGTAATGATTTTAAACATTTTGTTCTCCGTAAATTAGAACACACCAATAAATAGACCTTGCACAATTTAGTATATTAACCCTTTCATTGCTGAACATCCTTTGCAAACAGTGTTGACCCAGATACAATGGCTCCTAAAGGAGCCATCTATTCTGTGTCTGCACTGTTTGTCATATTACACTTTTCTTTTAACATAATCCTTGACTATTCATGGTAAGCTTCACTTTTTTGAATTTTGGAATAGTACATTTAAAGAACCAGGATTGAAAGGTCAGCATTTTTAACTTTTTAAAATTTATATTGAGAACGAAGTTCTCTCCTTGTAACCATTTTAACTTTTAAGACACAGCATTACATTCTGCAACACAGCACATAAAACTTATAGTCTAAGTGCAAAGTTGCATGACAATTTTACAGGCAAAAGTTTGTAAAACAATTGTTCTCTTTAAATTCTAAACAAGGCTTTTTCCTCCTATATTGCTTTCAACGATATGATAAGAGTATCAAACAATTCTGATCCTGACAGGACAGTGATTTTTATCTGGACCTAAACTGCTTGTAAAGATTACCATGAGTTTTCCGCAAGTGTGTAACAATAGCTTTGCACTTAGTCCTCAATTGGCTTATCTGTTTAACCCTTTCAGAGCCAAATAAATTAATTTCAACTGCTAAGATTATCTTCTATTCCAGGTTTCAAAGTGGCCTTTTCTTCAATTTCTTTACAAATAATAAAATCAGTGTCAAACAGTTTGGATCCTGAGCAGATGCCGAGTTACTCGGCATCTCATCTGGATTCAAACCGTTTGCAAAGGTTTTATCACTGATTTGCCAATGGTGGCGACAGAGTTAACCCTTTCCTCCTTAGACTATTTTTAGACCCAATCTCTTTGCATGAATCTATCCAAAAGGAGCATTTACTAGAGAAAAGGAAAATTATAGAATTTTGTAGTTTGAAACCATTGTGATAAATAGAGCATTTGCTCCTATAGGAGCAAATGCTATATTTATCACAATGGTTTCAAGAAGTGGTTATTAGAGGCGTAGAAAGGAGTATACACGGAGGAAAGGGTTAATAGATGCAACAATGCAGGAGTGACTCGTACAAAGGAAGCCAGGGAGTGAATCGATCACAGACAAAATAGTTTGCCTTAACCATTCTTACAGATAGAATCTTACACTTTGGTCACTGGGTTCATTATATTCTAGCTTCAATGAAGAAAACAATAATTAATCCAGAGTTTGAACATTTTTTCCACAATCAGTAATTGTGGAAACAACTTTGGTGGTCAAAGTAAGTGAAGTAACCTCAAAAGCAATCAGCAGCTAGATTTACCATTGATATACCATTATGTGCCCTAAATATTAGACCAACAAATCTCCTCTGTCAATCAGTTAGTAAAGCTGAATGAGTCAGCCTGCATCATTCAGATACCCTTTAACTGATAGGGACAACTTATGACGCCTTTTAAAGATTGTTCCAGTTCGAGATCTGCTCTGTTTGCTTTACCCTAAGTATGCCTTTCTATGCCTTTGGAAACAGAGCTGAGTCAGATCAGATAGCTCCTATAGGAGCCATCTGACGAAGGCTTGCTCTGTTTGCTAATGGAATTTGATAGATCTGTTTGCTTATGACATAATAGATAGGATTCTACAGTTTGTATCATGGCAAAAAATACTTGCACTCATGTGTCATTATAAAAATTAATCTAATTAATATTCATTATTTCTTGCAAAAATATTCATGGACTAAAGGGTTAAGGAATAAAGAACATGTTCAAGTTCCCTCATTCATAGAGTCATTATAAACATTTAGCCAATCAATATTCATGATTTCTTACCTAGATATGCATTTGGTAAAGGGTTAAATGAAACTACATATTAGAGGAACAAGCAGTGTAGCCCTGATCAAACTGCTCCTTCAGGAGCAGCCTGATCTGGGTCTGCACTATTGCCTACACTATTTAGGACAAGGGTAAGTTCTATACAGCTACCTTCAGGTCTTTCTATTTCCAATCTTGCAGTAATGAATGACCAGGAACAATTTATTAACTTGACTCTGACCCAAGTGACAACAAAGTTATAGCAACCCCTCTTATACTGATATGGCCAGGTTCCAAAGAAAAGAATCATGAAGTCAAATTGGAAAATCTATGGTAACAATGTGAATGTTGTAAGAACAATGAAGCATTGATCCCATACTAGTCATATCAACTCTTTGAGTGCTAGTGGCTTATTCTTTGATTGCCTATGTAAATAGTTTGGATCCAGATGAGACGCTGAGCAATTCAGCATCTCATCAGGATCCAAACTGTTTGCACTCAAGGCAGTTTATCTTGTAACGGAATGGAAGAAGAATCTACTTAGAGAATTTGTAGAAGACAAATTTTGCCAATTATGTTGCACGCACAGAGACATGAATGATTCATATGGCAAACAAAACAGGAATATAAGGGGAAGCAAGGACATATGCACTGCAATGTACACCCAGATAATCAGTGTTTAAACATATCCCTGTTGAATATTACTGTAAGGAGTAATGACATCATGAATATTTAAACATTTCTAACCCTGTACCTATGAGATATGCCTTTTATCGCTTTATCAAACAGAGCGGTCCCCCGTCAGAGAGATCCTTTAGAATGAGTATACAGTAAAACCTCTCTATAACGGTCACTTAATTGTGTTAATTAGTTGGTATTTAGGGCAGGTGGCTGCTTAAAGCAAGGTGAAAGTAAAACAGAACGCTCCTATAGTAGCGCTCTGTTTTACTTTCGCCTTGCTTAAACAGCCACCTGCATTAAACACAAAATACTTAATGTAATTTAGTGGCCGTTATAGAGGTTTTACTGTAATGCTGTTAGTTTTTTTGGAGCTTTCTGTATAGCTTTTTGTCCTGCATCAACTCTCTGCATGTTAGTCACACATTTGCTATTATCTATGCTAACAGCTTGGATCCAGATGAGATGCCAAGTAATTCAGCATCTCATCAGGCTCCAAGCTGTTTGACATTCCTGATCTCATTTTTAAAGGGAAATGACAGAAAAAATATCATTTTCAGTGTTGCTGCTGACAAATAGTCTTGCAGACAACCCTGAATTCAGAGCTATCAATAGCCTTAACCCTTTCCTCCATAAATACGCCTTTCTATGCCTCTGTAATAGTCACTTCTTGAAACCATTGTGATAAATAGAGCATTTGCTCCATAGGAGCAAATGCTCTATTTATCACAATGGTTTCAATACCACACAATTCTAACAGTTTCCTTTTCTCTAGTAAATGCTCCTTTTGGGTAGATTCATTCAGAGGTTGGGTCAAAAAATAGCCTATGGAGGAAAGGGTTAACCCTTTACCTGATATATAAACCTTTTTAACACTTATGCAAACTCAGTAGACCCAGATAAGATGGCTCCTGGAGGGAACCATCTGATCATGGTCTGTTCTGTTTGCTTGTGATATTCTACAGTTTCTGCCATGGCAAAAAAATTCCTGTTCTATGCCATTACATGAAATCATCTAATTAGTACTAATGATGTTATTACTTTTTACATCTGTAAAAATCAAGTAAACTCTTAACCATTTCCTTCAAATAAACGCCTTTTCACGCCTTTGGAAACAGAGTAGAACAAGATCATATGGCTCCTGTTGGAGCCGTCTGATCAGATTCAGCTCTATTTGCTTATGAACTTATAACAGATGTGACTGTATAGTCTCTACCAATACCAAAATGTACACATGTACATACTTTTTTATCCCATAAAAATTCAGCAAATGAATATGCATGATGTCATTATTTCAACAGGAAAGCATTTACAGAATCAGAATAAGATTGCTATAAAGTGGCTATTGAACTGTGCATTTACCAAATTTTGGTACAAGTGGGCAACTGTGCTTACCACTTCAAATTCTTTGCAGTTTACCTTTTCTCTCATATAACCCTTTCCTCCATAAATACGCCTGTCTACGCCTCTGTAAAAGTCACTTTATGAAACCATTGTGATAAATAGAGCATATGCTCCTATAGGAGCAAATGCTCTATTTATCACAATTGTTTCAAACTACAAAATTCAAAAAAATTTCCTTTTCTCTAGTTAATACTCCTTTTGGGTAGATTTATTCAAAGCGGATAGATAAAAAAAAACAGACTATGGAGGAAAGGGATAAACGCATTTGCAAAATGTTTTAATTTAGTTATCATGATAAACCTAGATCTTACCTTTGAAACTTGGGCACATCTGCACAGAGTCCGGACGTCAAGAAATGAAAATATCCTGAAAACATAAATGCAATAACTGTTTAGTCCATGAATATTCATGTAAGAAATAATGAAACCATGAAAATTAATTAGATTAATTCTTATAATGGTCACAGGAATTTTTTGGTAATGGCGGAAACTGTAAAATCAGATCTGTATCAATCAATATGCAAACAGAGTGGACCCTAATCAGATTGCTCCTACAGGAGCCGTTTGATCTGGATCTACTCAGTTAGATATGGCATTAAAAGGTGTAAATATATATTTATGGAGTAAAGGGATAAGACACAAGCAACCATTCAAATCATAACAAGAGATGTTTGTAAAACATGTATACCCCCCGACCCCCTGACCTTTGATCTAGTGACCTCAACTATAGAGGTCATCTAGCGGTCGTGACTAATCACCACAGCAACTTTGAATATCCTAAGCCAAACCACTGATCATTTATTGATCTGAAAACATTTCACATATTCAGGTCATGGTGACCTTGACCTTTGACCTAGTGACCTCAACAACTTTAAGGGTCATCAAGTGGTCACAACCAACTACCACAGCAAGTTTGAAGATCCCGAACCAAACCATTGAGCAGTTATTAATTGGAAACCATTTCATCAGTTAAGGTCATGATGACCTTGATCTTTAACCTAGTGACCTCAAAATCAATAGGGGTCATCTAGTTGTCATGACCAACCACCTCAGCAAGTTTGAAGATCCTAAGCCAAACCCTTGAGCAGTTATTAATCGCAAACCATTTCACCAGTTAAGGTCATGGTGACCTTGACCTTTGACCTAGTGACCTCAACAACTTTAGGGGTCATCAAGGGGTCACAACCAACCACCACAGCAAGTCTGAAGATCCTAAGCCAAACCCTTGAGCAGTTATTGATCAGAAACCATTTTACAAGTTAAGGTCATGGTGACCTTGACCTTTAACCTAGTGACCTCAAATACAATAGGGGCCATCCAGTTGTCATGACCAACTACAGCAGCAAGTTTGAAGATTCTAAGCCAACCCCTTGAGCAGTTATTGATTGGAAACCATTTGACCATTTAAGAGCATGGTGACCTTGACCTTTGACCTAGTGACCTAAAAAGCAATAGGGGTCATCTAGTGGTCATTACCAACCACCACAGCAAATTTGAAGATCCTAGGTCAAACCCTTGAGCAGTTATTGATCAGAAACCATTTTACCAGTTAAGGTCATGGTGACCTTGACCTTTGACCTAGTGACCTCAAAATCAATAGGGGTCATCCAGTGGTCATGACCAACTACCACAGCAAGTTTGAAGATTCTAAGCTGAACCCTTGAGCAGTTATTGATCGGAAACCATTTAACCATTTAAGGTCATGGTGACCTTGACCTTTGACCTAGTGACCTCAAAATCAATAGGGGTCATCTACTTGTCATGACCAACCACCACAGCAAGTTTGAAGATCCCATGCCAAACCCTTGAGCAGTTATTGATCGGAAACTATTTCACCATTTTAGGTCATGGTGACCTTGACCTTTGACCTAGTGACCTAAAAAACAATAGGGGTCATCTACTTGTCATGACCAACCACCACAGCAAGTTTGAAGATTCTAGGCTAAGTCGTTTATTAGTTATCGTTCGGAAACCATCGATCTACCGACCGACAGACAGACCGACCGACCGACCGACCGACCTACCGACCGACATGTGCAAAGCAATATACCCCCATTTTTTCAAAAGGGGGGTATAAAAATAACTGTAACGGTAGCTACAACATGAACACATAACCATAAAATTGAAGTTAACATCAGTATATCTCTACGAAAATAGACTTACATTTAATACTTAACCCTTTACTCCATAAATACACCTTTCTACGCCTTTGGAAACAGAGAAGACCCAGATCAGACGGCTCCTAGAGGAGCCGTCTGATCAGGGTCTGCTCTGTTTGCTTATGATATAATGTAGATGTGATTCTACAATTTCTGCCATGGTCAAAATTTCCTGTGTTCATGTGCTGTTACAACAAATTATTGTTATTATGACGTCATTATTTCTTTCATAAATATTCATGAAGAACGGTTAACACTCAAGTCTCCGATCACCAGACTGGTTTGAAAATTGGGCATTGCTTTGATAGTTTTGAAACAAACATGGAATAGCAAATAGATCTAGCTACTCTTTCTGGAGCAGTTTGATATGGGTCTACACTGTTTGGCCAAACACCTTACTAAGGTTATGGGATTTAACTTATACCCTTTGATGCATTAGCAAGCAGAAAAGACAATATATTCTACAGGCGCTGGCTGATCATAGCATATGTCTGTCCTGTTTGCTTTTAATATGTTGTAGATCCGATATGCCAGTGTCTGCAATGGCAATACATGTAATTTTCCATACTTTCTATTTTCAATACAAAAAATAGATTTATTAACCCTTTCAACATTGAAATTTTAATGGAGAATTTCAAAATTCATACAGGGCAAGCTTATCATGAACATTCAGATTTAAAAGAGCCCTCTAGGAGTTCTTTCATCTGTGTCTACACTCTTTTCAAAGGACAATAGTGACTTGTTTCCAACACTGAAAGGATTGATATGCAAAATCTTGCATGAATATTCATCAAATAGAGAGTAAATCTTCAATGAGGTCGTCACTGTTGTTTTTGCAAAGTTATTCCCCTTGACAAATACTAAACAGAAAGATGGAAAAATGGTATTGATCCAATGTACTACATTTGTAACCAATTTGAAAGCATCTAATATTATCATCATGCTTATCCATCATTTACAAAACTCCATAATAATAGCGCGAAAATGGGCAATATTTGTGTATTCCTTTACATGACAGAGATACAGGTACCTTTTCACCCTTTTCTCCATAAATACGCCTATCTACGCCTCTGTAACAGTCACTTCTTGAAACCATTGTGATAAATAGAGCATTTGCTCCATAGGAACAAATGCTCTATTTATCACAATGGTTTCAATACTTCACAATTCTAACATTTTCCTTTTCTCTAGTAAATGCTCCTTTTCGGTAGATGCATGCAAACAGGTTGGGTCTAAAAATAGCCTACGGAGGAAAGGGTGAATGCCTTTGCAAACCGAATTGAAATGGATATGACGGCTCATAAAGGAGCCATCTGAACAGGAGCAAATCCAATAGGAGCAAATGCTCTCTATTTATCACAATGGTTTCAAACTACAAAATTCTAAAAAAAAATCCTCTAAATTTCTCTAGTTAATGCTCCTTTTCGGTAGAATTATTCAAAGTGGTTGGGTCTAAAAATAGCCTATGGAGGAAAGGGTTAAATGAATATTCATGAGGCAATGTGTTATTTGTATATTTTTTACAGATCATCAATGATTAGATCATAAAGTATTGTATTCCCTGAGTGAGTCTGTTTTCTACAACAGATAATAACATCTTTATGGTCTGACAGCAATAGATACATGTAAGAAGTATGTCAATACTATGGTAAAATCTGAGAACAATCTGTGGCCCAGATAAGATGCATAAAATAAAACATTTTCAATAATCGTTCCTTTATTTCTCCACCAAACCCTGTGTTGTAAATGCTCCTTTTTGGTAGCTTTATTCAAAGAGGGAATGGGTTAAATATCCAGATAACCATGACTCTCACCTCTCTACCAATTTGTAAAGCTGCATAATTCAATATGGCACACTTTTGATAACTTTAAATTATACTAGTGTAGACCCTAATCAAACAGTTCCTTTAGGAATTGCATAATTTGGGTATGCACCATTTCTGTTAAGTCTGTCTGTCCAAATACTCATGTTAATCATGGTATGCAAGGAAATAAACCTAAGAAACATAGCTCAGGTCTCCCATAACTCTTTCCTCCATAGGCTATTTTTAGATCCAACCTCTTTGGATGCAAAGTCTTCCGAAAAGGAGCATTAACTAGAGAAAATGATTTTTTTAGAATTTTGTAATTTAAAACCATTGTGATAAATAGAGCATTTGCTCCTATAGGAACAAATGCTCTATTTATCACAATGGTTTCAAGAAGTGGTTATTACAGAGGCATAGAAAGGCATAATTATGGAGGAAAGGGTTAAATTATACCGACATAGTAGCAACTAGAGCAAACCCTAATCAAACGGCTCCTTTAGGAACTGCATAATCTGGGTCTGCACCATTTGCCTAAGTCTGTCTGTCCAAATACTCATGTTAATCATGGTATGCAAGGAAATAAACCTAAGAAACATAGCTCAGGACTGCCATAAATGATTTGGCTAACAAGTCAGCACAACTGAAATCGATCTGAAGTAAAACTTTTCTCTGAAATATAATCAAGATTGGCAAAGAAATGAAGACACTGGAGAGTATTAAGGATCATTCTTGCCAAGAAAGAATGGGATGGTAGAGCCAATAATGCAATTGCAAGTTCAATACTGGTCTGCAAATTTCATTCATGCTAGCAATGAAATTAGCATGAAGAATCTGCAGTGCAGTAACTCTAAATTTCACCTTAACCAATTCCTGAACCTCATGAATATTTATACAAGACTTCATGAACATTCATTAATAGAATGCTTGTTATGGCCAACAAACACGGGCTATTTTTTTTGCCATTTCAGTCTGGAGAATTATATTTTTATTTTTCTAATACCCTTTACTCCATTAACCCTTTCCCTGTTCTATGTTTATTACAAATTTCAATACCTATTGAATATTCATGGACAAAAGTCAAAAAAGTTACAATGAAATATGGAAGGTGGAACATTGTAGCCATTTTAGAAACTAAAGAAACTGATCTATCAAATCCAATTAGCAAACAGAGCAGACCCTGATCAGACAGCTCCTATAGGAGCTGTCTGATCTGGGTCTTCTCTGTTTGCAGATGCGTGAAAACACGTCTATATGAGGGAAAGGGTTAATACACATTTCTATGACTCTGGAGTAGACTCAGATCAGACAGTTCCTATAGAAGCCATCTGATTAGGATCTGCTATTTTTGTTTGTAGTGTACTGTAATACAAATTAAATTCTACACTTTTTACCAGAGTCAAAACTGTTCTTGTTCTTATACTTTAACCCTTTCCCTCTTTTACAAATGCCTTTTCACGCATTTTCAAACAGAGAAGACCCAGATCAGACGACTCCTATAAGAGTCATCTGATCTGGGTCTGTTCTGTTTGCTAGAGGAATTTGATAGATCTCGTATTTTAGTTTCTAAAATGGCTACAATGTCCCATCTTCCAGATTAAATTAGTTAGTCCATGAATATTCAGTAGGTATTTAAATTTGGAATAAACATAGAACAGGAAAATTGTTAATACATTTTAAGCTTATTTATACTCATATATGCATTAGATCTTATATAAATATTCATGGATTAAAGGGTTAAGCTCACAGACTAGTTTCTGATCAGCCAACTTCTACAGGATCTGGGTTTACTCTGTTGACAAAGGCATCAAAAGGCGTCTCTGACAAGTAAATAGTTTAAAAGTGAATTTAACAAGAGCTGTCCGCAGACAACGTGCTCCACTTTCTTTAGTGCTGGATAGTGTAGTGGAAGTCTAAGTCAGAAAGGGGAGATAACAACAGCAAAATTAATTTTAGGGTTACCCGCCCTTGTGAAATGGGTCCCCCTTTTAATAGTTAAAATGTATACCAAAGATGAACCAAATATCTTGGACAGTTTCTGAGACATGGACCTAACATAAAACTTAGCCAACAATGAAAATTCTAAGTCGAAAAAGGGGCATAACTATGGCAAAATTAATTTTAGGGTTACCTACTCTTGTGAAATGGGTTCCCCTCGTGATAGTAAACATACATACCAAATATGAACCAAATATCTTTGATGGTTTCTGAGAAAAGGACGTTAACAAAAAGGTTAACCAACGCCGACACCGACGCCGACGAGAGGGTCATGACAATAGCTCCACTTTTTGAAAAAGTGGAGCTAAAAATGGAATAGTTCATCTATGTGGTACAGTAAAACACATTCAGTAAGAAAGGATAATGCCTGGTTTGGATGCTGAATGATTTTTAATAACAAACAATGCAGACCTCGATTGGTGGGCTTCTCCACCTCCCTGATGAGGGTCTACAATGTTTACTGATGCCAGTTATCTCTTTTTCTTCATTCAAAGGGTTAACACTGGCTGCTAAGTGCAACTGTCTGCAAAGTGCATGGTTTTTTTGCAGAAATTGTATGCTTTATTAACCCTTCTCTTGCTGAATTTTAAAATACATTTCTCCTTCTTTACCCGTGCCCTGTTGTATAATTACATATATCTTCACTGTGTACAAGTATTTCGCTGTGCAATCACTGCTGTGGAGTGCACTGGTTGCACAATCAACTTGTAATTAGTGCAGACCCTGATGAGACAGCTCCTGCAGGAGCTGTCTCATCTGGGTCTTCACTATTTACAGGTAGGTATATTGATGTGAATAGCAAGCGAAGGGTTAATGTTTCAAAGAACTGTGGATAATGTCTACCATTACATTCACCCTTTTAACCCATTACCTCATAGGCTATTTTTAGATACAAACTCTTTGAATAAATCTACCAAAAAGGAGCATTAACTAGAGAAAAGGAAAAGTTTAGAATTGTGTAGTTTGAAACCATTGTGATAAATAGAGCATTTGCTCCTATAGGAGCAAATGCTCTATTTATCACAATGGTTTCACAAAGTGACTTTTACAGAGTCATCAAAAGTCGTCAATATGAGGGAAAGAAAGGGGTTAACACTTAATTTTGAAATGGACTACCGGTACTCCAAAATTCAAACAGGTCAAGTTTATTGTGAATTTTCAGGGATGTTTCACAAGAAAAGTGTAACATGACAAACATTGCAGACCCTGCGGAGAGGGCTCCTCCAGGAACATTCTCATCTTGGTCTACACTGTTTGCAAAACACATGAGTGACTTGTCTCCCACACTGAAAGGTTTAAAATATAAGACAATGACTAAAGCAGAATGACTATGATGATCTTATCTGAATCCAAACTGTCTAAAATGTTATCATGGGTGCTCCAATAACATGCAAAAATGTTCAGATCATTCTACACTTCTGCATTTGGCCGGCAGTAAATGTCCTGTGGTGTTCAATGCATTTTCATCTTAACAAGTTATAGGTAAATAAGAGACACAACTGATGAAATGCCAGATATGATATGTCTGTTAATTAAATATTTAACTGACTAGAATTTCAAGTATGCAATTGATCTATAATTCTATTGTAAACCCGTTTATTAACCCTTTACTTGATAAATATTCATGTAAAAAAATATTGATTATACGGATATTAATTAGCAAAATTCATTTAACCCTTTCCCTCATAGAAACGTGTTTTCACGCATTTGCAAACAGAGTAGACCCAGATCAGACGGCTCCTAGAGGAGCCGTCTGATCAGGGTCTGCTCTGTTTGCTAACATAATATGATATTTTCATTTCTTGACTTTCTAAAATGGCTACAATGTTCCACCTTCCATATGTAATTATAGCTACAATGTATTTTGTCCATGAATATTCAGTAGGTATTGAAATTTGGAATAAACGTAAAACAGGGAAAGGGTTAAAGCATTATCAGCAAGGGAAATGTTTTTCTGAAGCGGAAACTGTAGAATCAGTTATAATTTCATAAGCAAACAGAGCAGACTCTGATCAGACTGTTCCGACAGGAGCCATTTAATCTGAGTCTACTCTGCAAAGAAATCAAAAGGTGTATCTATGGAGTAAAGAGTTAAAGGCAGGTGGTAGTTTAATGCAGGATGAAAAGATAAATAAAAGGTTACTAAGGAGCTTTCTGCATCATTTTCATTCTAAATAATCCATTGCCTAATACTTATGTATGAAATAATGACATCAGGAATATTTTTTTTTTATTTTTTAGATTTTTGATATAATTTTATATACACAGAATTTTTTGTTACTGGTACAAGCTGTATTCAGATCTATTATAATTCATAAGAGCAGACCCTGATCAGACTGCTTCTATAAGAGCTGTCTCATCTAGGTCTACTCTGTTTGCAAAGATATGAAGGGAAGGGTTCTTTGAACAGAAATAAAAATGTCTAATTTTACTGCACAAGACTGTAGTTATGCTTATCTAAAATGATAAATAACACTAAATATTCTGAGAGTCACATATTGAGTGAGTGAGTTGGGTTTTACGTCCGACCAACAGTATTTCAGTTATTTGCTGACTGTACCCGCATGAGACAAGTTATAGTGCTGTTATGGTCTGTCGCGGCCGGCAATTGAACCCACGACCTTCCGTATCGCAGGCGGACACTCTACCACTGAGCCACGCGGCTGGTACTCACATATTGAAATTTACCCAAAACTTTGAATACAGATCTAAACAGAATATGTGTCTGTCATTTGAAATCTACTATGATTACAACAATGTCATAAATTATATACATAAATTAATGATGCATAAATTAAATATGCATAGATTCAAAATGCATAATTAAATATGCATAAATTAAATTGACATAAATTAAATATGCATAAATTAAACATTTCTTCAGTAATTATACCTTTATCCCATGTAGTGACCACTATTTAGAGATATTCTGAAAGGATGGGTCTAAAGATGGCCATAATATAGGGATTGGTAGAGACGGTTTTCATTCTTTCAATGCTGAGGTTTTAAAGGACAATTCAAATTTCACATTTCAAAACAATTCAAAAAGGTCAAACTTAACATAAATATTTAGGGATGTTTGCTTAGAAAACTATAAATGCAAAACAATGCAGACTCTGAAGATAGGTCTCCTCTAGACATCCTCTCCTCTGGATCCTAGCAGTTAGCAAAGGACATTAATGGCATGATAACCTAGCTGAAAGATTTAATATTTGAAATAGATGTACATATGTCTATGGTATGCCTATGGCTCAAGTTAAAATATTCCTAAGGAGCTGTATGAGTATGGGCCCATAACAATAATATTTCAACAGTCAGCTATAACGCTCAAGTTCTTATAATTCTGACTGACAAGTACAAACTCCCTATTAGCTTTGAACCTGTATCTGTCATATTATCCTGACAATGAGTATCTCTGCAAGAGGCTATTGCCCTATTCTAACAACTCCTACTATCAAATGCGAAAAAAACCAGTATCTTTTGGAGTTTGTTAACCCATTCCCTCATTGACTAATTTTAGACTCAACCTCTGAAAAAATCTATGGAAAGGAGCATTTACCAGAAAAAAGGGAAACTTTCATAATTGTGTTGTCCTATGGAGCAAATGCTCTATTTATCACAATGGTTTCAACATGTGATTAAAGGCAAAGGCAGGCGGAGATGACCTTGGGCTTGCAGGCAGCATGCGCTGGGTGCGCAATGAAAATAAGGATGGTGGTTAATGTGTATATGCAATTCCATGCCAATAGCTATAATGGTTAATGAGATATAAGACAATGAAAAAACTGTGACAACCAACTGCACGTAAAAGCGTGATGGACGGACGGACAGATGGACAGACAGATGGACAGGTGTAAAACATCATGTTCCCTGACTATCGTCAATGGGGGCATAAAAATAGCCTATGAGGTAATGGGTTAAGAAAGAAGTTATGGTACTCACCTTAGCAACAGTTCCTTAGGCAATTTTCTGTTGATTTGAGCATCATCATCTGTGATGGATATTTGAGAAACCTGTAAAAGTTAAAAAAAATATATATATATACAATGTACCTAATTACCAAAGATATTCAGCAAACTGAAGAAGTAGTCTACTATATAGTTCTATATAAAGTTATCAAAATGGTATCAAATTGATATATATTAACCCTTTCCCTGTTCTATGTTCAGTCCAAATTTCAATACATTGTACCTATTGAATATTCATGGACAAAATAGTTGTAATGAAATATGGAAGGTAGAACATTGTAGCCATTTTAGAAACTAATGAAACAATCAAATTCCATTAGCAAACAGAGCAGGCTCTGATCAAATGGCTCCTCTAGGAGGTGTCTGATCTGGGTCTTCTCCGTTTGCAAACATGTGAAATGGCATTTATTTGAAGGAAAGGGTTAAAGCTTTACAAACACATGGAGTTTGGGTGTCAACATATTTAGGGTATAATGGTACTAACACAACATCTCATAAAAATTTAGAGCATGTACTACTGGTGCTTTAACCCTTTCTCTGTTGAATATTCATGTAAGAAATAATGACATCATGAATATTTATTAGCTGATTTTTTTTTATAAAGACACAATGTATTATTAATTTTTGGTATTACCAGTAGTAGGGACTGTGGTCTACTCTGTTTTCAAAGGCATGGAAAGATGTTTGCAAGGGTTAATCCTTTCAATGCCGAATTTTCAGAGTGGAATAACCCATCATTGTTTATTGGCAGAGTTATAAAAGGGTAAAATTTAAGAGAGGATTTTGAATGAAAAGTAATGTAGACCCTGATCAGATTGGAGCCTACTTATCTGGGTTTTCACTGTTGGCAAATGACAGTGCACTTGTTTCCACTGCATTCAAATAGTTCAATCCAGAATGACTGTTTGTAATGATATTTCATTATTATAACCCTCACCCTTGTATAGACAACTCTTGATACTTTTGCAAACAGAGTAGACTATAGGAGAGGTCTGATCAAGGTCTGCTCTGTTTGCTTACGGAGTATCTGACATTTCTGTCACAGTTGAAACTTTCCTTCTTATCATACCTCAGTCTAATAATATTCATGAAGTAATACATTCTTGAATTCATATTCAAGGAGGAAAAGGTTAAGAATGTACACTTGTGGTACATTGCTAACAACTTTGTGGGAAAGGGATAAATCTCCTTTAACATGCTACAGCTAGGCACACACATTACATCATTTTACCGACTGGATCCAGAAGAAACACCATGTAATATGGAGTCTGATCAGGATCCACTGATTGACAATCTCATCAGTTCTTTTAACAGGATTGGGAAAATAAAGGATCTGTCACGTGTTTTCATTTGAGATAAGGCAAGTTTAATTACTTTTTTCTGGATGAGTTTTAGAAAAGTTTTTCTAAAATGAAAACGAGTGTCAGATTCTTTTATCACATAATTGCAACTCTTTTGACGTAAATGTACATTTTTGTTTTGATTTTTTCCATGAATGGGAATTGTGTGACGTTATCCGTTATCGTGTGACGTTATACATGTAAACAAATATGTATAGTTCGATTTCGAGCGCTAAGCCGTGACTGCAATATTTATAGAAGTTGGAACCATTCTAATTTATGGGTAAGTGGACAATGATTGTCACAAGAAGGTCATAGTAATCCTCAAACAACATAGACCAGATGAGATGGCTCCTGATCAGGGTCTGCCGTTTACTTATGGAAATACCGCAGATCTGATTTCTACAGTTTATGCCTTGGCTAAACATTCCTTTGTTCATCTGCCATCTTAAACAATCATCTAATTAATATTCATGATGTCAATATTTCTTACATGAATATTCATAAGGTAAAAAGGGTTAAGAAAGCAGCCTCCAATGTTTCTAAACTGCTTTCCCAGGGGAAAAAAACCAATACATCTTTCACTGATTGAAGAGATTGATATCAATTATCCGGAACTGTTCTTGTGATCTATAATTTTCATTCTTCATTGAGGAATTATGGCTGGTTGTTCTTGACCTAAATTTTGAAATACAGGATATTTTTTTCTTTAAAGCTCAACTCCAGGGATGAGATATGTATCTGTAATCCTTTCCTTCATATAAACGCTGATTTGCGCCTTTGCAAACAGAGTAGACCCAAGCTAGATGGCTATTGTAGGAGTCATCTGATAAGGGTCTTCTCTGTTAACATATGAATTATAATAGATTTGACATGATAACAGTTTTTCACCAATACAAAAAATTCCTATGTACATGCGCCATTATAAAAATCTAGCTGATAAATATTCATAAATTTTCTTACATGACAATAAATTTCCTAATTTTATAACATTGATGCAAGTTTCAAAATCAATAATTATAACAGAGCAGGGAGTGGGTGGGGGAGGGGGTGGGGGATATATGAATATTTAGTACAGTGTTAACCTTTTCCCTCATATAAACGCCTTTCATGCATTTTATAAGAGCTGTCTGATCAGGGGGGTCTGCTCTGCTAATGGAATTTGATAGATCTGTTTCTTAAGTTTCTAAAATAGTAGTAGCTACAATGTTGCAGCTTACTTATTTCATTATAACTATTTTGTCCATGAATATTCAGTAGAAAATATAGAACAGGGAAAGGGTTTAAAGAAACAAAAAATGGAAAGAAAATGTATCTTGAAATCAGACAACCGTTTCCCCAAATGAAAGTTAAATGACAGGCCCTCTGATTTGGGTCTACACTGTTTGCAAATGGTAGTTAATTTGTTTCCAACATTCATCGGGTTAATTTCTAAACATAGCTGATGGATTTTAGACAGCCTAAAAGCTCTGTGATTGCCAGATTCTTCCAAATTACTGCAATCACTGAACAAAAGTAGGCAATAGGACGGCTGAACAGAACATTAAACGCCTGTGACATATTGGTTAAGAGGATATACAGTAGCTAAAGCCATTTCTACAAAGAAATACCTCTTGTTGGTATTGATCGCTCATGCTAGCTTAACCCTTTCCTTCAAACAAACACTTTATTGCACTTTCCAAACAGAGTAGACCCAGATCTGATGCCTCTTATAGAAGCGTCTGATCAGGGTCTGCTCTGTTTGCTTATGAAATTTTAACAGATTTGACTCTACAAAAATTCATCTGTATATAATGTATAATATGCCATTATAAAAAATTTTGCAAATAAATACAATGTCAATTATATCTTACATGAACATTCAACAGGGAATGGGTTAATGCAGGTCAAAAGCAATCCATGAAATTCCTATGTTGCAGCTTTCTGCATTACATTATTTTTGCAATAACCAACCACCTGCTTCGAAAAACTTGCATGTTTATTGCTTTACTTGATTAATATTCTTGCAAGACTCCACCAATTATACATAATTAACCCTTTGCTTGCTGTTCACATCAATATACCTACCTGTAAATAGTGAAGACCCAGATGAGACAGCTCCTGCAGGAGCTGTCTCATCAGGTTCTGCACTATTTACAAGTTGATTGTGCAACCAGTGCACTCCACAGCAGTGATTGCACAGCAAAATACTTGTACACTGTGAAGATATATGTAATTATACTACATGGCATGGGTAAAGAAGGAGAAAATTTAATGTATTTCAAAATTCAGCAAGGAAAGGGTTAATATTAATTTAATTCCTTCATTTTTATTATTTTTTTTAAAATGCCATGTGATCAGGTTTGTAATATTATAAGCCAATGGTGCAGTCCCTTATCAGACAGCTGCTAGAGGAACTAATATCTACTCTGTTTGCAAAGAATGAAAAGGTGACATTATCAAGTCAAGGGTCTACTCCATATATATGTTTTTCTATGATTTTGAAAAAAGAGCAGACCCAGATCAGATGGCTCCTATAGGAGCCGTCTGATCGGGGCCTGCTCTGTTTGCTTATGATATAATAAAGATATGATTCTACAGTTTCTGTCATGGCTGAAAATTCTCATGACATCATTATTTCTTTCATGAATATTCATGGTGGAAAGGGTTAACCCTTTTCCTCATATAAACATGTTTTCATGCATTTGCAAACAGAGTAGACCCAGATCAGACGGCTCCTAGAGGAGCCGTCTGATCAGGGTCTACTCTGTTTGCTAATAGAATTTGATATATCTGTTTCTTTGCTTTCTAAAATGTCTACAATGTTCCACCATCCATATTTCTTTATAACTATTTGGGTAATGAATATTCAGTAGGTATTGAAATTTGGCCTAAATACAGACCAGGGAAAGGGTTAAAGAAGAGAAATATGAACATCAGTCACACAGTCACATAACTCTGCTCTATGCATACTAGCGGCAATATTAAGATGACTAATACAAGCAGAGTGGATAGAGATGAAAAGACAATTCACTCAGCATTTCATTAGAATTCAATTAGCCAGTGCTTGTATTTTTGAAGAGAAAATTAAATTTCAGCAATTTTTGCAAACTCTTCTTAGTGTGTACTAACTATTAGCTGTTTTGTTCCAAACAGTCTGCATTCCACCATTTCATTTTTGTTTTGGCTAATTATCTTGAAATTGAAATTCAACGATACAGAAGTCTAAAATCTAGACAACCCTAATTACTCTACATAATGATATTCAGACATCCAATCTCAAATCTGCAGTGGTTTGAAAAGCTGAATATTTCAATATGATCGACACCATTTTTATAACTGTAAGTTTGATTGACATAGTAGCAGACAGTGAAGACCCTGATCAAATGGCTCCAATAAAAGATATTTGATCTGGATCTGCACAATTTGCCTAAGTTTGTCTGTCCCAATACTTAGGGCAATTAGGATAAACTAAAATTCTATCACCCTTACATCATTCGTGCAAAAAGAAACCCATCTCAGTATGACTCTGATATACTGTTCTCAAAATAGTGGATGGTATCAAGAATAACACATTTTAGAATAACGCTTTTAGAATTAACACCAAACTTCTGAAAGAAAAGAATCAGTTCTGTTGCCAGTTTCACTTACTTCCGATTTGTTCAAACTTTCAAGAAAAAGTTTCACTAAATGTCAAACAGCTTGGATGCCAAATACTCATAAGATTCTTGGCATCTCATCTGAATCCAAGCTGTTTGCAAATGACTGTCAAGATGCACTTAGCATGATAAGGTTAATTATTTCTCAAGCTGGGCTCTGGACAGTAAAAATGCATAAATTTAAACATTTTCAAGAATAACTTCTTTACTTTTCCACCAAACCCTATGTTGTGACCACTCTTTAGAATCGTCTCTTCAATCTGGGTCTACTCTGTTCGCAAATGTGTGAAAAGGCGTTTACATGAGGGAAAGGGTTACAAGTTACAAATGTTCTGACACTGGTTAGCATTAAATTTTGTGAAGAGAAATATAACAAACATTATACTTCCAGAATTTCTGCAGAAAACAGCTTTTTGGAGACAAACTTCCCTAGCATGCAAAAAGTTAGTTGATAAATTATTTCTGTATTTACAGTATATATTACGAAGTTAATGCAAAATTTACATTTTTCATAGTGGCACCGGTACCAGACTGATTTTTCAGTGAAAAAAGAAGAAGATCCTAAAATACGCCGGTACTTGATATCCTTCTTTTAACCCATTCCCTCATATTGATGCCTCTGCTAAAGTCACTTTATGAAACCATTGTGATAAATAGAGCATTTGCTCCCATAGGAGCAAATGTTCTATTTATCACAATGGTTTCAAAACTACAAAATTCTCCTATTCTATAGTTACATGTAGTGCTCCTTTTCGATAGATTAATTCAAAGAGGTTGGGTGGAGCGAGTTGGGGGTCTAAAAATAGATTATGAGGGAATGGGTTAAATTAACCCTTTCCCTCATATATATTCATGTAAGAAATAACACTATCATGAATATCAATTAGCTCAAATCTTATCATGGCCTCTGAAGACAATTTTTTTTTAACCTTGGCAGATACTATAGAATCAGATCTATTGTATGGCATAAACAATTGCAAACAGAGCAGATCCTGATCATCTGATCTCATGTCTACTTTGTTTGCAAGGTGTGAAAATAGCTCTCCAGTAGATAATGGCTTTAATCCTTTACTCCATGAATATTCATGTAAGAATAATCGCATCATCTGATTTGTATGTTTGGAATTACATATTTAGATCCGACTCTCCAGTTTCTGCTATGGGCAAAAAATATTGTGTTCATATTCCATAATAAAAACTTCAGCAAATCTATACATGTATAATTATACATGATGATCATGTCTATTCCTTTAATGAATATTTGTTAGGTATATAGTCAAGACCTCTAAAAGCACTACACGTCAGAGGCATATTTATCATATGTACTTTATTTCTACACCAAAGTACTGTCTTGGTACTCATTTGACTGCCTTATCCCTTTACTTCATGAATATTTATGTAAGAAATAATGACATCATGATTATTCATTAGATTTATGGTTATAATAATACATGGACACAGGAATTTTTGACAATTGTAGAACCTGTATATCATAATCAAACAGAGCAGACCCTGATCAAATGGCTCCTATAGGAGCCATTTGATCTGGGTCTACTCTGTTTGCAAAGGCGTAAAAAGGCGTATTTATGGATTTGACTGCAAAATCACGAAATTAAAACGGAGCATAATACATCTCTAACCTACACATTTACAGTTCGGCATCAACCCTTTACTCCATAGATACAGATTTAAATGCCTTTTGTAAACAAAGTAGACCCAAATCAGACGCCTCCTGCAGGAGGTGTCTGATTAGGGTCTGCTGTCTGCTTATGAAATTAGAACTACATATAAGGGTGCATTACAGTGCATACCCAAATACTAAAATTGTCATTTCTCCACCAAACCCTATACTGTGACCACTCTTTAGAATCAGCTCGAAGAGACAATTCTAAAGGGTGGTCACAGTATAGGGTTTGATGGAGAAAAAAGGAGTTATCTTTGAAAATATTTCAATTTACGTATCTTATCTGGAGCTCTGGAAAATAATGTAGAACTGATTCTACAGTTTCTGCCATGGCTAAACACCCCTGTGTTAATATACCGACAATTATATAATTTCAGATAATCAATAATCCTGATGTCATTATTTCTTAAATAAATATTCATGAATTTGAAGTTATGGAAGGCCAGTATCTTTTACAACTATGGTAGTCATGATCATCCTTAACATACCTGTCTGTATGGGGACTCGCCCCAGTGAACGAGCGGCCAGTTTGTTGCAAACACATCCCTGCAGCACCACCGTGACATTCTCAGCCACAAACAAATCCAACAGCCATAACGGCGGCACTTGCTCAACGGATCAGTGGCTATTTCAAAGCATTGCTAGGGTACTCTTAAGTCTGCACTCACATTTTTTCTCTCTATGTACTTATACACAACAGAAAATAGCACACTTCCTCGTATCAAACACTATACTCTGTACCCATTTTTCTTAATTATACATCACTCCGAAAAAGTGGCTATTCACAAAATACATCCTTGTTTTGTCTGCCTCCTTATATTTCCTGGTTTCCCCGATATTTTCCTGTCTATTACTGACTTTTAGCTTGAGCTAACTACTACAAATATCCTCTGATCTACTCCACTTCTGTTTCAGATAGTATATTGCTTTTCCCCACTCTTTGCACACTATCGACGTTTGCAAACAATTGGACCTAGTCAAGACACAGATACATTCAGTGTCTCATAAGGGTCCGAACTGTTTAACGATCTGATTGTAAATTTTAACCCATTCCTCCATAGGCTATTTTTAGATCCAACCTCTTTGAATAAATCTACCTTAAAGGATCATTAACTAGAGAAAAGGAAACTTTTAAGAATTTTGTAGTTTGAAACCATTGTGATAAATAGAGCATTTGCTTAATGCTCTATTTATCGCAATGGTTTCAAGAAGTGACTATTACAGTGGCGTAGAAAGGCGTACTTATGGAGGAAAGGGTTAAACAAAATACTAGACAAAATTCACTTTCAGAATTGCAGCAGACAACAATTATTTCAGTGATACAGTAAAACCTCTCTAAACCAGACTTCTAATAGCGAAGAATTTAGGAGCTTTCTGCATGACTTTCACCCTGCATTAAGCTGCCACCTGTTTCCAAGATTGATATTTACAGTATGCTAAATTCAATTTCCTGTTAACCCTTTCCTGCATAAATACGCATTTCTACGCCTCTGTAAAAGTCATTTTTTGAAATCATTGTGATAAATAGAGCATTTGCTCCTTAGGAGCAAATGCTCTATTTATCACAATGGTTTCAAGACTACAAAATTTTAAAATTTTCCTTTTCTCTAGTTAATGCTGCTTTTCGGTAGATTCATTCAAAGAGGTTGAGTCTAAAAATAGCCTATGGAGGAAAGGGTTAAGAGGGATTTTACTGTAATTACTTAGCGTGCAAAGAGCTAACCCAAGCCCTTTGTCAATCAGCTTGGCTGCCTCTTCTTCTTATAGAGTCCATTCAAATGAAATGATTAACACTTTACTCCATAGATTTGCATTTTTACACCTTTGCAAACTTACAGTGTAGACCCAGTTCAGACGGCTCCTACAGAAGCTGTCTGATCAGTCTGTTATCATTAAGGTCTGATTCAACATTTTCTACAATGGTCAAAATGGCTTGTGTCCATAATTATGCAATTACATCCATATTCGTGTATTGACCCATTCCCTCATATTAACGCCTTTTGATGCCTCTGCAAAAGTCACCTGTTGAAACCATTGTGATAAATAGAGCATTAAATGTTGCTCCTATAGGAGCAAATACTCTATTTATTACAATGATTTCAAACTACAGAATTCTAAAATTGTCCTTTTCTCTAGTTAATGCTCCTTTTCGGTAGATTTATTCAAAGTGGTTGGGTCTAAAAATAGCCAATGAGGTAATGGGTTAAAGGGTTTAAATGGTAGAGGTTTCTGAATGACAATCTCGAGGAGCCTGATCAGGGACTACAGTGTTTGAAAGTAACAGTGCATCAGCCATTCAAATGGCTTAGAGACATTCCTGTAAAACACTCACTGGAATTCTGTTGTTTCAGACAAAAAGAAGTTTTCGTCTTTTCTCTTAAAAGCAATATACATGGGAACAAAAAGTTGCAATCTGGCAAGTTGTTTAGACAAAGCATTTATTCAATTTTTTCCTCTCTACTGACACAACAACTAGTCTTCTGCAATTGTTTGAGAATTTGGTAGAGGGCCATCCATGGAAAAAGCATGCCAAATTTCATAAAATTTCATATCTATATAATTTTATAAACAAACAGAGAAGACCCGATCAGACAGGAGTTGTCTGAACTGGCTCTACTGTGTTTGCAAAGGTGTTAACACTTATATTTGAGGTAATAGGTTAACCCTTTACCTGATAGAAGCGGCTTTTAGCGTGTTTGATTTACTCCTCCGCTGAAGAAAATAGTTCAAATTCATACAGTCATGAACATATTGCATAATAAATATTTTCTATATCCTAGTAGGTGGTAGCTTAAAGCAGGCTGAAAGTAAAGCAGAATGCGCCTTAAGGCGCATTCTGCTTTACTTTCAACCTGCTTTAAGTGGTCATATGTCTTCAAAACTAGAAACAGGCTATTGGGTAAAGGGTTAAGCTAAAATTTCAAACAAAATCCAAATTTCTTACAAAAATAAAACCTTACGTCTTGAATGATGGGAACGGTTCATAATTGTTTAAAGACAAAGTCCATTCTGTAGGAAAGACTATTATTTGTAAGAGGATTTTGAATGACAAACAGTACAGTCCCTGATCAGAGGGCTCCTAAGGAAGACAGGAGATTTCGACCATGGCAAAAATTATAGAATGAGTTATAATTAACCCTTTCGGCGCCAAATTTCTAATTGTCATCTGCAATCCAAGTTTGTTAAATTATTCAGTAAAATACGGAAATGAGATAAATAAATGCAAATTTCAAAGGAATAAAGCACATATATAGATATAGAGATTGAGACAAATAGTGAAGTCCCTGATCAGATGCCGCCTTGAAAAGGAGGTGTCTGATCTGGGACTGCACTATTTGTCGTGGTGCATTTATGCGACTGCAGCGGTGAAAGGGTTAAAAAAAGCCTGATCCAACTGCTCCTACAGGAGCTGTCTATTCTGGGTCTACTCTGTTTGCAAAGGCTTTAAAATGAGCAAGTATGGAGAAATTCAAGTTAATATAATTTTTTCATTAATCCTTTACTCCATGAATATTCTTAAAAGAAATCTATGAATAATTAGTTTATTTTTTTAATGGGATTTGAACACAGGAATTTATGGAAACACCAACTGCAAAATCAGACCAATATAATTTCATTAGCAAACAGAGCAGACCATGATCAGATCATCTTATCTGGGTCTACTCTGTTAGCAACTGCTTTAGAACGTGTATCTATGGAGTAAGGGGTTAAGAATTTTGAATTGGTGAAAAATAAAGACTTCTGAATCTGAAACCTACACTTAGAACTTGGAGCTTCTAAATATTCTCAGTCTAATAGGAAATAATGAAAAGTATACAGAATGAATTGTTCACACTTCGGACAAACAAGGCCCTGAGACAAAAAACAAATCAAATTCAAAATTTCTGTGAAGGAAAAAACATAATCCAATTGAAATCCCAGACATCACAAAGTGAATCATATGTATAACCTTTTGCACTCGGAGTGAAAATTGTTCTCGGCAAATATTGTCCTCTCCTCAATTCTAAAAGTACAATCATAATTATTTCTTCCATTTTCACTTTCTCAAAAAGAAAAAAAAAATAAGTGCAAGAGTGCCAAACCGTTTGGATCCTGATGAGATGCCGAGTTACTCAGTCTCTCATCTGGATCCAAACTGTTTGCAAAGATAGCAACAATTTCGCAAAGTACAGTACTGACGATTAAGTAAGCAGCCTTTAATCTATCTATTGAGTATTTGACTGCCTAGCATAAATGGAATCTAAGCAGGCATGTCAACCAGCATATGTTGAACTCAAACCTGAAACCTGTTAAAACCCGATAAAAACCAAACCAAACCAAATCCATACTATCGGAAAACCCAAAATGCCTTTGCAAACAGTTCAGAACCTGATCAGACGCTTAACTCTTTGCACGCTAGCGGCGAAACTGTGATTACCTTAGCAAACAGTTTGGATCCAGATGAGGATCCAAACTGTTTGTCATCTTGCTCATATTTTTGGAAAAAAATGAGAGAAAGTTTATTTTAAGAATTGAAGCAAAAGACAATTGTTGCAGACGAAAAATTACTTAGCGTGCAAAGAGTTAAAAAGGGTTTCTCATCAGGATCCAGATTGTTTTTACACTGTGACACCGTTTCTAAAAAGTAATGGAAAGAAAACGAACTCTGGCATTTTAGAGCTGAGGAAACTTAGCATTAAAAGAATCCATATATCTATCTGCAAAGTAATGATTGCCATATTCATCAAAATGTAGTCTGTTTCAAATATTTAATTTTCTTTTTAAAAAAATGCAAAATGTCACACATCACACATGCAGATCCTGACAAAGCTGTTTGTTTTAACCCTATGCTTGCTATCCACGTCAATATACCTACCTGTAAAAAGTGAAGACCCAGATTAGACGGCTCCTGCAGGAGCTGTCTCCTCAGGGTCTGCACTATTTACAAGTTGATTGTGCAACCAGTGCACTCCACAGCAGTGATTGCACAGCGCAATACTTGTACACAGTGAAGATATATGTAATTATACAACAGGGCATGGGTAAAGAAGGAGAAATGTGTTTTAAAATTCAGCAAGCGAAGGGTTAACTATTTACCTGATATAGATGCCTTTTGACACCAGACACAGAGTTGTCTTGTGAGGGTCTGACCTGTTTGTTGTGGAATTATATACAGTAAAAACACTCTAAACCGGATGTTCAAACTAAGTAAATATATCGGTCTTGGAGACAGGTGGCAGCTTAATGCAGGGTAAAAGTCATTCAAAATGCTCCTTTAGGAGCTTTCTGCATGACATTCATGCGGCATGAAGCATTCACCTGCCTAAAAGTATCTAAATTCTTCTCTACTAGAATTCCAGTTTAGAGGGGTTTTACTGTAGATCTAAGTCTGCATTTCTGCCAGGGTGTTAACCCTTTCCCTCATATAAACGTGTTTTCACGCATTTGCAAACAGAGTAGACCCAGATCAGACGGCTCCTAGAGGAGCCGTCTGATCAGGGTCTACTCTGTTTGCTAATAGAATTTGATAGATTTGTTTCTTTGCTTTCTAAAATGTCTACAATGTTCCACCTTCCATATTTCATTATAACTATTTTGTTAATGAATATTCAGTAGGTATTGAAATTTGGCCTAACAGTAGAACAGTGCCATCATACAAGCCAAAACATTCATGTATCCATGGCATTATAATCCTTTCAGCTAATAAACATGAATGACATTATTATTTCTACATGAATATTCCTGCAGTAAAGCGCTTGTTATAGTTCTATTTTCTTGGAAATGTATTATTTACAAGTCCCAGCATCTAAAGTGCATATAGAAAGCAAGCCTATTACATCTTCTATGGGTTAAATATATTTATAGATAAAGGACCATATTTCAAATTTTCATCATTTCAGTATTTTCTCCACCAAATCAAATTCTCTCATAGAAAACATACCAAACCCTTTACTACATGAATAGTCATGCTAGAAGTTAAATGACATCATGCATATTAACTAGCTGTATTTCCAAAACAAGAGCCGCGCGCGGCGTCAACGCTCTTCTGATTTGGTACTTGTCAAGCTAAATTAAAAAAAATTGAAAACGATAAAGGGCAGTAACTCCAACATTTTGAAATCAAGAGTTATGGTTCTTATGTAGGGGCCTTCCCCTCAATGAGATCTACTAACCTATGAAGTTTCATACTGATACCGCTTAAACCTTTTGAGTAATGAGCTACATAAAAGCTTTTGCACGCCGCCGCTGCCGACAACGACTCGACCCAGTCATCACAATAGCTTGACTTTTCTTCTAAATAGACAAACTTATAACACATGAAAACACAAATATTTAACCAAGACAGAAAGTGTAGAATTAGATCTATGTTATGTAATGAGCGAACAGGGCAGATCCTGATCAGATGGCTCCAATAGTAGCTGTCTGATCTTCGTCTACTCTGTTTGCAAAAGCATTGTAAAGTGTATATATGGATTAAAGGGTTAACTGTTCAGGGCTTAAGTGTCAAATCTATTACAATTTAATCAGCAAACAAAGCACAACCTGATCAGATGGCTCCTATAGGAGTTGTCTGATCTGGGTCATATCTAGATCAACTCTGTTTGCAAAGGCATGAAAAAGCATTTATATGGGGGAAAAGGTTAATCCATGCCCTAATATTGATGCCTTTTGACGGCTCTGTACACATCATTTTTTGAAATGCTCATTTTTGAAATGCTCTATTTATCACCATGGTTTCAAAATTACAGAATTCTAAATTTTCCTTTTTTTTAGTAAATGCTCCTTTCCAGTAGATTTATTCAAAAAAGGTAAGGTCTAAAAAATAGCCTATGAGGGAATGGGTTAACCCTTTCCTTAGTATAATTGCACTTTCACGCATTTGCAAATAACGCAGACCCAGATCAAATGGTTCCTGTAGGAGTTGTCTGATCAAGATCTGCTCTGTTTATATGAGGGAAAGGGTTAAACCAGTGAGGACATGCATTTGGTTAGAACTGTAAACATTGTGATGACAAATCTGGGACTTATATTCAAATATCATACCTTTACATTCAGCCAATAATCAATTTTATATACAATTCAGGTCTTTAATAAACAATACACTTCCTGTATGTGTTGGTTAGAGTCAGTGTCGAAATGAAGACACGCATGTCAATATGGTCAGATTTGGTGCTTCTTTAATCAATCAAAAAGACACAATTCTTGACCTAACACTTTGCAGTCTAAGTAATTTTGTCATCTGCTTAATATCGTCTGCTGCACAATTGAAGTCTGCAACATTTTCAAAACTACCATCAATTTTCTTTCTGATTTTTTGTTTGCAGACATTAAACTTGAGTGATAAACAGTTTCGATCTCAGATCAGGCCCAACATTCAAACTGTTTGCATACTTCATAAATGGCAGCAGAATGCACCATAAGCATTCACGGAGTTAACCCTTACTGTGCGGGGCATGAGTCACTAATGTCCTTTGCAAACAGTGTAGACCCAGATGAGAGGGCTCCTGGAGGAGCCCTCTCATCAGAGTCCGCACTGTTTGTCATGTTACACTTTTCTTTACAATAATCCCTAAATATTAACCATAAGCTTGACCTGTTTGACTTTTGAAATAGTCCACTTGAAAAGTCAGTGTTGTAAGGGTTAATGTACACCTATATACAAGCTATCATGAGACTTTATTCAGGTTAGCCCTTTCCCTATTGAATATTCATGTAAGAAACAATGACATCGTGAATATTTATTATCTAATAACCTTTAAAATTGCAACTGTACACATGAAATTTTGGGGTAGATAGAGGTGGTAGATGCATATCTATATGATTCCATAAGCAAACAGAGCAGACCCTGATCAGACGGCTCCTACAAGAGCCGTCTGATCAGGGTTTACTCTGTTTGCAAAGATGTTTATATGTAAAGGAAAGGGTTAACTGATTAGGAATGACCATTTTTCAGACGTTGATGTGCGTCAGTGTAGTTCCTGGTTACACACTGTATTTTGGGCAGATGTGGGTCTACACTGTTTGCAAACGCACTGGGAGAAGAACTGCCTTCAAGATTTTTAACAAACTTAAAATCAAAATGGCTGCCACAAGCAGCAGATAAAGTTAAAATTTATGATGTTGTAAGATGCAGTTAGTGCAATCAGCTTCTCCAGCTGTCTAATCATGGTCTACACTGATTACAAATGCCATTAGACTCATTTAAATACTATTCAATCCTTTACCTGATAGAGACGCCTTTTAACCCATTCCTCCATAGGCTATTTTTAGACCCAACCTCTTTGAATGAATCTACCCAAAAAGAGCATTAACTAGAGAAAATAATTTTTTTAGAACTTTGTAGTTTGAAACCATTGTGATAAATAGAGCATTTGCTCCTATAGGAGCAAATGCTCTATTTATCACAATGGTTTCAACAGGTGATTTTTACAGAGGCATAGAAAGGCGTATTTATGGAGGAACGGGTTAAAGTAACTATTGTCATATTCATGAAAAGGTAGCTTGCATCGAATTCTTTCGAAAAAATGCAAAAAGTCATACACCACACACAAACCCTTTACTCCATAAACACCTTTGCAAATAGTGTAGACCCAGTTCAAAGGCATGAAAAGGCATTTATATGAAGGAAAGGGTTAAGAGAAATAAATATAAAATCGAAATTGCAGCAGACAACATTTCTGCAGATAGCAATTAATTTGCGTACAAAGAGATAATGCAAATCGAAAGTCTGAAAGCTTTTCTAGGTGTGCTTTCTGCATAACTTCAGTGGAACTTTCATCCTGTATTAGCCCTTATAACCTATTCCCTCATACTGACACCTTAAGACGGCTCTGTAAAGGTCACCTTTTGAAACCAGAGTGATAAATACAGCAATTGTTCCATAGGAACAATTGCTCTGTTTATCACAGTGGCTTCAAAACTACACACTTCTAAAATGTTCCATTTTTCAAGTAAATGCTCCTTTTCTGTAGATTTATTCAAAGCGATTGGGTCCAAAAGAAGTCTAGAAGGGATTGGGTTTACTTGATACTGATGCATATTTACCCATTTGCAAATAAAGTAGACCCAGAGCAGATGGATTCTGTAGGACTGTTCGATCTGTCTGATTAGGGTCTGCTCTGTTTGCTTATGGAATAATATATAGTCCAGATTCTACTATTTCTGACATAACCTAAATGTCCAGGGCCCATGCTTATACATGTAAAGCTTTTTAGTTGAGTCTGAGTTTGTTCTCAAGCTTTTGATTAGTCAGATTTGAGTTCTCAAGCTTTTGATTGGTCAGATTTGAGCCAAATGTTCAAATCTGACCAATCAAAAACTTGAGAGCAAACTCAAACTCAACTAAAAAGTTTTATAAGCATGGGTATTGGTGCAATTCACATGTCACTATAAAAATTCATCTAATCAATATTCAAGATGTCATTCTTTTTAACCATTTACTCCAGGAATATTCATGTAAGAAATAATGAGATCATTAATATCAATTAGATTAATTGTTACAATAGCACACATGCACAGGAATATTTAACCAAGGCAGAAACTATAGAACCATATCTATATTACATCATAAGCAAACAGAGCAGATCCTGAACAGACAACTCCTACTGAAGCCATCTGATCTGGGTCTACTCTGTTTGCAAAGGTGTAGAAAGGCATATTTATGGAGTAAAGAGTTAAAATAAATATTGATCGAGTGATAAATATTGATAAGGTATGAAGTCTCTAAAGAATCAACAATAAGGCTTTTGATTGGGCACTTTAGAGTGGGCTATATCTTATCTAAATATCACTTCAGGGAGGTTATTGTTTATCTACAAATCAAGATTATGAGACCCATATAACAAGGATGTGATCAGGCTGAAAAATCTTGTTCTGAAAATATCTTCTAGTCCCCAGAGCCTATGCTGTGACCACGCTTTAGAACCAACTCTTCAAGATGATTTTAACCATATCCCTGTTCAATATCTACTGTAGAATATTCATAGTCAGAACAGTTATAATGATATATGTAAGGTGGAACATTGTAGCTAGTTTAGAAAGTAAAGAAACATATCTATCAAATTCCACTAGCAAACAGAGCCTACAGGCATTTTAGAAAGTAAAGAAACATACAGTAAAACCTCTCTATAACGGCCACTAAATTACATCAAATATTTTGTGTTAAAGGCAGGTGGCAGCTTAAAGCGAGGTGAAAGTAAAACAGAACGCTCCTATTGGAGCATTCTGTTTTACTTTCACCTTTCTTTAAGCAGCCACCTGCCCTTAACACTAACTAATGAACACAAATTAGTGGCCGTTATAGAGAGGGTTTACTGTATCTTATCTATCAAATTCCACTAGCAAACAGAGCCTACAGGCCGGAGCCGTCTGATCTGGTTCTTCTCTAGCATTTATATGAAGGAATGGGTTAAAACATTGCCACAATAGTCGGTTTGGTGTCGAAGAGACAATTATAACAAGAGGGCCAGAATGGCCCTGAAGCGCTCACCAGACAATCAGAGGAGAAGATTTTCAAAATTTTCACTATATGTTTCTATAGAAAACTAGCCGGCCCTGGGGCGGGCCAATTTTGACCCCAGGGGCATAATTTACATAAGTTTTGTAGAGGACTTAGACATGATGCTATGAGCCAAATATGAAAGCTGAGAACCTTTCAGTTTCATAAGATTTTCAAAGTTTGCTCTATATGTTTCTACTGAAAACTACCCACCCCTGGGGCAGGGCCAATTTTGACCCAAGGGCCATAATTAATATAACTTTTGTAAAGGACCTGAAGATGATGATACATGAGTTCATATCGTTATTCAAATCTTAACTTATTTTTAACCCTTCCCATGTTCTATGTTTATTCAAAATTTCAATATCTACTGAATATTCATGGACAAATTAGTTGTAATGAAAAATAGAAAGTGTAGCCATTTTAGAAAGTAATGAAAAACATCTTTCAAATTCCATTAACAAACAGAGTAGACCCTAATTAGACAGCTGCTAATAGAGCCGCCTGATCTGGGTCTGCTCTGTTTGCAAATGCATGAAAAGGCATTTATATGAGGGAAAGGGTTAAGTAAACATATTATAAGTACATTGTATATTGTACACAAAAATGGAAATAATTTAATGCAATTTGCACTATATAATATCATAAGTAAACAGCAGATTCATCATATGGCTACTAAATGAGCCACCTAATCTGGGTCTACTCTGTTTGCAATGGTTCAGAAATGCATAATTATGGAGCAAAGGGTTAATTGTCTGTGAAATAGGCCAGATCTAAAAATATCAGTTGTCTACCAAGAAGGGAGGCAACCCAGTTGTTATCAAAAGTGCAAAGGGAGACCTAGCACAGTTTGGATTCTGATCTGACGTATGTGTAACTTCAAATTACATATGTGTCAGATCAGAATCCAATATTGTACTTCATAATTGTTTTGTACAAGAGAGTTAATTGTAAGATTGGCATGTATTAAAAAACGATGTGAACAATCTTAGACAAGCAGACAACAATTCTGAAGCAGATAATACTGATACTGATAAAGAATGCTACAGCATAGAACACTTGACTTGTATTCAGCTAAACTTCACAAAAGATATACTGATAAGACTCTATATAGATATCTGAGACATATATGCAGGACATAGATATGCAAAGAGCATTTTGAGAATTATCCACTTAGTTTTCTCAATCTAAAATGAGTGTTTGTTATTTATTTGGCTAAACACAATTTCTACTCTACTGATTAGACTAAGGGTAAAACCACTGGAACTGGCTATAAAAACTAGGTCAGTCTCAGTGGACTGGGTTGTAGGAGAAACCTTTAGCCGCAGTTTCTGAAGTGAAAAAGCCAATTTTAAAGTTTAACCCAAAGGGCAGGACCAATTTTAACCTCAGAACTATGATATTAACACAATTCTTTAAGGTAAACTAAGTTAATCCATACACCAAATATCTAAGCTCTGGGACATGTAGTTTTTGACAAGAAGATACTAGTGTTTAAGCAGCAGTCAGATATGGAAAACTTGCCACCCCTAGGGCGGGGCCAATTTTAACCCCAGGGACATGATTTATATAACTTTTGTAGAGGACCTATAGGTGATGCTATGTGCCAAATATCAAAGCTGAGAACCTTCCAGTTTCAGAGAAGAAGATTTTCAAAGTTTCACTATATGTTTCTATTGAAAACTTGACACCCCCAGGGTGGGGCCAATTTTGACTCCAGGGACATAATTTATATAACTTTTGTAAAGGACCTATAGGTGAAGCTATGTGCCAAAGATGAAAGCTGAGCACCCTATAGATTCAGAGGAGAAGATTTTTAAAGGTTCAAATTGTTGACGACGGACGACGAACGACGGACGACGCACGACGCACGACGCACGACGCACGCCGACGGACGACGGACATCAGGTGATCACAATAGCTCACCCTGAGCACTTTGTGCTCTGGTGAGCTAAAAAGTGGTCAAAACATGGGGTTTGCAATCACATCAAAGGGTTTTGTGGAGAAAAAAGGCTTTATGGGGCTATTCTTAACCATGTTTAACTTGTGTGTAATATATATATTTCTCCGAGTGCCTATCTACAATCTGTAAAACTATAATTTCTATGCAGATCAGACACATTTGTACAAGGTTTCCTCTGAGACAAATGAAAGATTCCCTCTGAAATCAGCCCAAGAGAGAAGTAAAACCATCCCTGATACAAACAGCCATGCAATCACAAAATTTGTAAATCAATGATGCTAAAATGTGTACTACAGTAATCATATATATATTCAATTTACCACTTCAAGATAGATCAAGACAGAAACATGTTAAAAATAAACAGCATCCAAAGCTGTAGACGAGAAATCTATCACCACTTTCCTCAGCCAAACCCTATCTAAACCCTTTCCCTGTTCAGTATTCATGTAAGAAATCACGACAACATGAATATTTAATAGCTCAATTTTTATAATGTAAACATTTCAAGGGAACTTTTGCTTTGACAAAAACTGTAAAATCAGATCTATATCATGTCATAAGCAAAACAGAGCAGACCCTGATCAGTACAAGCTGTCTGATCTGGGTCTACTCTGTTTGCAAATGCGTGAAAAAGCATTTATATGAGGGAAAGAGCTTAAATGCTATACACATGAGGATCTTCTCTCCCAGGCAATTCTAACAAGTAGCAGCAAGATAGTGCCCGCAGGAGAAATATTAAAATATTTACATAGATATCTGTAAAACTCCTCTTATCTATAGCTGTGGGATGGAAATCCTAGCTCTTTATCCTATTTCCATCTTATTTAGCCCTTTAACTAATTCCCTGATATAGACGCCTTTTGCTGCCTCTGTAAAAGCCACGTTTTGAAACCATTGTGATAAATAGAGCATTTGCTCCAATGGAGCAAATGCTCTATTTATCACAATGGTTTCAGAGCTACACAATTCTGAACTTTTCCTTTTCTCTAGTAAATGCTCCTTTTTGTTAGATTTGTTCAAAGAATTTGTATCTAAAAATAGCCTATGAGGTACGAGGGTGATTGATAAGTCCGTGGCCTGAGGCAGGGAGCAGCAGTTTGACCTCAATATTTTCATTTATTTTTCAACGTAGTCACCTCTAGATCTTACACACTTTTTCCAACGGTGTTGGCGCATTTGGATACCTTCCCTGTAGAAGGTGGCATCTTGGGCCTCAAGAAATGCTTCAACAGCTTGTTTGACGTCATCATCAGTGCGAAAATGCGGCCGCCGAGTTCCTTTTTCATCTTGGGGAATATGTAATAGTCAGAGGGTGCTAAATCAGGTGATGGATGCTCAACCATTTGGAAACCACATTCCTGAATGGCAGCCACGGCAACAGTGGACTTGTCACAAGTTGTGTTCTGAAGCATTGTCCTGATGGAAGAGCACACCTAATGACAGCTTGCCACGCCTTGTCTCCTTAATTTTTTCATGAAGCTGCCTCATGAGGTCAGCATAATACCGTCCGGTCACAGTGTGACCTCTTTCAAGATAATCCACTGGCAGCACACCTTTTGCATCCCAGAAAACTGGGTGGTGATCCTTGGTGTTTCCACTGTTTTGACTGTTGTTTTGTCTCAGGTTTGAAGTGGTGAACCCATGTTTCATCAACAGTTACAAACTGCTTGAGAAACGTCTCCTGATCCAGCTCAAACATGGCAAGGTTTTCCCTGGACATGTTGCACCGAACTCGTTTCTGGTCGAGACTCAGAAGTTTAGGGACCCATCTGGCAGAAACCTTTGTCATTTGCAAATCATTATGGATAATTGCATGGACTCGTTCCTGTGACATACCCAGCTGTGTGTCAATGTACCGCTGTGCAATTTGCCGATCTGTCATAATCATATCATGGAATTTATTGATGTGTCCTTTGAGGTGACAGTTGGTGGCCTGCCAGGACGGGGGTCATCTTCAAGACTCTCTCTACCACGTTTAAATTCAACAGCCAATTTTTTCACCATGCTATAACATGGGGCATGCTCCCCTAATGTAGCTACCATGTCCTCATGAATCTCCTTAGGTGATAAGCCTTTGAGGCCAAGGTATTGAATAATCATGCGATGGCCAGCATTGTCCATTTGCTTAGAAGTACTCATAGTAAGTAGCTTTGAGAATCAAATACTGGTAAACAACAGAGAGAAAAAATTCCTTCTGTCTCTGCAGAGTGATTATAACACCTTTTCTACATGGACATCAAATGGTATGTTTATAAGTGGTCTGTTTCTACCCCAGGCCACGGACTTATCAACCACCCATCGTAATGGCTTAACTCTTTTCCTGTTGCATATTCATGTAAAAAATGATATCATGAATATCTATTAGATGATTTTTTATAATGGTATGTGTACAAAGGATGTTTCGATATTGGTAGAATCTATAGAGTCTGATCTCCGAGAATTTCAAAAGCAAACAGAGCAAAACCCTGATCAGATGGCTCCTACAGGAGCCATCTGATTTGGGTCTGTCTCTGTTTGTTAACACATGAACATGCATTTATATTAAAGAAGGAAAGGTCAATCCATAGATACCCATTTTGATGCCAGGAGCCATCTCATTATTGCTTTTGGAATAATATATTTTAAAGTTAAACCCTTTTTCTGATATCAACATTTTTTCATGCCTTTGCAAACAGAGTAATATTCAACAGATAAACGATTCCTAATGCTATTATAAAAATTCAGTTAATTTGTATTCATGATATCATTATTTCTTACAATGAATATTTATGAATGTTAGTGTCTCTTAGCCATTGTTCTGCTATGAAAACTGTACTCCAATCTCCCCTCTTCACTAGTGTGTAAAGCTGAATATATCAATTTAACCCTTCGCTTGCTGTTCACATCAATATACCTGTAAATAGTGAAGACCCAGATGAGACAGTCTCATCAGCTATTTCATCTTTTATCTGATATGAAATTTTACACAATGTAATCTGTTTAATAAACTCTTTCATTATCATGTATTATTTTCTGAAAAACTTAAAGTCTGCCTAAATTTCCATTTCTGAATGTTCTTCCTTTTTGTTGAATAAAATATAATCACTATCTAACAGTTTGTATCCTGGGAGAGTTAAATGCTTCTTTAACCCTTTACTCCGTGAATATTCATGTAAATAATAATAACACCATGAATATTAATTAAGAAATAATAAATTCATACCAGTGTTTTATCGTGCAATCGAACACTGGTAGGAGTTGAGATGCGTAGTAATTAAATTACGAGGCCGATAGGCTGAGTGATTTAATTATAAGCATCTCAATGACCACCCGTGTTCGATTGCACGATAAAAAACTGGTATAAATTTATTATTTCGATTCTAACACTTCAATTTAACTATAATTTGCACCGCCACAACGGCACTACGTTTCTTGTCGTACGAATTTTCGAAGCCATATTACGTCACGTTACAGCGCGTGCGGTGTTTTATTGAGAATTCAAACATAGATACGTCCCTTCTTTGTTTATGTAGATGTGTGCGCGAGGTGTGTTAGAATTAAGATTAATAATTTTTATAATGGTACATTGACACAGATTTTTCTGGGCATAGTAGAAACTGTAGAATCAGATCTATACTACACCATAAGCAAACAGAGCAGACCCTGATCAGACGGCTCCTACAGGAGCCGTCTGATCAGGGTCTGCTCTGTTTGCTTAGGAGCCGTCTGATCTGGGTCTCCTCTGTTTGCAAAGGTTTATTTATGGTGTAAAGGGTTAAATGTATCAAATTTATTCCATTTAATTAATTGATTATTTTTTTGAATGAGAAACACATTTTTCACTACCCTTGCAAACAGTTTGCATCCAAACACATCAGAATCGAGCTGTTTGACTACATATCTCAAGGGGAAAAAATCATTTTCAGAACTGCAGCAGACACAATTTTTTGCAGACAAGAATGACTCAGAATGCCGGGAATTTAATAAGACACTTAATTTCGCAATGTCTAATCTGAATCCAAGTTGTCAATCAAGTCAGGATTAGCTTGTATTGGTTTAACCCTTTTCCTTATTTAAACGTGTTTTCACGCATTTGCAAACAGAGAAGACCCAATGTTTCACCTTCCATATTTCTTTATAACTATTTTGTTAATGAATATTCAGTAGGTACTGAAATTTGTAATAAACATAGAACAGGGAAAGGGTTAAGTCTTGCAGTCGGTTAACCCTTTGAATGCGGAAAACAGGTATCCCCTATAATTTGCAAACAGTGTCAACTCAGATCAGAGGACTCCTGCAGGAAATCTCTTATCAGGGACTGTTCTCTTTGTCATGTGGAATCCACTAACACATTCAACCCCCTTTCCATGTTGAATATTCGTATAAGAAATAATGACATCATGAATATTTATTTCCTGATTTTTTTGGTATTGGTAGAAACTGTAGAAACAGATCTATTATAATTTCATAAGCAAACAGAGCAGACTCTGAGCAGATGGCTCCTATAGGAGCTGTCTGTTCTGGGTCTACTCTCTGTGCAAAGGTATAAAAAGGTGTTTATTTGAAGGAAAAGTTTAAGACTTTTACATTGAATGGAGTCAATCATTTAACCCTTTCCCTCATAGGCTATTTTAGATACAACCTCTGAATAAATCTACCGAAAAGGAGCATTAACTAGAGAAAAGGAAAAATTTAGAATTTTGTAGTTTGAAACCTATAAGAGCAAAATGCTCTATTTATCACAATGGTTTCACAAAGTGATTTTTACAGAGTCGTCAAAAGTCGTCAATATGTGGGAAAGGGTTAACCCTTTCCTTTAGAAATACAGCTTTCTATGCCTTTGCAAACAGAGTAGACCCAGATCAGATGGCTCCTATAGGAGCCGTCTGATCAGGGTCTGCTCTGTTTGCTTATAGAATAATATAGTTCTGATTCTACAGTTTCTGCCCTAGCGAAAAATTCCTCTGCTCATGTGTTACAGTAAAAATTAATCGATTCAATATTCATGATGTCATTATTTATTACATGAATATTCATGGAGGAAAGGGTTAACACTGACAGACTATTCCACCAGGCAGACATTTATAAGGCTTCACTCTCCCCTCAGACTGAGAGGTTATTGGAACCTAATTATGTCTTAATTCTATTGACGGATGAGGAAAATACCAGTATAGATTTATCCAGACTATCCATCTCTACGAAAGATCAGCAATTTCTTAGGATTTTGTCCTGTAAAATACCTAAAGCAATTTCATGAGCTTCTTAATATTGAACACGTTAGATCCAAAATGGCTACTGAACAACAGTTACCACTGTTTATAAAGTTTTTCTCTACTTTTGATTATTGGAAAAGTTTAGAAAAGATCGTGAACTAAAATCAGGAAACCATACATGAAAATACTGTTTATCTTTTTCCTAAAATAAAACTTATTCACTTAATTCTACAGTTTCTACTATGGCTAAAATTGCCCCATGTCCATGTGTCATTATAACAAGAGGGCCAGAATGGCCCTGACATCGCTCACCAGACAATCAGAGGAGAAGATTTTCAAAGTTTTCACTATATGTTTCTATTGAAAACTTAACACCCCAGGGGCGGTGCCAATTTTGACCCCAGGGACACAATTTATATAACTTTTGTAGAGGACCTGAACATGATGCTAAAAGAATGTAGTGAAAGAATGGATAGAGCATTAGACCACTGGAACTTGTATTCTTTGGATGCTAGAGGCGGATTCTCCCACCTTTAATGACCTATGCAAACAGTTTGGATCCAGATCAGGCCCCACATAATGTGGGGCCTGATCTGATATCCAAATTGTTTGTAAATGAGACTGAACTTCTGAAAAACTTAGAAAGAAAGTGTGTAGTGGGATTTTCCCACCACTAATGACCTATGCAAACAGTTTGGATCCAGATCAGGGCCAACATAATGTGGTGCCTGATCTGATTTCCAAACTGAATGTCAATGAGACTGAACTTCTGAAAAACTTAGAAAGAAAGTGTGTAGTGGGATTCTCCCACCACTAATGACCTATGCAAACAGTTTGGATCCAGATCAGGGCCAACATAATGTGGTGCCTGATCTGATATCCGAACTGTTTGTCAATGAGACTGAACTTCTGAAAAACTCAGAAAGAAAGTGTATAGTTAGGATAACTTGTGAATATGCTGCAGACAACAATTTAGCAGATCACAAAATTACTCAGCATGCAAAGAGTTAATCTGAAATTCACAACAGATATGCTCTATGTTGATAGCTGGTAGCTTAATGCAGGGCATAGGTATGGAAAAAAGCTTTAAGAGTATTCTGCATTTTGAGAATTATCCACAGTTTTCTCAATCTTAAATGAGTGTGTGTTATTTGTCTAAACACAATTTCTACTCTACTGATCAGACTAAGGGTGATTATATAAGAAATCCCTCTGACTGGTCTCAGTCAGCTAAGAGTGATATTAAGGAGAAACCTTTAGAATGTAATTTCTGGCTACAAAAAACTGTTAATCCCTGGGGTGGGACCAATTTTTATCCTAGGGGCATAATTTATATAACTTTTGTAGAAACCCTGAAGTTGAAGCTATGTGCCAAATATGAAAGTTGAGGACCTTCTAGTTTTAGAGGAGATGATGTTCAAAGTTTTCACTATATGTTTCTATTGAAAACTGAAAACCCCTGGGGCAGGGCCAATTTTGACCCCAGGGGTATAATTTATATAACTTTTGTAGAGGACCTATAGGTGATGCTATGTACCAAAGATGAAAGCTGAGAACCCTGTAGATTCAGAGGAGAAGATTTTTAAAGGTTGAAATTGTTGACGCCCGACGACGGACGACGGACGACGCACGACGCACGCCGACGGACATCTGGCGATCACAAAAGCTCACCCTGAGCACTTTGTGCTCTGGTGAGCTAAAAATACAGTAAACTCCCTGAAAACCGTCCCTTTCCGGGTTTTCGAGAGTTCCAGTTTTCAGGGAGTTGACCAAATTGTGAAGTTGACATATCCATAACCCTCCTTCCTAAGTGTAGTGGTCTAATCATAAGGGATATATGTTATCAATATTTATATCTCTCTGATAATTACATGTATAAAACTGAAACAATAATGAATAAGCAATAGTTTCACTCCATCAGTCAATTAACACGTTTAAATATTTCATAGTTTGCAATAATTTGTTTCTAAACATACCTGTAACCATATTTTCCGCAAACAAGGAAACATTATTGTCCGCATACTTATGACTGTCATTATACGATATTAATTTCAAACTGATAACGGTTACGATTATTACATGCTGTACCGATTAGTGTTTATTACGCCTAGATAGATAACACACATAACCGCTTTAATGACAACAATATGATTTTCACACCAATCAAAGATAGCCTTCAAGCTAAGTTTACAATACATGCAACCCTGACACATTGTTTGCATAAGCCGCGTCCGTTATTCAGAGAACTAATATAGATCAAAACCAGTCTGCAGCTATAGAAAAGCGTCCAGTATCCGGAATTCAGAGAGTCCGGTTTTCAGGGAGGTTTTTGCATTGAACTTAAGGAGAAAATTTCGGGACTTCGAAAATCGTCCGGTATTCAGAGAATCCGGTTTTCAGAGTCGGGTTTTCAGGGAGTATACTGTAATAAAAAATAAGACCTCTCTATAACGGCCACTAAATTACATCAAGTATTTTGTGTTAAAGGCAGGTGACTGCTTAAAGCAAGGTGAAAGTAAAACACAGAACGCTCTTATAGGAGAGTTCTGTTTTACTTTCATCTTGCTTTAAGCGGCCACCTGCCCTAAATACCAAATAATTAACACAAATAAGTGTCCGTTATAGAGAGGTTTTACTGCAAATGTCATTATTTCTTCCATAAATATTAAAGGGTTAATGATAGAGCCTATATTCAGTATGAAAAGGATTAATTTGCAACATGTATAAAAATAAAATATTCGCACATTCAAAGGGTTGAATTTTCTTAGTGGAACCATCTTTCATTTCTTACTTTCATTTTCAATAAAACATATCTGAAGGAATTAATGTAGTTTTAACATTCGGCTGGTATTGTTTAACACTCAATCTCTGATAGCAATGTAAGAAAAAAACATGTACTTTATGAATTGAAGTAGAAAACAATATTGACAGAGGACAATAACTATTGTTTAGTGTGCCAGAGGCAGGAGTCCAACTAGAGCTATCAGACAGGGATAAGATAAGTGAGATTCATGGCTAAAGTTTGGTTCTGATTATTTTATATGTTCTAGAAAAATCACTGAATAAACGTTTTACTGCATGAATATTCATTTAAGATATACCGGGCCTTTTTCTGGTGTCTACACATGTATGTTAACCCTTCGCTTGCTGAATTTTTAAACACATTTCTCCTTCTTTACCCATGCCCTAGTGTATAATTACATATATCTTCACTGTGTACACGTATTTCGCTGTGCAATCACTGCTGTGGGTTCACTGGTTGCACAATCAACTTGTAAATAGTGCAGACCCTGACGAGACAGCTCCTGCAGGAGTTGTCTCATCTGGGTCTTCACTATTTACAGGTACGTATATTGACGTGAAAGCAAGCGAAGGGTTAAAAGGATACATTCCCAATACAAAATAGTTCACATTTTCCCAATTTTGGAAAACAATCCCAACAGAAGCCAAAATTTAATTAAAATGCTTAAAAATGCAAAATAGATAAAAATCTGGCCAAAAATGAGTTTAACATGACGTGTGAAAAATTCCCAATTATTGAAATTTATTTCCCCCAAAATTGATAGAATAGGTCTGAATAATGATACATGAATATTTACTACATGCATGTTTATAATGGTATATGACAAAAGAATTTTTGGACTTGCCAGAAATTGCAGAAAAACATAAGCAAATAATAGTAGATCCTGATCAGACAGCTCCTACAGGAACCATTTGATCTGAGTCTACTCTGTTTTCAGTATAAAACAGCTGACATATTTGAGATAACAAATGCAAACAGTTTTCATGAGATACTGGATATCTAACCTTTTCACACGGTGACTATATTGTAGAAAACTGGAAGAAAATTAATTGCGAGAAATTTAACCCATTCCCTCATAGGCTATTGTTAGATCCAACCACTTCGAATAAATCTACCTAAAAGGAGCATTAACTAGAGAAAGGGAAATTTTTAGAATTTTGTAGTTTGAAACCATTGTGATAAATAGAGCATTTGCTCCTATAGGAGCAAATGCTCTATTTATCACAATGGTTTCAACAGGTGATTTTTACAGAGGCATAGAAAGGCGTATTTATGGAGGAAAGGGTTAACTAGTTACTGTTTTTCCAAACAGTAATTACCTAGCATGCAAGGAATTAAGACTTCTCCTTAAGTTCAAAAACTGTGAGAAAAGAAAAGGAAGCAGGAGATTTTTCTCACCAATCTCCCACTAGATTGATCTCTGAAATAGAGCAGACTTTGATCCGAGACTTACATGTGAAAGCACTGTCTGCTGATGCGAGTCCTTTCATACTGGCTTACCACACTATCTGGACACTTGCTTGAGCATAAAATCCTATGCAATATTCATGGATATACTGAGTTTGGTTGTTATATATTTTATAGATGCCATTTCTACAATAATCCTTTCAATGCTGAATTTTCAAATGGACTAAACCAAAATTCAAACAGGTCAAGTTTCCAGTGCATATTCAGGGTTTTTTTAAAAATAAAAGTGTAACATGACATACAGTGCAGACTCTTGATGAAAACCTCTCGTCTGGGTTTATACTGTTTGCAAAGGTCATTAAAGACTGACTTCCCATACTGAAAGGGATAAAAGCATTACAGAAAAGCAGTATTAACCCTAAATAAGTCAGTTCGCCAATGTTTTATTGACGTTTACTTGATCAATATTCATGTAATGGTACTGGTATTTTTGGTCATTACGGAATCTGTAGATTCCGCTCTAGGTAATTCCATAATAAAAACAGAGCAAACACTAATCAAATGACTCCTACAGTAGCTATCTGATCTGGGTCTACTCTGTTTGCAAAGACATTAACCCTTTACTCCATAAATACAGCTTTGCAAACAGAGTAGTCCCAGACCAGATGGCTCCTATAGGAGCAGTCTGATCAAGGTCTACTCTGTTTGCTTATGAAATAACATAGATATGATTCCACAGTTTCTGCCATGGCCAACACTTCTCGTGTTCATGTGTCCTTATAAAATCAAGCTTGTTAATATTCATGATGTTCTTATTTCATACATGAATATCCATGGAGTAAAGGCTTTAACCCTTTCCTCTATAAATACGCCTTTCTACGCCTCTGTAAAAATCACCTGTTGAAACCATTGTGATATATAGAGCATTTGCTCCTATAGGAGCAAATTTTAATGCTCTATTCATCGCAATGGTTTCAAACTACAACATTCTGAAAATTTTCCTTTTCTCTAGTTTATGGTCCTTTTCGGTAGATTTATTCAAAGAGGTTGGATCTAAAAATAGCCTATGAGGGAATGGGTTAAAAAGGTGTCTCTATAATAGGTACAGGGTTAATAGTGCAGACCCTGATCAAACTGCTTCTTCAGGGACCAATGTTATGGGTCTAAGCTTGTTGCCTAAGTTTGTCTGACTTAATAATTTATTCACAGGGTAAGTATGGTACTTATCCTAGACACCAGATAATGTCCACCGCAGGGATAGCACTTTTAAAATTAATGGCTTCATGCTAAATGAATTTGTGTCTAAGTGCCTTACCTCCTTTCACACACTATTGGTGAATTTAACCTTTTACTTCTAAGATGTGCTTTTTAACCCTTTAGTCCAAATATACGCCTTTGCAAACAGAGTAGACCAAGATCAGACGGCTCCAGGAGGAGCCGTCTGATCAGGGTCTGCTCTGTTTGCTTATGATATAATAAAGTTTCTGCCATGGCCATTTGTTCCTGTGTTAATGAGCTATTATAATACTGAATCTAATTAACCCTTAACTCCATAAATACGCTTTTCTATGCCTTTGCAAACAGAGTAGACCCAGATCAGATGGCTCCTATAGGAGCCGTCTGATCTGGGTCTGCTCTGGTTGCTTATGGAATAATATAGATCTGATTCTACAGCTTCTGCTTCAGTAAAAAACGCTTGTGTTAATATGCCATATTAAAAAACTATCTTAATTTATAATCATGAGATCATTATTTCTAACATGAATATGGAGTAAAGGATTATTAATTATTGATGATGTCATTATTTCTGAGGTCAATACCTCTGCTGCAAACAGAGTACACCCAGATATAGATGGCCCCTGAAGGAGGATCTGCTCTGTTTGCTAGAATGAAATAATATACAGTAAACCCTCTCAATAACGGCCACTGAATTACATCAAATATTTTGTGTTAAAGGCAGGTGGCTGCTAAAAGCAAGGTGAAGGTAAAACAGAACGCTCCTATAGGAGCGTTCTGTTTTACTTTCACCTTGCTTTAAGCAGCCACCTGTCCTAATTACTAACTACTTAACACAATTTAGTGGCGTTTACTGTAGACGTGATTCTCCAGTTTCTGCCATATCTAAATACACCCATTAACAAATACCATTGTTAAAGTTCATCTAATATTCATGATGCCGAGTCATAGATATACATGTAGGTGTGTATTCAAATGCTAAAATCATCATTTCTCCACCAACCCATTGCTGTGGCCACCCTATAGAAGTATCTCCTCCAAAGAGTGTCACAACATAAGGTTAGTGGAGATATAAAAAAAAAAGGTTTAAATTATGCAGCTTATTTTACCTATGATGTCATGAATATCCATGAGGTAAACAATTCCACACAATTGGGATCCTGAGCACCTCGCTGATTCATCAGAATCAAATCCATGAGACATTGTGATACTTGAAAGAAATTGAATTGAAAATGAATTTATAAATCTATGAAAACTCTTTTTTTAACATGAAAGTTACTTAGTGTTGAAAGAGTTTTCTGATTTTCATATTGTCAAAAGCAAGCAAAATCACCGCTTTAACTTTTAGCTAGTTAAATAATTTTCATCTTCACTTGCGTTTGATATCAAAGATATGCCAAGTTATGTGGGGTTCATCTGGATCCTGTTTGCAAAGGTCAACCCATTCCTTCATAGGCTATTTTTAGATCCAAACACTTTGAATAGACCTACCGAAAAGGAGCATTAACTTGAGAAAAGGAATTTTTTTTTTTAGAATTTTGTAGTCTGAAACCATTGTGATAAATGCTCTATTTATCACAATGGTTTCAACAGGTGACTTTGATAGAGGCGTAGAAAGGCGTATTTATGGAGGAAAGGGTTAACAGGAAGTTGCTCGCAATCCTTTACCTGATCATGGCCGATTATAAATTAATATTCATGTAAGAATAATGTCTGAGTGTATATTAATTACTAAGCTGATTATTTCTCATATTAGCATTAGCTGCATTATGAAAAAAGACATCTTTTGACAATGGCAGAAACTATAGAAACTGATATACCGGTATATTATTTCATAAGTAAACTGAACAGACTGCATCCAGACAGCTCCTACTGGACCTGTCTGATCTGGGTCCAGCGAGTGTACAAGTAAAGCATTTGTACACCTATCAGCCTAATTACTAACAAAGTTTGGCAAATAGTGAAGACCCAGATCCTAAAGGAACAATTTAAGTTATCAAAATCAGCTTTAAAAATTGTTGAGGTTGTATCAGAGCAACAGATAAAGGTGAGTACTCAAATACTAAAATCGTCATTTCTCCACCAATCCTTATAATGTAACCACTTTTTAGAATCGTCTAGAAGAGACAATTCTAAAGAATGGTTACAACATAGGGTTTGATAGAGAAATCAAGAAGTAATTCTTGAAAAAATTTACTTATCTTATCTAAACCTCTGTGTATGTTCTGATATTTATGATAAATATCGTACTTGCAGATGCCGCAGAATCAATTCTTATACAGTCTCCATTTGCACCAATGGAACCAGTTTTACACCAGTCAAAACCCCTTTTCCCCTAAGCAAATAGTGTAGACCCAGATCAAACTGCTCCTTCAGGAGCAGTTTGATCAAGGTAAACACTATTTGCTATTATGTCAATCTCATTTAAAGTTATCAAAATGATGACAATTTAACTAATTCACTTATAAAAAGCCATGAAGAGGGGAGACTGGCTGTCCGGATACTTACGGTAATAAGAGTATTGCCAAATATCATTGCCATACAAAATACTGGATAGAAGGCTCAAGCTAATGGAAAACATCAAAAAGAACACTTTAAAATTTACAATCTAAAAATATCCCATGCTGAATTTCAAAACTGAAATTAGTCATTATTATTAACTCTTTACCTGATAGACTTTTGATGCTTTTGCAAACAGAGTAGACATAGAGAGGAGCCATCTGATCAGTGTCTGCTCTGTTTGCTTATATTATAATATCCCATTCCCTCATAGGCTATTTTTAGATCCAACTACTTTGAATAAATCTACCAGAAAGGAACACTAACTAGAGAAAAGGATTTTTTTTAGAATTTTGTAGTTTGAAACCATTGTGATAAATAGAGCATTTGCTCCTATAGGAGCAAATGCTCTATTTATCACAATGGTTTCAATAGGTGTTTTTTTCAGAGGCGTAGAAAGGCGTATTTATGGAGGAAAGGGAAATAGATGTTTCTTCAGTTTCTGCCATTACCAAAAAATTCTCTTGTTCTTATATCATAAATAGTCAAGATGTCATTATATCTTACATGAATATTTATGAAGTAAAAGGTTAATGGTAGAGTCTATTTGCTAGATGGTTTCGAAGGACAAATAGTGCAGAGCCCGGTGAGAGAGTTCATTTAGAGATCCTCTAATCAGGGTCTATATTGTTAGCATTTTCCCCTATTACAGTGATCCACTGATTCTTCATCCTTTTTTATTTATAATTATGGTCAGTGGACAGTGATAAAACTTTAGATCCTGATAAGATTTACTCATTCACATCCTGTTAGAGTAATCTGATCAGGGTCTCCTCAATTGCAATTATATAGATGTAGATGTAACTCTACAGTTTCTACCAATGTGAAAATACAAGTGTTCATGTACCATTATAAAAATTCAGCTCATAAACATGCATAATGTCATTATTTCTTACCCCTTTCCTTCATACAAATGCCTTCATGCATTTGCAAACAGAGTAGACATAGACCAGACTGCTCCTACAGAAGCATTTTGATAAAGGTCTGCTCTGTTTGCTTATGAAATTATGATAGATCTGACACTACATTGTCTACTAATACCAAACAATTCCATTTACACATGCCATTATAAATATTGAGCTTAACCTTTTCCCTCATATAAACATGTTGTCACATATTTACAAACAGAGTAGACCCAGATCAGATGGCTCTTATAGGATCCGTCTGATTAGGGTCTGCTCTGTTTGCTAATGAAATAATAATAACCCAGACTCTACAGTTTCTACCCACACCAAAAAAATCCTGTCTACAAATACCATTATAAAAATTCAGCTAATAAATATTCATGATGTCATAATTTCTTACATGAATACTGAACAGGGAAAGTGTTAAACATATTCATGATGTCATAATTTCTTACAAGAATATTGAACATGTAAAACGTTAACATCAGTTTACATGTAGCAGCTGTACAATTCATCCCACTACCGGAAGACAAGTATTTTCTTTCTAATAAGACAGCCAGCATCATCTGAAACGGAACACTCTGGCAGTTGCAAACAGTATAGACCTATATCAGCTGTTCCACTGGTTGCAAAATTATTGGACAAAAGGCTGTGCAGGGCTCGAAAAATCCTTGAACTTTTACTCGTCCTGCCAGCTGCTTTTGTCTATTTTTACTTAAAATCATTGTTAAAATTTCTGAAATTCTACTCATGCTGCAAGAAAGTTACTCGTCATGACGAGCGGACAAGTGGAATTTTCCAGGCCTGCTGTGGATGCTTAACCCTTTCCCTCATATAAACATGTTTTCACGCATTTGCAAACAGAGAAGACACAGATCAGACGACTCCTATAGGAGCCATCTGATCAGGGTCTGCTCTGTTTGCTAATGGAATTTGATAGATCTGTTTCTCTGCTTTCTAAAATGTCTACAATGTTCCACCTTCCATATTTCATTATAACTACTTTGTCCATGAATATTCAGCAGGTATCAAAATTTGGAATAAACAACGAACAGGGAAAGGGTTAACCCTTTACTCCATGAATATTCATGTGAGAAATAATGTATAGTATTTATGAATAATATTTTTGATAATGGCATATGAACAAGTACAGACCATGACAAGACAGCTCCTACAGGAGCCACCTGATCTGGGTCTACTTAGTTTGCAAAGGCATTAAAAGGCTTATCAATGGAGTTAAGTGTTAAAAGTGACAAGACAGTACAGACACTTATTTAAATACAATTTGAAACATTGTGGCTGATCTGGGTCTACCCTGTTTGCAATTGTCACAGTCCCTTTATCCCAATAATGCAATTAAAATAATCATCTCAAACATCCAACCATTTGAAAGAGTCAAATATAAACTCAAAACTAAATTTCTCCAAATATAGCCAACTACTGCAACACTTCTTCAATATATATTAGTTCACTATAAATATTACGCTATTCACAGTTGATGCTTTCTCAGTAAATATCCTCACAGATGAAGATTACAGTGATTGAAAAGTGATGTAATTCCATGCGATTCCAATTATTCAGAGATAAATACCCACTATCAGGCACTTTAATATTGCATCGTATGCCTGGTTGTCACAGAGTTTATGCCACTATCGACAAAGTTTCGGTGCGTATTGGTCCTCGGCAGTGTTGGCAGGCATCACCAGGCATAATCAGATACAAGGAATCAATACTCTTCATACAGAGCACAGCAGTTTCCTGGGCAAAGACAAAATCTGATTCACTGCTGAAACCACACAACCGCAAACAAAAATGACAAACACTTCTACTTTAACCATAATTAACTCTTTGCATGCTAGTAGCAATTTAAAAATGATAACTAATGCAAACAGTTTGAATCCATGCAGATGAAATGCTAAGTAAATCAAAGCCTCATCAGGATCCAAATTGTTGAACACCAAGATCACGTTTTGAAGGGAAATTTAAGAAACTAGAATTGTGTCCATAAGACACGGATGCCTCTACTGGGACATTTGTCACAAATTCGTCATATAGAATGCAATTATTTGACTATGTCAAGGACAATAACTCTGTTCTTACTGGTCCTATATGAGAACTAGAACCCAGTGCACAAACTTTTTATCCAAGTTGCCTGTTCAATATTCATGAAAGAAATAATGACATCATGATAATCTACTTGCCATATTTCTATAATGTAAACTTTTCCAGGGATTTATTTTGCTTTGACAAAAACCTTAGAATCAGATCTATTATGTCAAAAACAAACAGAGTAGACCCAGATCAGACGGCTCCAATAGGAGCCATCTGATCTGGTTATACTCTGATCTGGTTATACTCTGATTGCAAATGCATGTAAATGCATTTATATGGAGGAAAGGGTTAACCCTTTCCCTCATACAAACTATTTTTCAAGCCTTTGCAAACAGAGAAGACCCAGATCAAACAGCTCCTGTACAAGCCATCTGATTAGGATCTGCTGTTTGCTTATGAAATTATAATAGATTTGACTCTTCAGTTTCTACCAATATCAAAACATCCTATGTACACAATTTCATGCCATTATAAAAATTCAGCTAATAAATACTCATTGATTATAGTTTCAAAAACATATAGCATTGAACAGTTTGCAAAGGAGATCACCGATTCTCCCGTTCAGCATGCTGTCTTCAATCGACAACAAACTCTACCTTTACCATTGATCCTCGGTTAAATTCACTTACTCAGTCTACTTAACACGTTCCCTGTTCTGTATTTAGGCCAACTTTCAATACCTACTAAATATTCATTAATATATAGTTATATAAAAATATGAAAGGTGGAACATTGTAGACATTTTAGAAAGTACAGAAACATATCTATCAAATTCTATTAGCAAACAGAGTAGACATGTAATTAGCCAAATTTTTATAAAATTGTGTTATGAACAAAGATTTTTTTTATATTATTCAGAAACAAAGCAGACCCAGATCAGAGGGCTCCTACAGGAACAATCTGATCTGGGTCTACTCTGTAAGCAAAGGCATGAAAACCCATATCTTTCAAGTAAATGGTTAACCCTTTCCCTGTTGAATATTCATTAATGATGTCATGAATATTTATTAGTTGAATTTTTATAATGTTACATGCATACAAGTGTTTTGGGTAATTGTAGAAACCAAAGAGTCAGATCTATTATAATTTAATAAGCAAACACAGCAGACCCTGATCAGATGGCTCCTACAGGAGCCATCTGATCTGGATCTACTCTGTTTGCAAATGCATTATATGAAGGAAAGGGCTAAGACAGGTAAAAGCTCTATGCAAAAGCAAAGTACATTTATATTCCTAATTGTGCATTAACCTTTTCACCGCCAATGTCGCTAAAATGCACCACGACAAATAGTGCAGTCCCAGATCAGACACCGCCTTGATCAGAGACTTCACTTTTTGTCTCAAACTCAATTTCTATATTCCTTTGAAATTTGCATTTATTTATCTTATTTCCTTACTTTACCGACTTATTGAACAAATTGGATTGCAGACGACAATTAGAAATTTGGCGCTGAAAGGGTTAAGCAGTCGCCACCTGTTTAACTCTTTATTTCATACAGATGCATACTGATGCATTTGCAAACAGATTGGGGTCAGATCAGACAGTTCCTGTGGGAGTTCTCTGATCAGTCTTTTCAGTTTGCTTCTAATTCTATAGCTTCTACCATGGCCAAAAAATCCTTGTGTTCATCACGCAATTATACCTTTCCCTGTTCTATATTTAGGCCAAATTTCAATACCTATTGAATACTCATTAACAAAATAGTTAGAAAGAAATATGGAAGGTGGAATATTGTAGACTTTTTAGAAAGTAAAGGAACATATCTATCAAATTCTTTTAGCAAACAGAGCAGACCCTGATCAGACGGGCCCCTCTAGGAGCCGTCTGATCTGGGTCTACTATGTTTGCAAATGCGTGAAAACACGTTTATATGAGGGAAAAGGTTAATATTCGTTAACACTTTCCTTCATATACGCGCCTTTTCATGCAACTGTAGACCCAGACGTGATGGGTCCTATCAGGGTCTGCTCTGTATATTTGATATATTCAGTATTCATGAATATTCAGTAGGTATTTAAATTTGGAATAAACATAGAACAGGGAAAGGGTTAAGTCATAAGTCTTGCATAAATATTTATGAAATAAGAAAATAAACGAGCACACAGAGGAATAGATAAAATACTGTGCACCTTTAACCATTCCCCTGTTCTATGTTTATTCCAAATTTCAATACCTACAGAATATTCATGGACAAGAAAGTTCTAATGAAATAAGGAAGGTGGAACATTATAGCCATTTTCAGAAGTAAAGAAACAGATCTATCAAACTCCATAAGAAAACAGAGCAGATTCCTATCAGACGGCTCCGATAGGAGCTGTCTAATCTGGGTCTACCCTGTTTGCAAAGGTCTTTCTACGAGGGAAAGCATTAATTATTTTCAAGATTATCTTCTTTACTGCTCCACAAAAACCTTAGGTTGTGAACACTATATAACCCTTTACTCTATAAGTATGCCTTTCTATGCCTTTGCAAACAGTGTGGACCCAGATCCAGACAGCTCCTGTAGGAGGCACTTGATCAGGGACTGCTGTTTGCTTATGATATAATTGACATGACTTTACATGTATAGATTTCTAAGTTCTATGCACACTATGTTTTGGTATTGGTAGAAACTGTAGAATCAGAGCTACATGTATTCCATGATAAAACAGAACAGACCCTGATAAGACAGCTCCATCTGGAGCCATCTGATCTACGTCTACTCTGTTCGCAAGGCATGCAAGCGTTTATAGTCAATATTTCTTACTAAATATTCATGAGGTAAATGACTAACAAGAAATGGAAGACAATCTACACTGATGACCATACAGTAAAACCTCTCTATAACGGCCACTTAATTGTGTTAATTAGTTGGTATTAAGGGCAGGTGGCTGCTTAATGCAAGGTGAAAGTAAAACAGAACGCTCCTATAGGAGGGTTCTGTTTTACTTTCACATTGCTTTAAGCGACCAGCAGCCTTTAACACAAAATACTTGATGTAATTTAGTGGCCGTTATAGAGAGGTTTTACTATATTTGCAGACAAAATTTACTTAGTATTGAAAGAGTTAAAGTTTATAAAAGGGTATTTAACCCATTACTCCATAAATAGGCCTTTCTACGCCTTTGCAAACAGGAAACAGGAGTAGACCTGATTCTACAGTTTCAATCTGAGCCAAAACATCCTGTGTAAATATGCCAGTATAAAAATTCAGCTAATAAATATTCACTATGTCATTATTTTTTACATGAATATTTGACAGGGAAAGGGTCATAAATAGGTATTCAATTAAAATTCCAGTATGTCTCTTGTGCAACTGTAATATATCAAAGTTTACTAATGATGGAGGATAACTCATAATTCTAACAACTTGAACAAATTATAAACAAAGGGAGATAAATCTTACAAAGTGAGTCATTTATCAACACTGCACACTTGGTAATTGTTGTCAGCCAATCTTGTTGTCAGCTACAATACTCAAAAACAACTTTTCTTTATTTCTCCTAAAAAGTACAATCAGGGTGTCACATTGTTTCAATCCAGATGAAAACCAATTAAGTTCCTTGATGTCTCATCTATGCTTTCAAACATCTGATCATATGCACATCGGAGAAAAAGTTGCAGATGATGGTGTTTCATTTGAATAGTCATATTACTTGTATTGTCTGACTTGTAGGATACTAGGGTTTAACATTGGCGACAGGTCATGATATCAGGATTTTTTTTATTAACTCTGTCATTTTCTAAAAAGTGGAACCCGAAATGTACCCATATCTTTTATTCAATAATTACTGAAGGCGACTTCAATTCCATCTTTGCCAACACCATTTTGAAATAAAGTTAGAGAGGAACTTTATAAAGTAAAGCATAAAGTTTACTACATCAGTTTATGCTCTGTGTATTCACAAAATCTCGCTTATCACCAGTATAGAGAGGTATTAATATTTATTAACAAATAAATATAATTCTTGAAGAATCATAGATTGCGGAGTTCACCAGATGTAATTTTGGCTATTAGAAATTCATAAACCAAATCATGGTCATACCATTATATATGCACATTGTATGTCGATTATAATGCAGATAGTTCAATTCTTTCCAAAGACAAATGATTTGGCAAAAGAAAAATTAATAATATTTAGGTCCAAGTAGATTCTTTACTGAGTCATATACAGAAATCTTACGCCAGCTGCTGGCAACAAAGCCATTATCAGAGCTACAGATAACGGTGCGTAATCAAATACTAAAATCGTCATTTCTCCACCAAACCCAATGTTGTGACCACTCTTTAGAATTGTCTCTTCGAGACGATTCTAAAGAGTGGTCACAACATAGGGTTTGGTGGATAAATAAAGAAGTTATACTTGAAAATATTTTGATTTACACATCTTATCTGGTGCTCTGCATTATCATACAAGCATATGTAAAACTACAGGAATTTTACTATAAAAACATTTTGTAAAAGAGATAGTTCTCTAAACTGTTCTCAAACATATTCATTCTGATGCATTGGAAGCTGGAATTGACATCAGAAAAAAAAACTTTGAAAAGAGAACCCTGTCAAGTTTAGCTGAATCTTAACACGTGCTTACATTTGTCTTAGATTTCTGAAATATACATCTACATAATGACACACTGTAACAGGACAAGCTGTGAAAATAATTTGGCTGGTCAAAACTCAAACCCAGGACCTCTGACTTACTGTGCCAGAACTCTAACCACTAAACTAATAAGCAACACAGTTCATACTTATTGATTTTCCACCTGACCAGTTACCTGTACTAGACTTAACTTGACTGCCTTACAGTAGCTCTTTTCTGAAACTCAGGTAGAATGTTTTATTTTACCATAAACCTAATTGACATATGTAACTAATGTTTTCCTGATAAAGGGTAAAACACAATTGTCACCTTTATAGGATAGGCAAACTGTTTCCAGCATTTTACACAGAATTCAAGGGAATATAAATTATAATCAACTCAAGTGTCCTCAGTTGATAAGATCGACATCCTTGTAGTTCAGTTCAGCTATTCCAATTTTTTAAGCAATATGATAAAAATATGTAAAAACACTTTTTTTAGTCAAAGAACAAAAATATATATATATATATATATATATGTATGCTATTCACTGTGTCAGCATAAAAAGCAATCATCTGCCACTTTGACAACAGTAGTCAACAAACCTGAAATCGCTTACATCAAATTCAATACTGCAGTATGTTGATTCAACGCGAAATAAACATCTAAGTTTCTTTAAGATATCCATCTAGGCAGCAATCAAACACTGGACATTTCCTTTAAAGTCCTCTCCATTTGTAACAGTATTGCATTTCCTATAGCATCACCAAATGTTACTTGTACATATAGAAAACCTGGAATGGTTGTTGTTGAAAAAATACATACATAATGTGATAACACAATGTAATAATACAAATAGATAATGATAAGGGTAACAACATTTATTTGTCTGATAAGGATCAAGAGGTCACTTCCTGGGTATCAGCATATAGATAGGAGTCACATGGCCAAGTAAAAACAACAATGGCTTTTGTGTTTTACAAGCATGCGGGAAACTATAGCGTTTAGGTCACCAACGTAAATAACGTACTATAAAAGTGGGTTATCTGGGGTAAACAATGACCGCATCATTAATATATTGGCTATGTGAGTACTCTAAATCATATAAGTGACCAGGGGCTATTATTAAAGCTCAACTTTCCAGCGAAATCAGCTGTTCAGACAGTGACCTCATACTTTCACGACCAAAACAAACATCAAAACAACCAGTGCTGACGGCTCGTATGTGTGTTTTCTTACCTCGGATCTAGATTTTACATGGTGTCCATTTTGCTGTATGTAATGGTTGTGGTTATTCATCCCGTAGTAAAATGGAACGCGTTATTTTATCAAAGTTTTCATTGTAATTTTACACGCATAGACAAAAGAAAATAATAACATTGACAGCTCTCCCATGGCTTCGTTAAAACGACCTTTTTGATTGGACAGGTCGCCATGACGCAATTTAGGTAAGTTTAAGCAGGTGCCCGTTTCCCGCAGTTCATAATCATTTTCAAATTAATCCTGATTTAAGCAATCATGTAATATGCTGTTTTCAACGTTTGATATAATCTTACAACATTTAACAAGAAGGAAGATTGTTGGAAAACATTTATTTTGCAGGGATACACGAAGTTTCAAGACCTTTAAATAGCCACCAATTGACATTTCTGTAAGAAAATACTTCATTCGGTACATCTCTATATCTATCCTTATGACGTCATATAGCGGCAAATCTTGGTCAACCATAAGCTGCGGGATCGAATTTATTCTATAATAAATGCACAGGGTTTATTATCCCAATAATTAAGAGTGAATCACCAAAGTACATTAAATTTTTCGTTATTTTATGCAGCCTGTATATATGTATATTATAGTATTTGTCAAAATGGAAATAAAGTTGATTATTAAAGTAGATCTAGAATTTAGATAGTTTTAGCACGAAGAAAATACAGATGTATTTACTTCGTGGTTTAAGGCAGGCAACTATTTGACTTTTATCCTGCATTAAGCCACCACCTGCGTAACTGACAACTATGAAGCTAGCTTGTGCACTTCTCGCTTTTACAATTACAGCTGAACTTCGATAACTCGAACTTCAAGGGACCATACAAATTAGTTCCAGATAACAGATGTTCGAGTCTTCCGATTTCTAATCTGAACAATTTCTCAAGGCAACATCTTAATACAGGTCTTAAGTAATGCTGAAAGCTCCTGTTACTTTAGACCTGTATTAAGCTGTCACATGTTTTTCTAGATATCTGTATTGATGCATTTAGAGCAATTCTAGCTGTATTGTAATTTTAAATTTTTGAAGGACTGAAGTTTTTGGTTCAAGTTATCCCGGAGTTCGAGTTATCCGAGTTCGAGATATCAATGTTCAACTATAGATAGAAAGTGGCAGTGGCAGAAGTTGAAAGGTGTGATTTTGAACTGTTGTCCAGTGCTCTTTACACTCAAGATCTTGAAACTGACTAAACATTACGCTTTCCCCAAACTGAAATTCCACTTTCAGTCACCACTTTCAAAGCGAAGATGAAGTCATTAATAAATGCTGTTTCAGAGTATCTTGAAGAATAGGATGCAATGTTCTTACACGAAGGAGCCAATTACAAAGCTTAATCATCGGCAGACCAAGTTTATTTCACCAATTTCATATATATTGACGCCGTTTGACGCCTCTGTAAAAGTCGCTTTTAAAAACCATTGTGATAAATATTTATCACAATGGTTTCAATACTACACAATTCTATTTTTTCCCTTTTCTCTAGTAAATGCTCCTTTTCATTATATTTATTCAAGGAAGTTTGATCTAAAAATAGCCTATGAGGTTACGTTGAAAGTAATACATGAAAGGTGTCACCTCATTGTGTCGAAAACTTTTTGAGTGTCTTCGTAAGTATGTGCATGTACAGTGGAACCTCAATAACTCGAATTCGGATAACTCGAACTTCTGGATAATTCAAACAAAAAGTTCGGTCCTTCAAAATTTTGCGATAGATAATTGCTCTAAAAGTATCATTACGCATATCTAGAAACACACGTGACAGCTTAGTGCAGGTCTAAAGTAATGCTGAAAATAACTCGAATTTCTGTTATCTCGAAGTAATTTGTACAGTCCCTTGAAGTTCGAGATATAGAAGTTTAACTGTATTTACAGGACTCATTGGACAAATATTTGTGTGATTTAACCCCCCCCCCCCCCCCCCCCCACACACACACACACACAGGTTGTCAGACGTTTCGCTACCCATACCATTTCGCTACAGTCATTTCGCTACCCACCGAGAAGTCATTTCGCTACCCTGATCATTTCGCTACCTGTACGTTTCGCTACCTATCGAATTTAATAGGAAAACCAATATTGTTGCGGGGATGGTTAGTGATTTGAGACTCGAATTTATTAACATATAATAAATATCTACAATGTATATTTAGATACCAAAACGAATTATAGGAACATTGGACAATAAAATGTTATGTCAGAGGATGAATGATGTGTCTTAATTTTAGAAATACAGACCCTGTATAAATGTAATATAAATAATGACTTAAAATTATTATAATTAACTATATCGATTATACCGATGTATTGTTTGTCAAACAAACAATCATTAATTACAAACACTTATGACACCGTTGTTTGGCCATTGTTTAGCAGGTCCACGTGACAATATTGTCCACTCCGAGATCACAGGTACCGCCGATTAGATATGTGTATCGGTATGTGAAACTGATTGAATTAACATTGACACGTGCTACATTCATTTTTTGCTTATTGCACTTTTTCTCTTGTTCAATTGATATATATGACACTTGCATTACGATCAAATGAAAATACAATTTACTTTTTAACCCTTTCCCACATACAAACAGGTTTTAACTCATTTACCAACAGAGGAGATCCAGATCAGACGGCTAAAAATAATCTGTGAATAATTATAATTAATTGGGTGACAGGGTAGCGAAATGACTTCCCGTAAGGGTGCGAAATGACTGTAGCGAAATGGTCAGGGTAGCGAAATGGTCAAGGTAGCGAAACGCTGTGGAGCGAAACGTCCGTAACCCCCCCCCCCCCCCCCCCCCCCACACACACACATCCGTAACTACTCGTCGTATTCCGCCAGGGTTCGGAATATAAACTATTTCGTAGAAATAGCTGAGGTGTTCCGAGTGACACACGTGCGCAACGAATTGTATGAAGGGGTGTGTCAGGCGTGGATTTCGAGGGGCGGAGTCGGCGTAAGCCCGCTAAAATTGCCCAAACAAACTATTTTGAGGAATTTTATTAGATCTAGATCTAAAAAATCAATAATTTAATCCGAGTTTTTTTAATTTCCCTGTTCGCAGTTGGATGACATCATTGGTGTCTTTGTAAATTACAAAGACACTAGTAATGTCATCCAACTTTTCAAAATCTATGCCCCCCCGGATCCGCACATGGATGTACTGAAATGAATCTGTAAGCCCGTTCGTCCGCAGATACAATAGTTTGTACGAAGCGCCCCGGCACTGTTAGGGGGGGGGGGGGGGGGGGGGGGGGAGGATTAGTTTCAAACTTGAATGTATTGCGTAAGGAAGGGATTTTTGCTTTTACCATTTTTGCCATATGTATGGACATTTATTGTTTATTCCACTTGTGGTGAATTAATAGTGTGTGTGCATCTCGTCGAATACTTTGCTATATACCTTCATAGTTGAACAACCTTGACACGTAGATGTGTATTTTTGCTGAGACAATTGCCAGATGTTTGCCCCTATATCGTTTACTTCACTAAACAGTACATAGTGAATAAATCTTTGTGTGTGCGCATCTCCATCCAACAATATTGAAATTAGGTAAACAGGGCAGACCCTGATCACACGGCTCCTATAGCTGTCTGATCAGGTCTACTCTGTTTGCAAAGTATCTGAAGGACAGAGTTAACTAGAAGGTTTAAGGTTACTAGATGTTTGGGTAGAAAGTTATTGCAATACCAGAAAAAATAACTGGATATTTGGTGGCAGTTAACAGTAAAGGGTACTAATAGTTTCTTTTCGACAAAATAATTGTCTGGTGTTCATGAAAGTGTTTAAGTTTAAGTTTCATTTACAGGTTAATTATGCAAAATACCCGCCAGTATTAATGAGAAGCGATTCATGAAAATTAAGTCGTTAAGTTGTCAGAATATTTATGGAAGAATTCATGACTTTAGGATAATGAACTTTTCATCACTAGAGTGATTTGATTTGTCTGCAAAACACTGCAGGTACTGGGATATTCGACGCTTGTATGAACAATTTATCTTGGAGACCAGTCTTTGAATATCGCATTATATTGCATTTAGAATTTGTCACATTAATCACTATGTAATCACTTTTTAACATACTGTTCATTGTTCTAGAATAACTTTAACCCATTAATGTTTTGGATATGTGTTGTACATGCTGATTAGATCCATCATCCAACAGCCATTTGAGTAGTGTCTTCGATCATACTTTAGTTTGGATTTTGAAGCTGTTGAATGCTGAATTTTCAAAGTGGAATGCCTTATTATTATCTAACAAGAGAGCCCATTCAGTATGAAAAATGTATGATTTGCAGGATTTATTTGAATGACAGTGTTGACCTCGATCAGATGGGGCCCGCTATGAGCCATCTAATTTGGGTCTACATTGTTTGCAAATGTCAGTACATTCAATTCCCATATCAAGTGGGTTAATTTTATCTACATGTTCTGTTTTAAGAGTAAACTTATAATAACTTAAATCACAAGGGCAAAACTAGATTTATTTTTCACTGTCACCGTCATGTTGTATGTGTAAATACTAAGTAAGTAGAGTTGTCCTGTCTTCACTATTTACTAATATTATCTGCGACACATATATTGAAAATCATCTCTCAATGATTACCTCTTTCTACCAAAAGTCACATTAAGGTATTGCATCAGGAAAACCAACCTGATAGCACTGACGAAGGCCTCTGACTTACTGTGGCTTACCAATCAGCTATGCCAAGCGTGCAGGACTTGTTGATTTTCAACTAGTTACCTGTACTCTACAACTTAAACTTTTATCTCATACCTTTTCAATCAATGAATATTCTTGTAATCATTCATGAGGTAAAGGGTTAATTCAAACCTGTTACAGTATTAACACTTTACTCCATAAATATGCCTTTCTACATCTTTGCAAACAGAGGTCAAGATCAGGGTCTGCTCTGTGTGCTTATGAAATAATATACAGTATAACCTTGGTCATCCGACACCTGCCTTTACCGACAACCTGATATATCCGACAGGACTCTTTGGTCCCGAAAAATTCCTTCTTTATTCTATATGCTTAAAACCTGCTTTGAACGGAACCTGCTGTATCCGTTATCCGACACTGTTTGGCGGTCCCAATGTGCTAAATGCTGCGTTTTTCACACCTGCATATCTGACACAATCTTTAAGTGGGATTGTGCATGGCTGGCTGAGCATCTGCTCACCCTGATTAATTGAGCAATAATTTTGGCCCTGACATTTTGGAGACTTGTTAAATCCATAATTACAGGTAATTATCATTGTGGTCATACAAATGAGACAATGTAATTGTCTGAATATTATAATCTTTATATTATAGCCTTTACAGAATATAATTTGCTTTACTTATCCAGCCAGGTTTAGGCAATATTTTTAGTATGTACATGTATATGTCTTCAAAATGGAAGGATCATCTTTTGGAATAAGAAAGCGTCTTACAAGTGAACCGGCATGTGCACAGAGTCCAAACACACCAAAGAATAGTGTTAACTTTAGATAAAACATGGAATTAATTAACGAGTCTGAAAGCGGTTTATTGACGCAGTCCGAGTTGTCTTTGAAGTTTGGAATAAGCAGATCATCAGTGACTGATATTCTTAAAATGAAAGAATTTTGTAGGGATCAATATTCCATTTGAGTGTAAATAAACATCAACAATATACCATTTGAGTGTAAATAAACATCAAGAGACAATGTTTATCCTTGTCATACATGTATATTTCACTTCCGTTGAACTTCCAGTTTTGCGTTGGTTGATCGCCTGACTCTGACTTTCCCGACACACTGATGTATCCGACAAATTCAGTCGGTCCCGGGGGATGTCGGATAAACCAGGTTATACTGTAGATATTATTCTACAGTTTCTACTATAGCCAAAATAATCCAATGTCCATGGATCATTATACAAACTTATCTAATTAATATTCATGGCATCATTATTTCTAACATGAATATTCATGTTGTAAAGGGTTAAGAACACTATAAAGAATGCACGTTTAGTAACTGTTGACTAGACTTTCAATAATGTTTATCTGAACCATTTCATTGCTGTGGCCTCATCAGTTTGTATACATTCTGCCCATTGTAGACATCTAATAGAAGTCTGAAATGTCATTAATCTTAATGGACTCTTCCATACTCAGTAAATGGACCAGTTCAACCCTTTACTCAATAAATAGGCCTTTTCAAACAGAGTAGACTCCAATCAGATGGCTTCTACAGGTGCCGTCTGATCAGGGTCTGCTCTGTTTGCTAATGATATAATATAGATACCATTCTACAGTTTCTGCCATAGCCAAACTTTTCCTTTGTCCATGTGCAATTGCAACAAATAATCTAATTAATATTCACGATGTCATTATTTCTAACATGAATATTCATGGAGTAAAGGGTTAAGACTCTTAACACTTTCCCTGTTGTTCTTTTTTCAAAATGTCAATACCTACTGAATATATTGGACAAAATATTTACAATGAAAAATGGAAGGAGGAACATTATAGCCATTTTAGAATGTAAAGAAAAGAGTTTATTAATTTCTATTAGCAAACCGAACAGACCCTGATCAAACAGCTTCTATAAGAGCCTGTGGGTCTGCTTTGTTTACAAATGTGTGAAAAGGTGTTTATATGAAGGAAAGGGTCAACACTGTTTTTCACACAATATTTTAGCATTGACTGTTCAGAGGGTTCCTATTGAAACCCTCTGAGCTGTTTCTTCACTGTTTGTAAAGGGCTATATATATTCAAGATATCCAATCAAGCTCCAATGTTATAAAACTTTTTGCTTGAGTCTGAGTTCATTTTCAAACATTTGATTGGTCAGATTTTGAGCTCACATCGACATATGAACAACCAAATATTTGAGATATAATGTCCTCAAACTCAGTACTTTTATCGTCTTTATAACCATGGGATTATGAACTTTAGGGCAGGACCAAGCAGAGGCTAGTTAGCACTATGATAAAAGGGGAGAGGTGGAGATGGATTGGGCATGTTTTGAAGAGAGATACTTGGTAGTTCCAATATCACCAGAGTAACTCTTGAAAGATGAGAAAAGAAAAGACGGAGCTCCTACAGTGATTAGATGGAAAAAAACTATGCATGCTGAGCTTGTCAATGTGGCATCTAAACTGGGTTTATGCTGCTTGTAACACTTAATGTTTTTATTTGTATAGCAGGCTCCTTTAGACTTATGAAGAACATTTGTGTAACAGAATGTGCAATAATATCGGCTATCCGTGTAATACTAATTATTATAAAAATAAGACATACAATAATGCTGGTCATAAGATCTTTAGTAAAATGGACCCTTGGTGCCCAACTTCAAGTGTCTGTAAACATTTCATAGCTGTAGCTCAAATACTTTAGGGGTTATACAAGACACCATTGAAAATCACAAACTCACTAAGTCAAGGGTTGCCACAACTCCTTACTGCAGGAATCCACATCACAATACAGGTTTAAAAAAAAAAATGTGGAATGGAAAGAAAGGACACATACCAAAAATCAACTTTATTACACTGGTTTATATTATGTTGAATACATAAGCAATATAATAATGAGCATTCAAAAAGAGAAAACTAAACATAAACTTAGTTATACCTACATATTCGGACACCCAATCTCCCCCTCCATGGGTTCATTAAGCTGAATAAGTCTATTTGGCACCATTTTGATAATTTTTAATTAGGCTAAAATACATGTAGTGGCAAATAGGGTAGACTAATCAAACTGGTCCTTCAGGAACTTTGATCTAGGTCTGCACTATTTGCCTCTTTGTTTTTGTCCGAATACTTAAGGTTAAAGTGTAATTATGTACTACAAGTACCACTGCTCTAACTCGGAGACATACTCAGGGACAAACAAGTGATAACATTCACAGGAAAAGGGTACATCACCGGTATGTCTTTACAATTACTATTGACTAACACTCATCTGTTAGTCTGTTATTGCCAAAAAAATAAATATTTTAAAGGGCCGTAACTCTTTGAATACGCATGTTAGAGCAATGGCCTCTTACCAGATTGTAGTTGTAGTGGTAAATATATCTGTGAAGTTCAATAGGGATAACTGTACAGATGTTGAAACTGAAAAACTGTCAAAGATTTTGCATAAGGACAGCATCCACCACAATGAGAAACAATGTTATGGAAATACTTCATTTTAATTCCCTAAAAATCCCAAGAAATGAATTAAAAAGTTAGATGCACTGATGTACCAGTGATTCTAAATGCCACCCCTTTCATAAACATTGGTATCTGATCACTAATCAGTATCTGCAGGTTTTCTTTCTATCAAACTGGACAAATTAAGTACACCAAGACAGACTCTGATGCCACTGCTCATGCAAGTCTACAATGGTTTGAATAATCAAAGCGGAGACAAGGTTGAGCAGCTGTTAATACATACATCAAAATCTCTCTATAATAACCACATAAAAGAGATTTAAGTCTTTATTTTAAACATTTTCCTAATGAATATCTATGAGAGCATTTATACTTTCATTAAAAAGATTATCATTTAGTATCATATGAACAAGTGAAATTTTGACTTTGACAGAAACTTTAGAGTCAGATCTACAATGTATATTTTATAAGCGACAGAGCCGACCTTGATCAGACAGCTCCTGCAGGGTCTATTCTGCTTGTAAATATATGAAAAAGTGTTTCTATCAGGTAAAGGCAGGTAGTGGTTTAATGCAGAGTGAAAGTAATGTAGAAAGCTCCCAAAAGAAATTTTGCACTTCTTTCATCCTGCATTAACCCTTTACTCATGAATATTCATGTGAGAAATAATGACATCATTATTAAGATTAATTTCATAAGGGCACGGGAATTTCTGGCCATGGCAGAAACTGTAGTCATATCTGTATTATTTCATAAACAAACAGAGCAGACCCTGGATCAGATGACTCCTACAGGGGCCATCTGATTTGGGTCTACTGTTTGCAAAGGCATAGAAAGGCATATTTAAGGAGTAAAGGGTTAGGCAGCCTCCTGTTTTTAATACATCCATGGTAATTTATTACACGAATGCTTTAGAGAGGTATTACTGTACATTTAACTGTTATTTTTGTGTTTGTACCAATTTTCTTTCGTCTATTTTTAAAATACAAGATGAATTCCATTTCTCCTTTGAAACACAATCAAGAGTTTCAAACATTGGGATCCTGATGAAACGGCGACATATTTGGTATCTCATTTTGATCCAAGCTGTTTACAACGGAAATCATCAAGTCACTGGAAACAGACTGCTACTGAACTTAAAGGCAATGTTCTAACATTTTACCTGTTCAATATTCAGGTAAGAAATAATGATATCATGAATATTTATTATTAATTGAATTTACATATTACTGTAATTTTTTCATGGATTTTTTTTTGCATTGACAAAAACTGCAGAATCAGATCCTAAACACATCATAAGCAAACAGAGCAGACCCTGATCAGATTTCTCCTATTTGAAAATGCATGAAAAAGCATTTATAAAAGGGAATGGGTTCAGAACTGTATTACAAATCTGACCCATTAAAAGATATACCAACAATCAAAACAGTGGACACACAAACAAACAAACTGACACAGAGCCAAAGAACAATATGTCCCCAGCCATTGATCTTTATAGGCAGTCATAAAGGTTAGTAGTATATTATATGTTTGATTTCAAATATCGTTTAACCCATTCCCTCATATGCTATTTTAGATCCAACCACTTTGAATAAATCTACCGAAAAGGAGCATTAACTAGAGGTTTTTGTCACAAAAACGGATGTCTCCCCTCTAATTAAAACAATATGTAAAGGGAAATCACTAAAATTGTTATGGTCTTGATGAATGATACTTCCCCTCATTATGCGTTTTCCACACTACATTTTTCAAGAAGAAAATGATAACAGCTAATAACTCCAAAAATACTGATACCAGATTTATGGCCCTTGTGCATGACACTTACTTTCATCATGCTCTTTCCAAAAATAAAATGTCATTCCAATAGCATCAGTCGAACAGGAGTTATTGATCGGCCAAAAAATGTAACAAAGGGCAATAACTCCAAAAGTATTGAAGTCAGAATTATGGCCCTTGTTCATGACACTTTCTCTCATCATGCTCTTTCCATGTATGAAGTTTCAATACGATGGCAAGAGCCATGTAGGAGTTATCGTCCGGACAAGAAAGAATTAAACAAATGTACAAGGGGCAATCACTCTAAATTTATTGAAGTTCGAGTTAAGGATCTTATGCATGACACTTTCTCTTATCATGATCGTTCCATGTATGAAGTTTCACTCCAATGGCATGTGTCACATAGGAGTAATCATCCGGACAAAAAATTGTGATTTTTTTTACAAAGGGCAATAACTCCAATATTAGTGAAGCCAGAGTTATGGACCTTGTGCATGACACTTCCTCTCGTTATGATCTTTCCATATATGAAGTTTCAATCCAATGGCATAAGCCATATAGAAGTTATCGCCCGGACAAAAAAAAGTGTGATTTTTTTTACAAAGGGCAATAACTCCTATATTAGTGAAGCCAGAGTTATGTACCTTCTGCATGACACTTCCTCTCATTATGCTCTTTCCATATATGAAGTTTCAATCAACTGGCATCAGGCATATTGAGGTTATTGTCCGGACAAAAAATTATGATATTTTTTACAAAGGGCAATAACTCCAATATTAGTGAAGCCAGAGTTATGGACCTTGTGCATGACACTTCCTCTCGTCATGATCTTTCCATATATGAAGTTTCAATCCAATGGCATGAGCCATATAGGAGTTATCGTCCAGACAAAAAAGTGTGATTTCTTTTTACAAAGGGCAATAACTCCAATATTAGTGAAGCCAGAGTTATGGACCTTGTGCATGACACTTCCTCTCATTATGCTCTTTCCATATATGAAGTTTCAATCAACTGGCATCAGGCATATTGAAGTTATCGTCCGGACAAAAAGTGTGACGGACAGACGGACAGACAGACGGACATACTAACAAATGGGTAGTTGTGTGACTTTTTCCTTTGATCTTTTCTTGTGGGACTAGTCCCACAAGAAAAACTATTTTTGGCTCTAACTTTGGAAAAGAATGATCTGGAAGCTAACCCTAACCCTAACCCTATGTCCCACAACTGGCCAGGTTAATGTCACAAGAAATGGCCAGGTTAATGTCACAAGAGATGGCCAGGTTAATGATTTTACTTGTGGGACTAGTTAAAAAAAGTCACACAACTACCCTTTCGTGAGTGCGGACGGACGGACGGACAGACGGACAGACAGACAACTCTCACGAAAACAATATGTCTCCCCCATATAAATATGGGGGGAGACATAACTAGAGAAGAGGAAAATTTTAGAATGTAGTTTGAAACCATTGTGATAAATAGAGCATTTGCTCCTATAGGAGCAAATGCTCTATTTATCACAATGGTTTCACAAAGCGACTTTTAAAGAGTCGTCAAAAGTCGTCAATATGAGGGAAAGGGTTAAATCTGTCATTCAAAGGGCAATGATATCCGAGATAACACTGAGTAATTAAAGAACCATTACTCATCTAAAGAATTAATGGATTATATCCGAGAAAAAAAAAGATAAAATTAACAATGCATTTATAAGTTATCCAACAGAAACCGATATCAGGATATGTGAAAGAACATATACACCTAATGCTATTTTAATGCTAATGCTATTTTCCAAATACAGTAAAACCTCTGTAAACCGGAATTCTAGTACAGAAGAATTTAGATACTTCTAGACAAGTGGCTGCTTAATGCAGGGTGAACGTCATGCAGAAAGCTCCTAGAGAAGCTTTCTGCATGACTTTCACCCTGCATTAAGTTGCCACCTGTCTCCACGACCGATATTTATACCAAATTTAACGTCCGGTTTAGAGAGGTTTTACTGTACATGCAACAGGTCTAAAAGAGCATTTATTTAGTTCATGTACATATATTAAATTTACACACAAAGTTAGTCATGGTTAAATGCAATACACACAAAAAGCTGCAACTTTACAAAGCATTGACATGAGTAGCTCCTTATCCCTTTACCTGATGAATATTCATGCCAGAAATAATGACTTTATGAATATTAATTAGATGAATTTTGTAAATTGCATAAGATTACAGAAATTTTCGGCCATAGCAGAAGCTGCAGAATCAGATCTATATTATTAAGCAAGCAAACAGAGCAGACCCTGATCAGACAGCTCCAAAGGAGCTGAACAGGAGCTGTCTGATCTGGGTCTACTCTCTTTGCAAAGCAGTAAAATGGCATCTCCACCAAGTAAAGGGTTAAAGGTACTGACAATTTGTGAACTGTTTAACCGCAGATCAGGCACGGTGTCAGACAAACTGCATCTGATCAGGACCCATGCTTATAAAACTTTTTAGTTGAGTCTGAGTTCATTCTCAAGCTTTTGATTGGTCAGATTTGAGCTTTGGATCTGCACAGTCTGTATGATGCAGGTTAGTGTCATACAGTGATGACCTTGATCAAAGGCTGTGTATATGACATAGTGATGGACCTAGTTCTACACAGTTTTTAACCCTTTCCTCCCTGCATATTCATGTAAGAAATAATGACAACATGACTACTTATTAGCTGATTTTTTATAATGTAAAATGCTTTGACAAACACTGTAGGATCACATGTACATCATTCATGTCATAAGCAAACAGAGCAGACCCAAATCAGTCAACTCCTACTCTGTTTGCAAAGGCATGAAGAAGCGGTAATAGGAAAGGAAAGGTTTATGTAAATGCCTTTTGACACATTTGCAAACAGAGTAGACCCAGAGCAGACGGCACCTAGAGGAGCCGTCTGCTTAGGGTCTTCTTTGTTTGCTTATGGAATTTCATAGATCTGTTTCTTTACTTTCTAAAATGGCTACACTGTTCCATATTTCATTATATTGTCCATGAATATGCAGTAGGTATTGGACTAAATAGAACAGTGAAAGGTTTAAAGACCACTATGTCTATACATTTACTATAGGGAGGTTCTACTACATGTATGTGTGAGTAGGTGAATGGTTAGGCTATGCTGTCTTTGAAGTATTTTGTATCCTCATCATCCGAATCCACCATACATGAGGCACCCTTGCCAGAGGCTGCCACAGTGGGCGTGGGCTTCCTTTCAGATCCTGCATCTTCTATAACAGCTGTGTCATGGACAGGATTAACAAAGCCTGATCTACCGGCAGATGGAACCTCCGCAGGTCTATGTCCCATATCAACCTGTAAGTCCAAGAATAATTTCCTGTATTTATCCTAATATTATGAACTGCATTCTCCCTAATAAATGTTCTCATTCTAATAAACACACCATTACCTCTGGGGGAAACTAACAATCAGTAAAACAACTCTATATAAAGCCTTTAAATGAAGAAATATAGGATTTTCAAAACACAGGTGATAGCTTAAACTTCCCTGTTCCAGGACAAATTAAGTTACTACCAATTGCTAAGGTGTATTTATAGTGGAAATGGTTAAACTTACTATTTGGATTCAGATTTCAAGATATAACAGCATGGTTTGTTCTGTTGGAAAATTAAAACATTGTCTGTTATCTTCTTTTAACCCTTTCCCTGTTTAACATTTATTCAAAATAAACATTCATGAATATTCATGGACAGAGTCAATAAACTGGAACACAGAAAAGGGAATTTTTTTTTTCACTTTTTTGGAAACTGCATAATTATATCTTTAAATTCTCATAAGCAAACAGAACAGACCCTGATCAGACAGCTCCTATAGGAGCTGTCTGATATTGGTCTACTCTGTTTGCAAATGTGTAAAAAGAGTTTAAATGAGGGAAAGGGTTAACTCAGTATCATAGAAAAAGCTTTATAAAGCTAGCTTAACCCTTTCCCCTGTGAAAACTCCTGTAAGAAATAATCTTATCATAAAAAATAATACGATTATGTTTTTTTATAGTGGCATGTTTTATGAACGCAGGTAGTTTTGGCCATGGGAGAAGCTGTAGAATTAGATCTATACTATTCCATAAGCAAACTGAGCAAACCTTGACCAGACAGCCACTACTCCTAGGTGCCAAAAGTTGTCTATATGATTGAAAAGGTTCAATTAAAGTTCCAGAATTTCTAGATTTATGGACTGGTAGACAATGAAAGGTAAAGAAATCTATGGCTGTCCATTTTGAAAATTCAGTTAAAGATCAAGACAGTAATAAACTAACCATAGCCAAGTTAATTTTATGTTAGACAAATTGGTTATCAGTAGAACCAGCTAACTATTTCCTCCATAAATATGCCTTTCTACGCCTCTGTAAAAAAATACCTATTGAAACCATTGTGATAAATAGAGCATTAATATTGCTCCTATAGGAGCAAATGCTCTATTTATCACAATTGTTTCAAAATACAAAATTCTAAAATTTCCTTTTCTCTATTTAATGCTCCTTTTCGGTAGATTCATTCAAAGTGGTTGGATCTAAAACTAGCCTATGAGGTAATGGGTTAAACTCTGTAGATTATGTCCTTCTAAAGAGGGCACTTTCCAAGCTGATTACAGTAAGCTTAGTAGTTACCAATGCTACATAGCTTAACCGACTTTATACATCTGCAAATACTTTTGATTCTTGAAAGACATTTTACTACATTTGTACTCATTAAGATTGTCTGTAAATCGTTTTTATCCATTCCCTCATAGGTTTTTTAAGACCTAACCTCTTTGAATAATTCTACCGAAAAGGAGCATTTACCTAAAAAATAAGCAAAATTTTGGAATTGTGTAGTTTTTAAACCATTGTGATAAACAGAGCATTTGCTCCTATGGAGCAAATGCACTATTTATCACAATAGTTTTAGAAAGTGACTTTTACAGAGGCATCAAAAGGTGTCAATATGAGGGAATGGGTTAAACCTGCAGTTGATAGAAAAACATTTTTACACATTTACAAAGTAGACTTAGAACAAACAGCTCCTCTAGAAGCTCTCTGACCTGCTTGCTTATTGATTCATATAGATCTGATTCCTTCCATGACCAATATTTCTGTGTTTATACCCCATTATGTTCTACCTCATCACTGGAAAATTTCACAGCCCCAGTTGTCCCTCCAAACCTGCCTGCATACCGTCTTCTAGTCAGCAACACAGATATGATTGTGGCCAATATCAATACAAGCAGGAAACCAACAATGAGCCCCACCAGCTGAGGAACCTTGAAGTGTATGCCTGATGAGGAAGCTGAAATGCAAGAGTGTTAACAATTACAATATGTACATAGAATCAGATCTATATAATTCCATAAGTAAACTGAGCAGATCCTGAACAGCCATCTGATCTGGATCTACTCTGTTTGCAAAGGTGTTAAAAGGTGTCTGTTTCAGGTATAAGGTCAATCAAAATTGGTATAATAATAATAGGAATAGTCTCAACAAATGTTAAGGTACAGAACAATGGACAGAAAACCCAACAGAAAACCTGACTCAAGCATATCATCCACCCCCACTTCATTTTCTGTAGGTATAATAAAAAAATTCTTTTAGTCAATATCAAAAATATGCCATGAAAACTGGGTTGTTATGTGGTTAAAGAACGAGTTGGAAGAACAAGTTTTACAACCAGCTAGCAACCTATTTAAGTTACACATTATTTATGTCAGCCAACGGACATTGATTATTCTGTTTATTATATAAACATGTATATAGATCAATTTTAAGTGAAACAAGAGGGCCATGGTGGCCCTGTCAATGATGCTAAATGCCAAATATTAAAGCTAAGATCCTTCCAGTTTCAGAGAAGAAGATTTTCAAAGTTTTCACTATATGTTTCTATATAAAACAAGGCCACCCCTGGGGCATGGCCAATTTTGACCACAGGGGCATCATTTGTATAACTTTTGTAGAAGACCTGATGTTGATGCTGTTTGCCAAATATGAAAGCTGAGAACCTTCCAGTTTCAGAGGAGAAGATTTTCAAAGTTTTCACTGTATGTTTCTATATAAAATAGACACTCCTGGGACAGGGCCACATTTGACCCCAGAGGCATAATTTATACAAATTTTGTAGAGGACCGGAACATGATACTATGTGCCAAATATGAAAGCTGAGAACCTTCCATTTTCAAAGGAGAAGATTTTCAAAGTTTTCACCATATGTTTCTATAGAAAACTGGCCAACCCTTGGGGCAGGGCCAATTTTGACCCAAGGGACATAATTTATATAACTTTTGTAGAGGACCTACAGATAATGCTAAGTGTCAAAGATGAAAGCTGAGAACCCTGTTGATTCAGGGGAGAAGATTTTTAAAGTTCAAATTGTTGACGACTGACGACACACACCGCATGACGCATGCTGACGGATATCAGGTGATCACTAAAGCTCACCCTGAGTACTTTGTGCTCTGATGAGCAAAAAAAATACATAAAGCTTGAAAACAATATTGTCCTCGTGAAGTGATATAATTATTTGTGACTTATTAATGTGATTCATATGAAATATTATCTGAGAACTTCCTGCAAATCAATGATAAGTCTTATTTCAAGAGCACCGCATGCGGTGCCAATGCTTGTCTGTCGTGACACTTTAAGGTTTTATTTCCTAAGTTCATTAAGGGGCATAATTTTGTAAAAGAAAATTCTTACATAGTTCTTGGTCAGAGTTTAACTCTTGTGATGGTGAATAAGTGTGTGCAGTTTCATAAGATTTGCTTTAATACATGTACATGTAGTTCTAAAACAATAAGCAACGTTAATTTTTTGTTTGTTAAAGTTTTAAAATTAGGTCAAAGTTCAAAGGTCAAGGTCATAAGTCAACAAGATGTGTTTGTGAAAAACACTATGCCCCCTCGATATGATATTTGACCCTGAAGGATGACCTTGATCTTGTTATGTCACCCCTCACTGTGCAGCTTCATGGGGTACACATGCATGCCAAATATCAAGTCTGTATCTCTACTGGTTCAAAAGTTATGGCCAATGTTAAAGTTGGTGACCTTTGACCATGAAGGATGACCTTGACCTTGACATGTCACCCCTCAAACTGTGCTGCTTCATGAGATACACATGCATACCAGTATCAAGGCTGTTCAAACGTTATGGCCAATGTTAATGTTGGTGGCCTTTGACCTTCAAAGATGACCTTGACCTTGACATTTCACCCCTCAAACTGTGCAGCGAAATGAGAAACACAAGTATACCAACTATCAAGTCTGCATCTCTACTGGTTCAAAAGTTATGGCCAATGTTAAAGTCGTTGACCTTTGACCCTGAAAGATGACTTTGACCTTGACATGTTAAAGTCGGTGATTTGACCCATATGTTTGACCTCTGACCTTTAAGGATGACCTTGACCTTGACATGTCACCCCTCAAAATGTGCTGCTTTATGAGATACATATGCATGCCAAATATCAAGTCTCTATCTGTACTGGCTCAAAAGTTATGACCAATGTTAAAGTTACAGACAAACAATTTAACCTTTGACCCTGAAGAATGACCTTGACCTTGACATGTCATCCCTCAAAATGTGCAGCTTCATGAGATACACAAGCATGCCAAATATCAAGTCTCTATCTCTACTAGCCAAAAGTTATGGCCAATGTTAAAGTCGGTGATTTGACCCATATATTTGACCTCTGACCTTGAAGGATGACCTTGACTTTGACATGTCACCCCTCAAAATGTGCGGCTTTATGAGATACATATGCATGCCAAATATCAAGTCTCTATCTGTACTGGCTCAAAAGTTATGACCAATGTTAAAGATGTGTTAAAGTTACAGACAAAGAAACAGACAATTTGACATTTGACCCTGAAGGATGACCTTGACCTTAACATGTCACCCCTCAAAATGTGCAGCTTCATGAGATACACAAGCATGCCTAATATCAAGTCTCTATCTCTACTGGTCCAAAAGTTATGGCCAATGTTAAAGTCGGTGATTTGACCCATATATTTGACCTCTGACCTTGAAGGATGACCTTGACCTTAACATGTCACCCCTCAAAATGTGCGAATTTATGAGATACATATGCATGCCAAATATCAAGTCTCTATCTGTACTTGCTCAAAAGTTATGACCAATGTTAAAGTTGCTGACAAACAGACAAACAGACAAATGGACAAACAGACAAACAGACAGGGCAAAAACAATATGCCCCCCAGATCAGATCTGGGGGGCATAAAAATGTGACATTGATGGAAAGGTCTTGCCACAAAGGATTCACATATGAAATATGCCTGCTGGTTATGTTTAAAAATAGCAGACATCTAAAGACTTTATTTCCTAAGTCGATACAGGGGCATAATTTTATATAAAACAAGATGTGTTTGTGAAACACTATGCCCCCTCGATATGATATTTGTCCCTGAAGGATGACCTTGATCTTGACATGTCACCCCTCAAACTGTGCAGCTTCATGGGGTACACATGCATACCAAATATCAAGTCTGTATCTCTAATGGTTCAAAAGTTATGGCCAATGTTTAAAGTTGGTAACCTTTGACCATGAAGGATGACCTTGACATGTCACCCCTCAAACTGTGCGGCTTCATGAGATACACATGCATACCAGTATCAAGGCTGTATATCTACTGGTTCAAACGTTATGGCCAATGTTAATGACCTTTGACCTTCAAAGATGACCTTGCCATGTCACCCTCAAACTGTGCAGCCAAATGAGAAACACATGTATATCAACTATCAAGTCTGTATCTCTACTGATTCAAAAGTTATGGCCAATGTTAAAGTCGGTGACCTTTGACCCTGAAAGATGACCTTGACATGTCACCCCTAAACTGTGCAGCTTCATGAGATACACATGTATACCAAATGTCAAGTCTGTATCTCTACTGGTTCAAAAGTTATGGCCAATGTTAAAGTCGGTGACCTTTGACCCTGAAAGATGACCTTGACCTTGACATGTCACCACCAAACTGTGCAGCTTCATGAGATACACATGCATACCAAATGTCAAGTCTGTATCTACAGGTTCAAAAGTTATGGCCAATGTTAAAGTCGGTGACCTTTGACCCTAAAAGATGACCTTTACCTTGACATGTTGCCCCTCAAGATGTGCAGCTTCATGAGATACACATGCATACCAAATATCAAGACTCTATCCCTATTGGTTCAAAAGTTATGGCCCATTTGAAGTTGGTGACCTTTGACCCTGAAGGATGACCTTGACATGTTACCTCAATCTGTGCAGCTTCGTGAGATACACAAGCATGCCAAATATCAAGTCTTAATCTGTACTGGTTCAAAAGTTATGGCCAATGTTAAAGTCGGTGATTTGACACATATGTTTGACCTCTGACCTTTAAGGGTAACCTTGACCTTGACATGTCACACCTCAAAATGTGCGGCTTTATGAGATACATATGCATGCCAAATATCAAGTCTCTATCTGTACTGGCTCAAAGTTAAGACCAATGTTAAAGTTACAGACAAAGAAACAGACAATTTGACCTTTGACCCTGAAGAATGACCTTGACATGTCACCTCAAAATGTGCAGCTTCATGAGATGCACAAGCATGCCAAATATCAAGTCTCTATCTCTAATGGTCCAAAAGTCATGGCCAATGTTAAAGTCAGTGATTTGACCCATATATTTTACCTCTGACCTTGAAGGATGACCTTGACCTTGACATATCACTCCTCAAAATGTGCGGCTTTATGAGATACATATGCATGCCAAATATCAAGTCACTAGCTGTACTGGCTCAAAAGTTATGACCAATGTTAAAGTTACAGACAAAGAAACAGACAATTTGACCGTTGACCCTGAAGGATGACCTTGACCTTGACATGTCACCCCTCAAAAATGTACAGCTTCATGAGATACACAAGCATGCCAAATATCAAGTCTCTATCTGTACAGGTCCAAAAGTTATGGCCAATGTTAAAGTCGGTGATTTGACCCATATATTTGACCTGACCTTGAAGGATGACCTTGACCTTGACATGTCACCCCTCAAAATGTGCGGATTTATGAGATACATATGCATGCCAAATATCAAGTCGCTATCTGTACTGGCTCAAAAGTTATGACCAATGTTAAAGTTGCTGACATGTCACCCCTCAAAAATGTACAGCTTCATGAGATACACAAGCATGCCAAATATCAAGTCTCTATCTGTACAGGTCCAAAAGTTATGGCCAATGTTAAAGTCGGTGATTTGACCCATATATTTGACCTGACCTTGAAGGATGACCTTGACCTTGACATGTCACCCCTCAAAATGTGCGGATTTATGAGATACATATGCATGCCAAATATCAAGTCGCTATCTGTACTGGTTCAAAAGTTATGGCCAATGTTAAAGTTGGTGACCTCTGACCTTGAAGGATGACCTTGACCTTGACATGTCACCCCTCAAATGGTGCGGCTTTATGAGATACATATGCATGCCAAATATCAAGTCTCTATCTGTACTGGCTCAAAAGTTATGACCAATGTTAAGGTTGCGTTAAAGTTACAGCCAAAAAAACAGACAATTTGACCTTTGACCCTGAAGGATGACCTTGACCTTGACATGTCACCCCTCAAAATGTGCAGCTTTATGAGATACACAAGCATGCCAAATATCAAGTCTCTATCTGTACAGGTCCAAAAGTTATGGCCAATGTTAAAGTCGGTGATTTGACCCATATATTTGACCTGACCTTGAAGGATGACCTTGACCTTGACATGTCACCCCTCAAAATGTGCGGATTTATGAGATACATATGCATGCCAAATATCAAGTCGCTATCTGTACTGGCTCAAAAGTTATGACCAATGTTAAAGTTGCTGACAAACAGACAAACGGACAAACAGACAAACAGACAGGGCAAAAACAATATGCCCCCCAGATTTGATCTGGGGGGCATAAAAAAGCCTTTATGGTCCTTGGTTAGATTATAGCCCTTGTGAAACAGCCAATGTTAAAGTTTCCAAATGACAATGACAAACGATGACAACGCTGACGCCGGAATTATAACAATTGCTCGTATTTTTTTCTTTGAAAAACAGACGCGCTAAAAGTAACTACTGAGTAATAACACTTACACTTTTTTTTTCACCTGATCATGTGTCAGTCAGATACTTACTGAGTTTCTGGACTTGTGTATGAGGCTGCTGCTTGGGTGTTACAGAAGTATTACACAGAGGACCAGTGAAGGATGGCACACATATACAGGCTCCTGTGACCGGGTCACACATACCATCGTTCTGGCAGTCTGGACAGTCTAGCATACAGTCAGTGCCAAATTTACCAGGTGGGCAAGCTGAAATTATATCAGTTAACATTGCATTTGCAAACAGTGTAGACCCAGATAAGAGGGTTTCTTGAGGAGCCCTCTGATCAGGGTCTTCACTGTAAAGGTTAAACTGTGTTGGAAGAGAAACACAATAAGCAGTCTTGGCAACTATTTACAAATAAAATGTGTTTAAACCAAAGGATTAAAACTTTTATTTGCCGACCAAATGTTCGTTTGTACACATATTCTATCCACCTCATTCTTCCCATGTTTCTTTTTACCTGAATTATAAGGAGCAAAAGGCCATAAGAACAACTGTAGGATAATAAAACATCAAAAGCTTGAGTTTTGTATAATATAACTTTTCTCCATTTTGAATACCATAATAATTCTAAGCATTCAGTTCAGGAGCAGATTTGATCAAGGTCTACACTATTTGCTACTATGTAAGGCTGATTTAAAGTTTTTACAATGGTACCACCTTGACATATTCAAATTAACAAACTGCGGGAAGAGTGTGTCCAGATAGTATAATTATGGTTGAAGGTACAGAAAAAAATTAAGATTACCACCTTACAGGAGAATTTAATAAATTGAGGAAAAAAGAACAGTAGTAAATACAAATCCTCCCCCCCCCCCCCCCTTTCAAATCTTTCCAAATAGAGTAGACCTTGAACAATTGAACAAGCAAGGTCTGCTGTTTGTTTATGGAATAATATTGATCTGATTCCACAGTTTCCTCACAGGCAAAAATATCCTTTCTACATACGCCAATCAAAAAAAAAAAATTAATTTATATTCATGATGACATTATTTATAACATGTATAATCATAAGGTAAGGGGTTAAATCAGACTCAAGTATAATGCACATTTTTCCACCTGAACTCACCACCATTGCATGCAAGTCCAGACCATCCTGGTTTACAGGTGCATTCTCCAGTAACCTTGTTACATGTTCCCTCATTCTCACAGCTACATGCAGAGGCACAGTTAAACCCAAAGTGGTTTTGATCACAATCTGAAACACCAAAGAGGTTTATAGGCATTATTGCTGTGTATCTGTGGAGCAAAGACTTAAGCATATGTTATGTAAAGCTTTTGATCAAATAAAAACAAAAATGTTGATAACAATACTTTAAAATGAAAACAACAAAAGTTTCAGAGAGGAATGGGAGAAGGTTAACTGTTTTGCACAAGCATCAACATGTTAACAATCTGGACATAATAAAGTTCATAACATATTTTTTCTTAATGAGAATATTGTGACATATTGCTATTACCTTGTCCACAGTGTTTTCCAGTTTTTCCTGGGGGACAACTACATATACCATTCCTATGGTTGCAGTGGCCTCCATTGCATGCACATGGCTGGTTGCAATTCTTGCCCCAGTAGATGTCTTGGGCACATTCTGATATATAAGAAACACATTACATTTCTGAGCAAGCCAGTCTTAGCACAATCCCATTAAATTTGTGATAACCTTTGCAAACACTTTGGATCAATCAATTTGGATAAAAATAAAATGCAGAGTAAGTAGGCATGTAGGATACTACAGTCTTTCTGAACCGAAGCAGAAAACAAATACATGTACTGCAAATCAAATTTTCATAGGATGTTTTCAATATGAACAGCATTCTAAGTACTGACATTGGCTTCCAGGACCCAAGCTAAACTTTATTAACCTGCACCAAATGTGATAACTTAACCCTTTCCTTAATGCAAATTTTGTGTGCGAATCAAGGGAGTACCTTGCTTTGATAAAAACTGTAGGATCAAAATATAATCACATAATATCCTATTGGAGGTTTCTGCTTTATTTTCACCTTGCATTAAGCAACCACCTGCTTTTTAAGACTAGTATTGTCAATAGATGAATGGTCATTTAAGACAGGTTCCACTGTAATGTACTTTAAATCAAGTTGAATGTATCATGTGTTCTCTGAACATTAATGTCCACTGGCATTACTCACGTGTTTCACAGTATTTGCCCATATATCCATCATCACAGTTACATTCTCCTGTGAAGGGGTTACAGCCCCCTCTATTGTTGCACTGGCATCGTTGGGTACATTGATGGCCCCAGAATCCAGGATCACAAACTGCATAAATATATAATATAATCAACCATTAGCATTCTACAACTTAGCAAACTCTATAGAAAAATATCAGGTACTAGAGCTGATCAAGGGCTAGATCTAGATGAGTGGCATATTAACCTTTTCCCTGTTCTATGTTTATTCCAATTTTCAATATCTACTGAATATTCATGGCAAAAAGAGTTATAATGAAATATGGAAGGTTGAACATCGTAGCCATTTTAGAAAGTAAAGAAACAGATCAATCAAATTCCACCAGCAAATAGAGCAGACCCAAATCAGACGGCTCATATAGGAGCCATCTGATCTAAGTCTACTCTGTTTGCAAATGCGTGAAAAAGCGTTTATATTTCTACACCTTTGCAAACAGTGTAGTCCCAGATAATCTGTCTGATTAGGGTACGCTCTGTTTGCTTTTGAAATAATATAGATATGACTATACAGTTTCTGCCATGGCCAAAATTTTATATGTTCATAATTATACCATTATAAAAATTAATGTAATTAATATACATAACAGCATTATTTTTCGTATAAATATTGATGGAGAAAAGGGATAAATATTGACAAACTTTAACCTGCATCACACATTGTTCCATTGAAGCCAGGTTTACACATACAGCTACCGTCTATAGGACTACACATGCTCGTAGATGGAGGACACCGACATGTGGATGTACAGTTCTGGCCAAAAGTATTCACTGGACAACTCTGGCGACATTTCACTGAAAAATACTCCCAGTTAATATAGCTTATAAATGCAATACAATAATAAACATTTTTTGGCAATTGTTTTCTTTATTTTCTGTACAACAGAATTGTATATAACCCCAATATACATCGTATTAACCTTCTATCATTTCACCTTTTCACTCTACTGTTTGTCATGGCAAACTTTTTCAAATTACAAAAATAATATATATTCATAAAGTGCAAAGTCATGAATGAATATTCATCAGGTAAAGACCCTGATCTGAGGATATATCTTAATTTGGATCAAAAATGCGAATTCTGGCAGCACAACACGACAGAGCATTTTTATTAACATGAATTGCTAATATGACTGGTGCCCTACCTCCAGTATAACCAGGTTTACATTTGCATAGACCTTCTACAGGGCTACAGCCGTCACCATGGGGGCCACAGTCACAGGCCTTGATACAGTTCATGCCCCAGGACCCTGGAGGACACTTCAAAACAGATTAATTCAAGAGGTTAACAGTATGAATAAATTAAAAAGCATATCATTTGAAATAGTTCTGCATTTGATATATGATATCATACAGGTCTTTCAATTGAGCATTTTCATGTAATATATGTAAAATATGTCATAAATATCTCCATAGCCAAGTGATATAACATTTTTTCAAATAAGGGCAATTATAACAAGATGGCCATGGTGGCCCTTATATCGCTCACCAGACAAAAGGAGGAGAAGATTTTCAGTTTTCACTATATGTTTCTATAGAAAACTGATCTACCCTAGGGCGGGGCCAATTTTCACCCCAGGAGCATTATTTAAATAATTATGCTGAGGAACTGAAGATGATGATATGTGCCAAATATGAAAGCTGAGAACCTTCCAGTTTCATAGGAGAAGATTTTCAAAGTTTTCACTATACATGTATGTTTCTATGGAAAACTGCCCACCCCTCGGACGGGGCCAATTTTGACCCCAGGGGCATAATTTATAAAAATTTGGTAGAGGACCTGAACATAATGCTATGTGTCAAATATGAAAGCTGAGAACCTTCCAATTTCAGAGGAGAAGATTTTCAAAGTTTTCACTATATGTTTCTATTGAAAACTGACCACCCCTGGGATGGGCCAATTTTGACCCAAGGGGCATAATTTATATAACTTTTGTAGAGAAAACTGAACATGGTGCTATGTGCCAAATATGAAAGCTGAGAACCTTCCAGTTTCAGAGAAGAAGATGTTCAAAGTTTTCATTATATGTTTCTATTGAAAACTGACCACCCCTGGGATGGGCCAATTTTGACCCCAAGGGCATAATTTATATAACTTTTGTAGAGGACCTGAGCATGATGCTATGTGTCAAATATGAAAGCTGAGAACCTTCCAGTTTCAGAGGAGAAGATTTTTTCAACCTTTTTACCATATGTATCTACAGAAAACAATGCACCCCTGTTTGCTTTTGACATGATATATACCTGATTCTACAGTTTTTGTTCAAGCAAAATAAGATCCTTGAAAAGTTAACATAATAGAAATTCAGCTAATTAATATTCATGATGTCATTATTTCTTACATGAATATTGAACAGGGCAGGGTAGACCCAACCTTTTTGAATAAATACACAAAAAATGAGCATTTACTAGAGAAAGGGAAAAATTGAATTGTGTAGTTTTGAAACCATTGTGATAAATAGAGCATTAATTTTGCTCCTATGGAGCAAATGATCTATTTATCACAATAATTTCATAAAGTGACTTTTGCAGAGGCTTCAATATAAGGGAATGGGTTAATAAAGTCAAATCTTGCACACTAACAACAAATTCTAGATAACCAATGCATACAGCTTTGTAACTGTTTGTCACTCTGATTGAGAATCCTAGGAAAAAGACTTTGAGAGTTGTAACAGATAACAGGGTTTGTTTGTTTTTTGCAAACAAAGAGTTAACCCCTGCCCTGACAGACATGTTTCCGCACCTTTTCAAATACAGTAGACCAAGATCAGACAGCCCATGTAGGAGCCGTCTGCTCTGTTTGCTTGTGAAATAATATAGATCTGATTTGACAGTTTCTGCCATGGTCATTGTTTTTGTCTTCATAAACCAATATAAAATTTCTTCTAAATGATACGTGTATTCATTATGTTATTTCTTACATGAATATTCAAGCAAATGGTTAATGAGACTAGTTCCAAATATGCTGAAGTAATGCCACAAAGGTTTTGCACAACGACATTTAATACACGAAGAATAACCATAATGCCTTCATTGTTATCCTAACCTTATCCCTTTCCCTCATATAAATGCATTTTCGTGCATTTGCAAACAGAGAAGACCCAGATCAGACGGCTCCTATAGGAACCGTCTGATCATGGTCTGCTCTGTTTGCTAGTGGAATTTGAAAGATCTGTTTCTTTTCTTTCTAAAATGGCTACAATGTTCCCCCTTCCATATTTAATTATAACTATTTTGTCCATGAATATTCAGTAGGTAATGAAATTGGAAATAAATGTAGAACAGGGAAGGGTTAAGCCCCTTGTGGACAACTTGGCAAACACTTTTGATCCCATTGAGACACAAAGTAACCCGAGTCTCATCAGCATACAAACCATTTGATTCTCTGATTCCATTTGTATATATATACATGTACTAGATCTATATATTCTGATAATGGAGAGAACAATTTTTGTTGTTGTATACAACTACATATGAAAGTATTATCAACCTTCTAAGATCACTGACATTTTGCTTACAGAGCAACAGATAAAGGTGCATAATCAAATACTAAAATCGTCATTTCTCCACCAAACCCTATGTTGTGACCACTCTTTAGAACCGTCTCTTCGAGATGATTCTAAAGAGTGGTCACAACATAGGGTTTGGTGGCGAAATACAGGAGCTATTCATGAAAATATTTCAATTTACACATCTTAGCTGGACCTCTGTCACTGACACTCACCAATTTCTCACATCGGTCACCTGTATAACCTTGAGTACATAAGCACTGACCAGTCACACTGTCACAAACAGCTGAATTCTGACAACTGTGAAAAGATCAATAACATTCTATACAATTTGATATGAAAGTCTTAAATATAATATTAGAAACTGTCATATCTGCTGTAGTCAAATTGAATAGGCCGTCATGGGTGCACTACCGGTATATAAACAACATTTATCACAAGGATACATCAGAAACATTCCAATTTCTAGTATCAACCTTTAGCTCATGGATATGTCTTACCTTTGCAAACAGAGTAAATCTAAATCAGATGGCTCCTGCAGGAACCATCTGATCAGGGTCTACCCTGTTTACTTATGACAAAATATACATTATGAGATCTGATTCTAACGTTTCTGCCATGACTAAAATTTTGTATGGCCACATGCCATCTATATAAAAATCATCTAATCAAAATACATGATGTTATTATTTCTAATATGAATATTCATGGAGTAATAGGTTAACCAGATTTATCAAGTTTATGTGTACTGTTCCTTGAAAGGCACTAGACAACTAACGATGTACCAACCCTCTAATTATCCCTTTACTCCATGAATATTCATAACAGAAATAATGACATCATGAATAATAATTAGATTAATTTTTATCATGAGATATGAACACTGGAATGTTTGTCCTTGGCAGAAACTGTAGAATATCTATTTTACTTCATAAGCCAACAGAGCAGACCCTGATCAGACGGCTCCTATAGGAGCCATCTGATCTGGGTCTACTCTGTTTGCAAAGGTGTAGAAAAGCGTATTTATGGAGTAAAGGGTTAAAGTCTGCACTGTTTGTTTCATAATTATATTCATCAACATTAACATTTCTTACAAACACCAATACAACTGAAATAAAGCTTTTTAAAACAACAGTGTTTGAAAGCTCACACACACCATCTGCTGAAAGTGTGATGTAAAAAAGAATGACTGACAGGAGCAGACAAAAGTGTGACAATGACAGACAAATAGACAACTAAAACGTGACCTCAAAGTGTGACCCTGTTAAAGCAGGTGGCGCAAAAGATAGAAGAAATATCTAATTTGAAAACTGAACAGACAACAATTTTGAAATTGCAGTTTTAAATAAGAGTGTTAACTGTTTGGTGGAATATGTGTAATCTGTCGGCAAAATTGTGACAGAAAAGTCTTATGTAAAAAGGACAACTGACAGACAGATGGACAGACATAGAGAAATGATTCCTTAATGCCACCATGTTTAACCCTTTCCTTCATACAACGCTTTTTCACACATTGGCAAACAGAGTAGCCCCAGATCAGACGTCTCCTATAGAAGCCGTCTGATCAGGGTCAACTCTGTTTCCTTACATGTATAGTATGATATATGATATAAATGTCCCATGTTAATATGCCATTATAAACATTCAACTAATAAATATTCACGATGTCATTATTTCTTACATGAATATAGAACAGGGAAAGGGTTAAAGATGAACAAGAAAGGTGTACAACTGCCTTGCGCTAAGCTCTAAATATTTTTAAAAACCTGTCTACATTGACCACCAAAATAAAGGATTATGCAGAAACTCCTGTAAGAACTTTCTACATTACGTTTGTCCTACATTGTGCAACCACCTACTTTCATTTAAAACCATGTATACAGGCATGTTCTACTGTATTTATAAAAAAATAGTCTCTTGAGAAAAATAATCTCTAATGATGCTAAACCCTCCACCCCTTACCTGCATTTTAAGGAGCAGTTGGCGCCATATGTTCCCTGTGCACATGGTCTGTCACAATGGGGCCCTGTGAATCCATCACTACAGAGACAGATGCCAGTCTTAGATTCACATCCTGGGTAGGAGTGAGCCCCGCATGTTGGGCATGTGAACCTGCAGTGAGCTCCATATGTCCCAGGCTGAAGGTAGATAGGTTTCATGTCAACACTTCACATCATGAATATTTATCTAATACATGTACTTCATGACTCCATGAATATCAGTTAAGTAAATCTTTGTCGCAGTATATGAAAGAAAGGAATTTTTGCCATAGCTAAGAGTGCAGAATCAGATCTGTTACATAAGTTAACCTTTAGCCTGCTGTGGGCAATTGAGTGATTGCCTTTGTAAATAAATTTAGATCCAGATGAGACGCTGAATAACTCGGCGTCTCATCAGGATCCAAACTGTTTGATACTCTGACCATGCTGTTGAAAAGAAATACAGGATAAATGAACAGTAACAACTGAAAATGATGACATTTTCAACAAACATAATCTTGTGCAGCAGGCTAAAGGTTAAGCAGAACTTTTGACCAAGGAAGTAACTAGAGATTTATATTCATATTCCTTCAATTCTTTCAAAAGCTAATAAAGCAGATTCTAATCAGATGATTCCTGGATTTACTTTACAAAAAAGTAATGTAACAGGTTTATACATTCTGGACATATGTCACGAGTTTATACATTCTGGACATGACTGTAATGTCCCAAATTTATACATACTGGGCAAGTAATATCACAAGTTTATGCATTCTGGACATGTAATGTCACAAGTTTATACATTCTGGACATATGTCACAAGTTTAAACATTCTGGACATGTTATGTCACAAGTTTATACATTCTGGACATATGTCACAAGTTTATATATTCTGCACATGTATAATCATAGGTTTATGTATTCTGAACATGCATTGTTCCATATTTATACATACTGGACATGTGACATCACAAACTGATCCATTGTATCCCGCAGAGCAGAGACAGCTCCCTGTGACTGGATCACATTTACCGTGTATGCATGAACAGACTGATGCACACCCAAAGCTGTAGTTACCTATAATAAACATTTAAAATCTTTACTCCATGATTATTCATGTAAGAAATTTTTACACCATTGAACATTAATTAGATTAATTGTTGTAAAAGCACATGGAAACAGGAAATTTTGGCAATGAGAGAAATTGTACAATCATATCTTTATTATATCATAAGCAAACAGAGCAGACCCTGATCAGACGGATCCTAAAGGAGCCGTCTGATCTGGGTCTACTCTGTTTGCAAAGGCGTAGTTTTAGAGTATGGGTTACCGGTAACTCCCATAGTGCTTAGTATGACCTCACTGGCATTTTCAAACAGATTCAGACAAGATGTCAAGTAACTGGGTGTCTCATCAGGGTCCAGGATGTTTGCCAGTCTGTCAGTACCCTGACAAACAAACTAAGCCAAATAGTGCAGACCCAGATCAAACTGATCTGAAGGATCAATGTGATTATGTTATACACTATTTGTCACAATAGCAGTCTCAATTAAAGTTACAAGTATGGTGCCAAATAATGAAGTTGACTTATTCAGTTGTATAAACCTGTTGAGAGGGGATGCTGGATATACAACTACTCTGGATAATTATAGGGTAGTTTCTCATAAGCTTGTATGAATCTGAAGTACAGTAGAACTTGTCTTAACCCTTTCCCTGTTCTATGTTTATTCCAAATTTCAATACCTACTGAATAATCATGAACAAAATAGTTATAATGAAATATGGAAGGTGGAAAAGTGTAGCCATTTTAGAAAGTGAAGACACAGATCTTTGAAATTCTATTAGCAAACAGAGTGGACCCTGATCAGACGGCTCCTCTAGGAGCCGTCTGATCTGGGTCTATTCTGTTTGCAAATGCGTGAAAACACGTTTATATGAGGGAAAGGGCCATCAAAAAGAGGTCTAATTATGGGTAATAATGCAGGTGGCAGCTTAATACAGGTCAAAAGTAATGCATTACTTTTGCCCTGCATTAAGCAACCACCTACTTTTTAACTGTTTAAATAAATGAATGGCCACTTAGGACAGGTTCTACTTCAGGTAGGTAAATCGCAACAAATCATAATTATATCAGCATGATATGGGTTAACCCTTTCCCTGTTCTATGTTTATTCCAATTTTCAATATCTACTACATAGTTATAATGAAATACGGAAAGTGGAACATTGTGTAGCCATTTTGTTAACTAAAGAAACTATCAAATTCCATTAACAAACAGAACAGACCCTGGTCCTACAGGAGCTTGATCAGACATCTCCTACAAGAGCTATCTCATCTGGGTCTACTCTGTTTAGAAATGCTGTTTGTTGCAGTAGTGTATGATATATTTAACCCTTTACTCCATAAATACTCCTTTCTATGCCTTTGCAAACCCAGACCAGATGGTTCCTGTAGGAACTGTCAGATCATGGTCTTTTCTGTTTGCTTATGAAACTAGAGCTATCACTAATATCCCCACCGGGCCCACCCGCCACCTTGTCACAAGATCCATTGACTTCAATACAAGAGGCAATAGCTCAATAATCCTTTCATCCACACTTAAATTGCTTAGGAAAAGCAACAAAGGGGAATAAATCCCTCAAAAATGAATTTAGAGATACAGCCCTTGTTGACTGCACATCCTCTCACCACCCTCTATCCATATATAAAGTTTCACATTTTTGCCTACATTACTTTGCTCCAGACAAAAAATTGCTTCTGAAAAGTAACTAAGGGGAATAAATCCCTCAAAAATGAATTTATAGTTACAACCCTTGTTGACTGCATATCCTCTTATCACCCTCTATCCATATACAAAGTTTCACAGTTGTGCCTAACATACTTGATAAGTTATACTCCAGACAAAAATTGCTTCTGAAAAGTAACTAACTGGAATAACTCCCTTAAAATGAATTTAGAGTTACAACCCTTGTTGACTGCACATCCTCTCATTACCCTCTATCCATATATAAAATTTCTTAGTGATGCCTACAATACTTGAGAATTCAAGCTCTGAACAAAAATTGCTTCTGAAAAGTAACTAAGGGGACTAACTCCCTCAAAAATGAATTTAGAGTTACAACACTTGTTGACTGAACATCCTCTCCTCACCCTCTATCCATATATAGTTTCACAGTTGTGCCTATAATATTTTAAGAGTAATTCATATGGACGGATGGATGGAAGGATGGTTGGACCCACTGACATGCACAATTCCAATATAGCCTCCACTTCTTTAGAAGTGGGGATATAATGATACAGATATCATTCTACACTTTCTACTATGGCCAAAAATTCCTATAAAACTTAATCTAATTAGTATTTATGATGTCATTATTTCTTACATAAATATTCATGGAGTAAAGGATCAAGTCACTGCAAACCCTGACCAGATGTCATAATTTAAAATATCCAAATAAATGTTATCTCTTGAAAAGCTATTATTACCGTTAGGGCAGGGCAAGTCACAGTGCCGTCCCCTCCACCCAGATGTGCATATACATTTCCCTGTCCCCTCATCACACCTGCCATTCTTGCATCCACAGACGTTATAGCAGGATGATCCCCATGTGTTGACTGGGCAATGACATCTAGGGTTTGCCTGTGTCAATGTATAGGAATATGATCATCAGTGGTGGTAAACCAGTCACTGTAATGAGTATATCTCAGAGAAAAAACTTGACTTGCTGAAATTAAATACAGTAAAACTCCAAATTAGGTCTAATACTAAATCATAGAGGCAGGTAGTAACAATGCAGGACAAAATTATTAATCAATCACCTCCTTTAATAGATTAGATGCCAACGTCTGTTCATTAAGTGGTTGTTTTAGAGTGGTTCTACTCTATCTTTACTTGATAAGTATGTCCTTTAAGGCCTTTGCAAACACAGAAGACCCAAATCAGACAGCTTCTACAGGAGCTGTCTGATCATGGTCCATTCTGTTTGCTAACATGTTACAGATCTGATTCTCTTTAACATAGCAACATATTTCCTTACTTTACACATTCAGTACACAAATTAGATCAATTTTCAAAATGGGTGGAATCTGGCACGAATATTCATGGAGTAAAGGGTTGACACTTTGTATGTCAAGAAATTCACATTCTCCATTTTAATCTTTACCATCATTTAAACACCTTTTCACACATCTGCAAACAGAGTAGACCCAGTTCAGATGGCTGATCAGGGACTGCTCTGTTTGTTTATGATTCTTCAGTTTAACTTTCTGCCTGAGCCAAAATGTCCTGTGTTCATATGCCTCTATAAAAATTATTCTAATTAATGTTCATGATGTCATCATTTCTACATGAACTTTCAAACAGGGAAAGGGTTACCAGTAAATCACTCCAATTTCTCCTTAGAATTAGAGTCTGAGCATCAAAGAGTTTGGTTCCTGATGGAACGCTTGAGTTACATGGGGTCTCATCTGGATCCAAAGTATCTAAGGATATACAGTATAACCTGCCTTAAGCGGCCATCAAGAGGAGGTTTAATAATGGGTATGTAAGGCAGGTGGTAGCTTAATGCAGGTTAAACATAATGCAGAAAGCTCATATGCTGCATTACTTTTGCCCTGTAGTGTGTAAAGGTTTGATAATGCTGAGACTGGCCTGACTCCGCACTGTTTGATCTGACTCGCACTGTTTGAACTGACTCGAGGTACCATTGCTTATAGCTCAGATCTTTTCTATTCTCTTACTTGACATTGCACAGTGCAAGATCCATCCACAATGTTACAGCGACTACAGCGGGTACAGGTTTGCTGGCATGAAGGTCCATACTTCCCACTCTTACACCGCTCCTCACACTGTGAACCTATGAATCCAGCAGCACAGGAACACTGACCTGTAATCTGTAGACAGAGAGAGATTTGAGAGATTTACAAATAGAGCAGACCCAGATGAGACCCTCCTGTAGGAGCCACATGATCAGGGGCTGCTCTATTTCCTCATAAAATAACATACATGTATATCTAATTCTACAATTTGTTCTATGTTAAACAATTCTCTAGTACAAAATACAATCATAAAAATCCAGTTAATTGATATTTATAATTATTATTTCTTACATAAATATTCAGTAAACGAAGGATAAAATCACATTGCTTTTTTGTCAGCATTATGCTCTGCACACAGCCCAGACCATAGCAACATGGAAGCGCATGTAATTTGCATTTTATCTGGATTCAAACTGCTTGCAAATGTAATCACAAATTACCTGTAGGAAGCTTAAGATCAAATTTTAACATACGTAATCACATATGGCCCCATTATAACACTGGCACAACTGGCTGCAGCCCTTTCCGTAGTAACCATGGTGACAGGGCAGCTCACAGTTGAAGCCGTAAAACCCATTCTTACAGGAGCAAGCCCCATTGACAGGGTTACAAACAGATGTCTGGTTAGAAATGCAGGAGCAGGTACCTTTACAATTCTCACCAAAACTACAATAGGAAATATATACAAATGTGTGATCCTATTAAACCTTTATGCCTTTAACCCTTTCTCTGTTTTATAGCTAGTCCAAAATTCAATACATAGTGAATATTCATGAACAAAATAGTTATAAATAATGAAATATAGAAAGTGGATTATTGTAGCCATTCTAGAAACTAAAGAAACAGATCCATCATATTCAATTAGCAAACAGAGCAGACCCTGATCAGATGGCTCCTACAGGAGCCATCTGATCTGGGTCTTCTCTGTTTGCAAATGCATGGAAAGGCATTTATATGAAGGAAAGGGTTAACACCATTGCAAACAGAGTAGACCAAGATCAGACAGGATTTGTTCTGTTTGCTTAGAAAATATTACAAATTTGATTCCAGTTTTAGCAATAGTCAAAATTTCCTAAATCACGATACCACTATAAAATATCAGCTAATTAATATTCATAAGTCATTATTTCTTGCATGAATATTTATGAGGTGAAAGGTTAAAGGTAAAGGAGCAGTCATGAAGCTCACCTTTGCATTTACAACATGGTGTCTGATCAGGATATCCCATGTTGGTTAACCCTTTCCTTCATATAAATGTTTTTTCCATGCATTTGCAAACAGAGTAGATCCAGATCAGATGGTTCCTAAAGGAGCCATCTGATCAGGGTCTGCTCTGTTTGCTAATAGAATTTGATAGATTTGGAGTTTTTCACTTTTTAAAATGGCTACAATGTTCCACCTTCCATATTTCATTGAAACTATTTTGTCCATGAATATGCAACAGGTATTGAAATTTGGAATAAAAATAGAACAGGGAAAGGGTTAACTGGGATATAAAAATACTGAAGATGAAAATAAGTGCAGTCATGTATCAAAAGCTGCATCTTAACACTATGACTGATTTGGGTGATTTTTCCAGCACAACAGCTTAAATATTGAATACAAATTCTTTCTAGTATAACTAGCAGTAAAGACAAAAACATTTAGGCTGTAGTCACTAATTGTCATATGCAACCTACCTGTTTTGTGGACATTTTGCCTCACAATTGTCTCCAACAAAACCTGCCCCACAGTGACATTTGCCAGTTACATGGTCACAACCAAAGACCCCACAATCACATGAATTCACACAATTCTGACCCCACGTTTTAAATGGACACATCTGACGAAGAAACAGAAACATGGAGCAAGATAAGCAGAGCAACAGACAAAGGTGCATACCCAAATTCTAAAATCGTCATTTCTCAACCAAACACTATACTGTGACCACTATTTAGAATCGTCTCTCCGAGACGATTCTAAAGAGTGGTCATAGTATAGGGTTTGGTGGAGAAATAAAGGAGTTATTCTTGGAAATGTTTTCATTTATGCATCTTATTTGGAGCTCTGATAAGATAACACCAGTTTACTCTTTGCACATTAACTGTATGCTTTATAATTTTCTTGTTTCATGTTGTTTGCTTCATTTCAATTATCAAAGTTAATTGTTCTGCCATTTCTCTTCAATAACACATTCGCTCATCAGCTATTTTTTGGACCGAACCTCTCTGAATAAATCTACTGAAAAAAAGGAGCATTTATTAGAAAGAGAATTTTTTTTAGATTTTTTTTAGAATTTTGAAACCATTTTGATAAATAGAGCATTTACCATACCCCAAGGGGGCAAGGTTGCAAAAATATCAACCATCTTAAAAAGTTTTGTAACTCTATTCAATATTTTTCAAGTTACAAAAGATAAAGATATGGATGTGTGTAAACACTATGTCCAATTGTTACAAGATCACTTACAATATCACATTTGGGACCTATGTATCCAGGACCACACAGGCAGGCCCCAGTGACTGGGTCACACAGCTGTTTGTTACAGTCACATGACTGCTGACAGTCCTGGCCGTATGTGTAGTTGTCACAACGCTGGAGACATTTTGCTAAAATAAATTAAAGTCATCATGAATATCAATTAGATAAATTGTCATAATAGTGCATTGACACAGGAATATTTGGTCATGGCAGAGATTGTAGAATCATATTATTATTATATCATAAGCAAACAGAGCAGACTCTGTAGAAGCCATCTGATCAGGGTCTACTCTGTTTGCAAATGCATAAAAGGCATATTTATGAGAGTAACGGCTTAATGCAATTTCTTTTACAGTGTAACTTTATGTTACTTACGCAGCTGGTAACCAGGCAGGCACTGACAGGAGCCGGTCTCAGGAGAGCAGGTGCCATGGTTACAGTTACATTTCTGTTTACATCCTGACCCATAGGTTCCCTCACGACAGGGAAAGTTACAGTTCATACCGCTCCAACCTGCCCTACAGCTGCAACAATGACATAATACCTCATGTAACAGGGAGAAAAGGAAACACATATATTTCTCACAGTATAGACCTAGATCAGATAGATCAAACACCATGATGGAATGTGACCTCTGATCAGGGTCACCTCTGTTTTGTATTATTTAGATTAAACAAGATTTTGTCAACTTCTGAATTTGTTCAGAGGCTGTATTAACTCTTCTCTTGCTGAATTTTAAAATACATTTCTCCTTCTTTACCCATGCCCTGTTGTATAATTACATATACCTTCACTGTGTACAAGCATATCGCTGTGCAATCACTGCTGTGGAGTGCACTGGTTGCACAATCAACTTGTAAATAGTGCAGACCCTGATGAGACAGCTCCTGCAGGAGCTGTCTCATCTGGGTCTTCACTATTTACAGGTAGGAATGTTTACGCGATTAGCAAGCGAAGGGTTAACATTTTATCCCATGTGAGAAATAACAAGATCATGAGTATGCATTAGATGATCTTTTATAATGGTACATGAACACATGTTGTTTAAGCTTTGGCAGAATCAGTAGCATCAGATCTGTACAACTCCATAGACAAATAGAGCAGATCTTGATCAGACAACTCTTACAGGAGCCATGTGATCTGGGTCTACTTTTGCAAAAGTCTGAATAGGCATCTCTACCATATGCGACCTTGACCTTGGATATACGTACAGGAACACACCCATGCTACTGTAGCATGCCCAGATAAACATTGTGGTGAAATTTGAGAAGGATCCACCAAGCAGAATTTGAGTTAGAGATGTTACAGACAGACATACATACAGTGCCATTCCATAATACCACCCGTTTTTTCTAATGGGCATATAAAAAGGGTGGATTTACATTAGAATATTCTCCATAAGATGGGTTGATTCTTTACCTGATACAGATGCCTTTTTACGCCTTTGCAAACAGTAGACCCAGATTAGACAGCTCCATTCTACAGTTTCTGCCATGGCAAAATACATGTATACCTGTTTTCATATGCCATTATAAAGATTCTGTTAATAAATATTCATGATGTCATTATTTCTTTCATGAATATTCATCAGGTACTCGAATAATATTGATGTTTGATGTTTTATTTAATTTACCTGCATTTTCCTGTAACATGATGACACTGGGAATTCTGGGAACAGTCACAAGAACCTGAAAGTGAAAAGGGACAAGTTACGCTCAACTCCTAACCCTCCATAACCTAAAACATGACTACCTGCATAAATCTTATCCAGTCTGAATTTAAACTACATGTATAGTAAAAACATGATACATCCAATTTTTAGTAATGAAGAATGTATGTCTTTGTAGCCAGGTAACTGCTTTCTGCATGACTTTCACCCTGCACTAAGCTGCCACCTGTCTTAATAAAGATCAATAATGATACATTCAATGTATTTAAGTGATCATCTAATCAAGATTTTACTGTATTTGCAAAAGCCAATTCAGTCCAATCAAAGGTAAACAAGCATGATTTTATTCACAAAATGTATTCTAATTTTGTTGGTAACCTTTTATTTTATGAATATAATCAGACCCTGATTAGGAGCTGTCTGATCTGGGTCTACTTTGTTTGCAAAGGTGTAAAGTTGGGATGTTAAAGTAAAAGGTTGAGTGACCACTTACTGAAACAAGAGGGCCATGATGGCCCTTAATCGCTCACCTGTTCGTAACAGATTAATGATTTCAATGACAGATTGCATAATTTGAAAAATCTTGGTAGAAAACCATCAGATGATGCTACATACTAAATATAAAGAGTATAGACCTTAAAGATTTTTCTATGAAAAACTGTTAAGCCCCAGAGCAAGGTCAATTTTGATCCAGGGTTCATAATTTCAAAATCTTGGTAGAGGACTATTAGATAATGCAACATACCAAATATCTACGGTCTATGCCTTACAAGTTCAAAGAAGACTTTTAAAGATTTTTAAGAGAAGATTTTTAAAAGCTTTCCTATAAAAAAACTGATATGCCCCTGGGCGGGGAAGTTTTCAACCAAGCAGACATAATTTGAACAATCTTGGTAGAAAACTATTAGATAGCGCTACATACCAAATATTAAAGGTCTCTGCCTTACAGTTTTGGAGAAGAAGATTCTTAAAGCTTTTCATATGAAAAACTGATAAGCCCCAGGGTGGGGCCATTTTTGACCCAGGGGTAATAATTTGAATAATCTTGGTAGAAAACCATTAGATGATGCTACATACCAAATATCAAGGGCCTAGACCTTACAGTTCTGGAGGAGAAGATTTTTAAAGATTTTCTTATGAAAAACTGATAAGCCCTTGGGAAGGGCCATTTTTGTCCGGGAGTTATATTTTGATTAATCTTAGTAGAGGACGATTAATTAATGCTACATACCAAATATCAAAGGTCTATACCTTATAATTTTAGAGAAGAATATATTTAAAGATTTTCCTATGAAAAACTGATAAGCCCCGGGGCGGGGCCATTTTTGACCCAGGGGTCATAATTTGAACAATCTTAGTAGAGGACTATTAGATGATGCTACATACCAAATATCAAAGGTCTATGCCTTACAGTTTCAGAGAAGATGATTTCTTCAAGATTTTCCTATGAAAAACTGATAAGCCCTGGGGCGGGGCCATTTTTGTCCTGGGGGTCATAACTTGAACAATCTTAGTAAAGGACCATTAGATCATGCTACATACCAAATATCAAAGGTCTATGCCTTACAGTTTCAGAGAAGAAGATTTTTAAAGATTTTCCTATGAAAAACTGATAAGCCCTGGGGCGGGGCCATTTTTGTCCTGGGGGTCATAATTTGAACAATCTTAGTAGAGGACCATTAGATGATGCTACATACCAAATATCAAAGGTCTATGCCTTACAGTTTTAGAGAAGATGATTTTTAAAGATTTTCCTATGAAAAACTGATCAGCCCTGGGGCGGGGCCATTTTTGGCCCAGGGGTCATAATTTGAACAATCTTAGTAGAGGACCATTAGATGATGCTACATACCAAATACAAAGGTCTATGCCTGACAGTTTCAGAGAAGAAGATTTTTAAAGATTTTCCTATGAAAAACTGATAAGCCCCGGGGCGGGGCCATTTTTGGCCCAGGGGTCATAATTTGAACAATCTTAGTAGAGGACCATTAGATGATGCTACATACCAAATATCAAAGGTCTATGCCTTACAGTTTTAGAGAAGATGATTTTTAAAGATTTTCCTATGAAAAACTGATCAGCCCTGGGGCGGGGCCATTTTTGGCCCAGGGGTCATAATTTTGAACAATCTTAGTAGAGGACCATTAGATGATGCTACATACCAAATACCAAAGGTCTATGCCTGACAGTTTCAGAGAAGAAGATTTTTAAAGATTTTCCTATGAAAAACTGATAAGCCCCGGGGCGGGGCCATTTTTGGCCCAGGGGTCATAATTTGAACAATCTTAGTAGTGGACCATTAGATGATGCTACATACCAAATATCAAAGGTCTATGCCTTACAGTTTTAGAGAAGAAGATTTTTAAAGATTTTCCTATGAAAAACTGATAAGCCCTGGGGCGGGGCCATTTTTGGCCCGGGGGACATAATTTGAACAATCTTTGTAGAGGACCATTACATCATACTACATACCAAATATCAAAGCTCATGGCTTTGTAGTTCCAGAGAAGAAGATGTTTAAGTAAATTGTTGACGCCCGCACGTACGCACGACGCACTACGCACATACGCACGACGCACGACGACGGACGCCGGACATAGGATCATCCCAATAGCTCACCTTGGCACTTTGTGCCAGGTGAGCTAAAAACAATGGATTTATAGACAAGTGGTAGTGCAATGTAGCACCAAAGTGATGCCGAAAGCACCCAGATAATCCAAATCTTCTCAAAATTCAGATCAACCCTTACCAGAATTAAAAAAATAATTTTTGTTCAATTTCTGATCTAGTACAATTTTGACTACATCTGATTCAATCAAGCTTTTGAGAATCTATTGACCAAACATTAACCCTTTACTCCATAAGTACGCCTTTCTACGCCTCTGTAATAGTCATTTCTTGAAATCATTGTGAAAAATGGAGCATTTACTCCATAGGAGCAAATGCTCTATTGATCACAATTGTTTCAATACTGCACAATTCTGACATTTTCCTTTTCTCTAGTAAATGCTCCTTTTCAATAGGGTTACTCAAAGAGGCTGGGTCTAAAAATAGCCTTTATGGGAATCGGTTTAACAGCTTTAATGCTGATGAGACGCCGAGTTACTTGGCGTTGGATCTGGATCCAAACTGTTTGCAAATGCAAATCAAGTTATAGCGGAATAAGAGTTAATACAAACCTAATTTTGAGAAGTTCATGAAACCAGATCCATGTTCAAAAATCCAGACAATGATTTCAATAATAGTAGAAGCGGATGCATTTAGCAAAACTTACTGGCACAGTTCTCTCCATAGGAGCCCTGCTCACAAGATCTTTCACAGAGTTTGCCATAGTATCCAGGCTTACAGCTACATGCGCCGTTGGACGGATTACATTCTGAGGTGGTTGTTATGTTACAGGTACAATTTCGACGACATCCATTGCCATACTTCCAGTTCGGGCATGGCTAAAGGAGAAACAAGAGATAATTTATTGAATCTTTAACCCTTTACACTATGAATATAACTGCAAGAAACATCATGAATATTATGAATATCATAATTGCATAATAAACAACTTACAAGGGAATTTGGAACATGGCAGAAACTGCAGAAACAGATCTATAGTATTCAATAAGCAAACAGAACAGACCCTGATCAGACAGCTCCTGTAGGAGCTATCTGATCTGGGTCTACCCACTTTGTAAAGGTGTGCAAAAGTGTTTTTATGAGGTAAAGATACCCTGTGCCATTACTCTATGCATAAACAGTGACATTTTGATTACCTTTGCAAAACTATGCAAACAATTTGGAATTGAATGAGACATCATCCTAGAGAAGCTTTCTGCATGAACTTTCACCCTGCATTAAGCTGCCATCTGTCTCCCACATCAATATTTATACTAAATTTGACATCCAGTTTAGACGGATTTTACTGTATATAAGAGCTGGTGGTAGACTAATGCAGGGTGAAAGTAATGCAGAAATCTCTACAGGAGCTTTCTGAATAACTTTCATCTTTCATTAATCTACCACTTGTCTTAGAAAAGCCCAGAATTAGACTTATTTTGGATGGTCGCTGTAGACAGGTTTTTCTGTAAATGTAGTTTGCACCAAACAGAGGTCCAGATAAGATGCGTAAATTTAAACATTTCAAGAACAGCTCCTTTATTACAGGGTAAGGTGGAGAAATGATGCTTTCAATATTTGGGTATGCACCTTTTTCTGATGAAATGTATCAAATGAATATTATGCATGAATTATGGGCTATATTCTCTATTACCTGGTCACACAAGGGGCCAATTTTGCCTGGTGGACACTGACACTGGACTGTCCAGTCAGCTACACTGCTAGGGGTATTGGAACACTGTCCCCACTTTGGCTGAAAACAGAACAAGAGGACCATTATGACACTCTACCACTCACCTGGTTCAATAAGGTAAGTGGTCTATAATGTAGATCTACCAAAGAGTTCATATTGCTGTATGTGACTGGTTATATAGAGTAAAAGATCTATTACTTACATCTAGCAAAATGTTCATGCCATTGTTTCTCACTGAGAACAAAGGCTGCAGGTCTTGCAAAAGTGTATTTTCATTTCTAAAATTAAATGTTTAGCTCCTATGTTCAACTTAAGCAGCAAATTTAAATTGCATTTATTTATCAGTATGTAACTTTGAGAGAGGATCACCTAAAATTATATTTGTGAAGCTTGGTCAAACACGTAGTCAGTGGGTTTGAAGAAGATGATGTTGAAAGAATCATTTCTAAAATCTGTTTCAGCTCCAATGACCTACTTATGTAGTGGGCTGGAACTATTTATATAACTATGATAAATGGTAAAATAAGAGACTAAAACCTAAAAGTCATTTACCCATTCCTCCATGAATATTCATGTAATAAATAATGATGTAATGGATATTATTAGCACATCGACACTGGCCATGGCAGAAACTGTAGAATCATATCTATAGTATATCATAAGCAAACAGAGCAGACCCTGATCAGATGGCTCTATGGATCCGTCTGATCTGGGTCTACTCTGCTTGCAAAGACATAGAAAGGCATATTTATGGAGTAACGGGTTAATATAGATACATATACATTAACTGGCTACTTAGGCAAAATAGACTTCATACATGGGATGGGTGAGTTAATTACATCAAGTGGGATAATTACATTGGGTGGACGATTTAACCCTTTACTCCATGAATATTCAGGTAAGAACAAGAGCGGCGTGCGGTGCCAATGCTCTTCTGATTGGTACTTTGGTACTTGTCCAGCTAAATTTCAAAAAATTGAAAACGACAAAGGGCCATAACTCCAAAATTTTGAAATCAAGAGTTATGATTCTTATGTAGGGGCCTTCCCCTCAATGAGATCTACTAACCTATGAAGTTTCATGTTGATACCTCTTATACTTTTTGAGTAATGAGCTACATTAAAGTTTAGCATGCCGACGACAACAACGACTACGACCCAGTGATCACAATAGCTCGACTTTTCTTCGAAACAGACGAGCTAAAAATGACACAATGAATATCAAATAATTTAATTTATATTCTTACACTATAAACAAGGGATTTTTTTGTCATGGCAAAAAATTGTAGAATGAGATCTATATTATTTCATTAGCAAACAGAACAGAGACTGATCAGATGGCTCCCATGGGAGTCATTTCATCTGGGTCTACTCTGTTTGCAATGTGTATATATGGAATACAGGGTTAAATTTAGGTTGTCTACTTACAGTAAATGGATTACATGTACTTACATTAGGTGTGTTTGCATCAGCTGTTACACACCAGGGCTCACACTTGGGCACCACGTTGTGCCCAACTGCAGGTGCCCCTGGTGGAGGCCCAAATACCTGTAGCTTATCTTTGCCCCCACAGTTTTGTAACGGATCACCCTCACATGATATGTTGCATTTGCTATCATAGAAAAATAGTCAAATATTTTCAAATATAAAACAAAAAAAATATTTTTCTCTCAATTGTGACAGGCAACATTTTTTGTAGACTACAATGGCTTAGCATGCAAACAGTTATAGACAAACAGACATAATTATTGGTGAACAATAGGACAATGGTAACATTCAGCTTTAAGCACGCTATAGGTTAACCCTTTGCTTTATATAAATGCCTTTCTTCGCTTTTGCATACAGAGTAGACCCAGATCAGATGGCTCCTATAGGAGCCATCTGCTCAGAGTATGCTGTCTTTGCTTATGAAATAAGATCTTACTCAAAAGGTTCTAATAATACCAAAACAGAAATATATATGAGTACATATAAAAAAATCAGCTAATAAATATTCATAATGTAATTATTTCTAGCATGAATATGCAACAGGGAAAAGGTTAATCTGTGGTAACCTTTGCAAACAATTTGAACCCAGATGAGATGAAAAGTACCTCGGCACATTAACAGAATCCAAACTCTCTGTGTGTGTTTGTAGAAGAAAACGATCTTGTTTACCTTAATGACTGTAAGAACTTGGAAAGACAAACTTAGATATATAGTGTAGAACCAGAAAAATGGTTCCTGAATTAGCAGTTTGATAAGGGTCTACACTATTTGATACTACAGTAAACCCTCGTTACAACGGAGGTGTTTGTTTCTAGACATTTTGCTGGTATAACGAGGTTGCCGTTATAACTAGTTTAAATATGAAAGGAACCATATGGCCAGTGTTAAACTAATACCAACAGGTGAATGCTTAATGCAGAACACAAGAAGTGCAAAAAGCTCCCTTTGGCATTGTACCTATTTATTCAGTGGTTGTTTAAAAGATTTAACGATAATTTTGTTTCAATGCATACTGCTGTTTATAACGAGGATGCCATTGTAATGAATGCCGGTATAATGAGGGTTCACTGTATGTCAGTCTAATTTAAAGTTGTCAAAATGGTGCCAAATTGACTTCTGCTTTATAAAACCCATTAAATGTCTGAATACTTAGGGTATATCAGGTACTTCAACCCCTACACAATAAATACACCTTTGCAAACAGATTAGACCCAGATCAGGGTCTGCTCTGTTTGCTTATAATATAATATAGATATGATTCTACAGTTTCTGCTTTGGCAAAAATTGCATGTATTAACACACCATTTTAAATATAAATCTGAACTAATATTCATGATGTTATCATTTCTAACATAAACATATATATAAAGTAAAGGGTTAAATATATAGCAGTTCAGAGTTGAGTGTATTGGAAAACTAAAGGTGAATGCCAACTCCACCACTACCATGGCAGGTTATCCCTTTACTCCATAAATACGCCTTTCTTTGCCTTTGCAAACAGAGTAGACCCAGATCAGATGGCTCCTCTAGGAGCCATCTGATCACAGTCTGCTCTGTTTGCTTATAATATAATGTAGATAAGATTCTACAGTTTCCACCCTGGCCAAAATTTCCTCTGTTTATGTGCTATTGTAATAATTAATTAATATTCATGATGTCATTATTTCTTACATGAATATTCATTATTTATAAAAAAAACTATTGATAAAGAAGAGTACATTTGTATCTAGGAGATCCAGGTAAGCTATTTTATTGATTTCAATATCAATATTGTTGGTACTTCTTAGAAATGTCTCTCCTAAGTATCATCAAAGCGTTGTAGACGCTGCAGTATTCTTTGCATGGCATCATTCTGATATCGAATAAGTTCGCTTTGTTATTTTAGTAGATGCCATGTTATTAAACACATTTTGTATCAATCGAATGCAAGTCAATAAATTGCACAAAACTGCCATGCGGAATGGCAGTTGTCAGGTAGACGAGTGTACCATGGGTTCGACTATGGATTGCCACCTTCATACGCAAAGAATACAAAATGATGGCGTTTGCATTGCATGAGAAATAAGAAAATTGGATAAATTAGTATGCCCCTTTTCTGCAGCCCTGATAAATGCATACCATACCTGTCAACATCTTTCAAGTTCATGTCCAGATGGTTGTCACAGAAACACTCATTCCCATTCTTAGTCCCTGAGAATTTGTAATTTCTCTGCCTGAAATAAAAAAGTGCTTGTGTCTATATTAACCCATTCCATTATAGGTTATTTTTAGTCCCAACCTCTTTGAATAAATCTACTGAAAAGGAGCATTTGTAAGGGGAATGTTAGAACTGTGTAGTATTGAAACCATTGGAGCAAATACTTTATCACAATGGTTTAAAAAATAGACATTTACAGAGGTGTCAAAATGTGTCAATATTGGGGAATGGGTTAAGGCACCTTTTGACACCCTCTGCAAACAGAGTAGATCCAGATCAGATGACTCCTGGAGCAGCCATCAGACCAGGAATTGTTGTTTGCTTATGGAATCTAATCTAATCCTGCCGTTTCTGCCCTGGTAAAACTATTCTGTGTTTATATGTCATAAAAATTCAGCTAATAAATGTTCATGATGTCATTATTTCTCATGACAGAACAGGTAACGGAATAATTATGAAGCTTTAAGAAGCAGAGGTTAGAAGTCTCTATTGCATATTACCTGCACATTTTCTGGCAATGCTGTGGAGACATTTTCAGTCTCATTGCGTTGGTGAGGGCTATGGTGAATCCTAGGGTGTCCTTGCTATATCTTTTATCCCGGAAGCAGCCCCTGTACACCTCGTTACCATGCACTGTGGTCTGGTAATCTATCTGCTTCTGACCAACCTGACTGTGGTCCTGAATGTGATACAATTGTATGAAAAAATGTTAACCCATTCCCTCATATTGCCTTTTGACACCTCTGTAAAACTCATTTTTTAAACAATTGTGATAAATAGAGCATTTGCTCCATAGGAGCAAATGCTCTATTTATCACAATTGTTTCAGAACTACACAATTCCAAAACTTTCCTTTTTGCTAGTAAATGCTCCTTTTTGGTAGATTTATTCAAAGAGGTTGGATCTAAAAATAGCCTATGAGGCAATGGGTTAAACCTGTTCTAACCCAAATTCATGTAAGAAATAACAACATCATGAATGCTCATTAGCTAAATTAACATAATCAAGCTATAAAGTGATTTCAATTTCCATTAACGCTCAACTCCATAAATATGTCTTTCTACACCTTTGCAAACAGGGGAGACCCAGATCAGACGGCTCCTGAAGGAGCAACCTGATTAGTGTCTGCTCTGTTTGTTTATTATAGAATACAGATATGATTCTATAGTTTCTGCCATGGCCAGAAATTCCTGTGTCCATGTGCTATTGTAACAATTAATCTAATTAATATTCATTATGTCATTATTTCTTTCATAAATATTCATGGAGTAAAAGCTTAAAAAAAGGAACTGTGTCAAACGGTTGGTGTCTCACCTGGATAAAAAAAATTACAAAATAATGACTAATTCTCCAGTAGCATGCTAAAATTAACTCTGTGTATCCTTGCTTAAAATGCAAACAGAATGATCTGAATAAGACGGCAAGTCAGATCTATATATTTCCACAAGCAAACAGGACAGACCATTATAAGATGGCTCCTACAGGGACTGTCTGATCTTAGTCTACTCTGCTTGGAAAGACATGAAAAACAGCTGACAGAGGACAACATCCTTCACTATTCACAAGTTGTTTTTTAAGAGAGATTTTACTGGTATTAATTACTTAACCCTTTGTGTCATACAAGTATAAATTTTAAAGCCTTTGTAGAGTGGACCTAGATCAGACTGCTCCTATAGGAGAACTATCATTTCAGGGTTTGCTCTGTTTCTTTATGAAATTGTAATAGATCTGACTCTACACTTTCTACCAGTACCAACAATTCCTGTGTAAATCTGATATAAAAACCAGCTAATTAATATTCATGGAGTCTTTTTTTCTCTCATGACTATTCAACAGTTAAAGGGTTAACACAGATCAAATCGATTGGTCAGACTGTTGCCATATTGAATACTCAATTGTCTATCTCATCTAACATAAACCTGTGTAAAAATAACATACAAGAAAAATATAAACAAGAGGGCCATGATGGCCCTGTATCGCTCACTTGGTTTGCTATGTTTTCTATATAGACATATAAGGAAAACAGTGTGTTTGTGATATTGTCATTGTATAAGTTATTTTGGTCGTAGTCACCTAATGATTATTGCCATCAAATTATTTTGAAATCTGACTATTGGTTTTGGAGAAGAAGAGATTTAAATATTTTTTCTTTTGGCTGCCATGGCAACCAGAGTTCCGCATGGATCCATACCATTTTAGATATTTTGCAAGGGGGTTACCCAAAATTACTTCCATCAACTTATTCTGAAATCAGACAATTGGTTTTAGAGAAGAGAAGATTTTGATATGTTTTCTATATAGACATATAAGGAAAACAGGCCCAGATCCCCTGTGGCCATGTTGTTTTATATATTGTCATGGTTTTAAACTATTTTAGCTATTTTGACAGAGGATCATCCAAAGACCATCCTTGGAAAGTTTCATTACATTTGACCTTATAATTTTAGAGGAGATGTAGTTTGAAATAAAATGTTGATGCCAGACGAGTCACGAAGCACGATGGACGACGCTGCACGACAGACACTTGATGATCACAATACCTCACCTTGGCACCTTGTGCTAGGTGAGCTAAAAAGAGGTAATAAACCTAGTTTTGTTTCAAAATAAAGTTATGGTCCTAGACAAGAAAAATCAAAGGTTGGAAATATCAAAGCACTATAAGTACAGATGGCAACTGTGCCAGATTTGGATCAGTGATCATGTTCTACAATGTTTGAAGCATTAGTATATATTGTACAATTAGCTCTGTCAATTGACAAAACGTGAAGACCTTGATCAGACATACTGTTCAAATGAGGCAGCTAAATTGTGTTTATACAGTTTTCATATGTACCTGTTTTTGATGTCATTAAATGGTTTCAAGTGTTGCATACTTACTGTAACTTTATCCTGTAGCAAAGTCGTCATCACTGGTGCACTTGGGTCCACAAAGACACCTTTCATAATAGTGGAGTCTATCCTGATGATGCCCTTCCCACCAGCGCCCCCACATGTGAAAGCTCCTCCACCCCCTCCTGGACCCCCCTCAATCCATAACTTACGCTCACCTGAAAACAAACAAATTAAAGTTTTATAAGAGTGCAACAATGACTACAATGCTCTCCTGGGTCAAAAGACCACCAGAGTTAACATGCTGTGTGAAATATTGTGAACTTAAGATTTTAAATTTTTCTCTTCAGCCATATTGGAAGCAAAGACTCCTCCAACAGATGCTATGCTTTTTTTTAACCCTTTCCCTCATATAAATGTGTTTTCATGCATGTGCAAACAGAGTAGACCCAGATCAGACGGCTCCTCTAGGATCAGGGTCTGCTCTGTTTGCTAATAGAATTCAATAGATCTGCTTCTTTGCTTTCTAAAATGTATACAATGGGTCACCTCCCATATTTCTTTATAACTATTTTGTTAATGAATATTCAGTAGATGCGGCCTAAATGCAGAACAGGGAAAGGGTTAAAATTGATATCAATGTAAAAGGAATATTGTAAATGGTCAATCAAGAAACATTTCTTAACATAATTGTGTATCCAACTAGTAGTTTGTAAGTACAGTCGACTCTCGTTATGTCGAGTTCGTAGGGACCTGTTAAAAACTTCGACTCATCGAGAGTTCGACTTAAAAAAAACACATGCCATTTTCTAAAAACCCAGTTTCTTTCATTACGTTCACCTAAACAAGCTGCCATATTACAGTCATACGTGTGCTTGTATACTTTAGTCTGCACATTGTGTAAAGGAATCGCACTCTGTGTATATAAAAATTGTACATGTAGATCCATTACTGCGACGCAGCGAGTACAAACTTCTGTCTGTCCTACCCTATTAATAACACCATGTCCAAATTTACAAGGCCCTGTCCACTTTTCAGATCCGTTTTGCCTCTATCATTGAATTAATCGACGTCGGTTTGGCGAATTTTTCAAATGCATTGTTTGTCTACACCATATCTATGGGGAAATCCCTTAATCAAAGGGCACCGGAAATACGTAATCACATGTGAACTAGCTGTGATTCTGGCTGGTTGCTGATTCGCGCTCTTCCGGCACATGTAAGAGAACAGCCATATTCAGGGAACCAGACATATCAATCTGTTTACCCCATTTTATACGATTCGCCGTGAGCTGTTTCGGTATCTGACTGTAGCACGTATATAAGTCACGCAAAAACATTGAATTCAATATGAAACTGCATGAATTGGTAATAAAATGAGGAAGTGGCCTCAATTTTTATTCCATTTTTTCCGAAATCGTCCGGAAGCGAGGACGCTTTAGAGTTATCTTTCGTACTACAGTAGTCATGACTGACACTTACGACGAATGGAAGGTAATGGGTCATTTTATTAAATAACGTTCACTCATTTTGGTATTGTTCCACAGTTTGAATAATTATCAGACATCAGTGATTGTTTACCAACAAAACACTGTAATTACCCGTGTCGCGTTCAGCAGGCGTACATTGTCTGCGTCGGATCAGAAGGTCCAATTCACACTTCGAACTCAATCAGATTGAGAGGTGTGACTTCGATACAAACACCGATAATTACATGCAAACAGACACATTGGGGATGGAAAATGACTTCGACTTATCGAAAACGTGGTCAGTTCGAATTCGTCTTAAAAACTTCAATTTATATTCAATTTATATAGAATATATAGGAAGAAAAGTTGGGACTTTACAAAAACTTCGTGACAATGAGAGATTCGTATCAAGCGAGTTCGCCATAACGAGAGTGGACTGTACAGTAAAACTCATCATAACGAACACCCAAAAATGCAAACACCCCCCTTATTACAGGCATTTTAAAATGGAACAGACTTTTTTGCTCTTTAATTTAATGGATGTAAACTCCGATAAAATTATCACCCTGTTATTTGTTATGGGTTCCAACCAATCAAAGTCTCATAAGCTATTTATGTCTAATTATGCATATATCGTAGTTTTCTACTTGAAAAAATGATATCGAATTACACATACATTTGCTTTCCAGGAGCAGCATGCAAATTAACATTTTATTGTCTTCATATTTAACACTGAACAATTCAGCTAAAAATTAGAATTAAAGGATAATCAAGAATATAATGATATTATCAAAGCATAAATTATAAGAGAATGAGTTGTCTAAGGTGAAAATTGAAGATAGCCAAGGAAATTCAAAGGTTATTTATTCCATTGCTTTGTAAACTTAAGCCAGTGTTGCAGAATAATGCAGAATTGTAAGGTAACTAAAAACATAAACCAAAATTATTATCAGCTACATAATATAATTTTTCAACGTTTTACATGCATACATAAAACATTCAAAAACGTTTTTTTTTTTTAAAAAAAAAAAGAGCATATATTACATATGTTGAATGAAATTATCTTACAGAAATTAAAGTGTAAAATATATTTTTAGGTAAAACTAAGCAAACTTCACTATCTCACAACAGAATAAATTACCTCCCTCTATACATGTATGCATAAAGTGTCTACATCTCGATTATTTCGCCTTGTAAACAAACAACAAATGTTATAAATCTATATATTTATGGTAAAATAAAGAACATGCCTGACACTTTGTTTGGAAAGGAATTGAACATGTGCAGCATTCTGAGCCCTTAAACACTGACAAAATCCATATTGAAAAAAATAAAAAATAAAGGGAGATAATTCAAAACTGGTGACACAAGTGATGGAATTTTGGTAAGTGATATACACTTTACTGATAATAACACAAATTAAATTGAAATAATTATGTTCATGCAAAAAATGATATAACCTGTACATTGTAAAAATGGAAATAATTAAAAATGGGTGTGTTAGAATTATGGTCTTTGACAGGACAAACTGTCCCAACAAGACAAGTGCCAAATTACATGTATATTGAAATCTGTCTATAGAAACAAAATATGGCTCATACAAAATCAGACGGATGCAGTAACACACATGCACTCAACCATCATTGTGGCAACTCTGTCGAGCAGACTGCAAGTGGGCTCAACAAAACATGTTTCTACAGATTCTATCTAACAAACATCAGTATATTTTACTACTGTCCTATACTTGCCTATGTTAACAAGTTTGGCCGAGAGGTAGATACTGCCCCCTGAACCTCCTCCCCCAGGTGCAGACATGTCCCAGCAAGCAACAGTACTGTTACCAAGGCAACGGAGAGATGTCTTCAAATTGCAAGACTCAGGACATTCCAGGCATCTTTAAATGAAACAAGAGTTGCTAATCAAAAGCATGCTGCTATATTCCTGTATTGTTGTGAAGTCTTTTAACTGAATTACATAATACTTTAGTATCTACCATGTGGATTTACAGAAACCCATAAAAACCACAAACTATTGATAATTATAAACACTATTAGTTACACAGAAGTTTGGCAGGTTGTATGAGATGGAATGACCGGTGCAGATGCTGCATTTCCTTTTTTCCACATTTATTTAACTCTCTGCACGCTGGTGGCAAAACTGTGATTACCTATGCAAACAGTTTGGATCCAGATGAGACGCCGTATAATGCGGCGTCTCATCAAGATCCAAACTGTTTGTCATCTTGACAATACTTTTGCAAAAAAATGAGAGAAAGTTTATTTTAAGAATTGAAGCAGACGACAATTGTTGCAGACGAAAAATTACTTAGTGTGCAAAGAGTTAATGTACTAGTTTGGGAGACACCTTTTTGCACTTTGCAAACAGTATAGACCTAGGTCATATGGTTCCTGTAGGAACTATCTAATTAGGATTTTCTCCATTTGCTTATGAAGTTAACCCATTCCCTCATATTGACGCCTTTTGACACCTCTGTTTAAGTCACTTTTTGAAACCATTGTGATAAATAGAGCATTTGCTCCTATGGAGCAAATGCTCTATTTATCACAATGGTTTCAACAATACACAATTTTCCTTTTCTCTAGTTAATGCTCCTTTTCGGTAGATTGATTAAAAAAGGTTGTGTCTAAAAATAGCCTATGTGGAAAAGGGTTAAATGTATACAGACTGGATTCAACATTATCTACCAAAGCCAAAATATCCTGTGTTCATATACCTTCATGAACATTAACCTTATAAATATTCATGATATAAATGAGGGATAAGGTAAAAGCAATTATGTAATTCCTCAAATGGACTCCTTCTAAGATTTTTTACACATTAAGCCTTTCCCTCAGGGATGCAGCACTCTGATCAGTCTGCTCAGTTTGCTTATGAAATTATGATTCTACAGTTTCTGCCAAAGCTAAAACCTCCTGTAAAAATTCAGCTAATAAATATTCATGATGTCATAATTTCTTACACTAATATTCATGAGGGAATGGGTTAACTGTAAATAAAACATTGACTGATGTCTAATGACACTGCACTGACCCAGTTTTTTTTGTAAGGGAAACCCTAAAACCTAACCGTACCAAATGAACCAAATCATACCCAATCTTCAGTAAACCATTGCAGCCATAACATTCATTGAATGTCCAGCCTCCATATGTGAAATTTCATAAGACTGCCCGCTATACCTGTTATTTGGGCAAACATTGGTGCTGAATCAGTAGTACAACATTATAACAAGTAAGGGTGTATCGAAATGGTCAAATGTGTAATGCTATATACAATCAACCCATATTGCAATATACATGTACAGTAGAACCCCTCTAATGCAACCTCTTACTGACTAAATATTTCTTTCTTTATAAGCAGGTGGTTGCTTAATGCAGGATAAAAGTTATGCAGAAAGCTCCTATAGATATTGATATTGAGTGCTGTAATATTGAAGAAAATATTACAATACAGAAACCTCATACTGTGGTTGGTATCCAAGCAACGCTGTACGACAATATACCAGTCTACCAATATAAAGTTGTACCACTTATAACAAGTGTTCAAAAGCAGACAATACTGTAATACAGTAGAACCTGTCTTAAGCTGTCATTCATTTATTGATCATAGGAGTATCAAAAAGCAATTGGTTGCTTTGTACAGGGTAAAAGTAATGCAGAAAGCTTCCTGCATTACTTTTGACCTGCATTAAGCTACTATCTGCCTTAAAGACCCATAACTAGACCTCTTTTTGATGGCTGTTAAGGCAGGTCCTACTGTACATATTGTCAAAGGCTATAAAAGTATCCCTATTTAATTTCTGTAATACATACTTATCTGAAACACCAGTGTCACCCTGTCCTGGCTCCCCGGCCACACTAATTACACCTGTTATGACAATAGACTTCTGTGCCTGAATCTTCACAGCAGCCCCTCCATTACCTCCACGACCACCTGAACACACAAACAAGTATGTACAGAAAAACATGTCTACCAATTAACCCATTTCCCTGGTCTATGTTTATTCCAAATTTCAATGCCTTCTGAATATTCATGCAATATAAAACGGCGATAATCCGAGGAGCGATTTTCCGAGTATATGGTATAATCCGAGGGAATTTTATTACCAATACATGCAGTTTAACATTGAAATTAATTTATCACTTGAGTAATATCGAAACAGTTCACGGCAAAACATGTAAAATGACGTATACATTTTGATACGTGTGATTTCCCGAATAAGACTGTCCTCTTACATGTACCAGAAGTACACAAATCGGCAACCAGCTAGTTCACATATGACTGCATATTTCCGGTGCTCGTTGAAAAAGGGATTTCCACATAGAAATGGTGTAAACAAACGACGTGCTTTAAAAATTCGCCAAACCAACGGCGATTAATTCAATGATAGAGGCAAAAGGAATCTGAAAATTGGAAGGGCCTTGTAAATTAGGACTACAAAATTCTAAAAATTCCTTTTCTCTAGTTAATGCTCCTTTTCGGTAGATTTATTCAAAAAGGTTGTATCTAAAAATAGTCTATGAGGTAATGGGTTAAAAGGGTTTTACTGTAGTTTGAATCTAAATGAAACACTAAGTAACTAAGCGTCTCATCAGGATCAAAACCATATGACACACTGATAATGTCTTTGAAAACATGTATAAGAAAGTCTGCTTTGGAGTCTAAGTTTAACCCTTTCCTCCATAAATAGGCCTTTTTATGCCTCTGTAATAGTCACTTCTTGAAACCATTGTGATAAATAGAGCATTTGCTCCTATAGGAGCAAATGCTCTATTTATCACAATGGTTTCCATACTACACAATTATATCATTTTCCTTTTCTCTAGTAAATGCTCCTTTTCGGTAGATTCATTCAAAGAGGATGGGTCTAAAAATAGTCTATGGAGGAAAGAGTTAAACACGTTTTCAATTTTCAATGGACAAAAATTGGCACATCAATCTAAAGGTTTATCTGATTAACCTTTTACCTGATACAGATACCTCTGTATGCCATTGTAAACAGAGCAGACCCATATCAGACAGCTCATGTAGGATAAGGGTCTGCTGTGTTCTGCGTTTGCTTAAAGAACATTTTCATAATGCTATCGTAAAGGGTTAGCACAACATATATCTTAATGTTTTACTCCATGAAAATTCATGTTAGAAATAACAATGCCATGAATATTAATTAGATTCATCTTTATAATGGCATAATTATGTACACGAGAAATTTTGGCCATGGCAGAAAATCATAAGCAAACAGACAGGAGCCGCCTGATCTGGGTATACTCTGTTTGCAAAGGTGTACAAAGGTGTATTTATGGAGTAAAGGATTAATGTAAATACAAGAACTCTAATTGTATGACAACCTTTTGGGTTAGTAGTCAGGTCCTTTGCATTGCCTCCACTACCACCCCCAGCCCCCATATACTGAATATTCAATTTACGGTCTCCAAGGGGCCATCCACCATGTCCAACCCCTTTTCTGTCTCCAATTGCCACTAGACCACTATATCTGCAAATAGAAACAAACCCTTTGTATCTGATAACACATTAACCCGTTCCTCCATAGGCTATTTTTAGACAAAACCTCTTTGAATCAATCTACCGAAAAGGAGCATTTACTAGAGAAAAGGAAACTTTTAGAATTGTGTAGTTTTGAAACCATTGTGATGAATAGAGCATTTGCTCCTATAGGAACAAATGCTCTATTTATCACAATGGTTTCATAAAGTGATTTTTACAGAGGCATAGAAAGGAGTATTTATGGAGGAAAGGGTTAAAAACTCTGACAGGAGCAATCTGATCTGGGTCTGCTCTGTTTGCTTATGAAATTATATAGATCTGATTCTCCAGTTTCTTCCATGGCCAAAACATCTTGTGTCTATATGCCTTTACAAACATTATTTTTTGCACAAACATTCATGGATTAAAAATGTTTACCCTTTCTTTCTTATAAACGTGTTTTCACATATTTGCAAACAGAGTAGACCCAGATCAGATGGCTCCTATAGGAGCCATCTGATTAGGTATATTCTGTTTGCAAAGGCATAGAAGGGCATATTTATAGCACCACAAACCCTGTAAAACCGTATCCTCCTCCTCCACCACTTTTGCCTGAGCCATCGGACATCTGATTCCCACCCATACCACCACCTCCACCTCCGTGATTTTGTTGCACAGATTTGGTCCCTTTACCTGTTAATGGCAAAAACACTAGCTTGACAGAATACTAGTGTAAAAATATCGACAGCACCAACAGGGATTTGTCACAGGATTATGAACATTTTCAATGTGGGAATGTCCTTTGCAAACAGTGAAGACCCAGATGAGAGGGCTCCTAGAGGAGACCTCTAATCAGATTCTGCACTGTTTGTCATGTTACACTTTTGTTTCAAACCATCCCTGAATCAGGGTTCCCACAAAACAGAAAAAATAATATTGCCTGACTTTTCCCTGACCGAATTTCAATTTTCCCTGACCCCATGTTAACAGAAGTTTAATTGGTCATCTATGAGCATGATCAATAAATGTTGGTGTCTGTCCTCCCCATCAGCCAATCCTTACCACCTCCCTCTTTATGTATATACAGCAGTAGTGTTTTAATCATTTTAAAAAATTTTTTTTTACTTTTTCATTTTTAATTGCTCAATATTGAATGTAACATGCATGATGCCAAACATGTCCTTATATGCACCCTAAGTATAAAGTCTCTTGGATATTTTCTACCTACCTCTCTTAACCCTTTTTATTAGAGACTCCATCTACTATGAATATATAATTAAGCAACATTTTATTTTAAGCAAAGTTCAGAAATATTTTGGCAGTATACTAAAGTCAAAACTCAGATTTATTTAAGTTTATTTTCATTCTTTCTCCTTTTTGGCATATTTCCTAAGCCTTTTCCCTGACCTTGAATTTTTTTCCCCCTGACTTCTCCCTGTCTGTAGGAACCCTGTGAATGTTCATGGTAAGCTTGACTTGTTTGAATTTTGAATACTCCATTTGAAAATTCAGCATTGAAAGGGTTAACTACTGGGGGTAGAAATGGGTTTGGGGAACTGATTGAAAACTGACTTGTTTCAAATTTGTAGCACATGAATTAACATGGAGATACTGTGTTTATTTAAACCTTTACTTGATACAAGTGCTTTTTCATGCATTAGCAAACAGAGTAGACCAACATCAGACAGAGACATTCGGATGAGACTATAAACCGAGATCCGATGTATCAGTGCTTTACACTGGGCACCTAAAAGAACCAGAGAAATACTGTCGATAATAAGAGTAGGACATCACAGCCTATATCTTCATTGCATGGGGTATAACTATATAATTCTGATCATACAGTCTAAGCCAAAAAGTCCTTAATGACTATTCAAAAGAGACCAATTCACACATAGGTTAGACAATATGAAGCTCTAAACTTTGAAATCTGAATTTTAAAACTGAACAGGGGCATCATAGTCTATAAGTAGAGTCCATTTTTGTATGGCATGACTAACATTGTTGGAGAATTTTGAGTGAAACACAGTGTAGACCCCAATCAGTGGGCTCTTCCTGTCTGGTCTTGTGTCTCAATTATTTGCAAATGCAAGTTTGTACAATTATTTGCAAAGTTCATTTTTGTACATTCAAAAGGATAATACTCTTGTTATATGATCACAGTCTGTTCACATCGCAATACAAACCAATATAGCTCTCTCCCTGTTGACCTCCATCCCCAGGGATACTGCTAGTAACCCCGCCCCTGTAGCCTGCTCCCTTGCCATTAATCATACCATCTATCTGTGCCTCCTGAAACAAAAGAACTTTTGAAAGTACTGTATTTAAACTAATTTTTTGCCGAGATAAATAGGCAAATAGTGCAGACCCTTCAGGAACCATTTGATCAGGGTCTATACTATTGGTTACTCAAATGATTTCATTTGAAATACTTTAAACAGTGCTGAATTGACATACATGTATTTAGCTTAACAAACTGGTGGAATTGGGAGATTGGGTGTTTGAATGGTTATGGTAGTAGTGCACATCTTCAACAAAAGCACAGCATCTGGATGACAATGCTTAATCCATTACCTCATAGGCTATTTTTAGATACAACCTCTTTGAATAAATCTACCAAAAAGGACCATTAACAAGGGAAAAGGAAAATTTAAGAATTTTTTAGTTTGAAACCATTGTGATAAATAGAGCATTTGCTCATATAGGAGCAAATGCTCTATTTATCACAATGGTTTCACAAAGAGACTTTTACAGAGGTGTCAAAAGTCGTCAATATCAGGGAATGGATTAACTGTTACTGTGTAAATCAATATTTTTAAAGGACCTTAGCTTTTTAAGTGATGACCCATTACAAGATTGTAGCGGTTATGATGGTGAAAAAATGCATGGAATTTGATAGCGATAGTTATACAGATGTCAAAACTATGGTAAACTACCAAAGTTTTTGCAAGGCTATGGCAATTCCTTCCATTCCATGGGCATTTAGACTTTTTAAGTGACAAAGCCTTCCAGATGGCTTGTAGGACAGTGGTTCTACCGGGGTCTTCTTCTGTGCATGAAGCAGGCAACTAAAAACTCTATATCATAACCATGAAATAAAGAAACATAGGTTTTTTCAAGTACAGGTGGTAGCTTAATGCAGATTGAAAGAAAAGCAGAATGCTCTCCTAGGAGTTTTTTGCACTGCTTTCATTCTGCATTAAGCAAACACCTGTGAACAAAATGCAAGAAATTTCTTTTAAAAAATGTTACAACCCCCGGGGGGCATTCATTATAGATAATACAGTACCTGAGCAGTCACATGCAGTGTTCCTCCAGTTTTGCCATTGTAGTGGACGATGGTCACAGTTGTCCCACGAGGTACGATAAATTTCCTGATGTTACAGTGTATGCCTGAACAAATCACATAGAAACAAGAATAATGCGGACAGAGGCCATCTACATAGCTGATGCAAAATCAACAAAGGGAGACAAGTCTGTAAACATCTATGACAGATTTGTATTGATTTTAGGCCCATGACGAGGGCTAAGTGTAATGTTGTAATTATAGTGAAATCTGTCTTAAGTGACCATTATAAAGAACTCTAATACTGGGTCATTCAGGCAGGTGGTAGCTTAATTCTGGTTGAAAGAAATGTAGAAAACTTCTACAGTAGCTTTCTGCATTACTTTTGTCCTGCATTAACCCATTCCCTCATAAGCTATTTTTAGACCCGCCCTCTTTGAATGAACCTACCGAAAAGGAGCATTAACCAGAGAAATGGAAATTTTAGGATTGTGTAGTTCTGAAACCATTGTGATAAATAGAGAATTTGCTCCTATAGGAGCAAATGCTCTATTTATCACAATGGTTTCAAGCGGTTATTTTACAGAGGCATCAAAAGGCGTCAATATGAGGGAACGGGTTAAGCAACCACCTGCTTTTTAAGACTCATATATTCAATCAATAACTGTACATTCTTGAACATTTATATGCAACAACACAATAATCTGCTTCTTATATTCTGAAAGTTTCTTTCACTTCCTTCCAAAATCATGATGATCAGAATGTCAAACAGAGTGTATCCTAATGAGATCAGAATGTCAAACAGAGTGTATCCTAATGAGATCAGAATATCAAACAGAGTGTATCCTAATGAGATCAGAATGTCAAACAGAGTGTATCCTAATGAGATCAGAATGTCAAACAGAGTGTATCCTAATGAGATCAGAATGTCAAACAGAGTGTATCCTAATGAGATCAGAATGTCAAACAGAGTGTATCCTAATGAGATCAGAATGTCAAACAGAGTGTATCCTAATGAGATCACTGTCTCATCTATATCCAAACTGTTTGCAAAGGTCATCATGCCTTGGGTAAACCCCATAAATTGAAGTTGCTTTAGTTTGGCATTAAGCTCTCAAAAGGAGTGTGTGAGATGTAATGGGGCTAACTCTAAAGATGTTATGATCATTGTTCAGGTAACATTGTGCTAACCCATACCCTCATATTGATGCCTTTTTACACCCCTGTAAAAGTTACTATTTGAAACCATTGTGATAAATAGAACATTTGCTCCATAGGAGCAAATGCTCTATTTATCACAATGGTTTCAAAACTACACAATTATAATTTTTTACTTTTTTCTAGTAAAGGGTCTTTATTCAAAGAGCTTGGGTCTAAATATAACTAAATAATTCCCAAACTAGTGTTGTGAAAATACTTAGAAGTTAGAACACCGGTATATGTCTTCAAGAGTTGCATATCAAGGATAAGTTAAAGTCTAGAAGATCAAAAGATTCCTCTGATCAGGGTCTGCTCAGTTTACTTCACCAGTTAGCTTTCAACCCTTTTCCTGTTGAATATTCATGCAAGAATAATAATATCATGAATATTTATTCACTAAATTTTTATAATGGCAAATGTACACAAAAATCTTTGGTATTTGTAGAATCTGTATAGTCAGAGCTATTACAATGTCAACAGCATACAGAACAGACCCTGATCAAATGGCTCCTACAGAATCTGTGTCTACTCTGTTTGCAAATGCTTGAAAAGGGCATTTATATGAAGGAATAGGTTAAATGTTCATACAGAAACATCTCAAAAAGTCGAAATTGTTTAACCATTTTCCTCATGAATATTTGTATATGTACTTTATGAATATTCAATAACTAAAGTTTCATTATGGCACATGAACACAGGAATTTTTGACCATGCCATAAACATTATTTCAGATCTACGAGTATATTATTCTGAAAACATACAGAGTAGACAATGACAAACCATATACACCATAATCAAAGGTCCTCTGACCTGAGTCAACTGTGACAATTTCTGTTTACATGTACCTGTTTCCCACATTCACAAGCAGAGGTTTATATTCCGAAAACCATATTTTGTTGATACTGATATAGTAAAACCTCTCAATAACGACCACTAAAATGTGTTAATTAGTTGATATTTAGGACAGGTGGCTGCTTAAAGCAAGGTAGAAGTAAAACAGAATGCTCCTATAGGAGTGTTCTGTTTTACTTTCACCTTGCTTTAAGCAGCCACTTGCCTTTAACACAAAATACTTGATGTAATTTAGTGGCTGTTATGGAGAGGTTTTACTGTATTGCCCTTATAACAGTTTTTACAGCACACACTTATTAAAGGCCCCTTTTGGCAAGATGTAACCATCCTCATGGACATTATTAGGGCATATACAATATGAAGAAAAATGAAATCTGACATTGTGCAAAGCTGTCACACACCTCCTACAAACTGTCCATCTGTGAGTGTCCAATCATTTCCTCCATGGTCAATGGAACTTCCCCCGACACAGGCAGGTAACTCAGTATCTCCTAGCTCCCAGTGGCCAACCAAGCCATCATACAATGCCTCAATCTAGTAAAGAAATTACAAAGATTATTGTTCTACATGTATTAACCCATTCCATCATATTGAGGCCTTTTGACGCCTCTGTAAAAGTCACGTTTTGAAACCACTGTGATAAATAGAGCAAAGGCTCTATTTACCACAATGGTTTCAACACAACACAATTCTAAAATTTTCCTTTTCTCTAGTAAATTCTCCTTTTTGGTAGATTTATTCGAAGAGGTTGGGTCTAAAAATAGACTATGAGGTAAAGGGTTAAAATTTCTTATACAGTAGAATCTGCGATCATCAAAAAGAGGTATATTATTGGTCTGTAACACAAGTGGTTGCTTAATGCAGGTCAAAAGTAATGTAGAAACCTCCTATAGGAGCTTTTTGCATTACTTTTGCCCTGTATTAAGCAACTATCTGCTTGTTAAGATTCCTATGTCCAATTAATATTTTGTTGCTTAAGACAGGTTCTACTGTATTTTTCAGCCAAGCCTTACTTTGTAGGCTCTTATAAGAATGCAAAATGGTAGAAACTGTAGAATCAGATCTATATTATTCATAATCTAACAGACAAGACCCTAATCAGACAACTTCTATAGGAAACATTTGATCTAAGTCTACACTGTTTGTAAAGGCATTAAAAGATATTTGTATCAGAAAAGGGTTAAGCGATCATGTGGTAAGACAAAGTTAAATTCTCTAAGACTTCTTAACCATTTCCTTGATGAACATTCATGTGAAAAATAATGACATCATTAATATTAATAACATTATTACTTATAATAGCATGTGAACATAGGGCAATTGGCGCAGGCAGAAACTATAGAATCAAACCTGTATCATACCAAAATCAAACAGAGCAGACCCTGTGTCTTCTCTATTTGCAAAGGCGTGTGTCTATGGAGTTTTACAAACAGTTGCAGTACTAACACACTGATTATATCTTTGAAACAAAATATGTGCATGAACTTACAGTGGAGTTTTTGGTGCCAATATTGTACATGGATCTGTTGATCTCTTCATTACTAAGTCCATGGTTCCAGACCTTGACTGTCTGAAAAAAAGTGACAAAAAAATTGTTCTATCCTAACATCATTTATTCAACCCTTTATCTAATGAATATTCATGTATGAAAAAATGACATTATGAATATGTATTAGCTGATTTTTATAATGACAGAAAATGTAGAATCGGATCTGTAATATTCCATAAGCAAAGTAGGGCAGACCCTGGTCAGACAGCCTCTACAGGAGCCATCTGGTCTGGGTCTACTCTATTCTCAAAGAAATCTCTATCAGGAATAGGATTAATAAATTCATGTTTTTTTAACCCAGATCAGTTACAATATTAAACATGAAGCATTTGCTCAATCTATATTGTTAATCAGGTTTAACCCTTACCCTGTTTTGTGTTTATTACACATTCCAATACCTACTGAATACTCATGGACAAAAAGGTTATAATGAAATATGGAAGGTGGAGTATTGTAGCCATTTTAGAAAGTAAAGACACAGATCTTTGAAATTATATTACCAAACAGAGTAGACCGTGATCAGACGGCTCCTCTAGGAGCCGTCTGATCTGGGTCTACTTTGTTTGCAGATGCGTGAAAACACGTTTATATGAGGGAACGGGTTAATAGATAATGAAATGATTATGAAGCTAAAGCGTGTCAAACAGCCTAGATTTAAATACAGTAAAACTGTCTTAAACTAAGTATAAATCTTATTCTTTAGGACAGGACTGGTGGTAACATAATACTGGAGCTTTCTCCCTTACTTTCAACCTGTATTAAGCAACCACCTGTTTTTAAAGAGTTTTATGTTTAACCAATCAATGGTCCCTAAAGACAGGTTCTATTGTGGTAGCATAATATGGTACAGTGAAACCTCTCAATAACGGCCCCTAAATTGTGTTAATTAGTTGGTATTTAGGGCAGGTTGCTGCTTAAAGCAAGCTGAAAGTAAAACAGAACGCTCCTATACTTGAGATGTAATTTAGTGGCTGTTATAAAGAGGTTTTAATGCATTACATTTACCATGTCTTTTCACATCTTTGGAAACAGAGTAGACCCAGATCAGACATCTCCTGTAGGATGTGTCTGATCAGGGTCTGCTCTGTTTGTTTACATGTTACAGATTCTTTACTGTTCAGCTTGAAATAAATTTCCTTATTTTTTTGTAATTCATGTATTTATAATTGGTGGAGTCTTCGTGAGAATATTCATTTTTATCAGTAGTCTGTGCTCTAGGGCATCATGATCCAAATATTGTCTGTGTTTTTGTGTATTTAATAGAAACAGAAGAAGAATTTTATGTAAAGTACAGAAGAGCTGCTTTACATTTCCAGGCTTGCATTTCATATTACCTTAATCATTCCATGGAAGAAATCATTAGGGCAGCAGACTTCTCCTCCAATCCTGAAGCCATTAGTGGTGGGTATGTTGTTTCTAAGCACCTGCAGTAAAGAACACCTTTAGAAACAGAGTATTCCAGGATCAGACAGGGTTTTTCTTGTTTATATTTTACAGATCTGATTCTATATGTGTAAAGGTGTTTATATGATGGAAAGGATTAACCCTTTACACCATGAATATTTATGTAAGAAATGATGACATCATGAATATTAATTAGATATAATTTTTATAATGGTTTATTAACACATCAAATTTTTGTCAAAGCAGAAACTATAGAATCAGATCTTTATTATTCCTGAAGCAAACAGAGCAGACCCTGATCAGATGGCTCCTCTAGGAGCCATCTGATCTGGGTCTACTCTGTTTGCAAATACGTGAAAACACGTTTATATGAGGGAAATGGTTAAGCAATAGTGTCTGACAATTAGATCCAGATGAGATGTAGACTGACTCCATGCCTCATCTGCATCTAAACTGTCTGTATAATTAATCACCAATTGTCGCTAGCAAGTGTTAACAAACATACAGTATTTCTGTCTTTGAATTCGCCATTCTGGTAGATGGTGGCATGGGTGGAGTTACAGCTGATGGCAACCATGTACCACTTGCCCACTGTGACAATAGGCTCCCCAGCATCCAGATCTCGTGTGCATTCCTTTGACAGCTTCAGAAATCCTCGGAAAGTGCCGGAGTTGAGGTTGAAGCCAAAATCGTTACAGTGGGAAACCCCTCCTACAACAGTCTAAAATACAGAAAAAAAACAGACTAAATGATTCAGATTGTTAGAAATAGAAATGTGACCTTCGGAACACATGTGTTGCCTGCATTTAAGCAGATGTCATTAGAAAGGGTCATATTCAATAGAGATATACAAATCCACAAAAATACAGGTTAAGTTCCTTGCTATGTAACATTAGCATACACATATTATATTTTATATTCCTGAGTGGCAAAATATAGGAGATATGATCAGGACATAGAAAGTGTTAAATTTGTTAAAATGACTGAGGTCAAATGTCAAGGTCACAGACTACTGGAAAGGATACGTGATAATCTGTAATGTTAAGACACATATACACTAAATTGATGTTCCTTACTGACATAGCAAAGGAGACATGCTCTGGACAAAGAAATTATAGTAAGAGAGACCATAGGTCAAGGTCATAGACCTAAGGACAGGATGTGTAACACTCTGCGATGTTAAGATGTGCCTATAAACCAAATTTGGTGTTCCTAAATGACAAAGCATAGGAAATATGATCCCAACAAATAATGTATAATAAGTGAGGTCAAAGGTCAATGTCAGAGACCTAAGGATAAGGTACACAATTCTCTGCCATGTTAAGATGTACACAGACACCAACTTTGGTATTCCTGAGTGACAAGGTCTAGGTGATATGCTCCAAACAAGGACGGTATAAGTGAAGTCAATGGTCAAGGTCAAAGTCATAGACCTAAGGATAGGATACATGACACTTTGAAATGTAAAGATGTACCCATACACTATTTGATATTCCTTAGTGCCATAGTATAGGTGATGTGCCTTGGACAAAGAAAGTGTGACGCGACAACAATGATGATGAGGATGAAGGACAAAGTGATCCCTATGTGTCTGCCATGCTTGAGAAAGTAAATCGAGTGAGGTAAAAGGTCTAGGTCATAGACTAAAAGACAGGATAGGTGAATTTCTTATGAATTTCTAATAGATCTGATGCTACAGTTTCTACCAAGACCAAAAACATCTGTGTACATATGCCATTACAAAATTCAGCTAATAAATATTCATGATGTCATTGTTTCTTACATGCATATTCAACAGGGAAAGGGTTAACACAGCTAAGTAAAAAGCTCTTTTTGCTCTAATCTTACCCCTCTAATATTATCTACTATTCCTGGTCTGACCCAAGCTGCTATAATAGCCCTATTGGCTGTAATCTTACCCTTCTAATATTATCTACTATTCCTGGTCTGACCCAAGCTGCTATAATAGCCCTATTAGCTGTAACCTTACATTTCTAATATTATCTACTATTCCTGGTCTGACCCAAGCTGCTATAATAGCCCTATTGGCTGTAATCTTACCCTTCTAATATTATCTACTATTCCTGGTCTGACCCAAGCTGCTATAATAGCCATATTGGCTGTAACCTTACCCTTCTAATATTATCTACTATTCCTGGTCTGACCCAAGCAGCTATTGTGTAGCTTGGTCCTGGACTCCACTTCCCAAGGTCAATATAACTACTGGTCTTGTCAAACTGGCCTGCACAGGCAAATGGAGGTCCAACCTGTGGTAAGAAGAATCTTTTTCAGTGACAATTATACTAAACAAGTACATGTACATGTAAAATAAATCTCTTAAGCCTTGGTTTGATAAAGACATCTTTTCATGTCTTACAAACAGAGTAGACCCAGATCAGATGACTCCTGTATGAGCCTTCTAATCAGGGTCTGCTCTATTTCCTTATGATATAAATTTGATTCTACAATTTCTGCAATAATAAAAAATCCTTTGTTTAATTGATCATTATAACAAGAGCACCGCGAGACGGGGCAATATACGCCCGAAGGCTGTTCTATAAAATTATGTTGAAAAATAAAGGAGGAGTTAGTTGCACAAGAAATTGCTACCCGAAACTATCAAAGGGCAATAACTCCAGAATGAAAAATGATATGAAAGTTATCTCACTGATATGCACAACTACACATCAATATCTATCATTCCTGAAAGTTTGAAGAAATTATGTTGAAAAATAAAGGAGGAGTTAGTTGCACAAGAAATTGCTACCCGAAACTATCAAAGGGCAATAACTCCAGAATGAAAAATGATATGAGAGTTATCTCACTGATATGCACAACTACACATCAGTATCTATCATTCCTAAAAGTTTGAAGAAATTATGTTGAAAAATAAAGGAGGAGTTAGTTGCACAAAAAATTGCTACCCGAAACTATCAAAGGGCAATAACTCCAGAATGAAAAATGATATGAGAGTTATCTCACTGATATGCACAACTACACATCAGTATCTATCATTCCTGAAAGTTTGAAGAAATTATGTTGAAAAATAATGGAGGAGTTAGTTGCACAAGAAATTGCTACCCGAAACTATCAAAGGGCAATAACTCCAGAATGAAAAATGATATGAAAGTTATCTCACTGATATGCACAACTACACATCAGTATCTATCATTCCTGAAAGTTTGAAGAAATTATGTTGAAAAATAAAGGAGTTAGTTGCACAAGAAATTGCTAACGGACAGACGGACAGAGGGACAGAGGGACAGACGGACAGACGGACGGACGGACGACATGCGCCATACCATAATACGTCCCTTCGGGCGTATAAAAAATCAGTACTTGAATATTCATGAAGACATTAATCATGATATAAATATTCATGAGGTAATGGGTTAACTTCTTAGTATTGTATTTTAAGGTTTACTATACAGCACCTAATTAAACCAAAATATTGTCTTTTTTTGAAAAACGTTTTACAGTGGACTGTGAAGACACTACAAACTGCACTTAATGTCTTTGTGGTGTGGCTTGTTGGGCCCTAGCGTGGATATAAAAAATACAAGAAAATATGAAAAAGGGAAATATGATATATAGAGGATCTTACATGAGTGTTCAATACACATTGTTTTTATGAAACTCGTTTACTATAATAATATGACACTAGCTTTAGAGTATAATGTATAATGAACACAAATGTAAGATTCTTTTTAATACACCTTAAAAATGCCATAGAGAATGGAACAGGCTTTAGCTAGTAGTAATACAACGGACAACACACATGGAGCGCTACAATTGGCTAACACTTAAATGAGCACTACGATTGGCTAACAAATGCTTACCGGTATTTGCATAAAAAATGCACTAGTGCATTTTCGTGATTTACGGCACTATGTTACGGCACTCCCACAAGGCAGATTATGTGATAAATGATAACATGAAAAATTCAACCAGTAACAGTTCCTGTATCTTTGACACATTGTCTACTCATGATGTTTCTCAAATTATACTGACTACTGCTCAGACATGTAAAATATGGACTGGACAATTTGGTCACAGACACACGGACTGGCATGCATGTAGCATGAATTTTTTAACCCTTTCCCTGTTCTATGTTTATTATAAATACCAATACCAACTGAATATTCATGGACAAAATTGTTATAATGAAATATGGAAGGTGTAACATTGTAGCCATTCTAGAAAGTATAGAATAGACTTACCAAATTCCATTAGCAAACAGAGCATGCACTGATCAGAAGGCTCCAGTAGGAGCCATCTGATCTGGGTCTATTCTGTTTGCAGATGCAAGAAAACACGTTTATATGAGGGAAAAGGTTAAATGTTGTATTTCGTCCACACCTGTGACAATGACCGTGGGAGGTGTTAACTGTTACATTTCCTCGTGCGATAGTGATAGTTACATCAAAGTCTGCCCATATATAAAGAACATTCAGGGGAGACACAACATTGTACTTTCAGAACAATGAAAACCTATAGCCCACTCAACTGATCAAAGACCTGTAGACGGCAAGTAATAGAAATCTACTGTATGACAGCTTGCAGTGCAACTCAATATCAGTATTCCAACATCTTCATTAAATCTGCATGCAAGCTGTGTGGGTAAAGATGGAAAGAAAATTGAAACTGTTTCCAATATGTATCCAACCTGTTCAAAACTCTGATCCTATTTTTGATAAGAATTAGAACAAAAATGTGATTTGGAGATGTAAGCAAATGAGATGAATGAAGTTATGTATTACTCACAGTGTTGTCCTCAACACATGTGTTGAAGGAGTAGTCCTTGAAATCAAAAGGGAATATACAAGAGTCGCCTGCCCTGTCCCCTCCTGTGGTTCTCACAATCTTCCTGGGTATGGCTGTACAGATACCTGCATCAAAACCAACATATTTTGTGCACTGATACATATACATATCAACTACTGCAAAATCCAGATAAAAGACGTATTTACTTCATTTTAAATTCTGTGACATTTGTGTGCAGCTGTTTTTGGTATGAGCAAAAATCATCTTGATGCACTTCTCAAAAGAATCTAGATGGCTGTTTATAAGACAGGAAAAAATGTTCTGGTCATTTCTCCCCATAGAAGTCTGACAAAATTTGGTATATCTAATCTGTACACATTGTCTTGAGGAGAACATCTCACCTATATTTGACAAACAATTCTTCCGACTATTAAGCAGACAAGGAGCTGAGACTATGTTTTAGGCTTTTAACTATTACTTGAACAGAAACTTGATCTTGAACATAGGTAGCTGAAACATGAATTTGAGACATGAAGTAGATATGAGGTTTGACCTTGAATTGTTATCTTGAACTCAAAAATCTCATATTGCTTGAATATGGGATTTTACACAATGTCTTTAATGAATGAACATTTGACTCAAATTAACCCTTTCCCTGTTCTATGTTTATTGTAAATTTCAAGAGCTACTGAATATTCGTGGACAAAATATTTATCATGAAATATGGAAGGTGAAATATTGTAGCCATTTTAGAGAGTAAAGAAACAGATTTGTCAAATTCCTTTAGCAAACAGAACAGACCCTGATCAAACGGATCCTATAGGACCCATCTGATCTTGGTTTCCTCTGTTTGCAAATGCATGAAAACATGTTTGTATGAAGGAAAGGGTTAAGGTAACACCTTAAAACATTGGGAGATAGGGAGACACTATTTAATTGAGGGTCATGACCTTGAGCTACGGTGGCATCCTTTTCAGATCAAGTTACATAAAAGAAATGAAAGAAAACTGTACTTTGAGTTTAAAGCAATTTTTAAATTAAAAAGGTTTGTTTATTGTGCTAACTATCAAAGGAACACATTAACATGGAATGCTTATATTGACTGATGTATCTATCAACCTATAGGATGCTATAAATAACTTTATTATAATTTGACAAACAGTGTGAATCCAAAAGAGACAACTACTAATTCTCCTGGATCCAAACTGTTTCGTACTTGGGTTGTAAGACAACATAGCTTGTGTTACAAAAGAAGCAGGCCATGTTTTGAGCTGCTAAAAAGTTACTCTGCCAGCTAAATGCTGAATCTATACTTTTACCTCCGCTGGCGCAAGGTGAAGTGTGGTTGTGTGTGTCTTCATAGTGAGCACAGTAGTCGAATATCTCACACTTCTCCCCAAAGTAGGAACGGGGACACTCACACTGGAAAGTCACTTTGTTACAATAACCTCCATTCTCACAACCACAAATGTGTTCTGTAAATAAGAAAAGACGACTAATTTGATGACTGAAATAAACATAAGGACAAACATATTTAACCAGCTATTCCATGAATATTCATATAAGAAATAATGGCATCATGAATATAAACTAACCCTTTCCTTGTTCAATATTCATGTAAGAAATAATGACATCATGAATATTAATTAATTAACTTTTATAATTGCATAAACTGTGGAATCAGATCTATATTCTATCATAAGCAAACAGAACAGACCCTGATCAGATGGCTCCTATAGGAGTTATCTGATCTAGGTCTACTCTGTTTACAAATGTTTGAAAAAGTGTTTATATGAAGGAAAGTGTTAACTGATGTTTTATAGTAGTTTAAGAAAACGGAATGTTTTGGCCATGGCAGAAACTGTAGATTAAGACCTGTATAATTCCATAAGCAAACCGCAGACTTGGATTAGATGGCTTCTACTGAAGCTGTCTGATCTGGGTCTACTCTGTCAGACAACCTGCTAAAGGGCATATCTATAAAGTAAAGGATATCAACCCTGATGTAGGATAAAGTCATGTAAGTAGGCTCAAATGGAACTTTGCTGCAAAACTTTTGTTCTGTATGAAGAAGTCACTTGCCTTTAACCCTTTCCCTCATATAAACATGTTTTCACGAATTTGCAAACAGAGTAGACCTTGATCAGATGGCTCCTATAGGAGCCATCTGATCAGGGTCTGCTCTGTTTGCTAATAGAATTTGATAGATCTGGTTCTTTAGTTTTTAAAATGGCTACAATGTCCCATCTTCCATATTTCATTATAACTATTGTATCCATGAATATTCAGTAGGTAATAAAATTTGAAATAAACATAGAACAGAGAATGGGGTGACCTATATAATGGCATATGCAAACAGCTTAGATCTAGATGAGATACTGAGTTGATCCTTTCACCCTTTACTCCATAGATATGCCTTTCTTAGCCTTTGCAAACAGAGTAGATCCACATCAGATGACTTCTGATCAGGGTCTGCTGTGTTTGCATATGACATTATGATTCTTCAGTTTCTGCCATGGTCAAAAATTCCTGTGTCATGTACTATTAAAACATTTAATCTAATTAATATTCATGATGTTATTATTTCATATATGAATATTCATGGAGCAACCATAGGGTGTAGTGGAGAAATAAAGGAGCTGTTCAATATTTGAGTTACACATCTTTTCTTGCCCTCTGTGTAACTGTACTGTTTTCTATAGGACCATATATTGAAGAAAACATCCCTGAACAGTAAAGGTACATTTGCTTGTTTTCAAACTTTCAATGAATCAACTATGTCAGAGTAAAACCCATTCCCTCATATTGACACCTTTTGACCTCTGTAAAAGTCACTTTTTGAAACCATTTTGATAAATAGAGCATTTGCTCCATAGGAGCAAATGCTCTATTTGTCACAATGGTTTCGAAACTACACAATTCTAAAAATTTCCTTTTCCTAGTAAATGCTCCTTTTCATTAGATTTATTCAAAGAGGTTGAATCTAAAAATGGCCTTTGCGGGAATGGGATACACATGCAGAAAGAAGTACATGTACTCACTTTTACATCTTGCCTGTACTTTACAGTAAACACATGCTGAACATGTTCCATTTCGAATTGTACCTTGGCCATGAAGACGGTTGTAAAGGTAACTGAAAAATATAACATAGACATGCTACTTCTTAACCCTTTCCTTCATATAAACGTGTTTTCACACATTTGAAAACAGAGTAGACCCAGATCAATAGTCCAGAATACATGTAAAATAAAAATTTGAGAAAATCATTGCTAGATTTATGACAGTGTATAAGATACAGTTAGAAGATATATACTCATTTGGTAATAAAATATCTTGGCTTTCAATAGCCGAAAGAATTATGAAAATATCATGTAAATTGTAAGAGTTACAAACTTGTTTGTACTTGTGGTGTGGTACATGGATGTCTGTTCTGTCAGTTGGAACCCTTGTTATTATATTCATATATTGTATATTTATTGTATATTATTTATTGTATATTTAGAATCCCAAGGAGTGGTACAGACTCCTATGGTATATACGTGCCCTTTGCCTCTCCAGTCACATTATCAATCTGGTCAAGCAGGAACCACAAGCTTCAGTAATACTCTGAGCTATACTCTAAGCTTGCCCTATTCTCTGCAGTACATTGACTCACTTGGTCCAGTGGGAACAGCCAAAAGGAACAGTAAAATTGGACTGTAAATTTGCCCTTGGCACTATGGTCAGGTCATTTGACTGACCTGTCCAGTAGGAATAGCCAATGGGGGATATTGTTCAGCTGCAAATTATCTCCCTTGATAGATAAACACAAAGGTATACCAAATAATAAGGTCCTTTCAGTGGGATAACGCCGTTATTTCTCTTGTATTTCAATAGTGTGTAAATATCCAATCTACAGCACATGTTGTGAATATATTTTATTTTGTTACTTCAACATGTTTTGGCTTAAAAAAGCCTTCATCGAGAAGTGATTTTTTTCTTGTATTCCAATGAGACGTTGCAGTTAATTTATTTGAAATTTAAAGAAAGATAATTTTCCTTATATTCTAAGCATTAAATAATTCAAACGTCCAAGAAACTTACGCATATAACAAACATCATAATAATTTGATCATTCTTAAAGTCAGATGTGCTATTGCGGTGCAAAGAGATCAACAATAAAATCAGTGGACCCTAGACTTTCTGGATGGGTATTCAAGGGAGATTACTGAACTACATGTTTGTCTTTTGGCTCTGCAGTCACAACACTCATGAACTAACAATTTGTCCTCTGGCTCAGTTGTCATATGACTCACCTGGTCCAGTAGGAACAGCCCACCATTTCTGCGCCTTCTGGACATCTAACAGCTGGCCTTCCTTCAACATTAAACAGGACCACATGCTCAGGGTCACCAGGGCGACACTTTGCCTGAAACTGTTAAATAAAGAACTACTTTACCATTGTTTATGTTACAGATCTGATTATATTGTGCCTGTTGTGAAAAAAAGATCCCATATTTCATAAGCTGTAATAACTAGACCTATCACTGAACGTGATTCATACCCCCACCTGGCATCCTTGTTGGAAAAGGCATAATATCGGCCCTTGGTCAGATTATAGCCCTTGTGAGGTGAACAGGTGTGTGAAGTTTCATTAGATTATCTTCAATGCTAAAGAAGTTATGACCAAGGTTAAAGTTTCTCACAATGACGACGCAGACAACGACGCCAATGACTACGCCAGGGTGATGGCAATATCTTGATTTTTTTCTTCAAAAGACAGCAGTGCTAAAAATGACCTTTGACCTTGAACAGTGACCTTGACCTTGGCATGTGACATGTCAAAATGTGCAGCTTCATTAGACACACATGCATGCCAAATATCAAGTGTTTACCTGCAGTGTTCAAAAGTTATAGCCAATGTTAAAGTTGGTAATTTTACCTATGTATTTGACCTTTGACCTTGAACAGTGACCTTGACCTTGGCATGCAACATGTCAAAATGTGCAGCTTCATTAGACACACATGCATGCCAAATATCAAGTGTTTATACCTATATATTTGACCTTTGACCTTGAACAGTGACCTTGACCTTGGCATGCGACATGTCAAAATGTGCAGCTTCATGAGACACAAATGCATGCCAAATATCAAGTGTTTATCTGTAGTGGTTCAAAAGTTATAGCCAATGTTAAAGTTGGTAATTTGACCTATATATTCGACCTTTGACCTTGAACAGTGACCTTGACCTTGGCATGCGACATGTCAAAATGTGCAGCTTCATGAGACACACATGCATGCCAAATATCAAGTGTTTATCTGTAGTGGTTCAAAAGTTATAGCCAATGTTAAAGTTAGTACTATATATTTGACCTTTGACCTTGAACAGTGACCTTGACCTTGGCATGCGACATGTCAAAATGTGTAGCTTCATGAGACACACATGCATGCCAAATATCAAGTGTTTATCTGTAGTGGTTCAAAAGTTATAGCCAATGTTAAAGTTAGTAATTTGACCTATATATTCGACCTTTGACCTTGAACAGTGACCTTGACCTTGGCATGCAACATGTCAAAATGTGCAGATTCATTAGACACACATGCATGCCAAATATCAAGTGTTTATCTGTAGTGGTTCAAAAGTTATAGTCAATGTCCCGATCTCGCGCGACAGACGGACGGACGGACGGACGGACGGACCGACAGACCGACGGACCGACGGACAAGGTGTTTCCAATATAGCCCCCACCACCTGTGGTGGGGGTATAAAAATTCTACTAATAGTCATGAACTCATAAACTTTTAATGAATATTCATTAAGGAAAAGGTTCAGTAACCAAGTCCTGTACCTTTCCGGTGGATGAGACACAGGTATCACCGACAAACTTCGCCCCGTTACACCTCTCCTCCAGACACATACATGCCTCGGCCTGGAAGCCAGTTGGACAAGTCTGTTTGTCATCAATCACAGTCTCTGTAATACAGACAATTAGTTTCTTGTGATATCAACAGAGGTTGAATAAACATCAAGGGACATATAACCTCTTTGCACGCAAGTTGTTATCTGTAAAAAATATCATTTGCATCAAATTTTCAAAATACATAGATTTAATTTCCATTTCTCTTAAAATAGTCTAATACACATGCAAAGTCAAGTTTTCTGGTCCTTTAGATGTTATTAGTTTTGAAAATTGAATACTGCTTAAGCCGATGCTAGGGGGCGTGAGTAGTGTTGTACTTTTAATTCCTACTAATGAACAGACTCAATAATACCGAGTCTGCAATTTTCTCTTTTTGCATTTCTACTTTTGCAGAAATTTTCAGAATACAATGTATTGGCACCTCATCATGATCTAAACTGATTATTGCTTAAAAATCTGGAAGAAAAGTTTTGGAAAGGTGATACTTTTAATCATAATTTAACCCTTTGATCAAGGAATATCTATACATGTATCTGAAATAATGACATCATGAATATTGATTAAATGCATTTTTACAATGGCATATGAACACAGAAAGTTTTGGCCATGGCAGAAGCTGCAAAATCAGAGCAGACTCTGATCAGATGGCTCCTACTTGAGCATTTGATCTGACTCTACTCTTTTTATCAAGGCAAATATATGGAGTTAAGCGTTAATTACACAGCTGGCTAAAGTGTAAGAGGTTGACAGAAGAATGGCCTACCCTGAACTGTTTCACAGTTAGTACCACTGTAGCCATCATGACACTGACATTTGTACAGCTGACTCTGTACAGCGATGCACCGTCCTTCATTTTGACATGGGTTACTGAAAACAAGAGACATGACAATACCATGAACACATTTACGGCAAAGAGACAGTGACCAGTTATCCCAAATCTTTTAATCTACATACAGTAGAACCCTTCTAAAACGGATTTCTATGACAGAACAATTTTGGTCTTTTTAGACAGGTGGCTGCTTAATGGAGGGAGAAAGTCATGCAGAAAGCTACTTTTGGAACTTTCTGCATGACTTTCATCCAGTATTAAGCTACCACCTGTCTGACAGACCAGTTTTCATACTAATTTTGACATCCGGTTTAGAGGGGTTTTCCTGTTCAAGCTATTTGTACATTAACTTCGGCCCAAAAATGATTTCCATAAAGTTACAGTCAAGAAAATGTTTTCTATTAATAGTAACTGTGGCCTTTACCTAAAACACCCACTCAGATAACACACATTGAGTACCATAAGTCAATGCTGGATCACCAGCTTGTCTTTTGAATGTCCAGGGTAGCCAGTCATGTTGTCTGGAGATTGACACTGGCCTACCTAGCTAATACCCTGTTCTTGCTTTTTGTTTTTGTAAGCCAAGAAAAACTTCAAAATTAATTAATATATAAATTATTTGTATCTATTAACCCTAACCCCACTGTAAGAAATACTGTCTGCTCAAACTTGCTTCAGATTTGAACATGCTTTAAACCATTACCATTTTTAGACACAACCTCTTTGAATCAATCTACCGAAAAGGAGCATTTACTAGAGAAAAGGAAAAAGTTAAGAATGTTTAGTTTTGAAACCATTGTGATAAATAGAGCATTTGCTCCTATAGGAGCAAATGCTCTATTTATTACAATGGTTTCATAATGTGACTTTTACAGAGGCGTAATAAGGCGTATTTATGGAGGAAAGGGTTAATTGAATTATTGACTGAGTGTCAAACAGCATTACTCTGATCTTCAGTTTCCTTTCATAAATCATTGTCTCAGTGTCAAACAGTCAGTAGAGTTACTCAACGTCTCATTTGGATCCAAACTGTTTGCAAATGTCATCACAAACTAGTCGACAGTGTCGAAATGGTTAAAGTGCTTATAGCTAATATTCTCACTTTTTCACACATTTGTGTTCCCCATTCATTATGTCTAGGATAAGGGCAGTCTTCTTAGGGTTGGAGCTAGCTGCAGGGAAACACTGACCAGGGTAGCCTCCACAGCGCCCGGAATACCGCTGAGGTACATCTGTAATTAAACCAAACGAATGCCATTGTCTTTTTCACCCTTTGAAGGTCTGCCCTGTTTGTTATTTTGAATGATCTAGCAAAGTCATAACCCTTTCCCTAATGAACATTTATGCATGAATTAACCCATTCCCACATAGGCTATTTTTAGACCCAACCACTTTGAATAAATCTACCGAAAAGGAGCATTAACATTTTACTGGAGTAAAGGTAAATTTTAGAATTGTGTATTCTTGAATCCATTGTGATAAATAGAGCATTTTGCTCCTATGGAGCAAATGCTCTATTTATCACAATGGTTTTAAAAAGTGACTTTTACAGAGGCGTCAAAAGACGTCTATATGAGGGAATGGGTTAATCACTTCATGAATATTAAAATTTTCAAGGGAAGTTTTGGCTCAGACAAAAACTGTAAGATCAAATCTATATAAGAGCCAGATCAGACAGCTCCTACAGGAGCTGTCTAATCTGGGTCTACTCTGTTTGTAAAGGCATGAACAAGTGTTTATATGAGGTAAAGGGTTAATCTATCATTCCACAGGCTAAAACATTTATACTATTAATACAGTAAAACCTCTCTATAACGGCCACTAAATTGTGTTAATTATTTGGTATTTAAGGCAGGTGGCCGCTTAAAGCAAGGTGAAAGTAAAACAGAATGCTCCTATAGGAGTGTTCTGTTTTACTTTGACCTTGCTTTAAGCAGCCACCTGCCTTTAGCACAAAATACTTCATGTAATTTAGTGACCATTATAGAGAGGTTTTACTGTACACCTGCAGTGAATTCGTGATTATCTATGCAAAATGTTTGGATCCAGATGAGATGCTGAGAAACACAGCATCTCATCAGTATCCAGTATCAGTATTTTGGAGGAGAAATCGAAGAAATAACTTTGAGAATAGTAGCAAATCATATATTTTTGCAGACAATAATATCTTAGTGTGCAAAAGCATTAACATTTTTTAAACAGAACCCACATTAACCCTTTTCCTCACAGTAACACCTTCACGTCAATATACCTACCTGTAAATAGTGAAGACCCAGATGAGACAGGTCCTGCAGGAGCTGTCTCATAAGGGTCTGCACTATTTACAAGTTGATTATGCAACATGTGCACTCCACAGCAGTGATTTCACAGGAAAATACTTGTACACAGTGAAGATATATGTAATTATACAACAGGGTATGGGTAAAGAAGGAGAAATGTATTTTAAAATTCAGCAAGCGAAGGGTTAACACTCTTTTTAGACTCAGATCAAACAGCTCCTGCTGTTGTCATTATTCATAATATGAATATTCAACAGGGACAGGATTAAGTCAAGGCCTATAACTCTGCTGTACTTTTTTTTGTAGATGCTGAGGTTTATATCTGACTGAGTTGAGGGTACAGGTAACTGAGTTATATATCTGAGTTGAGGCTACTGGTAGCTATATGTTACCTGTATTGTAGATGCTGAGTTGAGGCTACTGGTAGCTATATATTACCTGTATTGTAGATGCTGAGTTGAGGCTACTGGTAGCTATATATTACCTGTATTGCAGATGCTGAGGTTTATATCAGAGTTGAGGCTACTGGTAGCTATATGTTACCTGTATTGTAGATGCTGAGTTTAGGCTACTGGTAGCTATATATTACCTGTATTGTAGATGCTGAGTTGAGGCTACTGGTAGCTATATATTACCTGTATTGCAGATGCTGAGGTATATATCTGAGTTGAGGCTACTGGTAGCTATATATTACCTGTATTGTAGATGCTGAGTTGAGGCTACTGGTAGCTATATGTTACCTGTATTGTAGATGCTGAGGTATATATCTGAGTTGAGGCTACTGGTAGCTGTATGTTACCTGTATTATAGATGCTGAGGTATATATCTCCACCACACATCTCTGTGGAGTCACCGGTGCATGGGGTGTCACAGAGGCTATCATTCTTAGGTTTGAAATTGAAGTCGCTATGGTGAGACCCGCAGTAGCACATCCTACCTTCCTACAAAACAATGGAATTACTATTATTCTGCACTGTCTGTCATCCTCTCACAAAATGTACTGAGTGGATTCTATCTTTAACCCTTTCCCTGTTTAATATTCATGAAAGAAATAATATTATCATGAATATTAATGAATCAAACTATTTTGAAGCATTATTAGCACAGGAATGTGACAGAGGGTACAGAATCAGATCTATATAATCCCATAAGCAAACACAGCAGAACCTGTACATAAAATCATTATAAATATTCAGCTGATCATAAAGTCATCAATTGTTACATGACATTCATGAGGTAAAGGTTTAACATTCAGCACTCTACGGCAAATTGTGATTAACTTTGCAAACAGGTTGGATTCAGATGAGACACTGAATAATGTTGCATCTCATCAGGATCCAACTGTTTAACGCACTGACATTTTTTCTGGAAAGAAATGGAAGAAAAATGTACAATTAGAATTGAATCAGATGACAATACAGTAAAACCCCTTTAACCCATTCCCTTTCAATAAATCTACCGAAAAGGAGCATTTATTAGAGAAAAAGAAAAAATTATAATTGTGTGGTTATTAAACCATTGTGGTAAATAGAGCATTTGCTCCTATGGAGTAAATGCTCTATTTATCACAATGGTTTCAAAAAGTGACTATTACAGAGGCGTAGAAAAGTGTATTTATGGAGGAAAGGGTTAAACCGGACTACTAATGGAGAAGAATTTACATACTTTTAGGCAGGTGGCTGCTTAATGCAGGGTGAAAGTCATGCAGAAAAATCATAGAGGAGCTTTCTGCATGACTTTCACCCTGCATTAAGCTGCCACTTGTCTCTAAGACAGATATTAATACTAAATTGAACATCCGGTTTAGAGGGGTTTTACTGCATTAGCAGACAAAAATTGCTCCGAGTGCGAGTACAGAAGTTTAAGAATGACAATTAAATTTCTTTGAATCAGTTTCTTCAGCATGCTTACCCTAGTTCCGGCAGAGGAATAGTAACGATTACGGCAGCTGCGTATGCAGTTTGCAGAGGTCTGGTTGAAAGGATCTGAGGACCTCATTCTTACTGATAATACTATTTTTTCTGCATCATAATAACATCCCACATATGCTGAAATGATAAAGACAGTAATTGTTCATTAGATATCCCTTTCAATATTCATGTTAGGAATAATGACATCATGAATATTTATTCGCTGAATATCTATAATGTAAACTTTTCAAGGAAAGTTTTTGCTTTGACAAAAACTGTAGAATCAGTTCTATATCATGTCAAAAGCAAACAGAGCAGACCCTGATCATATGGCTCCTAAGCCATCTGATCTGGGTCAACTCTGTTTGTAAAAGCATGAAAATGCGTTTATATGAGGGAAAGGGTTAAATAAAAAAAATGGTTCATTTATTCAGAGTATCAGTGCACAAAAAGAACTAACAGTCTAGGGTAGAATTATCATAATACCTGCTCTGGCTTATACAAGCAATTGACAAATGCTTCTCTTCTGCAAGATTAACACTTTACCTTTTGAATATTCATGTAAGAAATAATGACATCATGAATATCTATTAGCTGAATTTTTATAATGGCACTATGAACAAGGGAATTTTTTTATCAGGACAGAAACTGTAGAATCAGATCTATACTAGTTCTAAAGCAAACAGACAGAGCAAACAAACAGCTCCTACAGGAGTCATCTGATCTGGGTCTACTCTGTTTGCATAGGTGTAGTAGGGCATATTTATAGAGTAAAGGATTCAGCCTGGTTTAAATGATAACCTGCTGTATCTGACAGTCTCCGCCAGCATGTCACATAAAGTAGGTTATACCATAATGGCTCTAACTAGAACTATCACTAAAGGTGATGAATACCCAAGCACAGCAGCCTTGATCACAATTTAAAGATGGACCGACTGACCAAATGCCTAACCGACCAACAACCAGACTGAACTTTGTTTGAAGAGATTAAAAATATATTTAACATTTATTATGACAAAATATCACATAACATCAACTGTTGTTCAACAAAACTTATTTTTGTTTTGCTATTTATCAGGATAGTGAGAAATATAATCAGTATAAGTCATTACTTAGGATTGGGCTATCAATACCCTGAATCACAGCCTTGCAAACACTTACTATGGTCATCTATAGAAGCAGCTCCATCAGTCACGGCTGTATCTGCATAATGCCCCACCCATGTCCATGTTGTTCCATTGGTGACTGCAAATGGTGTACCAGTTAGATCTATCTCGAAGCTGCCCATGGGTGTACAGCCTTTTGAGAATGAATATTTATCACCCGCTGTTCCATACCTTAAAGATAAACAATAATTATACCTCCATAATTAAACATTTCAATGCTGACTTTTCAAATGGACTATTCCAAAATTCAACCAGGTCAAGCTTATCGTGAATATACAGGGATTTTTTTAAAGAGTAGTGTAATATAACAAATGATGCAGATCCTGATGAGAAGGTTCCCTTAGGAGCCCTCTCATCTGGATCTTCACTGTTTGCAAAAGACACTAGTACAGTAAAACCCCTCTAAACCAAACATTCAATTTAGTATAAATATCAGTCTTGGGGACAGGTGGCAGCTTAATGCAGTGTGAATGTCTTGAAGAAAGTTCCTCTAGGAGGCTCCTCTAGGACTTTCACCCTGCATTCAGCAACCACCTGCCTAGAAGTACTTAAATTCTGGTTTAGTGGGGTTTTAATGTATTTTGTTTCTTCCACTTAAAGAGTTTGTAAGTCACTTTTTGCAACCATTGTGATAAATGGAGCATTTGCCCCATGTGACCAAATGCATTATTTATCACAATGGTTTCAAAACTACACTATTCAGATTCTTATATTTTCCTTTTCTCTAGTAAATGCTCCTTTTCAGTAATGTTATTCAAAGAAGCTGGGTCTAAAAATAGCCTATGATTTTATATGATTTTATGATCAAAATTTCTAGTGGTAATAATACTGTTTCAGCACATTTAGGTGTTTATTATGAATGTAATTACATGTAATTCAGTAATTTCACAACATCTGTCTTAAAACAATGATAGGTTAATCCATGCCAAAAACCCTTTCCCTTGTTGTAATGTCTTTTAATGCCATTGCCAACAAAGTAGACTCAGATCAGACAGCTATCACAGGAGCTGTCTGATCAGGGTCTACTCTGTTTGCTTATGGAATTATATACATTTAATCCTACAAATGCCAGTCTATGGCAAAAAAATCCTTTGAAAATTGCATATTATGAAAAATAAGTTTATAAATATTCATGAAATAAGTGCTCATTCTATGCCTAAATGTTCATTAGGGAAAGGGTTATAATTATCATGCTGATAACTGAGCATGTATATATTTTACCTTGCCGTCTTACTGCCAGTACTGTTGGCAAAAGTCATGTCACTTGTATCAACTTGCAGAGTTGCTACGTCTATCGCTATTTTACTGAACTCCGACTTTCCTCGATTAGAGTATAGTGTCTTTGGAAACTTGTCTGCACAAGAACCATCATCACCTAGAAACATAACAACTCTTTGTATGACAGCAGAACAGTAGAACCTGTCTTAACCCACTTGGGCTATTTCTAGACCCAACCTCTTTGAATAAATCTACCGAAAAGGAGCATAAACTAGAGAAAAGAATTTTTTTTTTAAATTTTGTAGTTTGAAACCATTGTGATAAATAGAGCATTTGATCCTATAGGAGCAAATGCTCTATTTATCACAATGGTTTCACAAAGTGACTTTTACAAAAGCGTCAAAAGGCTTCAATATGCGGGAATGGGTTAAGCGACCTTATATTAATTGGACACAGGTATCTTGAAAAGCAGGTAGTTGCTTAATACAGGGCAAAAGTAATGCAGAAAGCTCCTATAGGTTCTACTCTGTTTGCATATGGAATAATATAGATATGATTCTATAGTTTCTGCCATAGGTCATTATAAAATTTCACCTAATAAATATTCATGATGCCATTATTTTTTACATGAATATTCCTGAGGGAATGAGAACTTGGCAACCCTTTACTCCATTAATACGCCTTTCTACGACTCTGCAAACAGAGCAGACCCGGATCAGACGGCTCCTATAGGAGCCGTCTGATCAGGATCTGCTCTGTTTGCTTATGATATAATATTGATCTAATTCTACACTTTCTGCCAGAATTGAAACTTTTTCTTGTTTTTATACTATAATAAATATTACAGTAATTAATATTCATACATACATTATTTATTTCATAAATATTCATAGAGTTATTATTTTATTTTCAACAATAATTATCAGAGTACCATACTGTTTGGATTCTGATGAAATGCGGAACAACTTGCTTTTGTTTACCCTTTGCCTAATGGCCTTTATGAATATTATGAATATTCATGGAAAGTTTTTTTTACAAAAAATGTAGGACCAGTTATATAATTCCATAAGTAAACAGTGCAGACCCTGATCAGACAGCTCCTATAGGAGCCTTCTTATCTGGGTTGAGATCCACTCTGTTTGCAAAGACTTGAAAAGGCGTTTATATGAGGGAAAGGGTTAACAATGGTTGTACGAATTCACCACTACAGTGCAAAAAGGCAAGCTGTTCAAGAACAATTAAGTGAAATTAAACACACATTAAACTGTCACATGAAACCTTCAAAAAGTGTTGTTTTATAAATATTAAGAACTTACACATTGAGTCTATTCAGCATAAATTCTTCAGCTCGTTAACTATTTATTCATTAACCCTTTTATTCATAAATATTCAAGAAATAATAAATAATGAATATTAATTAGCTGATTTTTTAATAATGGCAAATGAACACAGGAATGTTTGGCCATTGCAAGAATCTGTAGCATCATATCTATATTTTCCCATAAGCAAAACCAAGCAGACCCTGATCAGACCATTCCTACAGGAGCTGTCTGATCTGGCTTTACTCTGATTGTAAAGGCATGAAAAGGCATTTTTATGGAGTAAAGAGTTAACTTTTGCTCAGCTATAAAAAAGTGTGCTCAAAACAGCACCCGTTTTATTGCAGTAAATATATTAACCCTTTCCCCCATAAATATTAACCCTTTCCGCCATAATTATGCCTTTTCAAACAGCAGACCCAGATCAGGCAACTCCTACAGGATCTGTTCTATTTGCCAATGAAATAAATTAGATAGGATTCTACAGTTCCTCCCAAGGCCATTATAAGAAATAATCTATTTAATATTCATGATCTCATTATTTTCTATATTTATATCCATGGAGTAAAGTATTTATGACTTCAGGAGTGTTTATTAACCCATTCTCTCCTAGACTATTTTAGACCCAACCTCTTTGAATAAATCTACCAAAAAGGAGCATTAACTATAGAAAAGGAGAACTTTAGAATTTTATAGTTTTGAAACCATTGAGATAAATAGAGCATAAATTTTGCTCCTATGGAGCAAATGCTCTATTTATCACAATGTTCTCAGAATGTGACTTTTACGGAGGCGCCAAAATGCATCACTAGGAAGGAATGTGTTAAAGATGTATGCTGCGCAAATTTCCGCTGACTTCAGAATTGGAATGTACCTCAACACTTATTTAACACTAAGCAGCACAGTCAGTAAATGGTTGTTTGTGTTGAAAAAACTAGAAAAATGGATTGCTATGGAAACCAACAGAACAGCATTCGCCATTGGCCGGAATCTGTCGTAAGATTCAAATTTTTACATACCGGAAATAATTATTCAATGTACCTGTATGAGTTAGCTCCCCTTGACCGTTATATTTGATTGACACCATTGAACGGTATATTTAGCATGTGGTAAGATGGGCATATTGTCTTATTTTCCTGAATAAAATCTATTATGTAGGCCAACAACCAGTGTCAACCATTGTACATGTGGTAACAACCTAACTAATATTCAAAGCGTTGTTCAAAAATAGAATCGGAGTCATTCAGAACTTGGCCGAAAATGTTCGCTGATTTCCGTACAAAATCTCCGTAATAAAAAGGAGGCTCCTTTTTAAGAATTTAGCAATATTCGGATAGTGATAATATTTAACTGAACAATTATATCCTTTCGGAAAATGGGTTGTAAGCATTATTTTCATTGTATGTATACCTGTACAGCTTCTGGTGCTGATTGATTAATACGAAATTTTTTATAATATCTACTGAAAATGGAAATTTTATCATGGCAGAATTTTAAACTATAGAATCAGATCTATATTATGGTATAAGCAAACAGAACAGACCCTGATTAGAGTACCTACAAAAGTTATCTGATCTGGGTCTACTCTGTTTGCAAACATGTGAAAAGGTATTTCTACGAGGTAAAGGGTTAAAGAATTTTGAGGTTAACTATTTGGATTAAGACAAGATGTCAACATAGTCAGCATTTCATCAAGCTCTGGTTGCATTTTTAACTACCCTATTACAGACGACCTTTGACACCTTTACAGAGTAGACCCAGATCAGCCCCCCCCCCCCCCCAACACACACACGCGCACAGAGTCATATTTACAACATCCACCTAATTACAGGTTGAGGAAGACCTCAGAGGTTATTCCATGTACAGAACAAATTGCTTTGTTATACAGAACATCCAGCCTGGGATTTGAGCCACAGTAGTGAGGGTGTAAGCGATTGTCAGTCCAAGACCATAACCACTTGACCATGGAGGTCTTTAGATCAGCTGTCTATGCTTAACACATTACCTCATAGGCTATTTTTAGATACAACCTCTTCGAATAAATCTACCGAAAAGGAGCATTAACCAGAGAAAAGGAAATTTTTTAGAATTTTGTAGTTTGAAACCATTGTGATAAATAGAGCATTTGCTCCTATAGGAGCAAATGCTCTATTTGTCACAATGGTTTCACAAAGCGACTTGTACAGAGTCGTCAATATGAGGGAATGGGTTACAGCAAAGTCAAAGATCAACTCACCAACATTTTCATAAAAATATGCATAGTTGAATGTTCTTCCTGAATGCAATGTTATGTACTCCTTTGGACTGTCTGTTTGTAACCCTGAAATAAAAAAGACAAAAACGTTCATCAATTTAGCTTTTATGCTATACATTGTATTATCTCAGACAACTAATTTTTTTCCATATCTTTTAACTCTTTCCCTCAAAGAAATGCCTTTTCATGCTTTTGCAAATAGGGTAGACCCAGATCAGAAGGCTCCTATATGAGCCATCTGGGCCAATGCTTATAAAACTTTTAGTTGAGTCTGAGTTTGTTCTCAAGTCTTTGATTGGTCAGATTTGAGCCTTTGGCTCAAATCTGACCAATCAAAAGCTTGAGAACTCAAATCTGACCAATCAAAAGCTTGAGAACGAACTCAGACTCAACTAAAAAGCTTTATAAGCATGGACCCTGATCTGGGTCTGCTCTGTTTCCTTATGACATTATAGTAGATCTGACTCTAAAGTTTCTGCTAATACCGAAACATCCTGTTTACATAAGCCATTATAAAAATTCAGCTAATAAATATTTATGTTGTATTTATTTCTTGTATGAATATTCAATAGGGGAAGGGTCAAGAAATACAATACCAGCACAAAACTGTACACATCCTGATTATAGATGTTGACTTGGTGTCTCTTTTGAAACAAAACTGTTTTCAAAAACATGTAATTTTAAAATTTTACATATGGCCAAATGCAAATTGTGTTTCATAATGATCAAAACCGTTTTGTACTTTATTCATAGTATTTGGACAGCAATGGAATAACCCTTTCCCTCATTAAACCCTTTTTCATGCATTTGTAAACAGCGTAAGCCCAGATCCTGTAGAAGCCGTCTGATCAGGGTCGGCTCTGTTTGCTTATGACATGATATTGATCTGCGCTTATTCAAAGCAAAACATTGTCTTGAAAATTTTACATTAAAACAGTTCAGCTAATAAATATTCATGATGTCATTATTTCTTACATAGGTAATGAACAGGATAAGGGTTGATAATTAACTGGTTATAAAGCAGACAAACAATTTTATAGATGACAATTACACAGGAGGAAAAAATATTTACAATACATAGAAACCAAAACTTAACCCTTTGAATAGTTGAAACTAGTTAACTTGTGTTTGAAAACTGTAGATCCAGACAAGAGCGATCGGGACTCCTCAATCAAAGTCTGTGCTAGCTGTTTGTCAGTCAAAATTCAGTCAAATTTAAGATACTTATACTAGACCCTACTGTTAAACAATGACTAAACATTCCATTTGGAAACTTCAACAGCTAAAGGGTTAACATATAGCAAACCACAGTTAAGTTCATAATTTCATTTGCATAAATGATGGATTTATTCTGGCTATTGTATATCTAGGTCTCCATCTGCTGTATTTACCCTCAGTATCCTCCCTCTCAGTTGAAAGTTTGTAAAGCTGAGAAAATCTATTCTGTACCGTTTTTAACTTTAACTCATTACTCCATGAATATTCATGTAAGAAATGACATCATGAATATTACATAACTAGAATTGTTTTTGATACAAAAACTGATGTCTCCCCCAGCGCGTGGACAAAATTTTCCAAAGTCCCATAACTCTGCAGAAAATCATCCAACCCGAAAACTAGGCATGGTGCTGATCTATCCTATGAAGTTTCATGAAAATTCGACCAAAGATTTTGGGGAAACCCCTCAGACAAAAAAATTTTCCATGTAAAAAATTCAAAGTCCCATAACTCTGCAGAAAATCATCAAACCGGAACAGAAATAAGATATGCACAACTAGGCATGATGCTGATCAATCCTATGAAATTTAATGAATATCCAATAAAAAATTTTTTGGAGAAACCCTGCAGACAAAATGTCCATGTAAAAATTTCAAAGTCCCATAACTCTGCAGAAAATCGGGGGCAATAACTCACTATTATTGAAGCCAGAGTTATCAAACTTGTGCATAACATTTCCTTCCATCATGCTCTTTCAATAAATGAAATGTCATTCCAATAGCATCAGTAGAAAAGCAGTTATTGATTGGACAAAAAATGTAAAAAAGGGCAATAACTCAAAAAGTATTAAAGCCAGAGTTATGGTCCTTGTACACGACACTTCCTCTCATCATGCTCTTTCCGTGTTTGAAGTTTCAATCAAATGGTATTAGCCATATAGGAGTTATCATCCGGACAAGAAAGTGTGAATAATTGACCTTGAATCGTGACATGACCTTAAATTGTGACCTTGACCTTTGACCCACATCGCTGAATCCTGCTGTCTGCACATCGGCTTGTTAAGTAGAACATTTGTGCCACAGCATTTTAAAATCCTTCCAAGGGTTATACAGATGTGGAGCAGACACGAAAATAAAGGCTAAAACATTTGACCTTGAATTGTGACCTTGACCTTTGAAGAAAGTGCCTGAATTCTACTTTCTGCACATCGGCTTGTTATTGAGAACATTTGTTCCACAGCATTTTGAAATCATTCCAAGGGTTTAAGAGATATGGAGTGGACACGGGGTGTGGCTAAAAACATTTGACTTTGAATTGTGACCTTGACCTTTGACCCACATGCCTGAATCAAACGCTCTCCACATCGTCTTGTTGAGTGGAACAGTTGTGCCAAAGCATTCTTCTTTAACCCATTGTGTTAAATAGAGCATTTGCTCCTTAGGAGCAAAAATTAATGCTCTATTTATCACAATGGTTTCAAAAAGTGACTTTTATAGAGGCGTAGAAAGGCGTATTTCTGGAGAAAAGGGTTAAACATTCCTCTTCTAAACCCTTTATTCTATAAATATGCCTTTCTATGCTTTTGCAAAAAGAGTAGACCAAGATCAGAAGAAAATTCAAATTTTTACTGTTACAAAAACTGTAGAATCAGATATCATTTCATAAGCAAACAGAGTAGACTCTGGTCAGACGGCTCCTGCTGGAACCATCTGATCAGAGTCTACTCTACATGTATTTGCAAAGTAAAGAAACAATGTTCATATGAGGGAAAGGGTTAAAGTTTGAGGGAAAGGGTTAAAGAAATGACGAACATGCACTGTAATGTTTCTCAGAAATGCAAAACACAAAATGCAAACAAACAATTTAGTTTTTGTTTTGGTCTCTGTTTCATACAGAGTGAACTTATTTTGAGCAAAACAACAAGCAAAAAAAAAACTAAAAAAAAAAAACCGATGCTGCAAATGTGCACATGACAAAATACAACAGGTAAGACTGTGGTTAACTGCAAAGGAATTTAAACTTCATCATGCAGTTGGTAAAATAATAATAATTACCATAGTAACAGATTTGATCCCACAAGAATTAAACTGACACTATGGTCATGATTTTTAAGCCTTTATCTCATGAATATTCATGGCAGAAATGATAATGTCCTGAATATTTATTACCGGTACATGAATTTTCATAATGGGACATGAACACAGGAAAAATGTTTAATCAGATTTATATTATTTCATATGCAAACAGAGAAAACTCTGATCTGACTGCTCATATGGGACCCATTTGATCTAGGTTTACTCTATTTGCAAAGGCATCAAACGGGCATATCTAAGAACAAGAGGGCCATTGGCCCTATATCGCTCACCTGAGTTACAGTAATACATGTATATTGACATGTTAATTTTTCAGTGGAAAACAATCTAGCAGATGAAATAAGCTTAGTGCACTGCTTTCACCCTTTCACTGCTGAATAAACTTGAACTGGATTCAGAACTAATACCAAGTGAATGGTTGACCAAGATCTAAACTGTTTACAACTTGTGCCATTTTTGCCTTAGCTCAAAATGCCTAAAACTGGTCTTTGAGAAATTCAAATGACTTCAATAAAGCTATGCAATTAATGCAATTATACCTTGACCCAGGTATATAGGCAAATAAAGTGCTAGGCAGTACATAATGCCAGTTTTTGTGTGAAATGACCAATAAGAATATCTTTAAAAATCGTTTAACCCTTTCCCTCATATAAAGCTGTTTTCATGCATTAGCAAACAGAGTAGACTCAGATCAGACGACTCCTACGGAAGCTGTCTGATCTGGGTCTTCTCTGTTTCTTTTGACACAATATAGATCGGATTCTACAGTTTTTGTCAAAGCAAAAACTTCTCTTCAGAGAAATAATGTGTTTTACACATTAAAAATAAGAGTAGACTAGATCAGAAGGCTGCTATAGAAGCTGTCTGATCAGGGTCTGCTCTGTTTACATTTGACAAGATATAGATTTGATTTTACAGTTTTTTTCAAAGCTAAAACTTCTATTTATGGCAATAACAATTTTTTAAGCATTAGCAAACAAGAGTAGTCCCAGATCAATTTTTGTCAAAGCAAATAGGTTAAGGGTTAATAGGTGTTTAGAAATAATTCTAGATCTAGGTGTGAATATCTCATGATAATTCAATTAAACGGGTCATTAGTATTTTTAACAATTGAAATTGAGAAGAGTTACGTCTATTGTTATAATTAAGTTATATTTACTCAGTTATTTCATTAATATCATACAAAATTCAGACATTTTAGGACTTTTTAATGTGTTGTCATCAAATTTTATATAAAAATGTTATATTTAAAATGCTTTTTTGGGCAGCAGTAGTAATTTTAACACCTATCATTGTTAGGGGGGCAAATGCATTATCATGTTTTCTTAAGAATTACCATGACTTATATCAGTTGGGCCATTGCATAATCATGTTTTCACAGTTTTCTTAAACATTACCATGACTTACATCAGTTGGGTTTGGACCCAGATCAAAAGTCTAGATGGTGATCATTTTCCTTGATTGGCTGAATTGTTACTTTCCAATATCTCTCACATCTAATTTGAGAGACATTGGAAGACACCATGTAACATCTAGCTATCACTAACACTACACACTGGGGTTAATAGGTCAAAATGCCTTTAATGTTTCGTCTGCAACAAAAAGTTATTGTCATCTGCTTCAATTCTTAAATTAAACTTACTTTCTTTTTATTGCAAAAATATGGTTAAGATGACAAACAGTTTGGATCCTGATGAGACGCTGCAGTATGCGGCCTCTCATCTGGATCCAAACTGTTTGCATAGGTAATCACAGTTTCACCACTAGCATGCAAAGAGTTAAGAGTCATGCATTGACCTGGAGAGATTTTACTGCCGAGCACTGTAACCTTTGAACTGAAGGATCTGGAGTTGTTCATTTAACCCTTAATTTCCCTCATATAAACTTGTTTTCATGCATCTGCAAACAGAGTAGACCCAGATAAGGTGGCTCCTGTAGGATCAGTGTCTGTTATTTGCTAATGGAATTTGACAGATCTGTTTCTATGCCTTCTAAAACAGCTACACTGATTCACCTTCAACATTTTATCATAAATAGATATAAATAGAATGACACTGGAACTCCAATGCAGTTATCTCCCTTTGTCCCTTATGGCTATGCTGATGGGACAAGGGAAATAACTGTGAGGAAATTACCTTTTAAGTGTTACAGATTCAGATGTTAAGTAGCATAAAACCCCAGGGTGAGACCATTTTTGGCCCAGGGGTCATTATTTGAACACACCTGATAGTGGTATATTAGGTGATGCTTCATACCAAATATCTTAGCTCTAGATTATGTGGTTTCAGACAAAAAGATTTTTAAAGGTTTCCCTATATAAGTCTATGTAAAAACTACAAGCCCAAGGGCAGGGCCATTTTTGGCCCGGGGGTCATCATTTTAACAAACTTGGTAAAGGACCATTAGATGATGCTATATACCAAATATCAAAGCTCTAGAAATTGTGGTTTCAGAGAAGAAGATTTTTAAAGATTTAAAAAAAACCCCTGTAAAAGTAGTGGGGCGGGGCCATTTTTTGCCCGGGGGTCATGATTTTAACAAAACTGATAGAGGACACCCTAAGGTACATTTCTGTGAAATTTGGTTGAAATCCTCCCAGTGGTTTAGGAGAAGAAGTCATTTGAAATAAAAGTGAACGGACAGACGGACTGCCAAACCACCCGGCCATCCACCTGCCTAACCAACCACCAGACAGGATGATTCCAGTTTGTGGGGGTATAATTAAGCATCAAACTGTTTTGACATTCAGATCATTGTTTTACCCTTTTCTCATGAATATTCATGTACTAAATAAAGACACTATGAATATTAATTTGATTGTTATAATAGCACATGGACACAGGAATGTTTGGCCATGGCAGAAACTGTACAATCCTGTCTATATTATACCATAAACAAAAAGAGCAAACCCTGATCAGACGGATCCTACAGGATCTGGGTCTACTCTGTTTGCGAATGGGTATAAAGGCGTATTTATGGAGCAATGGGTTAAGATCATGGAATTTTACCTGACATTGAATTTTCTTTTGGCCTTAACCCTTTACACCATAAATACATCATTGCAAACAGAGTAGACCCAGATCAGATGGTTCCTGTAGGAGTCATCAGATCAGGATCTGCTCTTTTTGCTTATGTCTCAGTCAGATTTGCCATGCCAGCTATACAGTCTAAAATTTCAACAGCCAATAGCATTTCTATGGGTGCTGCAGAATTCCTACCGCCATATATTGCAGTGGTCACATACGTCACAGCCACGGAATGGCGTAAATTGAATTCGTAGAGACAGAAAACCTATGGCTGCCGTACATCCTATGAAGTGATGACCCATGCACCATAGATGCCATACTGTGTCCGTGCTGTCATTCTGGTGCTACCACTACACAACTTGGTTGTAAAAAGCTGTAGAAACTAGAACTGTAAGCCAAAGGCTAACGAATACCCCCCACCTGTCTGCTTGTCAGAACACCTATCATCAATCTGAACATATGTACATACAGAAACATGAAGAGATTTAAAAACAATACATGCCCCAACCTAATTTATGTAACAAGAGCACGGGGCAATATACGCCCGAAGGCTGTTCTATAAAATTATGTTGAAAAATAAAGGAGGAGTTAGTTGCACAAGAAATTGCTACCCGAAACTATCAAAGGGCAATAACTCCAGAATGAAAAATGATATGAGAGTTATCTCACTGATATGTACAACTACACATCAATATCTATCATTCCTGAAAGTTTGAAGAAATTATGTTGAAAAATAAAGGAGGAGTTAGTTGCACAAGAAATTGCTACCCGAAACTATCAAAGGGCAATAACTCCAGAATGAACAAGAGAGTCGTCATGGGTGACAAATGCCCCCAAAGTGTTTGACATCGAAATGCATTTTGGCGGAAAAACAATACAATGTAATGCAGGTGTAACATGATATTTTGATGCTGTTAAAAATGACACAGGAGTCAGTTCTTAACATTAGAAACAGAACCTTTCGACGATTATGATAGCTAAGAAAAGAGCCAAGGGTCATAACAAGGGTTAAAAAGGACCCTAAGTCATTCTCAACGTTAAAAAGGACCCTGGGTTGATTGTCTACGTTTAAGGTATAGGATATATGCTCTGGACAAGCTTTTTGTATCTGGTAAGATATAGGAGATATGCTCTGGACTGTAAAATTAAGGTCAAAGGTCAAGGTCAGTGATCTGAAAATGGTACACGACTCTCCGCCATCCCAAGATGAACTCACAAACCAAAATTGGAATCTGTAGCTGGTAAGGTATAGGATAAATGCTCCGGACAAGCTTTGTGTAAAATCTAGGTCATAGGTCAAGGTCACAGTGACCTGAAAATGGTACGCGACACACCGCCATCCCAAGATAAATTCACACACCTAATTTGGAATCCGTAGCTGGTAAGGTATAAGAGATATTCTCTGGACAACCTTTTTTGTAAATTCGAGGTCGAAGGTCAAGGTCACAGTGACCTGAAAATGGTACGCGACATTCCTCCATCCCAAGATGAACTCACACACCAAATTTGGAATCCATAGCTGGTAAAGTATAGGAGTTATACTCCGGACAAGCTTTTTGCAGCTGGTAAGGTATACGCTTTTTGTAAAATCGAGGTCATAGCTCAAGGTCACAGTGACCTGAAAATGATACGCGACACTCCATCATCCCAATATGAACTCACACACCAAATTTTGGATCCGTAGCTGGTAAGGTATAGGAGATATGCTCCGGACAAGCTTTTTGTAAAATCCAGGTCAAAGGTCAAGGTCAAGGTCACAGTGACCTGAAAATGGTACGTGACACCCCGCCATCTCAAGGTGATTTCACACACCAAATTTGGAATCCGTATCTGGTAAGGTATAGGAGATTTGCTCTGGACAAGCTTTTTGTAAAATCGGTCAAAGGTCAAGATCAAGGTCACAGTGATCTGAAATGGTACGCGACACTCCTCCATCCCAATATGAACTCACACAGTAAATTTGGAATCCATAGCTGGTAAGGTATAGTTGATATACTCTGGACAAGTTTTTTGTAGCTGGTAAGGTATAAGCTTTTTTTAAAATCAAGGTCAAAGGTCAAGGTCAAGGTCACAGTGACCTGGAAATGGTACACGACACTCCGCCATCCCAAGATGAACTCACACACCAAATTTGGAATCTGTAGCTGGTAAGGTAAAGGAGATATGCTCCGGACAAGCTTTTTGTAAAATCAGTCAAAGGTCATGGTCAAGGTCACAGTGATCTGAAAATGGTACGCGACACTCCTCCATCCCAAGATGAACTCACACACCAAATTTGGAATCCTTAGCTGGTAAGGAATAGGAGATATACTCCGGACAAGCTTTTTGTAGCTGGTAAGGTATCAGCTTTTTTTTAAATCGAGGTCAAAGGTCAAGGTCAAGGTCAAGGTCACAGTGACCTGGAAATGGTACGCGACACTCCGCCATCCCAAGATGAACTCACACACCAAATTTGGAATCTGTAGCTGGTAAGGTAAAGGAAATATGCTCCGGACAAGCTTTTTGTAAAATCGGTCAAAGGTCATGGTCAAGGTCACAGTGATCTGAAAATGGTACGCGACACTCCTCCATCCCAAGATGAACTGACACACCAAATTTGGTCTCCTTAGCTGGTAAGGTATAGGAGATATACTCCGGACAAGCTTTTTGTAGCTGGTAAGGTATAAGCTTTTTTTAAAATCGAGGTCAAAGGTCAAGGTCAAGGTCACAGTGACCTGGAAATGGTACGCGACACTCCGCCATCCCAAGATGAACTAACACACCAAATTTGGAATCTGTAGCTGGTAAGGTAAAGGAGATATGCTCCGGACAAGCTTTTTGTAAAATCAAGGTCAAAGGTCAAGGTCACAGTGACATGAAAATGGTACGTGACACTCCCCCATCCCAAGATAAATTCACACACCAAATTTGGTATCCGTAGCTGATGTGACAAAGGAAATATACTCCGGACAAAAGGTACACACACCCACACACACACACACCCACCCACCCACACACACACACACACACACCCACGCACGGTGCGATCACTATATGCCGCCAAAGCCTAGCTTTGGGGGCATAAAAATGATATGAGAGTTATCTCACTGATATGCACAACTACACATCAGTATCTATCATTCCTGAAAGTTTGAAGAAATTATGTTGAAAAATAAAGGAGGAGTTAGTTGCACAAGAAATTGCTAACGGACGGACGGACAGACGGACAGACGGACGGTAGGACGGACGGACGGACACGGACGGACAGACGGACAGACGGACGGACGGACGACATGCGCCATACCATAATATGTCCCTTCGGGCGTATAATAAAAATGAAGAATAATTCAGAGAAACAAGACCCTTTCATGAGGTTTTTGTCAAATCCAAAGTTCTAAAGCTAGGTACCTTTTCAGAAAAACATTAAGTTCAAGGACAATAACTCTGACAAAAATTATTCAACCAGACCCATATTTGAACTTAAGCTGTACCTCATCTAGATTTAGCTCTATGTCAAATATGAAGTTAATATCTCTAACCACTTCCAAAGAAAGACCGGAAAATTGAAAATTTGACAAAAAATTAAAGTTCAAGGGCCATAACTCTGTCAAAAATTATTCAACCAGACTGAGATTGGGAATTCAGCTGTAATTCATCTAGAGTTAGCTTTATGCCAAATATAAAATTAATATCTGCAACCACTTCCAAAAAAAGTCTGGAAAATCCGAAATTTGAAGAAAAAAATTAATGTTCAAGGGCAATAACTCTGTAAATAATTATTCAACCTGGCTGAGATTGTAACATAAGCTGTAACTTATCTAGATTTAGCTTTGTACTAAATATAGAGTTGATATCTTGAGTCACTTCCATAAAAAGTCCAGAAAACCGGAAAACATTGATAGGGGACTAAAAAGGGGAGATAACTCCTGAAGTAGTGGTCCGATCATAATGGAAATATGGGGTGCACAGGTTTAATTTATATGGTCATATGGCTATACATGAACTTTCAACAAAATTGAAGCAAAACTGTAGAAGAAGAAGGCCGGACAAAATTGTGTCCACGGACGGACAGACGGACTGACGGACGGACAACCTGATTCCAGTATACCCCCCAAACTTCGTTGTGGGGGGGTATAATTATAACTCCTCCCTAAAATTTCTACAGCGACCCTATGGTCTGTAAAAATTAGGGGTATGCCGGCTGTGTGAGCACAACAGATTTTCTATGTCTGTCACAGAAATCTCTCCATTTCAGCCCATTTCAGCCATCTACGGCCACCATACCAGCAGCCGTACAGAGCAAAATATGTGACTAGGGTTTTATGAAATATATAGATCTGATTCTGTAATTATCAACCATGGCCAAAAATATAGTTGCTCATATGTCATTATGATAATTAAGCTAATTAATATTCATGATTTCATTATTTGTTACATGAATATTCATGGAGAACAGAGTTAATGGAATTACACTCTACATGGAGGTTCTATTGTCCTTATGGCCTTAAGTGTAGTTATACTGACAGTAAGGCATAAATAGCTATGTCAGTATTATACTTATTGTCCATTAAATGTTTACTTCATAGATATACCTTTTAGACCCAGATCAGATATATGGCTCTTGTTGGAGCCATCTGATCTGAGTCTGCTCTATTTGCTTATTGAATTACATGTATAACTGTCTGATTATGTCTGAGTTTCACCTGGACCAAAACATTTCTTGTTCATATGTCATTATAAATATGCTTGTTAACACTCATACATACATAATTTCTTACATGAATATTCATGGAGTAAAGGGTTAAAGTGTAATTATGCTGAAAGTAATGCACGCAATGTTATGTCAGTACTAAAACTACTACCTATAAATCAATGTCATATCAGCCTAATTTACTGCAGCCCTTTAGCTGTCTTTGGCCATACTGGTGCTTAACACTTTCCTCCATAAATACGCCTTTCTAAGCCTCTGTAAAGGTCACTTTTTGGAACCATTGTGATAAATAGAGCAAATGCTCCATTTATCACAATGGTTTCAGAACTACAAAATTCTAAAATTTTCCTTTTCTCTAGTTAATGCTCCTTTTTGGTAGATTCATTCAAAAGAGGTTGGATCTAAAAATAGCCTATGGAGGAATGGGTTAATTCAGCAAATAGTTTGAATCTAGATGAAATGCCTAGTAACTCCATGTCTCATCAATGTCCTAATTGTTTTGATACTCTGATAAGAGACATCAAATTTACTTTGTATCTTTAAAATTAAATGGATGACATTTTCTGCAAACAAAGCTTTGCTCAGTAAACAATATCATCTGCTTTACGGTAATTTTCAGAGTGGACTTTCCTTCAGTTTCTTCTCTGAAACATAAATGGTGTGTCAAACAGTTTGGAGCCTGATGAGACAGCGTGTTACACCGCATCTCATCTGGATCCAAACTGTTTGCAAAGGTAAACAGATTCACTGAGTGCAGCCAGCTCTGTGAGTCTCTTTCTCGGGACTTTGGGAGTGAGAGTTAAACCCAGAATACTGCCTTTGAAATTCTTGACAGTCTCAGTAATTTCTCTGAAATTATCCCCCATCCCCACCCACCCAACAAATCTATTCTTTCATCTGGAGAATAAAGAACTGCAAATGCCGGTGTAAAACTTGAGGAAAAAATGATAAAGCAAAGATGGACTCATTTTAGTCATACACACAGCAAAACTTACTCGACAGGTAAAAAAATCCAACATGCAATGACATACAGATTTTTTCCCTGTCTTTTTTTTTTTTAACCCTTTACCTGATGAATATTCGTGTAAAAAATATGACATCATGAATGTTAATTATTAAAAAAGAGATTTGCAATAGAACCTACCTGTATAGTGACCACATATAAACATTGGGTTCTATAATATCAGAATACGCAGAACGAAAGTAATGAAAACTCTGCATTAAATCTTTACTTCATAGATATATGTTTTTTATTCCTTTGCAAACAGAATAAACCCAGATCAGGGTATGCTCTTTTTGCTTATGAAATTATAATAGTTCTGACTCTACAGTGTTTACCAATACCAATAATCCCTGTGTATATAAAAACTATGCCACTATAAAAATGCAGCTAATAAATATTCATGATGAAATTATTTCTAACATGAATCTTCAGCAGGGAAAGGATTCAGTGAGGATTTATATTAACCACTGCATGCAATAATACAAACAAACAATTCCAGAAAAGATATAGTGAAAATTAAGGTATCCTACTTGCTCAATGTATTCGTACAGACAAACTTAGGCAAATAGTACAGATCCACATCAAACTGCCACTGTAGACAAACTTAAGCAAATAGCATATCACACTAAGTTAAATTAACCCTTTCCCTCAAATAAACATGTTTTCACACATTTGCAAACAGAGTAGACCCAGATCAGATGGCTCCTAGAGGAACCATCTGATCAGGGTCTGCTCTGTTTGCTATTAGAATTTGATAGATCTGTTTTTTTAGTTTCTAAAATGGCTACAATGTTCCGCATTCCATATTTCATTATAACTATTTTGTTCATGAATATTCAGTAGGTATTGAAAATTGGTCCAAATATAGAACCGGGATGAGGGTTAGTTATCCATATGGCGCCAAATTAACTTATTCAGCTTTACACTCATGGAGAGGGGAGATTGAGTGATTGAATACTTAGGATAATTAACCCTTCGCTTGCTATTCACGTCAATATACCTACCTGTAAATAGTGAAGACCCAGATGAGACAGCTCCTGCAGGAGCTGTCTCATCAGGGTCTGCACTATTTACAAGTTGATTGTGCAACCAGTGCACTCCACAGCACTGATTGCACAGCGAAATACGCGTACACAGTGAAGATATATGTAATTATACAACAGTACATGGGTAAAGAAGGAGAAATGTATTTTAAAAGGGTTAAGGTAAATATTGTTGTAAACCACAGTAAAACCTCTCTTATGTGACCAATAAAAACAAATAAATCTGGTTCTTAACCCTTTCCCTGTTCTGTGTTCATTCCAAATTTCAATACCTACTGAATATTCATAGATAAAATGATTATAACGCAATATGGAAGATGGAAAATTGTAGCCATTTTAGAAAGTAAAGACAAAGATCTTTGAAATTCTATTAGCAAACAGAGTAGACCCTGATCAGACGGCTCCTCTAGGAGCCATCTGATCTGGGTCTACTCTATTTGCAAATGTGTGAAAACATGATTATATGAGGGAAAGGGTTAAAGCTGGGTGGTAGTTTTATACAGGATGGAAGTAACCACCTGCTTTTAATATCACCCACTGATATTTATGTAGTGGTCGAATTAGAGAGCTTTCTACTGCATTTGTCTACAATTGGCTCTATATGGGTAATAAGGGTATGAAAAGTTGATACAAACCATGACAATACAAAATCACACCAACTTTATTCCACAGGAAGATCACATATTCTCCATCAACAGCACTCGTGCCAAGAGCGTTCTTAATGTCAGCACAGCTCCGATATTCTTCAAATGCCAAAACAATATGAAATAAACACAGAATCAAGGTCCCAGTTTTCTTCACATCCATATTTAATATCTGAATAATTCACTTACACTTGTCGTTTTAAACTAGCATGAGCCTTATACTCTTAATATGTCCACATCCCTGACAGGCAGTTTAAAACAAAAGAAATAGTTATATTGTGTCCATTTATGCTGTGAATTTCGTGTGTTTTTACATATTCAACATCAACATATTTTTATGTCTTCACACCTAGGTAACTTCATGACTGATAATTAAACTCTGTTATTTAAGAGCCTACGTAAAACTGATTTTTTAAAACCTCTAACATGTAAAAATTTCTATCAAGTCAAAACATCATCTATCAAATGTTTACAACATTATTGTTTGCCAAATTTAAAAGACAAAATGCCTGTCAAGTAAGCAAAACCATTAGGATGTAGCAAGGTAAACAGCAATTGTTTTTAATATCTGGATTCAGTCTGTTGCTGTATGCTAGTGATCTGGATAAATGACAGAGCAAGGTTTGGACAAAACACATATCAAGTAATTAATAGCATAATGAATGATAATGTATTTTGTTGCTTATTAATATGCACTTTGTTACAGTGATGGATGGTTGTAAAGCTCACTGTCTCGCGTTCAATTTCACAACCGGATCCTGGCTGAAAATAACTTTTACATTAATACCTGTCTAGTAAATGTGATTCGTTTCAGAAATAAGCACTTGTTTAACTAAAGACCAAGCACCTTTTTAAGTCAGAAACAAACATCTCTTTAGCATAAAAACAATCACCTGCTTATTTCTGAAACAAGCACTAACTCAGAAACAAGCATCTGCTTAACTAAGCAACAAGTGTCTGCTTAACTTAGAAACAAACACTAACACAGAAACAAGCACCTGCTTAACTCAGAAACAAACACCTACTTAACTTAGAAACACGCATCTGCTCAACTCTGAAACAAGCGTTGGTGCTTGTTTCTGAGTTAACCAGATGCTTGTTACTAAAACAAGCATCTGGTTAACTCAGAAACAAGCACCAACTCAGAAAAAAGCATCTGCTTAACTAAGAAATAAGCACTAACTCAGAAACAGGCACCTGCTTAACTCAGAAACAAACACCTACTTAACAGGTATCTACTCATCTCAGAAACAAGCTCTAACTTAGAAAAAAACATCTGCTTAACTAAGAAATAAGCACTAACTCAGAAACAATCATCTGCTTAAGTCAGAAACATGCACTATCTCAGAAACAAGCATTTGCGTAACTCAGAAACAAGAATCTGCTCACGTCTTTGATCTGGATCCACAATGTTTACACTGTTAACACTGCTAACCGGTATATTTTTAACCAGAATTGGAAGAAAAAAATAACTCTGGTAATTGTAGATGACAGCTATGTAGCATGCAAATAGTTAAATGCAGTATAAACATGATCTGCTTCACCCTTTCCCTGTTCGCTGTTTATTCCAAATTTCAATACCCATTGAATACTGACATGAGCAAAATAGTAATAATGAAATATGGCAGGTGGAACATTGTAGCCATTTCAGAAAGTAAAGAAACAGATCTATCAAATTCCATTAGCAAACAGAGGAGACCCTGATCAGACAGTTCCTATAGGAGCCATCTGATCTTGGTCTACTCTGTTTGCAAGTGTGTGAAAACACGTTTATATGAGGGAAAGGGTTATAAAAAGCACCTGCTTGTTTCAAAATAGTATATGAATACATGATTCTATGGTCTTGGAAAAACTGCAGAATCAGATCTACACATGCATCAATACATCAGCAAACAGTGTCAACCCTGATCAGACATTCCTACAGGATATGTGTAATCTGGGATTATTTTGGCAAAGGCGCCTCTAATAGGTAAGGCATAATGTCATTTAACTTTTCCTACATAAATATGCCTTTCTATGCCTCTGTAATAACCACTTCTTGAAACCATTGTGATAAATAGAGCATTTGCTCCTATAGGAGCAAATGCTCTATTTATCACAATGGTTTCAAACTACAAAATTCCCCCCCAAAAACTTTCTCTAGTTAATGCTCCTTTTCGGTAGATTTATTCAAAGAGGTTGGATCTAAAAATAGCCTATGAGGGAAAGGGTTAATAATGCTGAATTTTCAAACTAGAATGTACATTCATTTCTTGACCGTACAGTCCATCGAGTACCTTTTTAATGTTCATGTAATTGATAATGATGATGTCATTATTTCCTACATGAATATTCATAAGGTATAGGATATAAAGTTAATAAAAGTCCAATCAGCATTCTGCAGAAAAGAGGTTATGATGGTAAACAGTGCACATTCAGTGTTCCTCTCATCTGTGTCTACACAGTTGGAAAAGTATTGCCCACATTGAAAGTCTTAACCCATTACCTCATAGGCTATTTTTAGATCCAACCACTTTGAATATATCTACCGAAAACAAGCATTTACTAGAGAAACGGAAAGTATTGGAATTGTGTACAGGTAAACCACGCTATATTGAGACTTGTTGTTATTTTGTTGTTTACATAACAGCACAAAAGTACAGGGCCAGACAACACACTTTAGTAACTCAACACATATTATGTACTGGGCTTTGGTCTAATGGATATGTACCTGGTCTTGCAAACAGGGGGTCGTGGGTTCGAATCTCAAGCTATGCAGTTTACTTTTTTTTCTTTAAAAACTGATTTGCTATCTGTAATTTCCATTTTAATTTTATTCTTTTTCAATTATATGTTAATATTTTGTTAATAATTATTACATGTTATTAATATCTATTGTTGTTTTGCACGGACAGTATTTATATGAAAAAAAAAATATTAGTCACTGGTAAGAATCGAACTCAAGACCGCCACATGCAAGTCCAGATACATATCCATTGCACCAAGACAACTATGTTGAAAAAATTGCGGCTTGCTAAGGCTTTTAAAAATAAAGAAGCGCTGTAGTCGCTTCGTTTTGTTAACTTTAGAGTAGGTCATGTTTTGTTCCAAAATAAGTTGGTCTATCTGTACAGGTATTGTCGATAAGGTTTGACCTGGCACTGCATGAATATTCCGCCTTTTTCCGTAAGCTGTTTTTATCCTTCCAAACACACACGTGAAACATGCGTCACTATCACGATTTTTCATCGACGAAAGACGGCGGAAAGTAATGAGTGCCAGTTCAAACCTTACGGATAATAAACCACGCTATATTGAGACTTGTTGTTATTTTGTTGTTTACATAACAGCACAAAAGTACAGGGCCAGACAACACACTTTAGTAACTCAACACATAATATGTACTGGGCTTTGGTCTAATGGATATGTACCTGGTCTTGCAAACAGGGGGTCGTGGGTTCGAATCTCAAGCTATGCAGTTTACTTTTTTTCTTTTTTTAAAAAAACTGATTTGCTATTTGTAATTTTCTTTTTAATTTTTATTCTTTTTAAATTATATGTTAATATTTTGTTAATAATTATAATATGTTATTATTAATATCTATTGTTGTTTTGTACGGACAGTATTTTAATAAAAAAAATATTAATCACTGGTAAGAATCGAACTCAAGATCGCCACATGCAAGTCCAGATACATATCCATTGCACCAAGACAACTATGTTGAAAAAATTGCGGCTTGCTAAGGCTTTTAAAAATAAAGAAGCACTGTAGTCGCTTCGTTTTGTTTACATTAGAGTAGGTCATGTTTTGTTCCAAAATAAGTTGGTCTATCTGTAGTTTGAAACCATTGTGATAAATAGAGCATTTGCTCCTATAGGAGCAAATGCTCTATTTATCACAATGGTTTCAACAGGTGATTTTTACATAGACAGAATATACAGGTTATTTTTACAGAGGCGTAGAAAGGCGTATTTATGGAGGAAAGGGTTAAGTCATTGTTCTAAATATACACCTTTTAATGTATTCGCAAACAGAGAAGACCCAGATCTGATGGCTCCTGTAGAAGCCGTCTGATCAGGGTTTGCTCTGTTTGTTTATGAAATTCAATAAACCTGATTTTACAATATTGACAAGGACCAAAACTTGTATTGCCATTACCATTATATCTGTTAGGAATTAAAATTCATACATATATCATTTCTTATATGAATATTCATGGAGTAAAGGGTTAACTGAGCCTAGCCAGTGCTAACTCTTTACTCCATAGATATGTCTTTACCCTTTCCTCCATAAATACACCTTTCTACACTTCTGTAAAAGTCACTTTTTGAAACCATTGTGATAAATAGAGCATTTGCTCCATAGGAGCAGATGCTTTATTTATCACAATGGTTCCAATACTACACAATTCTAACATTTTCCTTTTCTGTAGTAAATGATCCATTTGGGTAGATTCATTCAAAGAGGTTGGGTCTAAAAATAGCCTATGGAGGAATGGGTTAACTGAGCCTAGCTAGGAGAGAAAGTGCCTTTTGGGGAGTTGTAAATAGTGTACAACTACAGACCAATACTAACTTCTGCATCAGACATGGTATCTGGCCCGGGTCTACACTGCCCACACTCACCTGTATCTGCCAAATTCAATAATCTATTCAGACAAACAGTGTAGAACCTCATCAGATTATGCTCATCAGATATGGCTGCTAAGTCTGAGCCTAAAACATACGGTAAGCAGAGCCATGGGGGAACCATTCTTGTGGCACACTAAGTAATTTTTCGTCTGCAACAATTGTCGTCTGCTTCAATTCTTAAAATAAACTTTCTCTCATTTATTTTGCAAAAATATGGTCAAGATGACAAACAGTTTGGATCCTGATGAGACGCCGCCTTATGCGGCGTCTCATCTGGATCCAAACTGTTTGCATATGTAATCACAGTTTTGCGGCAAGCGTGCAAAGAGTTAATGCTTGTCTCATTTGGATGCAAACTGATAGCAAATATATATAGTTTAATGATTAATACATAAAACTTCAAAGGTTTAACCCTTTCTTTCATATAAACATGTTTTCACGCATTTGCAAACAGAGTAGACCTAGATCAGATGGCTCCTATAGGAGTGTCTGATCAGGGTCTGCTCTGTTTGCTAATGGAATTTGAAAGAATGGTTACAATTTTCCATCTTCCATGTTTCATTATAACTACATGTATATATTTGCACGAATATTCAGTATGTATTGAAATTGAGAATAAACATAGAACAGGGAAAGGGTTATAACAATAAAACAACAACAAACACATAACAACTACATCAACAATAAAGAAATCACTAAATATTGTATCGGAGCATTTACTTTGTAAGTGCTGGCTCAATTTCATGAAAGTTCTTCAGTAATTACTTATAACACTATACTCTATAAATATTCATGTAAGAATTAATGATGTCACAAATATTTGTTAAATAATTTTTTTATAATGACATTATAAGATGGATCCATCTTCAAAAAGAAAATTCTAATCAATAAATATAAAGCCATCCGGAATGGTAAAAATTGAGAGGCTTATAGGCGTCAGAGAAGTTTTGTTAACCCATTCCCTCATATTCTCCTCTGAAAATGGAAGGTTCTCAGCTTTCATATTTGGCATATATCATCATGTTCAGGTCCTCTACAAAAGTTATATAAATTATGCCCCTGGGGTCAAAATTGGCCCCGCCCCAGGGGTGGCTAGTTTTCAATAGAAATATAGAGAGAAAACTTTGAAAATCTTCTCCTCTGAAACTGGAAGGTTCTCAGCTTTCATATTTGGCACAAAGCACCATGATCAGGTCCTCTACAAAAGTTATATAAATTTTGCCCCTGGGGTCAAAATTGGCCACGCCCCAGGGGTGCCTTATTTTCTATAGAAACATATATGTGAAAACTTTGAAAATATTCTCCTCTGAAACTGGAAGGTTCTCACTTTCATATTTGGCACATAGCATCATGTTCAGGTCCTCTACAAAAGTTATATAAATTATGCCCCTGAGGTCAAAATTGGCCCTGCCCCAGGGGTGGCCAGTCTGCAATAGAAACATATATAGTCGAACTTTGATATCTCGAACTTCAAGGGACCATACAAATTAGGTCGAGATAACGGTGGTTCGAGTCATCCGATTTATAATCTGACAGGTTCACAGCTTAATGCAGGTCGAATGTAATGCTGAAAGTTCCTAGACCTGCATTAGGCTGTCACATGTGTTTCTAGATTTGTGTAGTGATGCATTTTAGAACAATTCTATATTGTAAATTTTGGAAGGACCAAACTTTTAGTTCGAGTTATATTGAAGATCGAGTTATCGGAGTTCGAGATATCGAGGTTCAACTGTATGTGAAAACTTTGAAAATCTTCTCCTCTGAAAATGGATGGTTCTCAGCTTTCATATTTGGCGCATAGAATCATGTTCAGGTCCTCTACAAAAGTTATATAAATTATGCCCCTGGGGTCAAAAGTGGTCCCGGCCAAGGGGTGGTCTGATTTCAATAAAAACATATAGTGAAAACTTTGAAAATCTTATTCTCTGAAACTGGAAGGTTCTCAGCTTTCATATTTGGCACATAGAATCATGTTCAGGTCCTCTACAAAAGTTATATAAATTTATACAGATGCCCCTGGGGTCAAAATTGGTCCCGCCCAAGGGGTGGTCAGTTTTCAATAAAAACATATAGTGAAAACTTTGAAAATCTTATTCTCTGAAACTGGAAGGTTCTCAGCTTTCATATTTGGCACATAGCATGATGTTCAGGTCCTCTAAAAAAATTATATAAATTATGTCCCTGGGGTCAAAACTGGCCCCGCCCCAGGGGTGTTCAGTTTTCAATAGAAACATATGTGAAAACATTGAAAATCATCTCCTCTGAAACTGGAAGGTTCTCAGCTTTCATATTTGGCACATAGCATCATGTTCAGGTCCTCTACAAACGTTGCATAGATTATGCCCCTAGGGCCAAAATTGGCCCCGCCCCAGGGCCATCTAGTTTTCAATAGAAACATATAGTGAAAACTTTGAAAATCTTCTCCTCTGACTGTCTGGTGAGTGATATCAGGGCCATTCTGACCCTCTTGTCAAAAGCACAGTTATATTTAAAATCAGTTGTATAAAATAACAGTCAAACGTTTGAAGGGTTCTGTTTTGGAAGTATCTAGAAAATGTCGCTGAATTAGGTCTAACCCACTGAGTAAACATCGGTAAATGGCTGTAATAAAAGTATGCATACGTGAAGATTCTTCAGAAGAATTTCACTGAAATATAGCCTGTGGAAAGGTGTTTATTTATCCTCCATTTGTATCGATATTTTGAATTGATGCATTATCGATATCGTATCGACTGGTCAACGTGTATCAATAATATATCGATATCGTTCCTAGCAATGACACCTCTACTATTAACACTTAAAATTTACTCCATGAATATTCAGGCAAGAGATAATGACATCATGAATATTAATTCACTTATTTTTTGTAATGGCACCATGAACAAAAGATTTTTTATTGTGACAGATCGAAACTGTATAGATCACATCTATATTATATCAAAAGCAAACAGAGCAGACCCTGATCCGTCTGATCTGGGCCTACTCTGTTTGCAAAGGCATAGAAAGGTGTTTTTACGGAGTAAAAGGTTAATTGGTGCGATAAAACAACAAAATAGAAACTAGAAATCTGAAACAATACAAGCAACTGATTCTATTTTCCCCACTTTCCTAAGTTTTTAAATGTAGATGCTATATGTCTCAACTAGCTAGGACTAGTGTCTCTCTTTTGTTCTTTTCTATCCTCCTCTGATATCAGTCTTCGAAATGAAACACTTTTCTAGCATCGTGACTTGTTTGCTAGTGATCTGAAACCATATTTGGATAAAGAGTTCAATTTTCTCAATTTTTCACATGGTAAAGTGATGTCAAAGTATAATGGGGATTTTTAACAGTGTAGTGATTTTTTAGAAGAAGTAGTTTTGAGTTATGCAACAGTTACTTCCCTTGTTTAGATTACGGACATTTAACCACAAAAACTGAATAAAGAAAGACCAAGTTTGCTCTCGGTTAGTACTTCTCATTTATAAAGAATAATGTCCCTACAGTTCAGGAATCGATTGCAGAATGCATATATGAATCGTGTAGACCCAAACGTCTTGTTTGTTTGTAAAGCTTTTGTTATTATTGTATCTAATCATTTGGTAAATCAGTGGACGCTCATTAGTTTTACAATAAGTAGTTTCGGTAATGATCGTAGCCTATCGTCAATGATCGGAAATCAGCTAGGTGGCAGCACCAATCGCTACAGTATAAAAGCACACGCTCCGCAGTATTTGTCGCACTTCTGCGCCGAATGTCAAGCTGGTCACATCTCGCTAATAGTACCTACTGGGATTTTGGGCATATATAGTTGATGGTAAATTTCATTCCCTCTCAAGGAAGCCTCGCTTTATTGAAGGGTTAGAATCGAGCTATCAGCGTGCAGCCCGGATCGTAGTTGTTCTGTTGGAAGATAGATAGGAAGCTTCAAAGTAGTTGGCTTCAAAAGTCCTAGAGAGCAGAAGCGCCACTGAAGCAGCATTTAAAGGCTGGCTTCATTGAGGCATAGGTTGGCCTCAAAGAAGCTTCATTGAAGGTTTCAGAGTGAAAGGCCTCAGTGAAGCATTAGTAGTAAAGTCAAGTAGGGCCTCAAAGTGACAAGCTTCATTGAAGCTATAGACGTAGGGCTTCAAAGTGCCTGGCTTCAATGAAGCTATAGAGGTTAGTCTTCAGAGTGACATACCTCAGTGAAGCTGTAGCAGTCCAGCCTCAAAGTGACAAGCCTCATTGAAGCTATAGAAGCCCTGGCTTCAAAGTACCTGGCTTCAATGAAGCTATAGAGGTTAAGCTTCAAAGTGACAAGCCTCATTGAAGCTATTGAAGTAGGGCTTCAAAGTGACGGGCTTCAATGGTAGTTATGCTTCAAAACGACAAGCGTCCATAACTGTATATATATTGATTCATTTTGTGATTATTATTGTTAGTTCATACCCAATCATTTATCTAATCAAAGGACAAGAAGTCCTGAGGAAAATTTATATAATACTTGTCATTTCATTTATTTACCAATCATCGGACAGATAGTCCCTAGGAAAAGTTCTTATACATTTTCATTCATAGAAGCTCGGCTCCCCAAGCAGGGGTAGAGAGAAAAAACGTTACAACAGTATACTGAACGTCAGTTGTGACATTTTAAAAACAAGAGCCACGCGCGGCGCCAACGCTCATCTGATTTGGTGCTTGTCCTGCTAAATTAAAAAAAATAGAAAAAAATAAAGGGCCATAACTCCAGAATTTTGAAATCAAGAGTTATGGTTCTTATGTTGGGGCCTTTCCTTTAATGAGATCTACTAACCTATGATGTTTCATGTTGATACCTCTTATACTTTTCGAGTAATGAGCTACATTAAATTTTTTGCACGCCGACAACGCCTACAACCCAGTGATCAGGGTTTTTGTGCAATGTCATTGGCTTCCTTGAGATCTATCATTATATGAAGTTTTGTGGCCATAAGTAAATACTTTTCGAGTAATCAGCTACAAAAAATGTAAGTATAAAAAATACAAAGGGAAATGACTCACACATTTAGAAATCAAGAGTTATAGTTCTTATGTAGGGGCCTTCTCCTGAATGAGATCTACTAACCTATGAAGTTTCATGTTGATACTTCTTATACTTTTCGAGTAATGAGCTACATTAAAGTTTTTGCATGCCGACAACGACGACAACGCCTACGACCCAGTGATCAGGGTTTCTGTGCAGTGTCATTGGCTTCCTTGAGATCTATCATCAACTGAAGTTTTGTGGCCATAAGTTAAATACTTTTTGAGTAATCAGCTACACAAAATGTAAGTATAAAAAAATACAAAGGGCAATAACTCACAAATTTAGAGATCAAAAGTTATAATTCTTATGTAGGGACCTTCTCCTGAATGAGATCTACTGACCTATGAAGTTTCATGTTGATACCTCTTATACTTTTCGAGTAATGAGCTACATTAAAGTTTTTGCACGCCGCCGCTGACGACAATGACTACGACCAAGTGATCACAATAGCTTGACTTTTCTTCGAAAAGTTAGCTGTTGAAACATTGTTAACTATGGTACTATACAATACATAAGCAGGTATCAATGTGCCAAAGGGTAATTATAACTCGAGTACATGGGTCCAAAATTGTAACCCGTCTATGTTTTAAACATAACCGCAATGTGTCGATTATGTATACGACCCATTATTTAGGCTGAAGTGTTGTGACGTCACAGGAACAGGGTTTTGTATGTCTTTAAAATGACCATATTTCAGGAGCGTCCAGGTGTGAAGGCTGCGGCCCTGGACCCCTAACCAGGGCATTGCAATGGACCCACCGGGAGCACTAGTGGCCTCAAGGTATTAATGTCACACTCTTAATGCGTTCCAACCCTTGACAGGTATGTAACCAGGATCCAGGATTTCAGATTAGAAAGGGTGCCTATAGTTTTTTAAAAGTTAAGAGTCTTATAATTTGTGTAGCCTGCAAAAAGAGTAATTAACCCTTCGCTTGCTAATCGCGTCAATATACCTATCTGTAAATAGTGAAGACCTAGATGAGACAGCTCCTCCAGGAACTGTCTCATCAGGGTCTGCACTATTTACAAGTTGATTGTGCAACCAGTGCACTCCACAGCAGTGATTGCACAGCGAAATACTTGTACACAGTGAAGATATATGTAATTATACAACAGGGCATGGGTAAAGAAGGAGAAATGTATTTTAAAATTCAGCAAGAGAAGGGTTATGTCAAACAGTATGAATGCCAATGGAGTGAACAAATAAAAGAACATTGTTTTATTGACTTTTATTTGATCTAAATCTAAAATTCTTCATGCAGAAGTGTTTGTTTGGGCATTTTTTAATGTACGTTTTATTTTATTTGTTGATTTACATTTGTTTGTCAGAATACAGGGCTTATATTATCTGACAGAAATGTCTTTAAGTCAAATGAAACTTACTTAAATTAGGCTATTTTCCATTCAAACCAAAATTTCTAATTTAGATGAGCATGTTGCTTTGCTAATAATAAAATTCAAGGTTGAAATTACATTGTTTTATCAAACAAGCATTCCATATACATCACATGAATATTAGTTGAACGTTGAATCAAGATGTTGCTGCTATAAATCACCAAAGAAGATGGTGAACTGTCATTCTTTTTGGAAAGCTACAACTTGTTTTTAGCAATTTGGCGGGAAAGTAATGATTTACTGGTCCGCTTATAACTTTAACAAAACAAGCACCGCTCTTTATAATTTATTTAAGTTATTATATCTGGCAATAATATGCATATTTTTGTAATATTTTACATAGGATGTCTTTTCGAAACATGTGTGACTTTGTAAATATGTTATTTTTTCAACGTCAATAATACTGGCGTTTGTTATTATTATGTTTTCGCATACCTAAGCGGCGATGTTATTTATAGAATTTCATCATGGCGAGGTTACGTTTTCCTGGCCGTCCAGGGCATCGATTTGATCGAATAAGTGTCAAATACTTTAGCGATGACTATAGGAACATTGCCGATCCCTCACTGGCATTCCTGCCACAGTTTCAGAAGGGTCTGAAGGAATTTAGAGAGCTGACAGGAACTTCTGACGAGGTAAACTGTTGCGATTCAACGACTGAACCTAAGATGGCGGACATCGCGCCTTAGATGTTGGTTTCTCCAAACAAAAATGTGACAAAACTTACACATTTTAGACCAAAGCCCGTGCTTATACACTTTCTAGCTATGGTTATGGATATTGCAACACCTGTGAAATCTATATACCGCATGATCGTCCACATTGTATCATTGAAACTGGAGAATTTCGTCATTCGATTTCAAGCTGATGCAAAAAAATGGTTGCAAATGTTGACCTGTTGTACAGGAGAGACGTTTAAGTGACGTTTTATTGTTCATATAACATATTTGAAAACTTTTTATAGTTTTACAATTGGTTCACAGTACTAGAATTGTCTTGAGTAGCAAATGCTTTTCAGGTTTAGCCAGTTTTCTGACAAGTTGCAACATTTTAGATGGTTTAGATAGTATGGATACCTTGTCAACAATCAGAGTATCTCTCTTCAGTGGATTGTTTATGTGTATGTTTACCCTAGGGCTGTAGATATGATGCATAATTAGGAAATCGAAGAATGTTTTTTCTGTGAAACCCAGTCTTGCTTCTACTCATCAGAATTGCCTGGAGCAGTAGTAATGGTTTTGTTGAGAAATAAGATATTTTGATTAAAAAATACATCTTACATACAGTTCTGTTTAGTCCTTAATATATCAAGTAATGTGACTGTTTACACTCATTTGCTATATGGCATTAGACATATTGATGAATTCAATTACAAAATATATCAATACAGTTTACATACATGCTTTCACAACTATAGCAAAATGCGTGAAATGTCATTTATATCAGGGAAAGGATTAAAGAACAGATTATAGGTTTATAGGTTAATTAATACTGATAGAGTTGGTTATTTGAGTAATACTCATCACTGTAAAATAAATTCAGTGTCCATCAGAATAATAAGATACAATTTCAAATTGACAATCTGTAAGAATAATTGAACATAATTAACACTATTTTTTTTATCGAAAATACATGTGTATGCTTAATATTGTAGAGACTGTTACTTTTAATTTTTGAACAATCGTGCAGACCCAGATCAAACTGCTCCTTATAGCAGTAGTGGCATTCCCAATTTAGTCTGCATAAGATTAACTAATTCGTAATAAGTGCTAGAGAGACATGATGCATATGCCAACTGAGCAGATGATATGGTTGTATATTTTGTATCATTAGTTGTATTAACCTTTACTCTATATGCCTTTGTATGCCTTTGCATAGTAGACCCAGAACACGATCTGCTCTTTTTGTCTATAATATAACATAGTTCTGATTCTAATTTCTGCCATTGCCAAAATTTTCTATGTTCATGTGCCATTATAAATGTTATCTAATTAATATTGGTATCATTATGTCTTACATGAATATTCATGGAGTAAAGGGATAAAGATACGTGATAAAATAAAATCCTGTCAGTGTATATAATTCATTTCATTTCGATGAATAAAACATGGTTTCCTGGTGATAGTTGATACTAGTTCACCTTTATCTAGTGCTATGAATCACATGTGAGTGATATAGGATAAGGACATCATGACTCTCTTGTTTTGTACAAGTAGAAACTAGTCAGGTGATGAGATCTCTTATAATTTTATAAGCAAACAGCAAACCCTGATCAGACAGCTTCTATAGGAGCCATTTGATCTGGGTCTACTCTATTTGCAAAGGTCTGAAAAAGTGTACGAGGGAAAGTGCTAAACCATTGCTTTTGTTCAATAATTATCATTAAATTGTTCTTATGGTTGCTGTGACATGCTGTCGTATATAGGCAAATCCTGCATGCAGTTATTATGTCCCCCAATGAAGTGGGGGTGACATATTGTGTTTTTTCCGTATCTTCTTATTATTCTTTCTTCCGATTCGGTGGCTTCTTCCGATTCTTCTGCTGTGAACTTATCGGACACATTTCTCAGTGAGTAATGGTCCGATCCTAATGAAACTTCATATGAACATTGCTGGCTATGTGGAGATGTGTATCAAACTAATGATTTTTATGCCCCCAGATCAGATCTGGGGGGCATATTGTTTTTGCCCTGTTTGTTTGTTTGTTTGTCAGCAACATTGGTCATAACTTTTGAGCCAGTACAGATAGAGACTTGATATATGGCATGCATATGTATCTCATAAAGCCGCACATTTTAAGGGGTGACATGTAAAGGTCATCCTTCAAGGTCAGAGGTCAAATATATAGGTCAAATCACCGATCTTAACATTGGCCATAACTGTTGAACCAGTAGAGATAGAGATTTGATATTTGGCATGCTTGTGTATCTCATGAAGCTGCACATTTTGAGGTGTGACATGTCAAGGTCAAGGTCATCCTTTAGGGTCAAAGGTCAGATTGGCCAGGGGCATAGTCTTTCACAAACCTATCTTGTTTAAAAATTGCCATAGTAACCAAATGGTAAGCTGATTTGTCAAAATTTAGATGTTGTTCGACTCAGATATGTGTTGATTTTACTGAAAATTGGTATCACTGGATAATTTAGTACTCCAAATTGATTGGTAGGTGTTTCAAAAGTATTGGTTGCCATGGTAAATGAATGGTGGGCTCTGATTAGTCTAAATTTAGATATTTTTTGACGAAATTTAGATATTGTTCAATATTCCTGAAAATTGGTATGTAGGGATATTTTAGTACTCGGAATTGATTGGTAGGTGTTTCAAAAGAATTGGTGACCATTGTAACTGAATGGTGGGCTCTGATTGGTCGAAATTTACATTTTGTTTGATTTTGCTGATAATTAGTATTTAGGGGTATTTGGGTACCCCAAACTCAAAGGTGTTTTGAAAGACTTGGTTGCCATGGTAGCTGTTGGCCTCTGATTGGTCAAATTGTACATATTATTTGATTTTGCTGAAAAATGGTAAGTAGGGACCCGTACATGGGTACACCAAACTTCATGGCAGGTGTTTTCAAAAGTGTTGGCTACCATGGTAACTCAGTGATGGTCTGTGATTGGTTGAAATTTTGATTTTTGCTCATCAATACCTGCTCTCCGTTTGGTTTTGGGGACATTCTGTAACTAATTCAGTGACAATTAAATATTGTTATGTACAGGGTTTTCTCCCAGTTCTGGGAGAAAAAGGGTCTGGGTCCATAGCCAGGGGAAAAGTGTAGCATGGCTGAACCAAAAGGGGAATTTTCATTTAATGATGTATTTATATATAATCTATTTGTGTTAAAATCTTATCTTATGTTAATAATGTACTCTGTGTAGCCAATTTAGCTATATAAGTACATGTAGCACAAGTACAGCCATTTACTTTTTTTCAGAATTGATATTAACTAAGTTAAAAAAAATATATATTGAAAGTCATTTGCTATGTAATCCTCTGGACTTTGAACACATGGCAGAAAAAATGGTAGGCATGAAAAATGCTTAATATTGAATTTGTTCCACAATGTTGTTTATTTATTTTACCATCATAACATAATTATATGTAACTTAGTTTATATTGGACTGCAGTTTTAAAAGAAACAAATAGCAAGCCTTTATTATGTATTTTCTTAATTCTACAGTTTCTGCCATAGCCAAAATATCATGTGTTCATGTGCCATTACAAGAAATAACCTGATTGATGTTCGTGATGTTATTATATCCCCACAAACCTGTTTGAGGGGGTATACTTGAGTCACCCTGTCGAGAGGTCAGTCAGTCGGTCTGTCTGCATTTGAACATTGGTAGTTGGTGTCGCAAACTCCTCTTTCAGTTTTAAAGTTACGGAATGTATATTTGGTATAAATGATAACCATGAATGGTAGATGTGCTAGGAACAATTTTCATGTGTTTACTGCTGGCATTGCAAAATTGTCTCCCCTGAACTTTTGAGTCATTTTAGCATGAAACATGGGCAGTTTGTGTCACAAACTCCTCCTTCAATCTGAGAGTTATTCAGTTTGTATTTGGTATACGTAATAACCATGAATGTTAGATGTGCAATGGTAGACTTGTTTAGCACTGGGCTTTGCAGAATAATCTCACCTTAAGCTTTGAGTATTTTTATGGCGTTCGCAACGCCATATACTAGTCGGTCTCTTTACGGCAAAGAGTTCACTTGTCTAGTGAACATGCGCAAGACAAAATAGTTTTCTTCAAGTCTGCACTAGATCTAGTTTGGTTGTAAAATGTTCATGTATTTGTTTACTCTTCATGTATTTAATAATAATTCGCTGTGTGAGATAATTACTACTAATCTACACAAAGATAAACTTTTTAAAAGTCTTGAATTTTAATAAACTCCAAGTACGTCGATGCTCCAGAGTGGGCCCTGTACTTTAATCGGAAGAAGAAGAAGAAGCGAACAAATATTTTGCCGTTGTTTTCGCAACACCTTGGCATTCTAAAGCAGAAGGAATATAGCCGAGGTTTCCGATTGCATTTACACATTCGTAACTGATTAGCATATAGACCTACATCTTCAGCCAATCAAACTGCCTTTTGCATCGCATTCGGTCATTTCCGTTTGACCCGTACTCAAAATTAGAAATAGGAAGTTTCATAAAGGACAAGGTCAAAGAAATCCCATATACACATTTATCACGCATCGAACAGCGTGTTTTGACTATGGCACCCAACCTCAACACAAGTCTAAGTCTTACAAGAAGTAAAACCGTAAAAACACGGGGTTCTATCGGCTTATCAAAGTAAGTATTATCCATAGAAGGTTTTCAACACATATTCAATCAAATTATATTCCAGTGTCAATAACAACTGTCTCTTCTATGTATCGTGTAACCGCCGAGTCTGCTCAAGACGTTTGTGTCGTGTAAAAGCGAAAGTAGGTAGCAATTTGTTGAAATGTCTTTCCCAGCTTACAACTCTACTTCTGACTGTAGTTCTGAATTTGAGTTTCATCAGGTTCCAAACAACTACCGTAATTGTATGTACATGTATGGATCTACTTAGTAATTAAAAATAAAAACAGTCTACCTTCAACTTTGTAAGCAAACTACATTTATTCAAAATAAACGAGTGCTGAACATGGAAAAATAAATGTTATGTGTAAGAATAAGTTGAACAAAAGATGTAGGATTATAGGTAGCCTTTGTATCATTTTGATGTTGTGCTTCAGTTTTTGCATCAGCTTAGGACATGAAAGCATTAATTGACCCTTTACTTCATGAATATTCATATAAGAAATAATGACATCATGAATATAATTAAGATATTCTTTTGCCATAGTAGAAACTAGAAGCATGTCAATATATAAACAGCAGATCATGAGATGGCTCCTTTTGTTTCAGTCTGTCATATTTTTATGCCCCCAATCAAGAATCAAGGGGGTGGGGCTGACTTTGTTGGTTTGTTGGCTTGGCTCAAACTTTAATGTTGGCAATAACGTTGTAGCCATTGCACATACATACTTCAAACCTGGCATGTCTATGCAACTTACAGAGGCGAACATTTTTTTTTTTTTTTTTTTTTTTTTTTTTTTTTGGGGGGGGGGGGGGGGGGGGGGGGGGGCTTTATTAAATTCAAGGTTATATTACAGTTAAATGTCACATTACGGGTCAAATTTATATTTGTCACAATCAGGGGCATAGTGTTTCACAAAAATGTGTTGTTATTAATACTGTTATCAATTCCAAGACGTTATTGTTATTAACGTGTACCCCCCCCCCCCCCCCCCCCCCCCCACACACACACACACACACATAACATCCATATCAAACCTGAACGCCATTATGGCCATTCAGGCCTTTGATTAGCTTACTTGAGCCGAAGGCTCAGGATGAGCTATTGTGACCGCTATTTGTCGGCGTCTGTCCGGTGTCCGTCCACATTTTCAAACGACATCTCCTCTGAAACTGCTGACCCGATTTTAACCAAATTTTGTCAGAAGCATCAGTGGCTAGGGGGAACGAAACGTTGTTCACATTATGACCCCCGGGCCAAAAATGGCCCCGCCCAAGGGCTTATCAGTTTTTCATAGGAAATCTTTAAAAATCTTCTTCTCTGAAACTGTAAGGCCTAGATCTTTGATATTTGGCATGTAGCATGATCTTATGGTCCTCTACAAAGATTGTTCAAATTATGACCCCCGGGCAAAAAATGGCCCCGCCCAAGGGCTTATCAGTTTTTCATAGGAAAATCTTTAAAAATCTTCTTCTCTGAAACTGTAAGGCCTAGACCTTTGATATTTGGCATGTAGCATAATCTAATGGTCCTCTACAAAGATTGTTCATATTATGACCCCCGGGCAAAAAATGGCCCCACCCAAGGGCTTATCAGTTTTTCATAGGAAAATCTTTAAAAATCTTCTTCTCTGAAACTGTAAGGCCTAGATCTTTGATATTTGGCATGTAGCATGATCTTATGGTCCTCTACAAAGATTGTTCAAATTATGACCCCCGGGCAAAAAATGGCCCCGCCCAAGGGCTTATCAGTTTTTCATAGGAAAATCTTTAAAAATCTTCTTCTCTGAAACTGTAAGGCCTAGATCTTTGATTTTTGGCATGTAGCATGATCTTATGGTCCTCTACAAAGATTGTTCAAATTATGACCCCCGGGCAAAAAATGGCCCCGCCCAAGGGCTTATCAGTTTTTCATAGGAAAATCTTTAAAAATCTTCTTCTCTGAAAATGTAAGGCCTAGATCTTTGATATTTGGCATGTAGCATGATCTTATGGTCCTCTACAAAGATTGTTCAAATTATGACCCCTGGGCCAAAAATGGCCCCGCCCAAGGGCTTATCAGTTTTTCATAGGAAAATCTTTAAAAATCTTCTTCTCTGAAATTGCAAGGCCTAGATCTTTGATATTTGGCATGTAGCATGATCTTATGGTCCTCTACAAAGATTGTTCAAATTATGACCCCCGGGCCAAAAATGGCCCCGCCTAATGGCTTATCAGTTTTTCATAGGAAAATCTTTAAAAATCTTCTTCTCTGAAACTGTAAGGCCTAGATCTTTGATATTTGGCATGTAGCATGATCTTATGGTCCTCTACAAAGATTGTTCAAATTATGACCCCCGGGCCAAAAATGGCCCCGCCCAATGGCTTATCAGTTTTTCATAGGAAAATCTTTAAAAATCTTCTTCTCTGAAACTGTAAGGCCTAGACCTTTGATATTTGGCATGTAGCATGATCTAATGGTCCTCTACAAAGATTGTTCATATTATGACCCCAGGGCCAAAAATGGTCTTGCCCAAGGCTTATCAGTTTTTCATTGGAAAATCTTTAAAATCTTCTTCTGAAACTGCAAGGCCTAGATCTTTGATATTTGGTATGTAGCATGATCTAATGGTCCTCTACAAAGATTGATCAAATTATGACCCCCGGCCAAAAATGGCCCTGCCCAAGGGCTTATCAGTTTTTCATAGGAAAATCTTTAACCTTCTTCTTCTATGAAACTGTAAGGCCTAGACCTTTGATAGTTGGTAAGTAGCATGATCTAATGGTCCTCTACAAAGATTGTTCAAATTTTGACCCCGGGCCAAAAATGGCCCCGCCGAAGGGCTTATCAGTTTTTCATAGGAAAATCTTTAAAAATCTTCTTCTCTGAAACTGTAAGGCCTAGACCTTTGATATTTGGCATGTAGCTTTGGCTTGTGGTCCTCTGCCAAGATTGTTCAACTTACGACCATGACCTCTGGGCGAAACTTGGCCCTGGCTAATCAGTTTTTCATGGGAAAAATATATCATTTTTCTCTGAAACCAAAAGGCTTAGACCTTTAATTAATGGCATACTGCTTTGTCTTGTGGTTCTCTACCAAGGTTGTACAAATGATGGTCCCGCCCTTTGGGTATCTCAGGTGAGCGCTTCAGGGCCTCATGACCCTCTTGTTTGTCATTTTGGCATGAAACTTTGGGAGTTGGTGTTGCAAACTCCTCCTTCAATTTGAAAGTTATTGAATTGATACTTGCCATACATAATAACCACGAGTAGTACATGTGCAGATGCCATACATAATAATCATGAGTAGTACATGTGCAGACGCAATTTCCTGTGTTTAGTGGCAGGTAGCACAGAATTATCTCCATATGAACTTTGGGTATTTTTGTCATTTGGACCTGTTACATGGTTAGTTGGTGTCACAAACTTGGATTTGCGATCAAGGCTGCTGTGCGGGGGTATTCATCACCTTTAGTGATAGTGATAGTTGTTTTTTACATGATTTCTTATGGAGTAAAGGCTAATTCTATTATTTTGTTTACAGGAGGATGACTTTGAAGGGTTTACCAAAGAAGATGTCAAGATTGGAGAACAGAAATTAAGGGACATTCTAGAAGATGAGAAAAAAACTGAAAATGAATCATCTTCAACCTTGGAGGCAAAACGTGTGGTGTCTACAAGATTTAGAAAGGCTAAACATTCATTGGAGAATCTTCCTGCTTCTAATCGAACTAGAAACAATATCCAAACAGTGGTCCAAAAATCATACAAAGAAACTCGTAAGTCGGGGTTTATAAGTCCTGGGAAATCCCATGCTGTTGTTAAACTTAAAGATATGACAGAGTTATCTGCCTCTACAAAGCATAGTAAAATGAAACAGTTTAAGAAAGGGAAAAAACACGAAAGTCAAACTACTACTCAAACTGTATCAGGTGTAGTGTCAAAGAAAACTGAGAAGGATATGGCAAAGTTTTTATTAGAAAAAGCAAAGCAAGCAAATTTAATAATGCAACAGAAAGCTCTTAAGCGAAAACTGTCTACTGGAATTAAGGTGCGGAGACAATTTGTTCTACCAACACAAAGCTCAAGATCATCTCGTGTAATCAAGCCTAACAAACGTTTATTGGAGGATGATTCATTTAATGTAGATATAAAGAAAACAGCATATAGTGGAGATATAAGTGATTCAGCTAAAACCAGTCCAATAAATGATAGCGTAAGTAATACTTCATTAAATGGCAGTGATGCTTGTATTAGTGAATCTCCACCTTTGTTTGGTAGTAAAAGTTTTACTGATAAGTCGCCTGGAATTTTTGACCAACCACTAATCTGTGATGGTAAGAGAGACAGGAAACCCAGTCTGAAGTTACGTTTAGAATCAGATATTGATAATTATCACATTAAACTTGACGGAAGCTTTGATGCGGGTAAGTCTCCACGATCAAAGTCAGTGGGGATGACAAGTCCTTTGGCAGCCCCTAAACTCGGGACAGGTCTGTTTACGTCACCAGGGGCACAGACTCAATTTCAGAAGGTCTCTGAAAACCAGAGAATAGGAGTGCTGGGATTAGGGGCCTCGAGAAAACCTAGGGCATCCATTGTACAGAAGGCCAAACTGCAGTTGAACAGAGCAGCGCTTAATAAATCCAAAGCAGCTCTGGCTAGGTCTTTGAAGGCAGAAATGAAACGAGAAGCCAAAATAGCAGAGCAGGCCAAAACCCAAGACCTGACATCACCTGACAAAAGTCCTGTATCACCAAAAGGTATTAGCTTGCTTTAAAATTAATTTTAGTTGTTTTAACCCTTTCCCTATTCTATGTTTATTCTAAATTTCAATACCTACTGAATATTCAGGGACAAAATAGATATAATGAAATATGAGAGGTGGAACATTTTAGCTATTTTAGAAAGTAAAAAAACCCAGAATTTTCAAATTCCATTAGCAAACACATTTGTATGAAGGAAAAGGGTTAAGTGCAGTTTTACCTTCTGCAGGTTGAGCAATTGTCATCTGCAAATATTGTCGTCTGCTGCCATGCTCACATTAGATTTTTTTTTGCATTTCTTGTCAGATATCATATATGATTATGTGACAAACAGTTTGAATATTGATGAGACGATGAGTTACTTTGCATCTCATCTGGATCCAAACTGTTTGAAAAGTTTAGGTTATCACAATTTGCAGTTAGTTTGAAAATGATGTTAGCAGGACTGACTAGTTGAAGGTGAAAAAATTAATTCTTTACCTGATAGAGACATATATGCATTTTCAAACGGAGTAGATCCAGATCAGAGCTCATGTAGGATCAGTGTCTGTTTTGTTTGCTTCTTGATTTATAAAGATCTGACTCTACAATTTTTTCTTTGGTACAAAATTCCAGTGATCATATGCTGTTGTAAAACCTCAGCTAATTTTGAGTAATTAACCCATTCCTCCATAGGCTATTTTTAGACCCCACCTCTTTGAATGAATCTACCCAAAAGAAGCATTTACTAGAGAAAAGTAAAATTTTAGAATTTTGTAGTTTGACAAGAAGTGGTTATTACAGAGGCGTAGAAACGCCTCAGCCCTTTTTTCATGGTTTTGGGGAAACATGGTGGGGCCTTTACACGGGGGAAATATATAATGAAAATGGGCCTTTTAGGGAAAATTTTCACATCAAATTTAACATTTTTTGAGTCAAAACAAGGGTTTTTTAGCATTGGGGAATTTTTACCTTATTTTAGGGAAAAAAGTATACTATTTTGCTAAGGGAATGGGGCCCAATTTCGGCCCCAAAAATGGCATAAAAAAAGGGCTGCGCCTATTTATGGAGAAAAGGGTTAAGATCAAGTATGATTACTGTGCAATATTGATTAGGAATTTGATAATTGCAACTTCATTTATAAAACAGTTTAACCCTTTCTTTCATATGAATGTTTTTCACACCTTCGCAAACAGAGTAGACCCAGATCAGACAGCTCCAGAGCATTAGATGAAGGTGCATATATACTCAAATATTAAAACTAATGTTTCTCTGATAAACCCTATGTTGTGATCACTCCTTTAAGTTTAGAATAATCTGGAATATTTAAGTTTAGAATAATCTGGAATAGATTCTAAAGAGAGGTCTAATCATAAGTTTTTATTGAGAAATACTGGAGCTATTATAGAAGATGTTTTAATTTACACATCTTACCTGGGCCCCTGTTTATGTTTAAGTTATGGAAACGCCCAAAGTACAGAAGAAGAGAAGAAGGAAGTGTTGTGTGGTATGCACCCAGAAGTCTGATGTAGCTCTGTATCAGAATGTGCTTGCTTGTATGCAATGCAAAGTGTTTTATTGGAGAGCCAGATTAAAAGCTCGCAACAACAAGAAGGCTTCATATAAATGCAAAGAGAAAGGTATTCAACTTGTTTTATTTCTCTAGTCTTAACCCATTCCCTCATAGATTCAACATCTGATTAAATCTACCAAAAAGGAGCATTTACTAGAGAAAAGGAATTTTTCAGAATTGTGTAGTTTTGAAACCATTGTGATAAACAGAGCATTTGCTCCACAGGAGCAAATGCTCTATTTATCACAATGGTTTCACAAAGTTACGTTTACAGAGGCATAGAAAGGCGTATTTATGGGGGGAAGGGTTAAGCAGAAAAATATGCTTCCCAACTTATATTAGAAATATCTTTACCAGTAGTCTTAATGATTCATAAAATAAGATTGTCTCATCAGGAAATGTAGCTCAAATTATACATGTAGTATTGTTGATCACTGTTAACCCTTTCCTTAGTATCAACACTTTTTCATGCCTTTGCAAAATAGAGTAGACCCACTGGCCAGATCAGTTGGCTCCTATAATAGCCAGGGTCTGCTCTGTTTGCTTATGAATTCATAAATCTGTCTACAGTTTCTACCAATACTAAACATTCGTGTGTACATGTTATTGTAAAATTTCATCTTATAAATATTCATGATGTCATTACTTCTTACATGAATGTTCAGCATTGAAAGAGTATCAGTAACGGATTTGGTCGTGAAATAAGAGGTACAGTAAAAGCTCTCTGTAACGGCCTCTAAACAAGTATGTATTTTGTGTTATAGGCAGGTGGTTGCTTAAAGTGTAGCATGGTGAAAAAGTTGTGACTCGAACCAAGGGCCTCTGGCTTACCATGCCAACACTCTACCGACTGAGCTACTTAGCCACACGGTAAAGCCTATCAACTGATTCACCACCATCTCTACCTGGCTACAAAAGCAAGATGAAAGTAAAACAGAACGCTCCTATAGGAGCGTTCTGTTTTACTTTTACCTTGCTTTAAGCAGCCACCTGCCCTATTAGGATAACATACCAACTAATTAACATAATTTAGTGGCTGTTATAGAGAGGTGTTACTGTAGTTATTGATCAGGACACGTCTTAACTGCACCAGTTCATTTTATCCTTGTTACTTCTTTTCACTATTAAGGTAATTGCAAGATCAGGCCAGAGTACAGGAAAAAATGTGGATACTGTCGACTGAAAACCTGTATAGATGTCGGCTTCCCCAATGGCAAACTAGTACAGAGTCTTCTGTGTGACGCCACAGTAAAGACAGAATCCGAAGAGCCAAAATCTCCCAAGATAACGATTTCCGTCATTCCTGTGAATACTGGAACGTCCATCGAAAAGGCAGCTGGGGTGAAAATGGTGACTGAAGGTTGTAACACTGATATAAATCTTGAACAGGTACAAATAGTTATTTGTATTCTTACTAGAATTTGGCCCGGTATGTGCATTATCAATTCTATCTCTTGCAATTCTCTTTTAATGTGTGTCGCCAATTTGTGGATCATATTTTTGTGTGCACCCACTTAATTTTCAAAATTTGTCCTATGTTTTGACCACTCTTTAGAATTTTTTTGATAAACCAAGTTTCATTTTCAAAATACAGGGCAAAGGCCCAGATAAGATCCATAAACTTCCCCAAACCCTATATTGTGACCACTCTTTAGAATCATCTGCACAAGCTAGGGATTGGTGGAGAAATGATGATTTTGGTATATGAATACACACTATATCTATAGCCCATTACCTCATAGGCTATTTTTAGATCCAATCTCTTTGAATAAATCTACCGAAAAGAAGCATTAACTAAAGAAAGGAAAAATTTAGAATTTTGTAGTTTGAAACCATTGTGATAAATAGAGCATTTGCTCCTATAGGTTTCAATGGTTTCACAAAGTGACTTTTACAGTTTCCGCCATGATCAGAACACCTCTTGTACATATACTATTATAGAAATGCAGCAAATAAATGGTAGTGCAGTAACTTTTATTCTTACATGAATATTCATGAGGTAAAAGATTTTAAACAAATGTGTTCGCTGCAGGCAAATGTAGTCTATGTACTTTATTTTATAGAATTATGTAACATATTACAGGATGTGGTTCAGGAAGAGTTACCTCCCTTGAAGTCACCAGAAGGCTCGGAAAAGAAGCACAAGAAAAGTCGAGCCTTCAAAGAGCTGTTGAAGACAAAGCAGGAAAAATCAGAGCTGGTTACTAGTGCAGAGGGTTAGTGCAGACATGCATTTAATGGCTTTGCCAAGGATCTTTATAAACAATATTTTTACTCTTTTAAAAATGTACCTTATGAATATTCATGGGAGAAATAATAACACCATGAATACTTAATTAGCTGAATTTTTACAATTGTTTTGCGTTGGCACTTGGCAGTATTGGTAAAATAAGTCTTGTAACCCACAGCGTGTCCTGATCAGATGGCTCCTGTAGGAGCTGTCTGATCTGGGTCTACTCTGTTTGCAATAGATCTGTATCAGGTAAAGGGTCAACTCAGATTCTTCCATTGCTATTAAGTATGTAGTTCATTCATGCTTAAAAGAATGAAAAATTATATTAAAAAGATAGAAATACCAAGTTTGATCTGAGTTTAGACCGTTTTCGAATACCAGTTGAGACATTCCTGCTTCTTGATTTTTTGCACAAGATACAAATGTACAGTAAAACCTCTCTATAACAACCACTAAATTACATCAAGTATTTGTGTTAAAGGTAGATGGGTGCTTAAAGCAAGGTGAAAGTAAAACAGAACGCTCCTATAGGAGCGTTCTGTTTTACTTTCACCTTGCTTTAAGCAACCACCTGCCCAAAATGTCAACTAATTAACGCAGTTTAGTGGCCATTATAGAGAGGTTGCACTGTAGTACAATATGGTCATTATTGTCTATGTTTTCGGACGTGTGACCATTTACTACTGTAATAAGGTCTTTGCTATTGCTACAGCTAGACCCATCACTTTTTAGCTCACCAGAGCACAAATTGCTCAGGGTGAGCTTTTGTGATCGCCTGATGTCCGTCGTCGTGCGTCGTCAACAATTTGAACCTTTAAAAATCTTCTCCTCTGAATCTACAGGGTTCTCAGCTTTCATCTTTGGCACATAGCTTCACCCTTAGGTCCTCTACAAAAGTTATATAAATTATAACCCTGGGGTCAAAATTGGCCCCGCCCCAGGGGTGGGAAGTTTTCAATAGAAACATATAGTAATACTTTGAAAATCTTCTCCTCTGAAACTGGAAGGCTCTCAGCTTTCATATTTGGCACATAGCATCATGTTCAGGTCCTCTACAAAAGTTATATAAATTATGGCCCTGGGGTCAAAATTGGCCCCGCCCCAGGGGTGGGCAGTTTTCAATAGAAACAAATAGTGAAAACTTTGAAAATCTTCTTCTCTGAAACTAGAAGGTTCTCAGCTTTCATATTTGGCATATAGCATCATGTTCAGGTCCTCTACAAAAGTTATATAAATTATGGCCCTGGGGTTAAAATTTGCCCCGCCCCAGGGGTGGGCAGTTTTCAGTAGAAACAAATAGTGAAATCTTTGAAAATCTTCTCCTCTGAAACTGGAAGGCTCTCAGCTTTCATATTTGGCACAGAGCATCATGTTCAGGTCCTCTACAAAAGTTGTATAAATTATGGCCCTGGGGTCAAAATTGGCCCCGCCCCAGGGGTGGGCAGTTTTCAATAGAAACCAATAGTGAAATCTTTGAAAATCTTCTCCTCTGAAACTGGAAGGCTCATAGCTTTCATATTTGGCACAGAGCATTATGTTCAGGTTTTCTACTAAAGTTATATAAATTATGCCCCTGGGGTCAAAATTGGCCCTGCCCCAGGGTTGGGCAGTTTTCAATAGAAACATATAGTGAAATCTTTGAAAATCTTCTCCTCTGAAACTGGAAGGCTCTCAGCTTTCATATTTGGCACAGAACATCATGTTCAGTTCCTCTACAAAAGTTATATAAATAATGACACTGGGGTCAAAATTGGCCCCGCCCCAGGGCTGGGCAGTTTTCAATAGAAACAAATAGTGAAATCTTTGAAAATCTTCTTCTCTGAAACTGGAAGGTTCTCAGCTTTCATATTTGGCACATAGCATCATGTTCAGGTCCTCTACAAAAGTTATATAAATTATGGCCCTGAGGTTAAAATTGGCCCCACCCCAGGGGTGGGCAGTTTTCAATAGAAACAAATATTGAAATCTTTGAAAATCTTCTCCTCTGAAACTGGAAGGCTCACAGTTTTTAGCTCACCAGAGCACAAAGTGCTCAGGGTGAGCTTTTGTGATTGCCTGATGTCTGTCGTCCGTCGGCGTGCGTCGTGCGTCGTGTGTCGTGCGTCGTGCGTCGTTCGTCGTCAACAATTTGAACCTTTAAACTTCTTCTCCTCTGAATGTACAGGGTTCTCAGCTTTCATCTTTGGCACATAGCATCACCTATAGGTCCTTTACAAAAGTTATATAAATTATGTCCCTAGAGTCAAAATTGGCCCCGCCACAGTCCCAGAGGTGGCCAGTTTTCTCTAGCTGACTGTTGTTTTCTGTACAAGTAGCAGAATGCTGGGCTCACTTATGTTAGGCATGGGGAAAACTTCAAAAATCTTCTTGTCAAAAACTATAAGTCACAGAGCTTAGATATATGGTGTATAGATTTACTTAGTATACCTTATTGACATTGCTTAATATCATAGTTCTGAGGTTAAAATTGGCCCTGCCCTGTTGGTTATACTTTAAAATAGATTTTTTCACTATAAAGGTTCCTCTGAACTAGAAGGACTGTAAACACTCCATCTGTATTATGCAATCACTTGAGAGGGCAAGTTCCTGGTCAAACCTCTATGAAGTTGTCTGCTTCAGAATTAGTGTCTGTTTGTTCACATTGTTTTTAACCCATTCCCTCATAGGCTATTTTCAGATCCTGGCTCTTTGAAAATTTCAGAATTGTGTAGATTTGAAACCATTGTGATAAATAGAGCATTTACTCCTATGGAGCAAATGCTCTATTTATCACAATGGTTTCATAAAGTGACTATTATACCTCTTTGAATAAATCTACTGATAAGGAGCATTAATTAGAGAAAAGGAAAATTTCAAAATTGTGTTGATTTGAAACCATTGTGATAAATAGAGCATTTACTCCTATGGAGCAAATGCTCTATTTATCACAAAGGCTTTTTAGCTCACCTGAGCCAAAGGCTCAAGGTGAGCTATTGTGACCGCCTGTCGTCCGTCGTCCGTCTGTCCGTCTGTCCGTCTGTCCGTCTGTCCGTCTGTCCGTCTGTCCGTCTGTCCGCACTCACCAAAGGGTAGTTGTGTGACTTTTTCTAACTAGTCCCACAAGTAAAATCATTAACCTGGCCATCTCTTGTGACATTAACCTGGCCATTTCTTGTGACATTAACCTGGCCAGTTGTGGGACATAGGGTTAGGGTTAGGGTTAGCTTCCAGATCATTCTTTTCCAAAGTTAGAGCCAAAAATAGTTTTTCTTGTGGGACTAGTCACACAAGAAAAGATCAAAGGAAAAAGTCACACAACTACCCATTTGTTAGCACGGACGTCCGTCTGTCCGTTCACTTTTATTTCAAATGACTTCTTCTCCTAAACCACTGGGAGGATTTCAACCAAATTTCACAGAAATGTACCTTAGGATGTCCTCTATCAGTTTTGTTAAAATCATGACCCCCGGGCAAAAAATGGCCCCGCCCCACTACTTTTACAGGTTTTTTTTTTAAATCTTTAAAAATCTTCTTCTCTGAAACCACAATTTCTAGAGCTTTGATATTTGGTATATAGCATCATCTAATGGTCCTTTACCAAGTTTGTTAAAATGATGACCCCCGGGCCAAAAATGGCCCTGCCCTGGGGCTTGTAGTTTTTACATACTTATATAGGGAAACCTTTAAAAATCTTTTTGTCTGAAACCACATAATCTAGAGCTAAGATATTTGGTATGAAGCATCACCTAATATACCACTACAAGGTGTGTTCAAATAATGACCCCTGGGCCATAAATGGTCTCACCCTGGGGTTTTATGCTACTTAACATCAGAATCTGTAACACTTAAAAGGTAATTTCCTCACAGTTATTTCCCTTGTCCCATCAGCATAGCCATAAGGGACAAAGGGAGATAACTGCATTGGATTGCTAGTATCATTCTATTTATAACTATTTATAATAAAATGTTGAAGGTGAATCAGTGTAGCTGTTTTAGAAGGCATAGAAACATCTATCAAATTTCATTAGCAAATAACAGACCTTGATCCTATAGGTGCCACCTTATCTGGGTCTACTCTGTTTGCAGATGCATGAAAACAAGTTTACATGAGAGAAATTAAGGGTTAAATAAACAACTCCAGATCTGCAGACCAGCAGCAGGTCAAAGTTACAGCTGCTTGGCAGTAAAATCTCTCCAGGTCAATGCTGACTCTTAACTCTTTGCATGCTAGTGGTGAAACTGTGATTACCTATGCAAACAGTTTGGATCCAGATGAGAGGCCGCATACTGCGGCGTCTCATCAGGATCCAAACTGTTTGTCATCTTAACCATATTTTTGCAAAAAAATGAAAGTAAGTTTATTTTAAGAATTGAAGCAGATGACAATAACTTTTTGTTGCAGACGAAACATTAAAGGCATTTTGACCCATTAACCCCAGTGTGTAGTGTGAGTGAGTGATGTTAAATGGTGTCTTCCAATGTCTCTCAAATTAGATGTGAGAGATATAGGAAAGTAACAATTCAGGCAATCAAGGAAAATGATCACCATCTAGACTTTTGATCTGGGTCCAAACCCAACTGATGTAAGTCATGGTAATGTTTAAGAAAACTGTGAAAACATGATTATGAAATGGCCCAACTGATATAAGTCATGGTAATTCTTAAGAAAACATGATAATGCATTTGCCCCCCCCCCCCCCCCCCCCCCCCCCCCCCCTTTTTCATAAAATTTGATGACAACACATTAAAAAGTTCTAAAATGTCTGAATCTTGTATGATATTAATGAAATAACTAAGTAAATATAACTTCATTATAACAGTAGAGGTAACTCTTCTCAATTTCAATTGTTAAAAATACTAATGACCCGTTTAATTGAATTATCTTCAGATATTCACACCTAGAGCTAGAATTATTTCTAAACACCTATTAACCCTTAACCTGTTTGCTTTGACAAAAATTGATCTGGGACCACTCTTGTTTGCTAATGCTTAAAAAAAAATTATTGCCATAAATAGAAGTTTTAGCTTTGAAAAAAACTGTAAAATCAAATCTATATCTTGTCAAATGTAAAAAGAGCAGACCCTGATCAGACAGCTTCTATAGCAGCCGTCTGATCTAGTCTACTCTTATTTTTAATGTGTAAAACACATTATTTCTCTGAAGAGAAGTTTTTGCTTTGACAAAAACTGTAGAATCCGATCTATATTGTGTCAAAAGAAACAGAGAAGACCCAGATCAGACAGCTTCCGTAGGAGTCGTCTGATCTGAGTCTACTCTGTTTGCTAATGCATAAAAACAGCTTTATATGAGGGAAAGGGTTAAACGATTTTTAAAGATATTCTTATTGGTCATTTCACACAAAAACTGGCATTATGTACTGCCTAGCACTCTATTTGCCTATATACCTGGGTCAAGGTATAATTGCATAGCTTTATTGAAGTCATTTGAATTTCTCAAAGACCAGTTTTAGGCATTTTGAGCTAAGGCAAAAATGGCACAAGTTGTAAACAGTTTAGGTCTTGGTCAACCAGTCACTTGGTATTAGTTCTGAATTCAGTTCAAGTTTATTCAGCAGTTAAAGGGTGAAAGCAGTGCACTAAGCTTATTTCATCTGCTAGAAATGTTGTCCACTGAAAAATTAACATGTCAATATACATGTATTACTGTAACTCAGGTGAGCGATATAGGGCCAATGGCCCTCTTGTTTCAGATCCTACCTCTTTGAATAAAACTACTGATAAGGAGCATTAATTATAGGAAAGGAACATTTCAGAATTGTGTAGATATGAAACCTTTGTAATAAATAGAACATTTACTCCTATGGAGCTTTTGCTCTATTTACCACAATGGTTAGCAAATGCTCTATTTATCACAAAGGCTTTTTTCAGATCCTACCTCTTTGAATAAATCTACTGATAAGGAGCATTAATTAGAGAAAAGGAAACTTTCAGAATTGTGTAGATTTCAAACCATTGTGATAAATAGAGCATTTCCTCCATAGGAGTAAATTAACTCATGTACAAACCACATATAAAGTTACATACCGGTATGCGTCAGATCAGAATTGTTGTCTGCTTATTCAAAGAGGTAAATCTTGGTCTACTCTGTTTGCAAATGCATGAAAACATGTTTATATGAGGGAAAGGGTTAATTAGAGAATAGGACAATTTCAGAATTGTGTAGATTTGAAACCATTGTGATAAATAGTGCATTTACTCCTATGGAGCAAATGCTCTATTTATCACAAAGGCAAATGCTCTATTTATCACTGGTTTCATAAAGTGACTATTATACCTCTTTGAATAAATCTACTGATAAGGAGCATTAATTAGAGAAAAAGAAAATTTCAAAATTGTGTAGATTTGAAACCATTGTGATAAATAGAACATTTACTCCTATGGAGCAAATGCTCTATTTATCACAAAGGCTTTTTTCAGATCCTACCTCTTTGAATAAATCTACTGATAAAGAGCATTAATTATAGAAAAGGAAAATTTCAGAATATTTTGTAGATTTGAAACCATTGTGATAAATAGAGCATTTACTCCTATGGAGCTTTTGCTCTATTTATCACAATGGTTAGCAAATGCTCTATTTATCACGTAGGCTTTTTAGCTCACCAGAGCACAAAGTGCTCAGGGTGAGCATTTGTGATTGCCTGATGTCCGTCGTCCGTCGGCGTGCGTCGTCCATCTTGCGTCGTTCGTCGTCAACAATTTGAACCTTTAAAAATCTTCTTCTCTGAATCTACAGGATTCTCAGCTTTCATCTTTGGCACATAGCATCATCTGTAGGTCCTCTACAAAAGTTATATAAATTATACCCCTGGGGTCAATATTGGCCCTGCCGCAGGGGTTTTCAGTTTTCAATAGAAACATATAGTGAAAACTTGAAACATCATCTCCTCTAAAACTAGAAGGTCCTCAGCTTTCATATTTGGCACATAGCTTCAACTTCAGGGCTTCTACAAAAGTTATATAAATTATGCCCCTAGGGTCAAAATTGGTCCAACCCCAGGGATTGCCAGTTTTTGGTAGCTGACTGCTTAAACAGCCCATGGGATCACTAGTTATGCATAGGAAAAACTTTAAAAATATTCTTGTCAGAAACTACATGTCCCAGAGCTTAGATATTTGGTGTATAGATTTACTTAGCATAACTTTATGGGTTTTTTAAGTATCATAGTTCTTGGGTTAAAATTGGCCCTGCCCTGTGTGTACAGTCTTCTTCACGGCAGAAACGACAGTCTAAAGGTTTCTCCTTAATATATCAGCCTGCAGAGCTCAGACCAGTCAGTGTGAGTTCTTATATAATCACCCTTAGTCTGATCAGTAGAGTGGAAATTGTGTTTAGACAAATAACACACACTCATTTAAGATTGAGAAAACTGTGGATAGTTCTCATTATGCAGAACACTCTTAAACCTTTTTTTCATACCTATGCCCTGCATTAAGCTACCAGATATCAATATAGAGCATATCTGTTGTGAATTTCAGGCTGGGTAATTTTGTCAACTGCTAAATTGTTGTCTGCAGCAAATTCATAAGTTATCCTAACTACACACTTTCTTTCTAAGTTTTTCAGAAGTTCAGTCTCATTGACAAACAGTTTCGATATCAGACCAGTCCCCACATTAGATTGGCCCTGATTTTGATCCAATATGTTTGCATAGGTCATTAGTGGTGGGAGAATCCCACTACACACATTCTTTCTAAGTTTCTCAGAAGTTCAGTCTCATTTACAAACAATTTGGATATCAGATCAGGCCCCACATTATGTGGGGCCTAATCTGGATCCAAACTGTTTGCATAGGTCATTAGTGGCGGGAGAATCTGCCTCTAGCATCCAAAGAATTAATACAAGTTCCAGTGGTCTATGCTCTATCCATTCTTTCACTACATTCTTTCAGCATCATGTTCAGGTCCTCTACAAAAGTTATATAAATTGTGTCCCTGGGGTCAAAATTGGCACCGCCCTTGGGGTGATAAGTTTTCAATAGAAACATATAGTGAAAACTTTGAAAATCTTCTCCTCTGATTGTCTGGTGAGCGATGTCAGGGCCATTCTGGCCCTCTTGTCATATTTGGCTCAGAGCATCATGTTCAGGTCCTCTACAAAAGTTATATAAATTATGGCCCTGGGGTCAAAATTGGCCCTGCCCCAGGGGTGGGTAGTTTTGAATAGAAACAAATAGTGAAATCTTTGAAAATCTTCTCCTCTGAAACTGGAAGGTTCACAGCTTTCATATTTGGCACAGACCATCATGTTCAGGTCCTCTACAAATTTTTTATAAATTATGGGCCTGGGGTCAAAATTGGCCCTGCCCCAGGGGTGGGCAGTTTTCAATGGAACATATAGTGAAAACTTTGAAAATCCTCTACTCTGATTGTCTGGTGAGCGCTTCAGGGCCATTCTGGCCCTCTTGTTAGACACTTATTTTTGTATTAGAAGGCTCTGTGATATATACATGTGACTGTGGAATATTTAGGAAAATATTTTTCTTTGCCTAACCTAATCTTGTTGGTACTCATTAGACTAGGCTAGATTCCAACAAGTACCAATGTGCTAGATCAGATGGTTCCTATGTATGGGAGCCATCTGACCCAGGTCTACTCTGTTTGCAAGGCATAGGAAGTCATATTTATGGAGTATAGACATTTAAGAGACATAAGCACGAATGTGTTTTCTAAAGGGCATTGCAAGATTATTTATTTTAATATGACATTACAGATGAGCCAACCACCTCCACTCCGCTCTTGTCCCCTGTGCAAGGAAGTGTTGAGGATTCTCCGTCCCCAGGAGCCCCTGGTCCCAGGATCAAGCATGTATGTCGCAATGCAGCAGTGGTGCTGGGAAAGCCCCTGGCCCGGTTTCCTGAGAAGTCAGAACTTCGACTCAGTGCCCTGCCAACAAAAGACAAGGTGCAGCTGTGGAAGAAAGATGAGGAAAGCAGAGCAGGTAGGGAAATATGTTCACTATCAGAGCTGTAGAAACTAGGAGTGTTAACCTGTTACTTCATGGATATTCATGAACGAAATGATGACGCTATGAATATTATTTAGAATGATTTTTAGCTCGTCTGTTTCAAAGAAATCACGAGCTATTATCGTAACCCCGGCATCCGCGTCGTCCGAAATCTTAACATTGACCATAACTTCTTCAATTTTTCATTTACAACCTTCATTTCTGGTATGCATGTTCATCTTGACAATGACGACAGATGAGCATTGCACCTGCTTGCCTCTCTGATTGCACCTCTTGTTAAAATAACATGAACTCATGGAATTTTTGCCAAAAAAGAAACTATAGAATTCGATCTACAGTCAAACTTCACTAGGTCGAGGTTGCACAATTTCAAGCCTGACCTCGACCTAATGAGGGTGCTTGAGCAAGTGAATTTCATCTGAAAATGTTAATATTCGATTACCTAGAAAGTCAAAATACGATACTACAACATGAAATAGCGATTTTGTTCAATACTCGTTCAATCCATTTAAATTTTTCAAATTCTCGTGGTTTGATGTTGGTTATCAATTACATGATCTGTTTCTATACCATTACTTACTTTAAATCCTTTTGCTCAGTAAATTTCAGCTTGTAAACCCAAATTTCATGTGTTTTACGTCTTTCCCTTTACTTACATCAATGAGGCATGTTGGTGTATGTGACTGTATTGTTTCACTTTCTCGGTAGGGTCAAGTTTCAGAATTCTTAAATTAAACGAATTTTTGTATGCAAGTTCACATTCAAAAATATTTTCTAATTATAGGCAAACTCTAATGAAACACAAATAATATTTACTTGTAAGCAAACATCATTTAACGTGTTCATGATCGGACAGGCTTTGATCTGTACCCTGCAATTATTCCATCTAAAGGTGTGATCCGTAAAATTGATAAGTGTTTGATTACTCGTGAAAACAAAGACGTGACAGTTGATAAGTGATAATCGACAGGTAATTTGTTCACACATTTGTGTCCTCGAGTCAATAGTGCTACAAATAACAGATTAACAGATGAAGGGGCATAATTATACCTCGAACCAGCCCAGGTCCTTGAGCAAGCCATATTTGACCCAGCAGTTGTTTATTACATTGAATTAAGAACAACTTTTTCCGGGACTTCGACCAGACCTCGAGCAAGGCACTGTCCTCGACTCAGTGATGCTCGAGCTATTAAAGTTTGACTGTATATTATTCCATAAGCAAACAGAGCAGACCCTGGGTCTACTCTATTTGCAAAGGTGTAGAAAGGCGTATTTATGGAGTAAAGGGTTAAAGGTAAAGGGATTTTGTATTATTTCCTCAGACTCAGTCCTGTTGGTACTAACAAGATATTGTTTGGTTTAGAAATAAGAAGATAGGTTTTGCCTGAGAAATAAGATTGGTTTGGCAGAGAAATAAGAAAATGTTGATATATATCAGTACTCCTGGTCTACAGCAATGTACAAATTCTTGTTCCATTCACTTTTTCCACCAAGTTGGCATCTCATTAGGATCCAAACAGGTTGGCAGTCTTGACTATATATTTTTAATGAGAAATGGAAGAAAAGGGACTTAGAGAATTATAGCAGACGACAATTATTGCAGACGACAATTACGCCTCTGTAAAAATCACCTATTGAAACCATTGTGATAAATAGAGCATTTGCTCCTATAGGAGCAAATGCTCTATTTATCACAATGGTTTCAGACTACAAAAATTCTAAAATTTTCCTTTTCTCTAGTTAATGCTCCTTTTCGGTAGATTTATTCAAAGTGGTTGGATCTAAAAATAGCCTATGAGGAATGGGTTAATAAGCATACATACTGAGTGTCGAGATACCCTTTATAAAGGGTCAGATAAGATCGGTAAACAGAAACATTTTCAAGAACAGCTCATTTATTTCTCCACCAAACCCTATGTTGCGACTACTCTTTAGATTTGCCTTAATCCTTTCCCTGTTTTATATTGATTCAAAATTTCGATGCCTACTGAATATTTATGGATAAAATATGGAAGATGGAATATTGTAGCCATTTTAAAAACTAAAGAAACATTTTTATCAAGTTCTATTAGCAAACAGCATACCCTGATCAGATATGAGCCATCTGATCTTGGTCTACTCTGTTTGCAGATGTGTAAAAAGGTATTTATATGAAGGAAAGGGTTAAAGAGGTTTGACGAAGAAGTAACAATTTTAGTATTTGAATATGCGCCTTTATCTATTGCTCTGCAATTGAATAGGCAATTTGCAATTTTTCCAGCTGTTGTAGAGTCTGATGATGATAGACCAATGGATGAGATTATTCAGAAATCACCAGAGAGTGTGGTCATTGTCAAGAAATCACCTTCAGTGAAACTCCAAGCCAAGAAAAAGCTAACAGGGGTGGCAGGGTTACGCATGTACAAGCGGAAGATGAGATGTAAAAAGTGTCCAGGCTGTCTCGTCAAAGACTGTGGGAAGTGCAAGCACTGTTTGTAAGTTTTTGACAAAGGAACTTGGGATTGTGCTGTCTGTTTAGTGTTTTGTTTGCTGATGGAATTCTACATTTTCTGCCATATCCAAAATATGTGTTCTTATGCCATTGAGCCATCTGACCAGGGTCTGCTGTGTTTACTTATGAAATTATAATAGACCTGAGTTTACAGTTACTAAAAACAGAATTTTTCACGCATTTGCAAACAGAGTAGACCCAGATCAGACGGCTCCTAGAGGAGCCGTCTGATCAATGTCTGCTCTGTTTGCAAATAAAATTCGATAGATCTGTTTCTATACTTTCTAAAATGTCTACAATGTTCCACAACCATATTTCTTTATAAATATTTTGTTAATGAATATTCAGTAGGTATTGAAATTTGGCCTAAATACAGAACAGGGAAAGGGTTAAATTGTTGAATGCCACTATAAAAATTCAGCAAGTAAATATTCATGATGTCATTATCTCTTTCATAAATATGAAAAAGGGAAAGGGTTAGTTTGTTACATGAATATTCCTAAGTAGGTAGTTATGTTACAAGGACCAACATTTTTTTTTTCAATTATCTACCTATCTTGGTTGAGTTTTTTATACCCCTACAAACAAAGAGGGGGGGGGGGGGGGGGTGATAGGAGTCGGCTTGGCGGTTGGTCCATTGGACCTTCTGTTGACTTTTGTATCCACACGGTTTCTCAGTAACTGCTGACCGGTATCCAATGGAACTTGACATGATGCTTTATTATAAAGAGGACATGTGCATCTAATTATAGTTTTCCAGCTGATTGATTTTCTTACAAAGTTATGCCCCTTTGTTTAGAAATTTTGTGTTGGTCTGGCTGTTGACTTTTTATTCCGCAGGGTTTCTCAGCGACTGCTTACTGGAATTGTATGAAACTTAATATGATACTTTATTATGAAGAGGACATGCACATCCAATAATGGTTTATCTATTTGCTTACAGAGTTATGCCCCTTTGAATTTTGGTCTGTTGGTTGGTCTGTTGACTTTATTTCTATGCAGTTTCTCAGCAACTGCTGACTGGAATCCAATGAAGCTTGACATGATGCTTTGTTATAAAGCATCCAATTATAGTTTTCCAGCTGATTGATTTTCTTACAATGTTATGCCCCCTTGTTAGCTCACCTGAGCAAAGCTCAGGGTGAGCTTTTGGGATACTTGAATGTCCGGCGTGCGTCGTCCGTCGTGCGTCGTCCGTCGTCAACAATTTGCTTGTGAACACTCTAGTGGTCACAATTGTAGTCCAATCTTCATGAAACTTGGTCAGAATGAATGTCTTGATAAAATCTCGGACAAGTTCGAAAGTGGGTCAAGTTGGGTTAAAAACTAGGTCACTAGGTCAAATAGTAGGAAAACCTTGTGAACCCTCTACAGGTCAAATTTTTAGCCCAATTTTCATGAAACTTGGTCAGAATGATTGTCTTGATAAAATCTCGGAGGAGTTTGAAAAATGGGTTATGTGGGGTAAAAAACTAGGTCACTAGGTCAAACAGTAGAAAAACCTTGTGAACACTCTAGTGGTCACAATTTTAGTCCAATCTTCATGAAACTTGGTCAGAATGAATGTCTTGATAAAATCTTGGACGAGTTTGAAAGTGGGTCAAGTGGAGTCAAAAACTAGGTCACTAGGTCAAACAGTAGAAAAACCTTGTGAACACTCTAGTGGTCACAATTTTAGTCCAATCTTCATGAAACTTGGTCAGAATGAATGTCTTGATAAAATCTTGGACGAGGTTGAAAGTGGGTCAAGTGGAGTTAAAACTAGGTCACTAGGTCAAACAGTAGAAAAACCTTGTGAACACCCTAGTGGTCACATTTTTTGTCCAATCTTCATGAAACTTAGTCATAATGATTGTCTTGATAAAATCTCAAACGAGTTTGAAAGTGGGTTATGTGGGGTTAAAAACTAGGTCACTAGGTCAAATAGTTGGAAAACCTTGTGAACACTCTAGAGGTTACATTTATAGCCAAATCTTCATGAAAATTCTTCAGAATGATTGTCCTTATAAAATCTTGGACAAGTTTGAAAGTGGGTTATGTGAGGTCAAAAAGTAGGGTCACTGGGTCATATCTTATAGAAATCTAGTTTACACTCCAGTGGCCACATTTTTAGCCCAGTTTTCCTCAAACTTTCTCAGAGTGTTTGTCTTGGTGATATCAAGGTTGAGTGTGATCATGGGTTGGGTGGGAATAAAAAGTAGGTCACTAGGTTAAATCTTTGAAAAAATACTTTAGAGGGCACATTTTAGCCCAATCTTCATTGGTCAGAATCATTGTCTTGATCAAATCAATAGACTAAATTTTTGAAACTCTTGTTCTGCAGAACCACTGCTCATGATTCACTGCTCGTGATCCACTATCAACATTGTTTATATATTGCCCCTAAGGTCAATATTGACCCTAACCATGGGCTACCCAGCAAAAATCTTAAATCTATAGTAATCAGGTGAGCGATTAAGGGCCATCTTGGCCCTCTTGTTTAAAATTTTTGTGTTTGTCAATTTCCTTTTTTCTGTGCAGTTTCTCAATAACTGCTGACTGGAATCCAATAAAACTTGACATGATGCTTTATCATAAGAAAACTTATGTATCCACTAATAGTCTTCTTACAGAGTTATGCCCCTTTGAAGTTTGGTCGATCGGTCGGTCTGTTGACTTTTTTGCACAGTTTCTCAGCAACTGCAGCCTGGAATCCAATGAAATTTGACATGATGCTTTATCATAAGGGGGACATGTGCATCCAATTAGAGTTTTCAAGCTGATCGATTTTCTTAGAAAGTTATGCCCCGTTGTTTAAAAGTTTTGTGTTGGTCTGTCTGTTGACTTTTATTTCGCGCTGTTTCTCAGCAACTGCTGACTGGAATCGTTTGAAACTTGACATGATACTTTATCATGAAGGGTAGATGCACATCCAATATATAAATAGTGTTTAAAGTTTTATCCATTTTCTTACAGAGTTATGCCCCTTCGAATTACACAAAGTTTTTACTTATGACAGTCGCGTTTGTGGGAGGTATTAATCACCTTCAGTGATAGTTCTAGTTTTCTTGTGTAATACTTAGCACACCACTGTAGAGTGTGTTGTTGATTTTTTCCCGTCATTCTACTGTTTATTTCAGGGATAAAACAAAGTTTGGTGGGCCAGACACTATTAGGAAAGCTTGCATGTAAGTTTCCACAGACTTGTTATATATTTCTTTTCATTAATGATTTTGCTTTTGCAGAGATCGTCCAAAATTTGGTGGCCGAGGGGTGCTGAAAAAAGGCTGTATGTAAGTTGATACAAATCAATTTTCATAAGATGGGGTTAAGAAGTTTTGGTAAAGCATTTAGCCTTTGACCAATTTATATGCCTGTATCTAAGCTAGATGTATTGTTAGAAAGTGATGGCTGATGGGCAGCTTCACTTTACTTTGTCTGCTCTTGAAATGATTTACTTTAGATGTTTACCAAACTTTTTTTAATCCTTTACTTCATAGATGAGCATTTTAACATATTTGCAAACAGAGTAGACTCAGAATAGACAACTCCTATAGGAGCTGTCTGATCAAGGTCTGGTCTGTTGGCTTGTGAAATGATATAGATCTGGGTCCATGCTTATAAAACTTGTAGTTGAGTCTGAGTTCGTTCTCAAATTTTTGATTGGTCAGATTTGAGCCTTTGGCTCAAATCTGACCAATCAAAAGCTTGTGAACGAACTCAGACTCAACTAAAAAACTTTATAAGCATGGACCCAGATTCTTCAGTTTCTTTCATGGTCAAAATTCCCTGTGGAAATGTTGCCATTAACTAAAATAATCTTGTTGCTATTCATAATGCCCTATTTCATACATGAATATTCATTTGGTGAAGGGTTACATGTTCATAACAATATGTTTATACATTGTATATATATATCAGAGGGGCATTTAAGATTTCTAAATTTTCAAGAAAAACCTCACCAAACCCTATTTTGTAACCACTCTTTAGAATTGTCTCGAAGCTAAAGAGTGGTCACAAAATAGGGTTGGTGGAGAAATGACAATTTTAATATTTGAGTATGTGCATTTATCAGTTGCTCTGTATAAACCTCTCTTAACCGGCCGTTAAATTTAGTATGAATATCGGTCTTGGAGACAGGTGGCAGCTTAATGCAGGGTGAAAGTCATGCAGAAAGCTCCTAGAGGAGCTTTCTGCATGACTTTCACCCTGCATTAAGCAGCCACCTGCCTAAAAGTGTCTAAATTCTTATCTACTAGAATTCCGGTTAAGAGAGGTTTTACTGTATATATATATATATATGTATAGTCATAATGTCCCTGACCAAGTACAATATTCATATCGCTTTTGTGACTCCAAACTTATGCATATTGAATTGTGACAACTTTACATTATTTTACATTGTACATTCTCTAACTTTTTGTAATCTATCATAAAAATCAATCTTATGTATCAAACATACTCATTTCGATGTACATGTAGGTAAGTGATTACAATTTTGATGTACATGTAGGTAAGTGATTACACAGTTGACATTCTCTTTCATGTTTTTTTAACTTTCGACTTTGCTGTATAATCTTTTGTTGTGAACTCCTTTCAAATATTCTATTAAAGCATAGTTCTGAAATCGATTTTGAGTTTCACCAAACATGTCCGTTGGTTTTCATAGTTTTCTGTCTCGTCAAAACTTTCTAAGGATTTAGCAGTATTCAGATATTGATGGTATTTAGATGAGTACATATATACCGTGGGAAAATGGGCAGTAAGCATTATTTTAATGATATGAATATCTGTATCACTTCTGGTGTTGATTTATTAAGTGAGAATAGGCATAGCTGCTTACTAGAAGCCTGCTGCTGTTCAGATGTGACAACTGAAAGTAATTAAGCTTTGTGCTAAGGATGTATATTTGTAATGAAAGCTTTGTACATGTACTAAGGATGTCCTTTCTTGGTTTTCCATTAAACAAGTGTTTTTCAGATTTGATCTGTTTTGCTGTATGTCTATCAATTCAACAGTGTGATTACCAACCTACATTAAGTTTAAAATTAACCCTTTCCCTGTTCTATATTTAGTCCAAATTTCAATACCTACTGAATATTCATGGAAAAAATAGTTATAATGAAACATGGAAGGTGGAACATTGTAGCCATTTTAGAAAGAAAAGAAACAGATCTTTCCAATTCAACTAGCAAACAGAGTAGACCCTGATCAGACGGCTCCTCTAGGAGCCGTCTGATCTGGGTCTACTTTGTTTGCAAATGCGTGAAAACACATTTATATGAAGGAAAGGGTTAAGATCAAGTAAAAGAAATTCACTCAGTTTGGAGAAGAAAAAAAAGATGCTAAAGAGATTGCAAGGTCAAGGAGAAACTATTGTTTTTCAAAATATTGTGACCTAATGACCGACAAGTTGTTGTATAATGCAAAAAGTTGTTTTCCTTATAATTTTTATAGAATGTTTTGTTTCCGTGTTTCACAGTAAGCGAGTATGTTCCAATCCACTCATCCGGAGGAATACCACTTCAGCTTTTATTAACCCTAAAGACAGTGGCACAGAGTCCAATGCAGACTCCCTTCACAGCAGTCCAGACAAAAGCAGAATACCAAATGTTACTGTAACTGTTCAGAAACCAGGAATTGAAAGTGAGGATGAATCTCTTGTACCAGGAGCGGAGAACTCTCCTGTGAAAATGACAGGGCTTGAATCTCAGGCTGGTACACTAGTTGAAGACCAGATTCAGGCAGGGAGAGCAAACAGGAATCAAGCATCTGGTATACAAGTGCAGAGACTAGGGAGAGGGTCTGAGGTACGAGCCCTGGATTTTGATTCATTGCCAACAGTCCAGCTTGAGAGAGTAGGTACAAGAAGGCAGCCAGGGAAGATCAGCTCCAAGTTAATGAAGAAACAAGAGTTTCAGCAGAAATTTGCCAAAGCTCCCGGAAATGTATGTATTGTGAAATTGTTCATTAATTATATTTTTTTGACATAAAAGGACTTAATAATTTGGTTACTCTTCATCTAAATATTGACTCCTTTTCATTTCTATTATGCTTTTTATGCCGAACAAATTTAAGGAAGAAAATGTAAGAGTCACCATGATCGGTTTGTTTATTTTCTTTTCCAAGTTATTTCTTGTAACTACTGACAGGATTTCAACAACACTTTGTAGTAAGGTTTATCTTCGAATGGAGATGCGCATATTGTTACAGCATTCTGGTTGGATAATTTTTCTTTGAGTCATAACCCCTTGATTATTTAAAATAGTGTATAGCCTGACAAAGTGCTTGTGTTGGGGGTATTAACCCTCTGAATGTGGGAAACGAAGGATGAATTTTCATATGGACTCTTCCGAAATTCAAACAGGTCAAGCTGAGTATTCGGGGATTTTTTTTTTAAAGAAAAGTGTAACGTGACAAACAGTGCAGACCCTGATATGAGGGTTCCTAGGAACCTTCTCATCTGGATCTACACTGTTTGCAAAGGGCATTAGTGACTTTTTCCAGCACAGAAAGGGTTAACTAAACATGACTTTACTGTGCTCTTTCAAAACATCCAGTATGCTTAGAGTTAAAGTCCATGTCATAGAGTATACCACACTTATGTTCTGTGGACAAAATTTTAGTTAATTTCAAAACACACAGATCCCAATGTGATACCGAGTGACTCAGTTTCACATCAAGACCCAAACTGACTGTCAGGTTCTTACCCCTTTCCTCCATAGATACGCCTTTCTACGCCTCTGTAATAGTCACTTCTTGAAACCATTGTGATAAATAGAGCATTTGCTCCATAGGAGCAAATGCTCTATTTATTACAATGGTTTCAATACTACATAATTCTAACATTTTCCTTTTCTCTAGCAAATGCTCCTTTTCGGTAGATTCATTCAAAGAGGTTGGGTCTAAAAATAGCCTATGGAGGAATGGGTTAATTCTCCCAAAGGGTGTAGTGATGATAGTTTGCACTAAGTCTACCAAATCATAATGTAATTGCAGGCTGCCATGTGTTTGTTTCAGAATGATGCTCAGTGTTACCCGGTGTCTCTGCAGTATGTTTTACCGACCTCCAGGCAGTGGGGCGGCATCCAGAGCCAGCCTAGATATCACCCAATTAAAGTGGACTTCAAGGTAAACCTATCCTGAGTTTTGTACAAATTTTCTGACATTTAGCTTTCTGTGGGCTGGAAATGAATAATGATTGTGAACCATTGCAAACAGTTTGGCTCCAGGTGAGACGTCGACTGACTTGACATCTCATTGGGATCCAGCTGTTTTGAGAGAGATTGTGTCTTGAAAAGAAGTGGAAAAAGTTTTTTTCCGGAAATCTGCATCAGGTGGCATTTTCAGTCAACCAAAAATAGGTACTAGATGAGCAATAGGTAAAGATGTGTAATCAAATACTAAAATCAACATTTCTCCGCCAAACCCTATATTGTGACCACTCTTTAGAATTGTCTCGAAGAGACGATTCAAGATTTGTCACAACATTGGGCATGGTTAAGAAATTATTGTTGTAATGTTTTAATTTACACCATCTTAAATGGGCCTCTGTTCTAGGCCAAGTTATCTTGATGAGTACAGTTAGATGCATGATGTTTTCATTTTGACCTTTGTTATGTATAAAGCTTGGGTCAGGAATAAATGCTACATCTTTATGACACATGATTCAAGTTGGAGAAAAAGTAACTGTTAGGATACTCTTTACTTGATCTGGTAGCCCTTTACTTGATAACGGCACATATTTATACATTTGCAAACCAAGTAGAAACATACTATAGCTACTGTGGGTACTGTTTGGTAGTCTTTTTGTCTTCCAATTTTTCAGAAGTTATCTTGCACACATGTTCTTGTTTCCAACATAGATACTTAAAAAGGAGGCCCAGGCTGTCTGATCAGGGTCGGATGATCTCTTTGCTTATGAAATAATACCTGATTCAACAACTTGTGCCATGGTAAAAAATTCCTCAATTCATGATTTCAGCTATTAAAGTAGTATTCATACGTTCCTTATATCTCACACGAATATTCAGGAGGGTAAAGGCTAATTCTTTGAATGTTAATGAAGAAATTTGTGATAAACAGTTTTGAATCCAGAGAGATGCTGAGTAATTTTATGTCTCATCATGATCCAAACTTGCACCTAAGAAAAGGTTTGAAAATTTCGGGAGCAACGCTCTAGTTTTTGGGTGTATGTGTCTGTTACAGTGACAGCTCTTGTATGTGTTCTAGGCGGCCTGTGACATCAACTCGGTGTGGACATATGGACTGGCTCTGACTATGTCAGCAGCAATGAGTGTGAGGGCCCTGTGTTTCCTTTGTGGCAGTGCTGGAAAACATGAGGTAAGTCATGTCTTGATTGATCTTGATGATTTTCCCACCATAAGCAAAATATTGAAAATATTGTTTATTCTGGACCAGAGCTGCAGATAAAGAAGCATATTAAGAAGGAACTCTGTGTATTATGTTTTATATTTCTCTGCCAAATCCTATTTTGCTACTACTCAATAGAATTGTCTCGGAGGTTTGGCTGAGAAATCACCACACTTCTGCTAGCAGGCAATGCACATGTTCTTTTGAACATATTTGTTTTAACCCATTCCCTGTTTGAACATATTTGTTTTAAACAAGTTAGTTTTGCAGATGTAAGTTAGTTCGATTAAAAAATGAGCATTTGCTTTGGCGTCAAATAAAACTGTTAAGCTGTAAAGTTATTTATATAAGTTACTCTTCAGAGGTCCAGATAAGATGCTTGAATTAAAACTTTAAAAAGAATAGCTCCTTTATTTCTCCACCAAACCCTATGCTGTGACTACTATTTAGAATTGTCTCTTCAAAACGATTCTGAACAGTGATCACAACATAGGGTATTACGGAGAAATGAAGATTGTATTATTTGAATATGCACCTGATTCTGTTTTTATTTCAGTTGATCTACTGTAGCATATGCTGTGAGCCATTCCATGAGTTCTGCCTTGAGGAGGACGAGAGGCCCACCCAGGACCACTTTGATGACTGGTGCTGCTCTAAGTGCCAGTATTGTCATGTCTGTGGCAGACAAAACCATGTAAGACTTGTCTGTATTGAGCTGATCTTATATAGGATATAACAGAGGCATAGATAAGAGGGGTAAAATAAACATGTTTTCAAGAATAGCTCCTTTCAGAGCTGCAGATAAAGGTGCATACCAAAATATTAAAATCGTCATTTCTCCACTAACCCCTATACTGTGACCACTCTTTAGAACCGTCTCTTTGAGACGATTTTAAAGAGTGGTCACAGTATAGGGGTTTGTGGAGAAATAAAGAAGTTATCCTTGAAAATGTTTTAATTTACGCATCTTATCTGGACATACAGTAAAACTTGACCTAACGGTCACCTTAGATGAACGGTCACCTCGTCTAAACGGTCAGTTTGAAATCCTCCTGACGAAAATCAGTCTATAATGCACCTGTTTTAGACGGTCACCTTCCTTCCGCGGCCAGCGGCCACCATATTTCATCCCAAACCCTATATTTCGACCCCATTAGACGGCCAGCAGACAGTCTGGCGTCCAGTTTGAAATGTGTGAAAACCCAATACACAGCCAGTTGACATATGTCAAAATGGAGATAATGCATCGTAACTTTCCAACATTACGGAAATCGCCGATCGAAATATCGTGACCGCTTCGGAAACTTCCGTTGTGTCGGGAAAGTGCATAGATTGGCCGCTTCGGTGTTTTTCGTTATGTCGGAAGTGAACGAAAAAAACAAGCGTTGACCTTGGCCTTAGGGCAAGATCATAATCAATGGCCTGATAATCCTTTTAACTCCTTTACCTGTTATAAATATGCAAATATGGTGGTGTTGAGAAGTTTGTCTGAACGTTACAGAATCAAAAGAGATAACATCAAAACAAAATATTCACGCCTTTTCCAAACGTAAGTTCCTCACGTCAGAGAATCGAGTGAAGTGTAGACATGTACGTTTGTATTTCCGGATGTGTCGAATGATTCTGCCTGATGTTTATTTTTTGTTTTGTGCATGCAATTTACAGTACATGTTGTATTTTACCTGTATTTAAAAGGATAAAATACATAATCTTTTGGATAAGGCATTAAAGTACATGTAGATATATTTTGCGTTTGTCTGACCAAACAGAAAAATCTCCCAAAATATCCACCCCTCGATTAAGTGGTCACCTCGCTTAAGCGGTCAATTTGGCCGCTTCCCTTGACTGGCCGCTTAACACAGGTTTTACTGTATGTCCTTTATTTCTCAAACAGAACCTATGCTGTAGCCACTCTTTACAGCTGTCTTGAAGAGAGAATTATAAAGAATGGTCTCAACAGAGAGTTTGGAGAAAAAACATTTTAATTATTTGAAATAAACTTGTTATCTATGGGTCTGGTGAAACCTCTAGAGGAACTGCTGAGGTAATTCCGAGTCTTTAACCCTTTCCTCCTTGTAAATGTGTTTTCACGCATCTGCAAACAGAGTAGACCCAGATCAGACGGCTCCTATAGGAGCCGTCTGATCTGGTCTGCTCTGTTTTCTTATGGAATTTGATAGGTCTGTTTCTTTTGTTTCTAAAATGACTACAATGTTCCAACTTCCACGTTTCATTGTAACTATTTTGTTCATGAATATTCAGTAGGTATTGAAATTTGAAATAAACATAGAACAGGGAAAGGGTTAAGACAAATCCTAGGTATATAGATACATGTTTATCCTGCTATTCTTGACCAGATTAGCATTTGCAAACAGCTTGGATCCAGATGAGATGTTGAGTAATTTGGCAATACTAATATAAGGTCCCAAGCTGTTTTTTATCCCTTTCCCTGTTTTATGTTTATTACAAATTTCAATACCTAATGAATACTCATTAACAAAGTAGTCATAAAGACACATGGAAGGTGTGACATTGCAGGCAATTTAGAAAGCAAAGAAACAAATCTATCAATTCCATTAGCAAACAGAGCAGACCCTGATCAGACGGCTCCTCTAGGAGCCGTCTGATCTGGGTCTACTCTGTTTGCAAATGCGTGAAAACACGTTTGTATGAGGGAAAGGGTTAAGGCTTGATTGGATCAGAAGTTAATATTCCACCAAAACTGTAGTAGAAATATTTCATAGGGTGGTAAGAGTTAAGTGACAGCTGTATAAAGGTGTAACTGTATGTACAAGACTAACACTTTTCTTGCTATCAGAGTGGATGTTTTTTAAAATCAACATGTTCACTTGTAGACAGTTGATTTAATGGCTGTTTGGAAACATGACAAACATACACAGTTTTTGTCCTGATTAGATATAATAACCCAGTTGAGCATTTTTACAGATTTGTGTCTCATTTTTATGTGAGACAAGCAGAGGCATCATTAGTGGTTATGTTCTTGTATTCCAAATACGGTATCATATTTATCTCTTTACCACTTAAAGACACTTTTCAATGCCTTTGCAAACAGAGTAGTCCCAGATCAGACAACTCTTGTAGGAGCTGTCTAATCAGTGTCTGCTCTGTTTGCTTATAGAATTACTGAAGTTTCTGTCATGACTAAAATTTCCCTTGTTTTGGTACCATTTTAAACAAAATTATTTAATGAATATTCATGAGTCGAAGGGTTAAAAGAGTGATTATTTGCTGTTTTCTCAGCTGCTGCAATGTGACCGGTGCCAGAACACATACCATCCAGGATGCCTGGGTCCAAACTATCCCACAAGACCGTCCAAAAAGAAAAATATATGGGTAACTATGAGACTGAACACAGAGTAACAGCTAAACTGCATATTTGAGTGATTACTCAATAGAAATTTGTCTTATACTCAATTACTTACAGTGTTCCCGTTTATGTCGTAATCATATCTAAATACGCACCGAAAATCGTTGGAACGCAAAATAGTCAAGTACGTTGCGTCCATGGGACGCAAAATCAATGATCGAAATTTTAACGATTTAAATGAATCCAGGTAATTTTAACAACTGAAACTCAGTCTTACATCAATCCAGATCAATAAACAAAGTGAATCTCACTCCGTTTTCTTGACATTTTTTCCGAAATTGCAATGCATCTATTAATATAGAGTCCTGGGTTATTCCAGGTACGTAGGAGGGCACCTGTATTGACTGGTTACGATTTCCACCCTAATGTCAGCATCTAAAATTTATGTAATTCTACGAGAACCGTTCTGTCGCGTAGTAATGACATTTGGGTGCTGAAAAAAAGATGGCGTCTGCTAGTAAAAAGTTGAACACGCCAGGAACTTTAAAGCGTTATGGGTGCAAGACCGAGAGTTTAAAGACTTGTAAGTAAATGATGTTAGCCCTGAAACCAATAGCATTACCATGTGATGCTTTGTATGCACTGAAAATGAAGTGAAAACCGCTTTTACGTACCAGTGGATACAGTGATGCTCAGCTCAGTTCACTCAAACGATGCTCATCGTCGTGCACTTCAAATCAAAGCATCAAGAAATACCTTATTATACAGTGCTTGTAACACTTATCTTTTTATGCCCCCATAGACGATAGTCGGGGGGCATATTGTTTTTGCCCTGTCTGTCTGTCTGTTTGTCTGTTTGTTTGTCAGCAACTTTAACATTGGTCATAACTTTTGAGCCAGTATAGATAGAGACTTGATATTTGGCATACATATGTATCTCATGAAGCCGCACATTTTGAGGGGTGACGTGTCAAGGTCAAGGTCATCCTTCAAGGTCAGAGGCCAAATATATGGGTCAAATCGCCGACTTTAACATTGGCCATAACTTTTGGACCAGTAGAGATAGAGACTTGATATTTGGCATGCTTGTGTATCTCATGAGGCTGCACATTTTGAGGGGTGACATGTCAAGGTCAAGGTCATCCTTCAAGGTCAGAGGTCAAATATATGAGGGGGCATAGTGTTTCACAAACACATCTTGTTTATGTTAAATGATACATCAGTGTAAGTCTTAAATAGTTTTACCCCTTTACATTTAATGGTGCAAAAAATCTCCATTACAAAAGCAGGAGTGAAATTATCTGGGACTCAGTTGTATTTGCTTGGGACGCAACTTTTGCTGATGCCCTGGGTCCCAGGGACTCAGTAAAATTCAATCCTTATGAGAACACTGACTTAGGTATCAGTGAGTAACGAAACTCAATGAAAATTATGAATACTTTGTAAGATCTGAGCATGTGTAAAGCACCATAATATTTCGGCCAAATCTGACCCAACAGATCTATCATCAGTTTAATATTTAACCATAAAATGTAGGTTTTATTGTATTGCATCCATTCCAAACTGAATACGTCTGTGACTATTCAGTTCTTGGACACATTTTATATGACAGTAAGCATCATTTGTTATACTTAGTCTAACTAGTCTCTGATTACTTTAACTATAGATGATAGAGGAAGTACAGAAGTTTTAGTAGCAAAACATGTTACCTGCTGTGAAATCTGCCTTAGGCTATTATTATTTACCTCATGACCAAAATAAATAAGTCCCGTAAGTTTACTTATAAAAATCTAATTTTAAGTACTCATTTTATTTTGTTGGATACTCAATTACTTTTCAAGCTGAGGAGTAATACTCAAATGATCTATGAACCTTATCTGTTGGTCTGCATAATGAAGTTTCAAAAGAATGGAAGAAATAATATAATCTTCATGGGAATTCATCAAAATTTTCGCTAATGTATAAAAAGAAGTGACAACCAGCTAAATAGCAAACTAGTGAGAAGCCAGGCAATCTTGTAGTTAGCAATTACTGGTCTGAAGAAAAAAAAAGTGACTACCTTCTTTCAGATTTCCTCCTTTCAACCCTTTTGAATTTTCGTGTAAGAAATAATGACATGAAAATTTATTAGATTATTTTTTATAATTGTATATGACATAGGGCACTTTGGCTACCACTAGTCTTAAATTCCCATAACTGTTGAGTGACAGAGCGGCTTTACTGTATTGCTATTATTTTATTCAAATATGTTAAAATATTTTAGGTATGTACGAAGTGTGTCAAATGTAAAAGTTGTGGAGCAACCACACCAGGATCATCGTCAAAGGCCACATGGACTTATGATTTCTCCCTGTGTTATGAGTGTGGGTTACTGATGGACAAGGGGAACTTCTGTCCTATCTGCCACAAGTGTTACTCCGACGATGACTGGGAGTCTAAGATGATCCAGTGTAACATGTGTGAGAGCTGGGTACACTCTCGCTGTGAAGGACTCACAGGTAATACTTTAAATCTTTCACTCGACGAGTATTCATGTAAGAAATAATGACACCATGGATATTAATTACATATTTGTTATAATAGTACATGGACACAGGAGCTATTGGCCATGGCAGAAACTAGAATCATATCTGTATTATATCATAAACAAACAAACCAGACCCAGATCATAGGAGAAGCCTGATCTTGGTTACTCTCTTTGCAAAGGCAAAAGGTTCCCTCTACTCCATAGGTACATGATTTAACTGTTTGCAAAATGTAGGAGCTGTCTGATCAGGGTCTGCTGTGTTTGTTTCTGGAATAATATAGATCAAATCTGATCCTTCAGTTTCTAAGATGACTTTTCTAACATTGATCAAGTTATCCCAAGGTTTGTACAGTACAAAACATGATGGCATGGCTCATGTATACTTGCAGATGAGATGTACGAGATTTTATCATACCTGCCTGAGGACTTGTCTTTCTACTGCCGAAACTGCCACCCTCACGGCTGTCCAGAGTGGGAGAGGACCCTGAAACATGAGCTGCAGCTGGGACTAGAGAGCATTTTACATACCCTCATCCTCACAAAGTCTGCCCAGTACATACTCAAACATGAAAAGGTAACATAGCAATGGCTGGAAATTATTGAGCCATGAAATAAGAAATGGTAATTTAGTTTGATGAATTTTCTTGGCAAACTATGTCTATTATGAATATTTATTCAACACTTAACCCTTTCCCTCATATAAACGTGTTTTCACGCAATTGCAAACAGAATAGACCCAGATCAGACGGCTCCTAGAGGAGCCGTCTGATCAGGGTCTACTCTGTTTGCTTATGGAATTTGATAGACCTGTTTCTTTACTGTCTAAAATGGCTACAATATTCCACCTTCCATATTTCATTATAACCATTTTGTCCATGGATATTCAGTAGGTATTGAAATTTGTAATAAACATAGAACAGGGAAAGGGTTAAATGAAACATATAGAATAATGAAATGTATTGTCTTGTTAAACAGTAGAGAATCAGATATATAACATACAAGTAAGCAGAGAATCAGATCCATTACTGTGTTCACCTAGGTGTATAAAGATGGGACACAAACGGTTTATAATAAAATCAAACATATAAGTAAACAGGGCAGATACTAATCAGCTGGCTCCTACAGGAGCTGTGTCATCTGGGTCTACACTTTGCATATGTGTGTAAAGGTGGGATTAACAAATAAAAGGTTTATAGTAAAAGTGGATTCCCAGATTAGTCTGCATTTTTTGCATCTGGTTCTATTATTATTGCTTGACAAACAGTATGGAACCTGGTCAAAGGCCAAATTTCCAAAGAGGTACTCATGCAAGAAATATGATGGCACATGAACACAGAAACTTTTGGCTATGGATAGAAACTAGAATAATATTTGTATTATTTCATAAGCAAACAGAGCAGACCCAGATCAGATGGCTCCTGTAGGAGCCATCTCATCAGGGTCTACTCTGTTTGGAAAGGCGTAGAAAGGCGTATTTGTGGAGTAAAGGGTTAATGGCAGATGGTTATGCTGAATGCTGCTGTAGAAGCTTTCTACATTACTTTAGTTAAGCAACCATTTGCTACTATAGATGGTTATATCTGTTCATAATGTGGTCAGTTTACTGTGTATGCAGTTTTATCAAATGTCTGTTAATCGTCAAGATTAGACAGGTACAGGTTTATATTATGGCGAGTCAAACTTAATTGACACAACTTATTTTCACAGTTTTTCCAGTAGATTAACTTTAATAACCCATTCCCTCATATTGACGCCTTTTGACGCCTCTGCAAAAGTCACCTGTTGAAACCATTGTGATAAATAGAGCATTTGCTCCTATAGGAGCAAATGCTCTATTTATCACAATGGTTTAAGAACTACAGAATTCTAAAATTGTCCTTTTCTCTGGTTAATGCTCCTTTTCGGTAGATTTATTCAAAGCGGTTGGATCTAAAAATAGCCTATGAGGTAATGGGTTAACCCTTAGTGTGCCCTAAAGGAGCGGTTTGATCAGGGTCTGCACTGCTTGAATATCATTTTCTTAATTATTATTTAGAAAGGGAGGAGCCAGTTTTAATTATTTAGCAGATTAATTGTCATTTTATATTGAATATATCTTGCCCCAAATTATTCCATAACATTATCTTTCTGTACTCTCAGATGCAATCACCACAGAAAATAGCATCTCGTCATAAACCAGGCAGTTCTGAAAGTCCTACGGATCTACAAAAACAGGAAGAAGAAACTACTGACAGTGCAGGTGTGAAGCACAATAACAAACATACTGACAAGTCTGTGGTGAATATTGTTGATCTAACTGACACAAAAACGTCTGATATAGAGAAAAGCAGTCTTGATGGCGGTACTGGTTGTGAAAACTTGAAAGATACTGGTAGTAATGTTTGTAAGACGGAGGATGGTAATTTGATTGGTGAAATCAGCCAAAAGGTTTGTGAACAAGACACAAATGTTAGTACTAAAGGGAAGAGTGTAGAGACCGATAAAGGTACATATGTTGAACGGAGAGGTTCAGAGCAAGTCTGTGATATTGAGAATAGGATGGAGGTGGATGAAGAAAAGGAGACTAAAAGTATCTGTGATAAATCTTTGAATGTTTGTGATAGCAACAGAGAAATGGTAGAACATGTATTAGAAACGGAGAAGGAGTTTGTAGGGCATAGCGACACTGCTGAGAATCATCAGAAAACATTGCAAGAGAAAAGTGAAGAAAGAACTTCATGTGAAATGACAAGTAGGTCAATTCTAAAGGGCTGCAAGTTATTTAAAGGTAATATCAGAGTAATGCATGCTCCAGGAAACACTACAACACAAACAAAAGGGGAAGTAGATACTGAACTACTAATTCAGAAAATAGAAAAATCAAAAAGTGAAAATGAACCACCTTGTGAATTTAAAGTAGATGGAAGTGAAATGATAAATACTTGTGTTACTGTGTCTAAGTCTGCCACTGTTTTACCTAAAAAGACGTTGTCAGTACACTTCAAAGAAGATGATTCAGACATAAAAAGGGAGAAAACTCCTGAGTTTGAACCAGAAGAAATCCATCCGAAGGACCTCATGTCAATGGCAGGCAAAATGAAGGAGGGATGTTACAAAAGTGTGGTGAGTGGATAACTTTGTTCAAGATGCTTTGTGCTTGTTGCAACAACATTGGTACTTATACATTTGCAAACAGTGTGTTACCAAGGTACTTTCCATTTCAATATACTGTCACTGAATTTGAATTGAGATTGTTTTTCATTTCGAGTCAAACTGAACTTAACTTTACTTCATTTGATCGTGGCGTTTTTTACGAACTCCCATGCTAGATATCACTCAATGCCATGCAGTAACAAGGAAGAAAACTCAAAAAAATTTCTACATGCTAATTCGATCAGCTGTTTCTTTGCAAATGGTGGCGGCATGTATGGATAGTGGAGCGTATCATTTTTCAACTGGGGTTAATTGCATACTAAATGATGTTATTTTGTCAAATGTTCCACTCGATGTCTTTCGTCCGCCAATGGCATCTTAAAATGAACATGTTTACAATGGGAAAACATTGTTTTTAGGCCTGAAATCTTTATTTAAAGATGAATTCAAGGGAAACTCGGAAGGGAAGTTCGTGAAAAACTATGTTACAAGTGGTTTAAATTTGATCGCAATCCGGTAAGAAATAAAAAAAAAATCTCGATTCAAATTCAGTGACAAAGTGGATTGAAATGGACAGTAGTGGCTTTATCGCGAATCTTGTGTTCCTTTTTGCGAAATGTTTTGATCTAGATGATACGCAGAGTAACTCGGTGTCTCATAATGATTTAAACTGTTTGATACTATGATATTGATTTTTTGGAACAAAAAGAAAGAAAATTGAAGGATAAGGATTGAAGCAGATTACATTTTTTTTTAAAGTCTTCTTTGAAATTTGATGCAGACAAAAAGTTTTGCAGAAGACTGCAGAGCGACAGATAAAGGTGTGTACTCAAATCAAAAAAGTCATTTCTCCACCAAACCCTATATTGTGACCATTCTTTAGAGACAATTCTAAAGAGGGGTCACAGCATAGGGTTTGGTGGAGAAATAAAGGAGTAACTGGACCTCTGAGACTGGTGATTTGTTCAGCATTCTGAAAATAGGTGTTATATCTCTTCCTCCATTGTCATCCAGGGAAAAGGATTGTCATTTGCAAACTGTAGATCCAGATCATTTTGAATGTAGTCGAGGCTTTTGATCAGTGTCTACAGTTTGCTACTCATCAACATTTTCAGCATGCTTGTTGCAAATGCTGCATTTCAGATCAGATGCACGTTTCAATGTGTTAGTTTTCCTTTGTGTGATTGTATTGCTTATGTTCCAGGCCGTGTTCTGTGAGGACATACTCCGAATCATACAGGAATATCTAGATAATGAAGCAGAAACACGCTCATCTAGGAAGAAAGCAGTAGTCTCGGCAAGGTCAATTTTTGTAAAGGTAACTATTGTAAAAATTTTATAATATAGCTTAACACTTTCCCTGTTGAATACTCTTGTAAAAGACATGCATATTTACCATTTTTATTTTTATAATGGCATATGTGCACAGAAAATTTTGGTATTTGTAAAAATTGTAGTCAGATCTATTAAAATTGAATAATTAAACACAGCATGAGCTGTCTGATCTGTATCTACTCTTGTTTGCAAAGGTGTGAAAACATGTTTATATGAGGGAAAAAAGGTTAATTGCATATTATACTCACTTTAAAGTTTCAATCACTTTTATCACATGAATGCTATTTTAAAAATTCAGCCAATAAATATTCATAATTACTGTTCTTACATGAATATTCATGATGTTAAAGGTTAATGTTATTCGGATGTGTTTCAGCAAATGGAGAAGATATTCCCCTGGTTCAAGGTGAGGACCTGCAGGTACTGGTTCAGCAACAGGAACATGCCATTGTAAGTGCAACATTGATAATAAAGGTGTACACAATAACTAAGTCCTGAACACTTTTACCGTCATAGGTGAATCTGCGATAACCTTTGCAAAAACTGGGTCTAGATAAGATCTGGAATAACTCGGCGTCTCATCAGGATCCACGCTGTTTGATACTCTGATTATGTTTTTGCAAACAAACTTGAGGAAAACTAGACTGAAACCTGATGCAGATGACATTTATTTTGCGGCAAAAGGGTTAACCCTTTCCTCCATAGGCTATTTTTAGATCCAACCTCTTTGGATGCAAAGGAAATTTTTTAGAATTTTGTAATTTGAAACCATTGTAATAAATAGAGCATTTGCTCCTATAGGAGCAAATGCTCTATTTATCACAATGGTTTCAACAGGTGACTTTGACAGAGGCGTAGAAAGGCGAATTTATGGAGGAAAGGGTTGATAGCGTAGTAAGGATCAACCCGTTTTAACCCTTTCCCTGTTCTATATTTATTCCAAATTTCAGTACCTACTGAATATTCATGGACAAACTAGTTATAATGAAATATGGAAGGTGAAACATTGTAGTCATGTTAGAAAGTAAAGAAACGGATCTATCAAATTCCATTTGCAAACAGAGCAGACCCTGATCAGACAGCTCCTATAGAAGCTGTCTGATCTGGGTCTATTCTGTTTGCAAATGCGTGCAAACATGTTTATATGAAGGAAGGGGTTAACCAATTTCTGTGTGGTATTCTACTTTTTTTCAGGCAAAGCTTGCTACATTTGTTTATGATAGGAATGTAATTCAAAGTAATATAGTAAAAACCTACTACATAAACTATCACAAAATAACCGAGGAATGCAGTTACAGTTTGCACTATGCATACAGAAAGTTTGATTACAAACTGGATCATTATGTATTAATATTATTGTGTCATTTAGTAATAACTTCCTTGTCATCAGTACCTGCGGCAGGGGTATTCCAGTGAGGCAGCACTATAACTTGTCTCATGCGGGTATCGTCTGCAAATAACTGAAATACTGTTGGTCGGACGTAAAACCCAACTCACTCACTCACTCCTTGTCGTCTGTTCATCTGTCTGTCTGTTTGTCCATTTGTCTGTCAAACATATCTTGTCTGATTGACTCCTGGTAGCAAAAAGTACAAGAGATCAAGACAGTTTGAGCTATTCCCCCAGTTTGTAACTTCGGTCAGACATCAGCGATTTTTTTCCTGGGATTGTGAATGGGTCCGGTACCCCTTGAATTGTGAAAAATTAGCGTCGTTTTGGCAAAATTGTGAAAACAGTATCGGTGTTGTTACAAAAATTGTGAATCACCTTTTGAAAGAATTTTCGTCCGAATATAAATTTGCGGACCGAGACGCATACGTTTTATTCATATTCTTGTAAAAGCGTCCGAGACGTGTAAAGAAAAGCGATACGAAATTTGAATACCTCGGACTTATCCCAAGAAACCGTTTGAGATACATAACTTTGCAAAGGGGAATATAGCGATGTAAATATTGGTAAAAAAATTGGTGTAAGTACAAAGTAAAAGGCCGATTGTGAAATAATTGAACAGCTTTGTGAATGGGTCCGACGGACCCTGCTTGTAAATTGTGAAGGTCCGTTTCAAATTGTGACAGGGTCCGTTTTACGGTACCAGTTATATAGGGGAAAAAATCGCTGGACATAAAGTTTCAAAGCACAGTTTCTTACATTGCTTTTCAAAGATAAAATCAGAGGGTCTGACACTTTGGATCCTAACTAGGTTACATAGCATTTCATCATGAACTAAACTCTTTGCTGAGGTAATCAGCAACTCGCCTTTTAGTAACTAAATGTGTTACATGTGTTACTTCAGTGGTATGCTGCCTGATGCTACATTACCACCTAACACGGACCACACCTACGCCCAGTGGCTTGAGAGAGCAGCACCACCTATGTCTCCGCAACCTTCACCTTTCAAAAGAAGAGCAGCAACACCAGTGAAGAAACTAATGCCACTAGGTATTAACACATTACCCCCTAGTGACGCATTTTTGCGCCTCTATAAAAATCACATTTTGAAACCGTTGTGATAAATAAAGCATTTGCTCCATAGGAGCAAATGCTCTATTTATCACAATGGTTTCAAGACTACACAATTCTAAAACTCTCCTTTTCTATAGTTAATGCTCCTTTTTGGTAGATTTATTCAAAGAGGTTGGGTCTAAAAACAGCCTAGGAGAGAATGTGTTAAAGGGGTACTTAAACATCAGGAAACTATGTAGTCTAGATGCAGTAACTTCAGTCTTGGCCATTACTCAACTGTAACCCTTTACTACATAGATAAATATTTTAAACCCTTTGCAAACAGAGTAGACCTACTTCAAACAGCTCCTGTCTGTCAGAAGCTGTCTGATCAGAGCCTTCTCTGTTTGCTTATAGAATAATATAGATCTAGTTTCTGTGTTCATGTGCCATTGTAAAAAAAAAAATCAATATTCATAATGTCATTATTTCTTAATGAATATTCATGGAGTAAAGCGTTAAGCAGCTTCATATTTATAAACAAGGTACATTGTCTTACTACTAACATAAGATTTGTGTCATCCTGATGTGATGCATAGGAATTTTTAGCTCGTCTATTTCAAAGAAGCACGAGCTATTGTCGTAACTGGCGTCCGCGTCGTCGTCCGAAATCTTAACATTGACCGTAACTCGAAAAGTATAAGAGGTATCAACATGATACTTCGTAGGTTAGTAGATCTCATTGAGGGGGAAGGCCCCTATATAAGAACCATAACTCTTGATTTCAAATTTTTTGAGTTATGGCCCTTTATATTTTTTGACAATGACCACAGACGAGCGTTTGCACCCGCTTGCGGTGCTCTTGTTAGAGTTTCCATTTGTCTGATTTACTTGTGTCCATCTATTTGTCTTGAAACTCTTGATATTTTGTTGATGAAAATAGGATCTTGACCTTGCTTTTATGGAGGGTTTTGGTAAAGTTATAAAAGACTTTAACCCATTCCCTCATACTGACTACTTTTGACGACTCTGTAAAAGTCACTTTGTGAAACCATTGTGATAAATAGAGCATTTGCTCCTATAGGAGCAAATGCTCCATTTATCACAATGGTTTCAAACTACAAAATTCTGAAGTTTTCCCTTTCTCTAGTTAATGCTCCTTTTCGGTAGATTTATTCAAAGAGGTTGTATCTAAAAATAGCCTATGAGGTAATGGGTTAATGAGATCATCAAATGTTTGCATTTGAGAAACTATGGACAGAGTGGCAAACAGCCTGGATCCTGATGAGATCCCGAGTTATTTGGCATCTCATGGCGTAACGGTTTGAAGACACCTATGTTATTAAGTGTCCACTTTAAAATTGTTCTTTTGTATTTCTTATGACAGATGAAGATGAGGGAGATATGCAGACCTTGTTTGAGGGAGAGGACATGAGGAAATGCATGTTCTGTGTGCAATATGGAGACCAGAGGTCTGATGTAAGAAACTTTTTAAATGATTAAGTCAAACCATTACCAGCAATCACTCAATAAAGCTGTACATGGCTGTAGATAAGACACATATTTTGAAATTTATAAATGTTTTTGCTTATCTGTTTTTGGAAGGGAAAAAAAGGAGCTGTTTTTGTAACTCAGGTGTCAGCGTTGTCTTATATACAGGTCTGCATATGTACTGATCATGTGTTCAAGAAATTAAATTGGACATTTTTTTCAGTTGATAGGCCAGTGAGTTTACAGTATTATTTATTTTAGTATTAAACAGTGTATATTGTGATCAGGTGACACATTGAAAATGAAGTGGCTGGTCTGGCTCCAAACTGCAAACCTCTGAAGACAATTTTTCTCATATTGATGGAATAAATAATTTTTTCTTAAATTTCATTTATTGCTTGACCGTAAGGATATTCTGTAAGAAAGAATGACATCATGAAATATTTATAGTCTTTAACCCTTTCCCTGTTCTATGTTAATTTCAAATTTCAATACCTACTGAATATTCATGGACAAAATAGTTATAATGAAATGTGGAAGGTGGTACGTTATAGCCATTTTAGAAAGTGAAGACACAGATCTTTCAAATTCTATTAGAAAACAGAGTAGACCCTGATCAGACGGCTCCTCTAGGAGCCGTCTGATCTGGGTCTACTCTGTTTGCAAATGCGTGAAAACATGTTTATTATAAGGGAAAGGGTTAAAAAGTATAATGTGTGATATGCATGTGTCTATTAGGATGCTGGTCGGTTGCTGTACTGTGGTCAGGATGACTGGATCTTAATATAGCCTACGAGGTAATGTGTTAAAAGTATAATGTGTGATATGCATGTGTTTATTAGGATGCTGGTCGGTTGCTGTACTGTGGTCAGGATGACTGGTGCCACGTCAACTGTGCCCTGTGGTCGGCTGAAGTGTATGAGGATGTGGACGGTTCCCTGCAAAACATGATGGAAGCCTTCAGTAGAGGCAAAATGCTGGTGAGAGAAAAGAATTTGTTTGAACCCTTGTCCTACTGCAAAATTTATACATAACTCAAATACATATCATTATCGAACATTAAGACAGGTGGAAGCTTAATGCAGGGTGAAAGTCATGCAGAAAGCTCCTAGAGGAGCTTTCTGCACGACTTTCACCCTGCATTAAGTAACCACCTGGCTACAAAGACATAAATTCTTCATTACTAAAATTTTGTAGTATCGAGTTTTTACTGTATTTGTTGAATCTCCTGTCTTGATCAACCCTTTTCCTCCATGAATATTCACTTAAGAAATAATAATGTCATGAATATTAGGTTAATTTGTTATAATAGCACATGGACAGAAATTTTTGGCCATAGCAGAAACTGTAGAATCGATATATATATATATTATTTCGTAAGCAAACAGCAGACCCTGATCAGACTGCTCCTATAGCAGCCATCTGGTCTGGGTCTACACTGTTTGCAAAGGCAAAGAAAGGCATTATTTATGGAGTAAAGGGTTAAAGCTTTTGAGAAACTGCTGAGTGTTGAACAGATTTGATTCTGATAAAATATGGAGTTATTAAAGTGTAGAACCAGATTAGAGGGCTCTCTGATTAAGATCTGCTTGCTATATGCTATTCAAATTCTTTTCATGAAATGTTACCTTTTTATACTGATTGAAATTGACTATACAGAGTCAGATAATCTGGATTGAAATTTCAGGGGTCACCCTTACATATGGTATTTTAAATTATAAAAAACTTATTATATTTTTTAAACATTTCTGAAAATATTCGTGACCTATTGCAAGTGATGCATGTTGTACTTACTGTAATTATTCAGTCAAATAAGTTGTCTTTACCTCATAGATTTGCCTTTTAATGCCTTTGCAAACAGAGAAGAACTGGATCAAAATGCTCCTGTAGCAGCACCCTTATCAGAGTCAGTTCTGTTTCTTTATATGGAATAATAGAGATTTTACAGTTTCTGCCATGGGTGCTGTCTGCAAATAACTGAAATACTGTTGGTCAGACGTAAAACCCCACTCACTCACTTACTCCTGTGTTCATATGCCATTATAAAAATCCAGCTAATTAAGAAACTCAGTTTGCAAAGGCATTAAAGGCTTTAACCCTTTCCTGCGTAGGATATTTTTAGACCCTACCTCTTGGAATCCATCTACCAAAAAGGAGCATTTACTAGAGAAAAGGAGAAGTTCAGAATTGTGTAGTTTTGAAACCATTGTGATAAATAGAGCATTTGCTCCTATAGGAGCAAATGCTCTATTTATCACAATTGGTTTCATAAAGTGACTTTTACAGAAGCTTAGAAAGGCGTATTTATGGAGGAAAGGGTTAATATGATGGAAATGGGTAAACATGGTGATACAATAACTTGGCACTGTGGTTGTAAAAGTTACAAAAATTTGGATTTTCAGAAATGTGATTTATGTCAGCGGTATGGAGCCACTGTTGGGTGTAACACAAGGGGATGCAAGGCAAACTATCACTTTATGTGTGCCAGGGGGGCCAGGTGCATACTGCAGGAAGATAAGAAGGTCTTCTGCCGTGAACACATAGGTCATGTTGATGGCGAGGTATGAGTCATAGTGTTATGCCTATCAAGGTACACTAATAAGCTTTATGTGCATGTCCAGACTCCTGGCTTACGCTCGAGGGTAAATAAACTTCGCTTTGTTTGAAAGTTCTAGGGTGACTCCGAACTGACTGTAAATACACTTTACATGGGTAATCTGGTAATCTTAGAGAAATTTACACTACAGTAAAACCTCTCTATAACGACCACTAAATTGTGTAAATTAGTTTGTATTTATTGCAGGTGGCTGCTTAAAAGCAAGGAGAAAGTAAAACATTTATTTCACCTTGCTTTAAGCAGCCACCTGCTTTTAACAGAAAATACTTGATGTAATTTAGTGGCTGTTGTAGAGAGGTTTTACTGTATTTTTAAAGCACGCTAAATTGTCATTTAAGCTTTGTAAACAGTTCAGACCCAGATCAACTGCTGCATTAAAAACTGATCTTCAGTTTGTCACCCATCAGAGCCATTTAGAGCCTATATATTTTAGTAGCAAAATACCTTACCTGCCATAAAATCTGTTTTAGCTTATGTCTTATATATTTCTGAATCGTGAAAAAAAGTGTAGAACTTTTATTACGTACGAGATTTTAACCCTTCACTTGCTATTCACGTCAATATACCTACCTGTAAATAGTGAAGACCCAGATGAGACAGCTCCTGCAGGAGCTGTCTCATGAGGGTCTGCACTATTTACAAGTTGATTGTGCAACCAGTGCACTCCACAGCAGTGATTGCACAGCGAAATACTTGTACACAGTGAAGATATATGTAATTATACGACAGGGCATGGGTGAAGAAGGAGAAATGTATTTAAAAATTCAGCAAGCGAAGGGTTAACCCTTTACTCCATAAATGCGCCTTTCTACGCCTTTGCAGACACAGTAGACTCAGGTCAGATGGCTCCTACAGGAGCCGTCTGATCAGGGTATGCTCTGTGTGCTTGCGATATAATATAGATAAGATTCTGCAGTCTCTATTATGGCCCAAACCTCCTGTGTCCATGTGACATCATAAAAATTAATCTAATTAATATTCATGATGTCATTATTTCCTGCATTAATATTCATGGAGTAAAGAGATAAATGTAATGACTAATCTGGTTCTACACTGTTTTCAAAGTTTGAGTTTGGTTTTTCGTATATCAATGAGTTTATATTTTCCTTCTAGGTGTTGGTGAAGGACAGATTTACGGTATTGCGTAGAGTGTTTGTTGAAACAAACCGAGTACGGACCGTGAAGAAATCATGGGCTAAAGGATTGTCTGTGGAAAACATACGAATTCTCTTTGGTAAGATATCCCCAATTATTATTGGATTTAGTTAAAACCCTTTACCTCATGAACATTCATGCAAAAAATAATGACGTCATGAAAAATGATTAACAGGATGTTTATATTGTCATGAATGGAGAACTTTTGACCATTACAAATCCCTATAATAAGATCTATATTATTCCGTAAGCAAACAGCAGACCCTGATGAGATTGCTCCTATAGGATCTGTCTGATCTTGGTCTACTCTGTTTGAAAAAGCATTATAAGGCATATCAATGGTTAATCCTGACTGGGATTTTATATTAATATTATTAAACTATATTCTGCTCATTCTGACTTTTTTCTTCTTATCAACATGTATTTTTCAAAAACAAGTTCTAGTTCTATTAGCAAACAGAGCAGGCCTTGATCAGATATCTCTTATAGGAGATGTCTGATCTGGAGTAAGTCTGTTTGCAAAGACCTGAAAAAATATTAAGAATTCATTTAGCTCCTTTATTTCTCCACTAAAGCCCCATATTACAACTCTTTAGAATTGTCTCATAGAGATGGAATATAATTAGTGGTCACATAGGGAGAAAAGACGATTTAGTACTTGAGTAAGCCTGTTTATATTATGTAGAGCCTGTTTATATTATGTAGAGCTGGGTTTTACTGGAATAATTTTATTGCTTTTCTTTTCCATTTTGTTTAAGGATCATGCTGTATTGAAAGTCTTGGAAGACTGACAGATCTATCAGACAAAGGAAGGTTTTTAGAACCTGTTGACTTTACGTAAGTATTGAACAGAAGTATATCTATTCTTCAACGACTTTAATATTGTGAATGCTAAATTACTTCAAGAAATTTTGGCACAGATCAGATTTGGTGTTTATCTGGTTCCTAATTGTTTGCAAAGTTTTCCATGATGAGCAAAATTGGATGTTTGATGTCTTTGGGATTTTTTCACTGAAATATTCGGCGAAATTAAGCCCATTCCCCCTTCTAGAAAATATATATTCATGTAAGAAAAAATGACATGAGGAATATTAATTAACTGATTTTTATACCTCAGCAAACATAGTTTGAGGGAGTATACTGGAATCAGCCTGTCAGTTGGGCAGGCGGTTAGTGGGCGGTCAGTCCCTCCGCAAATAGCGATCAAGGCTGCTGTGCGGAGGTATTCATCACCTTTAGTTTAGTGGGTGTAACTAGTTATGTCTCCCCCATTTATGGGGAAACATATTGTTTTTGCCAGTGTTCTCTGTCCCAAACTTATATCTGTTAAAATTATACAAACTTTACTTTGTGTCACACGTATCTCTGAGACCGCTAGGGCTAGAGTCACCAAACTTCACAGGAATGTTGACCAGCATGAGTTGTTGTGTACCTGTTTTAATTGTCCCGGATGACTTAAATTTAGATAAACTTTACTTTGTGTCGCGCATATCTCTGAAACCAGTATGGCTAGAGTCACCAAACGTCACAGAAATGTTGACCAGCATGAGTTGTGCACCTGGCTTTTTTTAATCGTATCCCCCTGATAATTGTTGAGTTATTGCCCTTGATATGATAACTTAAAATTAGAGAAACTTTGTCGCCCATATATCTGAAACCAGTAGGGCTGAAGTCACCAAATTTCACAGGAATGTTCACTAGCATGAGTTGTGGTGCACTTGGGGTTGTTGAATTATCTCCCCCTGCTAACTTTGCAATAATTACCCCTGATGACTTAAATTTAGACAAACTTTGTGTTGCATGTATCTGTGAAACCGCTAGGGCTAGAGTCACCAAACTTCAAAGGAATGTTAATCAGCATGAGTTGTTGTTAACCTCGGGGTTTTGAAATGTCTCCCCTGATAATTGTTGAGTTATTGCCCCTGATATGATAACTTAAAAATAGAGAAACTTTGTATCTCTGAAACCGCTAGGGCTAGTCACCAAACTAAACAGGAATGAGTTGTTGTGCATCTGGGTTTTTTTAATTGTCTCACATGGGTAACTTTGGAGTTATTGCCCTTGATAACTTAAAATTACATGGTTTTGCTCCTAACTCTGAAACAACAACTCGTCCTGGTGAACATTCCTGTAAAGTTTGGTGGCTCTAGCTCAAGCAGTTTCAGAGATACCTGTGACACCATGTTATTTTAAGTTATCAGGGCAATAACTCTCGCATAACTATACAGACACTACACTTGTGTATTGGAAAGAGTATGAATTTAGTTCTATTTACTAATAGCTTTATGATCAAGGGAGTTTTTGACCATAGCAGCAACTGTAGAATCATAATCTATATTATTTCTTAAGCAAACAGAGCCATCTAATCTGGGTCTACTCTGTTTGTGAAATCATCAAAAGGCGTAGTTATCATGTAATGAGTTAACAGCTATTCCATGCATTGTCTTCAGTAATATTCAGAACTATCACTAATTGCTGTGCAATTTCATTCATTGAAAATCCCATTGCTTTTTCTTCAGGTCCACTCGTATATACTGGAGTACCAGAGATGCCCGCCGCAGATGTGTGTACACATGTCGTGTCATAGAAGTGCGTCCAGAACAGCTCAAATCTCCAACTATTGCCCTCAAGGATATGAGAATAGTTCATGATAAGACTGATCCAGATTACATCCCCTTGTCTACCTTAGATCTCTCAGGCATTGATCTTGGGGTTCATCATCCTGCAATATGTGAGAAGGGAATGGATACTGTGGATTTAACAGGAGACTCTCATAATTCCTCTGAGACAATGTCTGCAACAGAGGATTGCCAGATTTTAACAAGTCCAGATATTAGCCTAAATAAGACAGATGTGTGCAATAGAGCTGACCAAGTGCCAAGTACATCCCAAAGTGTTAGCTTATTAGAAAAGGGGTCCCAAAAGAAAGATAAAATCAATTCCAGAATTTTGAGTTCTTCTTGGCCTAGACAAAATGAAAAGAAAATGAAATTTGGTAGTGAGCCAGATCTGAGTTTACTTTCTCCAAAGACATTGAAAATGTTAAACATCAAAGACACTCAGAAGTACACTGGTTCTTGCAGTGGAGATATGTTTGACAGTGAAGATGATGATTGTTCACTGCTTAAGATTGCTAACAGGCTTAATAGAGCGGCAGCTAAAAGTTCTAAAACAGACATGCAGCAAAATAAACTACATGGCAGAAGAGCCTCATCAGTTGACAGAGCTTCACCTATTGGACTGTCTAGAGCTATGTCCTTAGATGTCAGGAATGTTCGATCTCACTCTGTTGATACTGTTGATAATTTGAAAACAACTGCTGTTTCTAAACCTCTGTCTCTTCTAGGTTTGAATACCTCTGAACAGCAGAAACTAGATCTTCCTTTGAGACCATTTTCTCCACCACTAAGAATGACATCACGGTCAAGATCACTTTCTGTGGATAGAGAGATTAGCTTATCAAACAGTATTTCATCCAGATCTCGGATCATAACAGAAGGTGATAGAACAGTATTACCCAACTTTACAGGTTGTCGTGTGACGGAGTCTACGGTTGCAATGTCTAGAAAGCCAGTAGCAATTTCCAGTTCTCTCACATCTCCTGAGCCTAAGCCAGTCGATTGCTCCTCTCCAGTTGCAAATAAATTCTACTGTGATACATCGCAGGAAACCAGTTTACCAAGCATTGGTGAGGCTGACTCGTGTGCTGAGAGCATAGAGCCAACAGATTTTTGTAATATTGATACGAACTCGGAGTCCAATAGTCAGAATGTTGATTCATATGTTACAGGCACAGAGAATAGTGAAGTTGCTACAGAGACGGGCAATGAAAACAGTGTGAGTCTGTCCCTGACAGATGAATCGGGCGAAATTCAAAAGACAATTGTAGTGATGACTGATAGTGGTGAAAGTCTTACTGATGAGGAAGCAATAAGAATTGTACAAGAAGTTATAGATAGCGGCAGTTCTTTAGAAGATGGAACACAATTATCTCTGACTGCAGAAGATGAAGTAAATGCAGAAGTAGACACTGTGGAAAGTGGTGATGGTCCGGCTGTTACGACTATTCCTTGTGACTCCGAAGGTGGTCTAGATGTGAATGATGAGGCCAATGAGAGATCAGATAGTCCTTTTGTACCCAATATTGATGGATCTCCTGTTAGTACCATGAGTTTGAAAAGAATAGGTAGACTGAATAGGTCTGTAAATATGAGTGTTGATGAAGATGGAGAAGGGCAATTAATTGCCAAAACAGATGATGTTCCATTGGAGGGTTTGATCAAAAGTGAAATCCGTGAAACTAATAATGTATGTCAGAAGTTGCCTGAAGTTGTAGAGAAAACCGACGGTGTTGAAAATGAGGAAAGTGAAGCAGATAACAGTAAGACCATTAGTACATGTATCATAGATCTGACAGGTCCAGAGATAAATGAAATAAATGAAAGAAAAGAAATCTCATTAATTGAAGCAGCTAAGGAAGGCAATGGCGGAATAGATAATCCCATTCTAGATATAGAGGATGACAGTGATCTAGAACTGTTGTATGAGATAGATGACTCTCCAGAATCGGATGATCTTGACAAAGGAGATTTATCAGATTGTAAAATGGATATTTGTGAGGAAGAGGAAACTTGCAAAAAGAAAGAAGTGAATGAAAATATAGATATGCTGAAATCTGAAGACCAGATTAAAATAATTGATGATGCAAATGAAAACAGTAATACAAATAGTGAGCTTATAGAAAAAGAGCCAGTCTTTGAGGAGAATGCTGGAGATGAAATGGTTGATAGTGATGTGCACACAGAAATTGGTAAAGTTGCTACAACAGTTGATGACAGCATTGAACAAATTAGAACAGTTGAAGATTTGCATACAAAAGAAAAAAGTGATAGTGATGAAATTGATGGTGATGAGGTGAAGCAAGTGTCAAACTCAAAAGAACTAAAGGAGGAGCTGAAATTGATGTTCTCAGCAACTGGTTTAGAAGGTGAATATGCTGACAAAGACATTTTCTTAAATTGTATATCTGTGATAGAAGAAGAGGAATCCAGCCCAGTGTCTGTGAAATACCTGGGAATTGATGTTGATAGGAAATCTCCTGAAATCCAAGAAAAACATATTGAAATTTCTCCACAAAGTCCCCAACAGTCTCAAAATTCAGTGAATTCAGAGAACAGTCCTGAAAAGGAAATAAGGAAAAATGTTGATATTGATGCTGTGCTTCAACCTAGAAACCCTGGTAAATCTGATGTGAATGAGTGTTCTGAAAACAGTTCTACTAAGTCGGAAGTGGTTGAAAATGTTGATGATGAAAGGGATAGCTCTGAAAAACATGAAGTTTTAAGAGGCCTTGGACTTGGTACCTGTGATGAAGTAGAAAAGATAAAGAATTCACCTCCCAAAAATGCATCACCTGTAAAACTGTATCAACCAATACATGAGCAGAAACTTGACAGAAAAAGAAAATACCTTCAGAAGTCTCCCTTGAAAATATATCCTCTGCGGAAAAGTATGATCTCACCGGTGAGGAGAGATGACACAGAAAACTTTATGGATGGTGATGGCAAGTCAGATGACTCAAAACATGAATCTGGCAGTTTAAAAGAAGATAGTACACAGACAAAGTTGCCAGTTTTGGACCTTATTTCAAAGAAAATAAAAGAGGAAAGCATTGCTAAGAGTTGTCCTGAAGAAAAAGGTCCATTCAAATGTCCATCATGCAGGAATCTCTACAGGACTGAGACAAGCTACAATGCTCATGTTGAAATCTGCAACTTCTATGTCAGTTCTAGTGAAGAAGATGAAATTAATGACAGTGACGATGAATTTGCTATTAATGTTGCAAAGTGTAGGAAACAAGTTAAAATGATGAGAAACAGGAAGAAATTGTTGTTGATGAATAAGAAGAAAAATCAGGTAACAAGCATGTCTGAAAGAGAGAAGAGTGACAGTAATCATCTAAAAGTAGGAGAAAAATCAGGAGAAGCCCCTAGATCTTCGCTGAGAACCAGCACCATGAATCAAAGAGTTGCTATAGAAGTTGAAGAAAAGAGAATGAAAGAGGAGATACTGAAATGTGGTGTGCCTAAGCAGAGAGGCAGGCCTTCTTTGAAAGGATCAGTAATTGTAGATCAAGAAGACGTAGATGAAATTAATGCATCTCCTTGTAGATCACCCTCTGCAAATCAAACTTCATCGCAGACCACTTTTGAGAAAAAGGGAAGAGGAAGACCTAGAAAACAGTCAGTGGATAGTCCAGAGACTCCAAAAAAGGCTTTGTCAGACAGAGAAATGAGAAGGAAGTCACGAGAGATTTTCAAATTAAAAGATGAACACTGTAGTGACTCTGGTGATAATGAGGATAATACTACAACAAGCCCTCAGCTAAAAAGAGGAAGAGGTAGACCCAGGAAGGCACCAGATGATGAAAAAGAGACAGAGCCTGTAGGGAATTCTGATCAAGGAAAACCGAATCGGGGTAGACTAAGAAAGAGTTTAGGTGAGGGAAATGTAAAAGAGATGAGTGATGTTGAATGTGAGGTGAAATCTTCTTCAGACAGTTCTACTCATGTGAAACGTGGTAGGGGTAGACCAAGAAGAACTTTTTCTGAAGATAATGAGAAAGAAATGACTGAGTCAGACAATGAGCCAAAGGACACTGGTGAAAGTCCCAATAAGATCAAAAGAGGTAGAGGAAGGTCAAAACTGAATTCGGCTGAACAGAATGAAGATACAGGGTTACCGATCAAGCAGGAATATAAGTGTGGTAGCTTGGGAAAGAGGAAGAGTGAAATGGAGGAGGGGAAACTTCCATCAACATTTGGGTCAAAGAAACATTGTAGTGGGCTTGGAGACCATGAAGCTGGAAGTGAAGTAAGTAAATGTGATTCTGATTTTCAATCTCCCAATAGTGAAATTCATGGAAAATTTGGAAGAAAAGTCAAATTGAGAAAAAGCAAGAGAACTAGAGACAGTGATCAACAGAATAATGAAAATTCAGATGCAGAGGAAAGAATGGAAAATTCGGACAAGGATACAGAAAAAAGTGATAAATCTTTTGGGACTGTGTTAGATTCAGAGACTGGTCAGCTGTTTGAAAATTCCAGTGGAAAAGTGTTAAATCATTCAGGTATTGACAGAACTGATGATTTACATGGGAGGAAGCTGCAAGATGACTCTGAGAATACAAGTAAAAATATGATTGAAGAGAATGAAGTTGGTAATCCAGATAAGGTTCAGAATAACAAGGTAGAAACAATGCAGATGGAAGAGACTGCTGACGAGTATTGTGACAGAGCCATTACAAATGCATCAGATGGTATACATACAAAAGATACAGTTGAAAATACAGGTGACGTCAACAACAAATCTAGTTTTGAGAAGACTGGAGACAATGATGTGGCTGTTTTGTACACAAATTCGAAGAGAAATTCTAGTGAGCAATCTGTCAAGCATATTCCTGGCCTTTCTCTTGAAAATCCCAATCCTGATAGTCACAACCCTGGTCATCCGTATCATGGAAATAACAATCCTGATAGACACAACCCTAGCCAAACTTTTCTTGGAAATCACAATCCTGACAGTCATAATCCAGGAAGTCATAACCCTGGAAACCATACCAGCCAAAATACTTATCCAGGAAATCATAACCCTAGTAATCATAATTCAGAAAGTCACAACCCTGGAGACTGTAATCAAGCAAATCACAATCCCAGAAACCATACTCAAGGAAATCACAGTCATGGAAACCATAATCCAGGAAATCGTAGTCATGGAAACCACAATCCAGGAAATCACAATCACGGAAACCATAACCTTCACAACCCTAGCAACGAAAACATCAGAAAAAGCAACCCTGGTGACCATAATCCTGTAAATCATATCCATGGTCCCAGTAATCCTAGAAACCACTACCCTGGCAACATTAATCCTGGAAGTCATAATCCTGGTAATCATGAATGGAATCACAACCTTGTAGATCATCATCCTGAGAACCAGAACCCATGTTACCATAATCCAGTAAATTCAAAACCTGAAAGTAGTAGTCTTGGAAATTATAGCCGTGATAAACACAGTCTTGGAGATCATTATTTTGGCAAAGATGGTCAAGGAAAAAATTGCTCAGGTAGTCAGAATCATACCAGATTAACAGATCAGAGTAAAGTAGTTGCATCTGGTACACAGGGTGCTACTCTGGTTGGAGGTATTGGATCTATTTCTAAAGCTGATACTGCAACTGGTGCTATCTGTAAATCACAGGCACTTTATCAAAGTTACCCAAACAGCAGCAAAATTCGCATAGGTTCATCAAATGATGATATACCAAAAGCTGTTCTAAAACTTCTAAAGGAAGGACATAAAGTGGTCATTAAAAATCCAAAATTGAACAAAAGTTTCCTATGGCAGAAAACCGAGAATGGTTACATTGGAAAGGCTATAGACCAAAATGCATTAAACTTTAATCTGCCACAAACTCCTGGAAGTTCTAGCACAGCTGGACAAAGTACACTAATGTCTGTCCTAAGCTCTGGGAGGCAGGATGGTCATAAAAATATAAATGGTCCTAAGAATTACAGAAGTATTGCCACCACTGATAAACAAGTAACAGATATAAATGACTCTGAAGTTCATTCTGACCAGACAACTGGAAAATTGAAGACTGCATCAGATATACTTGCAGAAAGGAAAAAAGCACTAGCACTGATGATCCAAGCAAGGGTTAAGGCATGCAATGCTGTAAGTGAAAGCCAAACATCCTCAGGAAGTGTTGTGGACAATACAGCTAAAAACACTTCATTGCCTGCTAACAAGACTTTCAGTCCGACTGAGTGTGGTCAGCTCCGAGCCGAGTACATGTGCGGCCTGGTAATAGGAAAGAAAACGGATAGCACATTAGCCCATGTGCACCAGAAGCTTGATAGCACTGCATCAGTAGCAACAAACATAGTAAGACAGACACTGTTAAAGTCAAACCCCACACCTTCCCAGACTGTAGTTGTGGACCAATCCCAGGTGGCTACTTACAATGTACAGCCATTTAGCATGCCTGGTGTATCTGTATCACCAATGGTGTCTTTGAATGTTCTCCCTAGCATGACAAACATTCCAGCAATTGCTGTGAACAGCATGCAGCCAATGGTTACACCAATGGTGCCTGGAGTAGTGACTGGAAACCTGTCGCAATTGGCCCAGCCCCTTGTACAATTCTCCAGCAGCCCACAACTGCTGATACAGCAAGGTGTACAGCCAAGAGTACAGCAAACCTTGGAGTCTGCCCCATTTCCTCAATTTGCACAGACAGGTCAGCACACTTTAACTGGTGCCCAGACTGTTCTAGGGTACAATTTACAGAGCCTTCAAAACCAGACATCTGTATTTCAGCAAAATCTACAGCAGCAAGTGTCCATTGGCACACAACAGATAGCTAGCATACCACAGATATTAAAACCCCCACGAATTCATTCCAGTCCAAACATTCTTTCTCACTCTCAGGTTATAGGGAACACAGTTCACTCATTTGCCACAAGTATTCAGCCACAGACAGTACCCTCTCCATCATCCCAGTTCACCACTGCAACACCATCTATGATTCCTGCCATACGGACTGTTTTGCCACCGCAAACCAGAGTGTCATCTCAAGCTATTATCACTACCTCATCATCAAGTTCTTCATCCATGTCTGTCCCTGTGACAAATCCTCTCCCAGGACCAAGATCAGTGAAGTATGAATCAATGAAGAAATTCCTAATGCAGCGTGCCTTAATGCCTATGTCTAAGCCAGTAGCAATCTCGGCAGATAAAGTCTCAAACAAAATGATGAAAGGGCTGTCAGTAAAGCGTGGTCGGAAACCTGGCTACCAAAAGGCAAAAAACAAGGGCCTACTAGGGTCGCCGGAGAGAATGAAGCCAGGAAAGCGAAAAGAAAAGTTGCACTGGAAAAGGTCTCTCAGGGAACAGAAGGAAGCTATAGCATCACCACATTCAATAGGTAGGCTTGTTAAGGATATCCATATTCGGTGTATCTCTTTACTTAATCACTTCACCTATTATGAATTTTAACTCATTCCCTCCTTGACAATTTTAGACCCAACCTCTTTGAATAAGGAGTATTAACTATAGAAAAGGAGAATGTTAGAATTGTGTAGTTTGGAAACCATTGTGATAAATAGAGCATTTGCTCATAAAAGACATATGAAGCAAATGCTCTATTTATCACAATGGTTTCAAAAAGTGTCACTAGGAGGGAATGTGTTAATTTAATTATTGTAATAAAAATATAAAACATGGAAATTTATTGATGTGGCAAACAGTAGGAAATCAGATCTGTATCATTAACAAACACAGCAGACACTGATCTAATCTGGGTCTAGTCTTTTTGCAAAGGCATTAAAAAGTGGAATTATGGGGTAAAAGGTTAAAAGTCTTTCCTTCTCTTGCTAGTACAACACGATTTGAAAACTGTTTTAACCCTTTCCCTGTTCTATGTTTATTACAAATGTCAATACCTACTGAATACTCATGGACAAACTAGTTATAATGAAATATAGAAGGTGTAACATTGTAGCCATTTTAGAAACTAAAGAAACAAATCTATCAGATTCCAATAGCAAACAGAGTAGACCCTGATCAGACAGCTCCTATAGGAGCTGTCTGATCTAGGTCTACTCTGTTTGCAAATGCGTGAAAAGGTGTTTATATGAGGGAAAGGGTTAATCCAGGTCAAGCACTAACTTTGTGTCTGATCAAGCTCCAAGGGTTTTGGTACCCAGCAGTTTCTTACAAAATTAAACCTGTTGGATACTAAAGGAGAAATAGGGTTAACCTTTTACCTGCTGTAAAAATGTTTTTGTTTCAATTTCTGACTTTCTTCAGATATAGTTGATTTGTAGACATTACTGACTGAGAAGCTAACAACTCAAATCTTGATGTGTCGCCGAGTTATTCGAAAAACTGATTTTTTATATAATAGCTTTTGTCCTTGGTGGAAACCAGAATCAGATCTAAATGAGTAAACAGAGCAGACCGTGATCAGACATGGTCACATCTTTTACTGGAACTGTTTTATATGTGTTTGCCCTGTTTTGCAAATGCACAAAGGTAGCATGGTGTTGAAAGTATTTAACATTTGTGTCCATTTGTGTTAGAATTGTTCCAAGCTATTGTAAAATTCATTGCAGACAAAGCAAGCCATCCCATTATTCATCCCCAGAAGGAAGTGACATCACTTCCTGCAGCTGCTGTGGAGATGGAGGTACGAGACATTCCTCTGTCTGACATGGCTGAGGCCGAGAATGGTTCATCGGGGGCAGCAGAGAAGCAGAACCTAGGACATGTAGAATATGAGATAATCAGTGATGATGGCTTCAGCTGTAGGTCCGACTCTCTGGATGGTGAGATAAAGGGTTGTTTATAAGTACAATCAGAGGTCCAGATAAGATACGAAAATTAACCCTTTCCTCCATGAATATTCATGTAAGATATGACGTCATGAATATTAATTAGATTTTTTTGCTTACAAGAGGTTTTAGCCATGGCAGAATCTGTAGTATCATATCTATATATCATTAGCAAACAGAGCAGACTGATCACATGGCTCCTATAGGAGCTGTCTGATCTGGGTCTACTCTGTTTGCAAAGAGGTAGAAAGGCGTATTTATGGAGTAAAGAGTTAAAACATTTTCAAGGATAACTTCTTTATTTCTCCATCAAGACCTATGTTGTGACTACTCTTTAGAATTGTGAAGTGGTCACAACATAGGGTTTGGTGGAGAAATGACGATTTTAGTACACACATTTATCTGTCGCTCTGTACAATGAATAAATTACTCCAAGAGAAAAGATGTCCTGTCCAGATAAGCTGTTGCATTCAAAACACAGTTTTGGTCAGGGTCTACTCTGATGCTAAAACCCATTTCCTCATAGGCTCCATAGATCCAACCTCTTTGAATAAATCTACCGAAAAGGAGCATTTATTTGAGAAATATTTTCAGAATTATGGAGCAATGAAACCATTGTGATAAAGAGAGCATTTGCTTCTATGGAGCAAATTCTCTATTTGTCACAATGGTTTCAAAAGGTGACTTTTACAGAGGCATCAAGAGATGTCAGTATGAGGGAATGGGTTAAAATTGGCATCAACCCTAAATACCCATAGCATTTGGGCAAACTTGGACAAATAATGCAGCCCCAGATCGAACTGCCCTTGAAGGAGCAGTTTGATCAGTCTTCACTACGTATTACTGTCAGTCTAATATAAAATTTTCACAATAGTGTTTAACTGATTTATTCAGCTTTACAGACCTATTGAAGAGGGGAGAGTTGGTGTCTTGACCCACATTTAGTGTCTGACTACGTGTAGTGTGTGAATACTTGAGTAATTAGGCTAATAGTTTTCATTGCAAAGTAATTTGAAAAGTCTTTATTTTCCCAGCACATTCCTTCAAATCATTTCCATAGTGATACATGATTTCAAAAGTGTTGGACAACTTTTCCAACCTCTTTGAATAAATCTACCGAAAAGGAGCATTAACTAGAGAAAAAGAAAATTTCAGAGTTTTGTAGTTTTGAAACCATTGTGATAAATAGAGCATTTGCTCCTGAGGAGCAAATGCTCTATTTATCACAATGGTTTCAAGAAGTGACTATTACAGAGGCGTAGAAAGGCGTATTTATGGAGGAAAGGGTTAAAAAGAGATACTTACTCTTAATTTAGATCCGGCACATACTATGTCAGATTAATTCACGCTTTTGAGAAACTATTGACCAGGATTGATGAGACAAGCTTTCTGAGAAACTATTGACTAGGTGTCAAACAGCTTGGCTTCTGATGAGATGTGGATTTACTCGGCGTCTTCTGTGGATCGAAGCAGTTTTCAAATGAGGGTTGAGTCGTGCATAGCTGGATAAGATTTAATAGGCTCATTAGACTCGTTTAAATGAAGTGTTTGTTTTGGTGGATGAATAAAAAGCATTTTATATTTCAGGGGCCTGGAGGCAGGTTACAGAGAAAGTTCAAGATGCCAGAGCAGCCAGCCGACTGAAGCAGCTTTCTTTCTCAGGTCAGTCTATGCAGTTTGACAGTTCAGTTTAACTTCTTTGAATACTTTCCTTCATACAAAAGCTTCTTTTATGCCTTTGCAAACAGAGGAGGAATCATCTTATCATGGTCTGCTCTGTTTGCTTATGAAATTATATGTATTATAATTATAATTGACTGTATATATTATATTTTATTATTATTCAAGTTTCTACCAGTACCGAAATTCCTGTGTACATAACACTGTTATTCAGCCAATTAATACTTGTGTCATTATTTTGTACATGCATGTTCAGAAGGGAAAGGGTTAACCTTTTGCACCTTTGCAAACATGTTAGACCTAGGTCAGAGAGCTGTTGTAGGTCAGGGTCAGCTGTGTTTGCTTGTATGTTTGTTTTATGTAGACCCCAATCAGAAGGCTCATGTAAGAGCCATCTAGTCAGAGTCTGCTCTGTATGGTTATTGAATAAAATAATGTTTTTGCCACGGCCATAAATGCTTCTGTTCATATACCATTGTAAAAATTCAGCTAAAAATATTCTCAATGTGATATTCATTAGGTGAAGGGTTAAAGTGCCTTTGGAAGGTGGCTGCATGATTTGTGTCCTGTATTGGGCTACCACTGGTTTTTAACCCTTTACTCCATAGATACACCTTTCTACTCCTTTGCAAACAGAGTAGTCTGCTCTGTTTGCTTATGATATATAGATTTGATTCTACAGTTTCTGCCTTGGCCAAAAATTCATGTATCCATGTGCTATTATAACAATTTGATCTAATTAATATTCATGATGTCATTATTTCTTACATGAATATTCATGGAGGAAAAGGTTAAAGACCAGCAAATGGACTTCTTTATGTCATACCTGAAGAGAGATTTTTGCTGCACAGCTCCATTTTATATCAGTTTATCCAGTTTGTGTGTGTATAACTTCTTCCATTAGAGTATATTTGTTTTTTTACAGGTTTGTCAAGTCAGCAGATGTTTGGTTTCTCGCAGCCCAGTGTGATGTATCATGTGGAACAGCTGTATGGGGCTAACTACTGCCGCAAACACAAGTTCAAGTACCACAAGCATGAACTAGCCGAGCATCAACTGGTTTGTATTCAATTATCCCTTTCCTTCTTATAAACGAGTTTTCAAGTTTTTGCAAACAGTGTAGACCCAGATCAGACAGCTCCTATAAGAGCTGTCTGATCAGGGTCTGCTCTGTTTGCTAATGTAATTAAAAACATCATTGTATTATAACTATTTTGGCCATGGCTATTCGGTAAGTATTGAAATAAACATAGAACAGGGAAAATGTTAACCTCTGGCAATCCAAGAAACTTTTGCCCACTCAAAATTTTGACCTGTCTCCTATTTAACCCTTTCCCTTATGTAAATGCCTTTTCACACCTTTGCAAACAGAGTAGACCCGGATCAGACAGATTCTGTAGGAGCAGTCTGAGGGTCTGCTTTGTTTGCTTATGAAATTATAATGATTCTGCAGTTTCTACCAATACCAAAGTATCCTGTGTGCATATGCCATTATAAAAATCTTCAAATAAATATTCATTAACATCATTATTTCTTATATGAATGTTCAACAGTGAAAGCGTTAAAAACCTAGGCTGATTATCTAATCTGCAAGCATACAAACTGAATGTTTAGATCCTTAGTAGACAAGAGTTACAGTATGTCCATTGAAGATCCATACTTTTTGCATGGGAATTCACAAATTAGCCATTGCTAAATATTAAACCCTTTAATCCATGAAGATACATGTAAGACATCATTAATATTAACTAAATTTTCTATAATGGTACACGAACATGAGCTTTTGTTTCTGGCAGAAACTGTTGAAACGGACCTATATTATTTCAAAGGCAAACAGAGCAGACCCTGATCTGGGTCTGCTCTGTTTGCAAAGATGCAAAAAGGTATATCTATGGAATAAAGACTTGAATTGAAATTGCCAAGTTGGAGCTAATCAAGATCTGATCTGTTTGCCTTTGAAGTAATATAGATCTGATTATACAGTGTCTGCTATGGCCAAAAATTCCTTTGTTTAAATGTCATGAAAATTAGCTAATTGATATTCATGAAGTCTTTCATGAATATTCATGGAGTAAACATTTAATGCATATGAAAGAAGGCTACATGATCTTACAAGTAGAGTTTTGTTCCCATCCTGTTCTATAAATTGTATATTGAGAATGTGTCATATAAGCTTCATGAAAAATATCAAGAGTGTCATAAACTATCAGCATGGCCATGTTTATTTTCAACGTATCAGAAACTGGCCTCATCACAAGGGTTAGTAACTGTTATTTAAGATAGACGTATCGGAGGAAATTAGTTTGAAATTATCTTGTATCAGGAGTCTGTTTGCACATTTATAATTGAAGTTCTGTTTTGGTTTGTGACAGGAACTTGTGAACCCATCAGGCAGCATCAGGACGGAGGCTTATGGTGGGCGTAACCCCTGGGACATGTTCAGCTTCCTGTTGTCACGGTACCGCATGATGCCTCAGCGCCAGGAACGGGGCGGACAGGATGAGGAAATGGTGCTCAAGTCATCCCGGCGAGCCACTAGTATGGATCTTCCCATGGCCATGAGATTCAGGAAATTGAAGGAGCATTCCAAGGAGGCTGTAGGAGTGTACAGGTGGGTTGTCTACCTTTACTCTTAGCTGGCTGAATTATTTCCTGTAAAAATGTGCCGCCTGCTTAAATTCTTATCTTTGATTTTAAGGTTGGCGATAATTTTGTAGCTATTGCACATACATACTTCAAACAATTAATTTTTATAAAAAGAAGTGGAAACTGGTAATCAGAATATTTGTTTCTCAAGCCTGGGAATTTCTTAATGAATTAGAACCATGATCTTGTTATTTGTACAGGTCCCTGATTCATGGACGAGGGCTATTCTGCAAACGGAACATTGATGGCGGGGAGATGATCATAGAGTATTCGGGCGAGTTGATACGAAACTCGATGACAGATATTAGGGAGAAGTACTATGAGAGCAGGGTTAGTAGAAATATTGTCAAAATGGATGTTACTTTGTTTTTCTTTTGAAAAACCTGTCCCGATGTCAAACAAATTTTAAGAATAAATGAAATGCAATGTTACTCAGTCTCATTTGAATCCAAACTGTTTGGTGAAACTATAGTTCTTGTGGCTGAGAGAGGGGGTGTAGGGAGGGAATTCTTACGAATACCAACAAGTTTGGATTTGTTTGACAAATATATAGCAAATGTTTTTACATAGATTACTCATGTATAGCTGTGTGAAATGGAATGCTACATTAACCCTTAAAGTGCGGGTCATGAGTCACAAATGTCTTTGCAAACAGTGTAGACCCAGATGAGAGGGCTCCTGTAGGAGCCCTCTCATCAGGGTCTGCACTATTTGTCATGTTACACTTTTCTTGAGAAAAATGCTTAAATATTTACCATAAACTTGACCTGTTTGAATTTTGGAATAGTCCATTTTAAAATGCAGCATCATAAAAGTTAAGATAAACTGCCAGTTTTGTAGAGTAGTCAGAATGAGATATTGGATTGTTTCAGGGTATTGGATGCTACATGTTTCGTATAGATGATATAGATGTTGTTGATGCCACTATGAAGGGGAGTGCTGCAAGGTTCATCAACCATTCATGTGAGGTAAGATAGATCTAGGGGTACAATGAAATCCATTTTGTAATTGCTTTTTTATGCCTTTTCAAACAGTGTAGATTCAGATCAGATGGCTCTATGAGAGAGTCTGAAATGATAGAAGAGCTGATTACTCAGTTTGTGCCATAGTAAAATATTCCCTTGCTCATAATGCCATTATAAAAAATCAACTGACTAATACAGTTTGGGCCTGCTATGATTGCTTATGAAATTATAATAGGTCTGACTCAACAGTTTCTACTAATACCAAATAATCCTGTGTACATTTGCCATTATAAAAATAAATCAAATCAATATTCATGAAATTTCTTACATGAATATTCATGAAGTAAAAGATTATTTACCAGAAAAATCACTTAAATTAGTGTGGACCAAAATTTAGTCTAAACTTTAACGCTTGTGATGGTAGAACCATACCATATTGCAGATAAGTATGTTTAACTTTGTAGGCTCTAACTAGACAGCATATAAAATGTGACGTGATTGTTTGTGTTTCTTTGCTATATTCAAATGCAGAGTTATCTGATCTTGTGTGTGTGGCTTATACAGTAAAATCCCTCTCAACCGGAATTATAGTAGAGAAGAATTTAGATACTTTTAGACAGGTGGCTGTTTAATGCAGGGTGAAAGCCATACAGAAAGCTCCTAGAGGAGCTTTCTGCATGACTTATACCCTGCATTAAGATACCACCTGTCTCCAAGAATGATATTTATACTAAATTGAATGTGTGGTTTAGAGAGATTTTACTGTATCTTGTGAAAAGTGTCCTGTTGTATTTTTTTTCATGGTCATCTGGTTTATTTATTTCAGCCTAACTGCTACTCCAAAGTGATCACTGTGGACAACAGGAAACATATTGTCATATTCGCCATGAGACCGTAAGCTAAGTTTAATAATTTTGATAGTAAGCTTGATCTTTACATCATATATACACCTTTTAATGCCTTTGCAAACAGAGAAGACTTGGATCAGATGGTTCCTACGTAATAATTTGGCATTATTTTATGCAGTTTGTGCCATGTTAAAAAGTTCCCCTGCTGATAATGCCATTATGAAAATCAACTTAATACAGACATTAATTCTTACATGAATATTCACTCTGTAAAGAGTTCATAGAGAGATGCAGTTATAGCATATGCAAGTGAGGCCAAACATTATCATAGGTTTTATGTGAAGCAATCCCTGACAGGCTGTCTTGTTTCAATAAGGGGGGGGGAATAAATTCTTTGCTTGTACATTACCTAATTGAAGTTTTTGAATATAGTAAGTTTGATGCTCATGGTGATATCTATGTGAACAATACCAAATACCAAGTTCCTTTTGTTTCAATATGCCAGTCTGTGCTGTATAGAGCCTTTGCTAATGGAGTAGACTCTGATCAGGATAGCTTCTGTAGGAGCTGTCTTCATTAGAGTCTGCTGTTTGCTCATGGAATTATGTAGTTCTGAATACAGTTTCTCCCATTACCCAAAAATGCTGTGTATACTATTTATGAAACTTCATCCTATTAATTATTAAATTATTTTGAATATGTTCGTCACCATTCAACCACTTGTAGTTTACAGTACAGACAATACCATATACTTGACAAGCACATGTGAGGCTATTTATCACATTCAGTAATAAACCTAGTTCCATTTACACTGTATTGAGCACTATGGTACAGAAATACCTGTTAATTATTTTCCTGTCCATTTCAGGATTTCACGAGGAGAGGAGCTGACCTATGACTACAAATTTCCCATAGAGGAGGTGAAGATTCCTTGTACTTGTGGCTCAAAGAAGTGTCGGAAATATCTTAACTGAGCTACTTGATGGCAGACCCAGGTTAACAGATGCAGTGAAAAATACCGAAACAAGGTTGAGATGACAGGGGATGTGGCTGAACTGTTCCTTGGTTGATGGGGGACTAATAAGGGGCCAGACCTTTAGTCACTCTTTTGATAGTGCAGAAGTATTGACATAAATTACCTAGTTTATTTTTTTAATTGACATCTGCCATGACCAGGAAAGGAGTTTTGTTAAAAAAAAACTGTGGTCAAACAGTTTGGATTGTGATGAGATGCCAAAATTTTTTGTTGTCTCGCCAGAATCATAAGTTAACGATTTGATTCTCTTTTTGAAACTTTAAAAGAAAATAATATTAGTATGGAAGTGGATTTCCTCCAAAAGCAAGGTTCTGAGTTGTAACAAAATGTTGAAGAGGAGAGATTTGGTGTCCGAATACTTTGGATAATAATTTTACTCTGATTCTGCAGATGTCATTCAAAAGTGGAATATAATCTAGATCAAATTATTTGGAAATGGTTCAGTACCATGTTCCTAATGATCAGTATTTTTAGAATTCTCAACATCATCAGTGAAATTAAATGACTTGCGAAAATGAAAAAAAAATAATGTAAAACATATATGCATATCTCTGGATGACCTTTAAAAAACAAACATTCTCAAGGAATGAAGATATCTAGAAATAAGCTTAAAATCATAAATTGGTATTAAGAATTGTCATGAATAAAAGCTTGGATGAGTTAGATTTTCAGATTTTCAAAGGAATCTGTCTTGGGGAACCACTTTTTTTCTGACAATGTGGCGGCAAGGGATATGAGAGCTTAATCACTAAAGTTCTTTAATTTGTTTGAAGAAGAAGAATAGGTTAAGATATTTTTATTGCGTTAGTATTGTCAATGCTATTACCTAAAAATAGCGTAATTTATTGCCTGTTGTGTTCAGAGCAGTTTTCAGTATTGCTATTTGATTTTGTCTCATTAGCTATTAACACTCGCGCCATTTTGATATACAGTAAAACTTCGATTATCCGAACACTAAAATACGTATTATTATCGATCTTTAAGACAGGTGGCAGCTTAATGCATGGTGAAAGTCATGCAGAAAGCTCCTCTAGGAGCTTTCTGCATGACTTTCACCATGCATTAAGCAGCCACCTGCCTAAAAGGGTCTAAATTCTTCTGTACCGAAAATTCGAATAATCGAGATTTTACTGTATATCACAATGGTTTCAAACTACAAAATTCTAAAAATTTATTTTTCTCAAGAAAATACTCCTTTTGAGTAGATTCATTCAAAGAGGTTGGGTCTAAAAATAGCCTATGGAGGAAAGGGTTAAAAGAACAGTTTTGCAGTCACTGCTAAAGGACAATGAGAGCGGTAGTTTTGTTGGAAGCTATCAATAGATATATAGACAGTCATTACAGGGTCTAAAGAAATCTACTAATAGTGTGCTAAAAATAAATTGTCAAAATTGATACTGTATATTATTAGTTTACACAATACTGCCAACTTGTATCAAGGTAAGCTGTGGCATTTTTCTCTGTAGAAAATTGGAAGAATACTAATTGTTTAATAACCCTTTACTCAATAATCATGCTTGTTTGTGCATTGTCATACAGTAGACCCATATCGGACATTTTCTATAGGAGCTGTCTGATCAGAGTCTGCTCTGTTTGCTCATACATTACGGATTCTCTACTCATTGCCATGCAATAAATTTTTTTAATTATATATTTGTAATATTGGATTTGAATTAACCCTTTCCTCCATTAATACACCTTTCTATGCCTCTGTAAAAATAACCCATTGTGATAAATAGAGCAGTTGCTCCTATAGGAGCATATGCCCTATTTATCACAATGGTTTCAAATTACAAAATTCTAAAATTTTCCATTTCTCTAGTTAATGCTCCTTTTCGGTAGATGTATTCAAAGTGGTTGGGTCTAAAATAGCCTATGAGGGAATGGGTTAATATTCAAAACTGGTGGAGTTTGACATGAATATTCTCTGAGTTAAGGGTTAACCTTTACACCATGAATATTCCTGTAAGAAATAATGTGGTAATGAATTTTAACTGGATTAATGTTTATGATTGCACATGAACATGGGAAATTTTGGCCATAGTAGAAACTGTAGAATTATACCTGTATTACTTCATAAGCAAACAGAGCAGACCCTGACCAAATGGCAAAGTGCTGTTCTAGCTTTGCTGCCTGCTCCAGCTCACCTTGTATGTAACACCAAGGTGTGCTTTTGGGATCAACAAGTGAGCAATATGGGGCCATCAATACCCCTTGTTTATGATTGTTCTCAACCACTGTAGCTGTGTTCATTAACCATTGACAGTGTAAAGTCCTTTTATGTTTTAATAGATACTTTGCTGTTTTATTATGCCACCTGATTCAACTTTCAAAATTGATTTTGCATGTGTTTGATTATATCCCAGCAAACCAAGTTTGAGAGGAGGTATATAGGAGTCCATGTGTTGGTCGGTCGGTTGGTCTGATTGTCCGTGGCACAAATCTTGTGACACAAACTACTTCTACATTTCTTTACTGATTTACATCAAACTTTGCACATGCATTAATTATGAAGTGTAGATGTGCATGATACAATTTTCCTTGATGACCTCGGAAGAATTACAGAGTTATGGCCCCTGATTTGACTTAAAAATTCTTGTGACTTGAACTGTTTCTACATTTCTGTATCAACTGAGATAAAATGTTGCATATGCATCAATAATGTATTTTTCATGCAATTTGTCTCATTTTACAGAATTATTATACCCCCGCAATCGAAGTTTGAGAGGGGGTATATAGGAGTCAATGTGTTGGTTGGTCTGTCTGTCTGTCTGTGGCACATGGCACGAATCCTGGTCACGGCACCAAAATGTTTGATTCGCAATCAAGGCAGCTAAGCGGGGTTATTCCGTCACCTTTAGTGATAGTTCTATTTTTATGCCCCCAAAGGCGGGCATATAGTAATCGCATTGTCCGTCCGTCTGTCCTTCCATCCGTCCGTCTGTCCTTCCATCCGTCCGTCCCAAATTCGTGTCCCTTCTATAACTTCTTTATCTGTGAACAGATTTCAAAATAACCTGGCACAAATGTTCACCACACAAAGATGATGTGTCGCGTTCAACTCCCAGGTCAAAGGTCAAGGTCACAGGGTACAATTACTTTGTAACAAATTTCGTGTCCGGCCTGTAACTTCTTTATCTATCAATGGATTTCAATGTAACTTGGCACAAATGTTTACCACACAAAGACGATGTGTCGCGTTCAACTCTCAGGTCTGTGGGTCAAAGGTCAAGGTCACAGGGTAAAATAACTTTGTAACAAATTTCGTGTCCGGTCTGTAACTTTGTTATCTATCAATGGATTTCAATATAACTTGGCACAAATGTTCACCACATAAAGACGATGTGTCACTTTCAACTCCTAGGTCCATGGGTCAAAGGTCAAGGTCACAGGGTACAATTACTTTGTCACGAATTTCGTGTCCGGTCTATAACTGCTTTATATATGAATGGATTTCAATATGATTTGGCACAAATGTTCGCCAGACAAACATGATGTGTCGCTTTCACCTCCCTGGTCCATGGGTCAAAGGTCAAGGTCACAGGGTACAATTACTTTGTCACAAATTTCGTGTCTGGTCTGTAACTTCTTTATATATTAATGGATTTCGATATGATTTGGCACAAATGTTCACCAGACAGAGATGATGTGTCGCTTTCAACTCCCTGGTCCATAGGTCAAGGTCACAGGGTACAATTACTTTTTTATACGCCCACCTAATAAAGGTGGTCGTATATTGTCGTGGCCCTGTCCGTCCGTCCGTTCGTTCGTTCGTTCGTCCGTCAACATTTTGTTTGTCCGCTGTTTTCTGGGAAAACTATTTGACAGATATTAATGAAACTTCACACAAATGTTAAATGCATGAAGATCTGAAGCTGAGATGATTCTGAGGTTCATTTGATTTTTCATTTCAGAGTTATGGCCCTTGTCCTTAAAAAATATGCAAATAGTTTGTCCGCTGTTTTCTGGGAAAACTATTTGAGAGATATTAATAAAACTTCACACAAATGTTTAATTCATCAAGATCTGAAGCTGAGTCGATTCTGAGGTTCATTTGATTTGTCGTTTCGGAGTTATGGCCCTTTTACTTAAAAAAATAATGCAAATACATGCAATTAGTTTGTCCGCTGTTTTCTGGGAAAATTATTTGACAGATATTAATGAAACTTCACACAAATGTTTAATGCATCAAGATCTGAAGCTGAGTTGATTATTTCTGAGGTTCATTTGATTTGTCGTTTCGGAGTTATGGCCCTTGTCCTTAAAAATATGCAAATAGTTAGTCCGCTGTTTTCTGGGAAAACTATTTGAAGATATTATTGAAACTTCACACAAATGTTTAATGCATCAAGGTCTGAAGCTCAATCGATTCTGAGGCTCATTTGATTTGTCGTTTCGGAGTTATGGCCCTTTTACTTGAAAAATAATGCAAATACATGCAAATAGTTTGTCCGCTGTTTTCTGGGAAAACTATTTGAGAGATATTAATAAAACTTCACACAAATGTTTAATTCATCAAGATCTGAAGCTGAGTCGATTCTGAGGTTCATTTGATTTGTCGTTTCGGAGTTATGGCCCTTTTACTTAAAAAAATAATGCAAATACATGCAATTAGTTTGTCCGCTGTTTTCTGGGAAAATTATTTGACAGATATTAATGAAACTTCACACAAATGTTTAATGCATCAAGATCTGAAGCTGAGTTGATTCTGAGGTTCATTTGATTTTTCATTTCAGAGTTATGGCCCTTGTCCTTGAAAAATATGCAAATAGTTTGTCCGCTGTTTTCTGGGAAAACTATTTGACAGATACTTTTGAAACTTCATACACATGTTTAATGCATCTAGACCTAAAGCTAAGTCGAGTCTGAGGATCATTTGATTAAATGTTTCGGAGTTATGGCCCTTGTACTTAAAAAAATAATGCAAATCTATGCAAATATGAGGATGGCCATAACTTTTTCATTTGAAATGATATTTGCATCAATTTTTTTATATGGTTAAACCTTAATGTGAATTCTCACATATATTGGGGGGGGGGGGGGGGGGGGGGTTTGATATGTCATTTTATTCGAAAGTTATGGTCCTTGAACTTTGTGTGTTTGTTGCTTTGTTAGTCGGTAAATTTTTAGTTTGTCTGTTGATATAAATGAAACTTAACACCTTAACACAAATGTTTTAAGCAACAAAATTTGAAGCTGAGTTTATTTTGAGGTTCATTTAGTTTGTCTTTACAGAGTTATGGCCGTTGCACTTTACAAAAATCTGCAAAAATGAGGATTAGCTGTAACTTTTTTATTTAATAAGATATTCACTTCATTTTTTTAAAAATTAGTATCACCTTAATATGGAAATCAAGATCTGAAGCACAGATTAGAAAATGTCAACACTTATAAGGCATGTTGAATTGGAGAAAGTTTGCAAGTGGGCGTATTATGTACCGTATGCGGTACTCTTGTTTTATCTGTGAATGGATTTCAAAGTAACCTGGCACAAATGTTCACCACACAAAGACGATGTGTCAACTCCCTGGTCCATGGGTCAAAGGTCAAGGTCACAGGGTACAATTTTTGGGGGCATTTGTCACGTGACTGTGACAGCTCTTGTTATTTTATTTATTTATTTAATTATTTTTTTGGAGGGGGGGGGGATTCTTAACACCTTTAATTTGGGAATGAGTACTGTTATTTGCAAGCAGTGTAGACCCAGATCAGAGGGATCTAATTAGTATCTGTATTTTTATTGTCTCTCAAAATCCTCTTGCACTCATCAGAATGACAATAGAATAGAATATCTCTGAAGATCTTCAAATATTGCTAGAGGATTTTGAATTACAAACAGTACAGACCCTGATCTTGGTCTACACTTGCAAATGACGCAACACTCGTTTCCAGCAATCAAAGGGTTAATGACCTTCATGTTAATGTTGGTTTTAGAATGGGACTTCTGTAGGTTTGTTGTGTCTGAAGATATGTTTATATCACAGACCTGCAGAGACTCGGCCAAAATGAGTTTTCTGCAAACATGACTGCCATCTGTTTTGTTTCTATTTATTATGCTGTATTGCGCCTTCAAACAAAGTTTGAATGGGGTATACTGGAATCACCCTAACAGACGGTGGGTTGGTCGGGCTGTCCGATTTGCTTTCAAGGCTGCCATGAAGGGGGTATTCATCACCTTTCGTGAGAGTTCTAGTCTTACAGCTGTATTATACATCTTAAGAATGTTGAAAAGTTGAAAGTGCCTTAGATACATTATTAGATACCTCTCTTCATGTTTGTGTTGTTTATTTCTGTCACTTTCATGCAGAAGTACATATAAATTACTGTGTTGTGAATTAAGTGTTTTACAAGCCCATCCATCTACATGTGCTTTGCTATAAAGTAATCAAAAGTGGAGGATATTTGAATATACATTAGAACCCCTCTAATGCGACCTCTTAATGAATAAACATGGATGTCTTAAAAGCAGGTGGTTGCTTAATGCAGGACAAAAGTAATGCAGAAAGCTCCTATAGGAGCTTTCTGCATTACTTTGTCCTGCATTAAGCTACCACCTGCCTCTACCACCCAGAAATATCCCTCTGTTAGGTGGTCGCATTAGAGGGGTTTTACTGTATACTAACTAGTCTAGTTAGCCCTTTACCTGGTAGAGACACTTTTTTGCCTATTAGTAAATAGAGTAGACCCAGATCAGATGGCTCCTGTAGGAGTGTTCGATCAGAAGCTGCTCTGTTCACTTATGGACTAAATTCCTTAATTCTTCAGTTTCTGCCATTGGCAAAAATTCCTGTGTTCATATGTCATTATAAAAAGTCAGTTAATTAATATTCATGATGTCTATTCTTTACATGAATATTAATCAGGTAAAGGGTTGAACGGAACACTTACTGACTAAATGTAGGAATCTCCTTTCCCTGTTTCAAAATCATGTAAAAATAATAACGCCGTGAATATATTTTGACTGAATTTTTAAATGGTATTTGCGCACAAAGTGTTAAGCCATCTGATCTGCATCTACGCTGTTTGCAAAGGCATGAAAAGGTGTTTATATGAAGGAAAGTGTTAAAGGAAGTTTTATGTATTGCATTAGCCCTTCCCCTCATACAGAGGATCTTTTCACACCTTTGTAAATAGAGTAGACTCCTGTAGGAGCTGTTTGATCAGGGTGTGCTCTATTTGCATATGGAATAAAATAGATCTGATTTTGAAGTTTCTGTCACTGCTAGCAATTAATTTGTTAATTTATCATTTTAAAATATCAGATCTTGAATATTCATTTAGTAATAAACTCTTAAAGTAATGCATGTATTCATGGGCGAAGGGTTAAATTATGATTTGAGACTTCTTTTTGCATGGTGGCTTGAGTTTTAGTTCTTAGTGAATTGAAGTGAGATACAGACAAATGAGTTAAAATGGCAAATGGTATTAAATGTTTCTTTTGTTAATTGTATAATATATTTCCTAGAATGTAATGATAAGAGGCAGCTCAATGTCTTACTGATGGAGAAAATTGATATGACGATGCATGTATTAGATTTCTTTGTTGTTGATACTGCAGATATTTGTTTGTACGCTGTTATTTACATGTATAAGATATATTGCTCCTTTACCTTATGAAGATCCATGTGAGAAACTATAAATGATGAATATTAATGAGATGCATTTTCAGAATGATATATGAACAAAGGAATTTCTGTGGCAGAAACTATAGAAGCTTAACTATAATATTCAATAAGCAAACAGAGCAAACCCTGATCAGACGGCCCATGCAAGAGCCATCTGATCTGGGTCTGCTCTGTTTGCATAGGTGTTGAAAGGTGTATCTATGAGCTAAAAGGGTTTATGCCAAATGCCAGTGTTCTTGTACATACCTTAACTCCACCTATGACTGTTGATATGATGCAGCAAAAGGGCAACTAATAGCTGTGATAGAAGTGCTAGCCCATAGCGGGCTTGACTTGCGGATCTGAATACCTGATGTAATACTGTCAACACTGAATTGAATTGATGATTTGTACAGATTTGATATTAAGACTCATCATGCAAGTTTGATTAACCCTGTACTTCTTGGAGACACTTTATGACACCTTTGTAAACAGAGTAAACCCAGATCAGACAGCTCCTGGTGGAGCCATCTGATCAGGGTCTGCTCTGTTGGTTTATACTGTATCCTAGGTCTGATTCAATAGTATTTGTTATAGCCATTCACTTGTTTTTTACAACAATATAAGATAATTGATATTCATGATGTTACTATTTCTTACATGAATATTCATGGGGTGAAGGGTTAACTAATACTGGTATTAACCCTTTCCCTCATATATACGTGTTTTCACGCATTTGCAAACAGAGTAGACCCAGATCAGACGGCTCCTAAAGGAGCCGTCTGATCAGGGTCTGCTGTGTTTGCTAATAGAATTCGATAGATTTGTTTCTTCCGTACTTCTTTATAACTATTTTGTTAATGAATATTCAGTAGGTGTTGAAATTTGGCCTACACACAGAACAGGGAAAGGGTTAATAAAGGGTGGAGTGTGCCACTCATGATGTAAAGGGTTAAGACACGCATTAGTGATGGTGATGTTCATATGAGAACTTGTTAAATAATAATGACCAGTGGATAGAAAAGGGTCACTGACTTTTGCTAATGGTGTAGACACAGACTAGCCAAAGTATTCAACTTGAACATTGGATCACTGTCTGCTGTGATAGTGTACAAAATGCCAAGACTGCTGTTGAGAGACAAACAGTAGACCATGATCGGACTGTTTGCAAATGGCTAGGTGCTCATTTGTTTGCATGACATTTACCATAGGGCTATGTATAATAAGAAAGCGTTCATGAATGTGGCAGCTAAACTTTGGCTGGCATCACATTGATAGATGTAAATACATGTTGATATGTTGTGAATTGTCTGTTTTGCAAAGTTCAAATTTTCATGTTTTATTTATGCTGTATATATTGTAAATACTGTTGCAAGACGTTTTAGTACCCTGTACATTAGAGCTCCAGATATGATGAGTAAATTAAAACATTTTAAAGAATAATTTCTTTATTTCTCCACCAAACCCTATACTTTGACCATTCTTTAGAATCGCCTCTTCAAGACTATTCTTAAAATTTGTGACAGTATAGGGTTTGGTGGAGAAATGACGATTTTAGTTATTGGGTATGCACCTTTTTCTGTAGCTCAGTTGTATATTTTATATGCTCCAAATACGGCATGTTGTTCTTGTTTCTTCTGTAACTTTTTTTGGTATGAAAATAATTATTATGTTTAATGTTACAATGTTAGATGTGTGTATTGTTTGTACATAGAAACCACGGAACCAAAACGCATTTATTAGAGAACTTGTCTACTTGTACAGATCAGGAACAAAACTGAGCATTATGCAATGGTTTATGGGTAAACAAACAGAATGGTTGTGACAAAGGAATCACACTTTCTTTTCAACAGGTAGTTTCTGTTTGTCAGTAGAGTTGTAGATTGATGTATATGTTTTGTACATATCTCATAAATTTATTTTGTATATTTAAATCTACCAGTGTGATTCAAACAATAAGTAATAAAAGACTGAGACTGAAAAAAAATGGTTGTTGTGTATCCATAGTTCTCCATACAATAGAAATAGGAGAGAGGAGTAGGGTACAGACGTCCTCGTACGAACGTGATTCTATATGTTGTACAGTAAAACCCCTCTAAACTGGAATTAAGCTGTCTCCAGGACCGATGTTTATACTAAATTAACCCACTCCCTCATAAGCTATTTTTAGATCCTACCTCTTTGAATAAATCTACCTAAAAAGAGCATTTAGTAGAGAAGAGGAAAATGTTAGAATTGTGTAGTTTTGAAACTAATTTTGATAAATAGAGCATTTGCTCCTATGGAGCAGATGCTCTATTTATCACAAGGGTTTCAGATCGTGACTTTTACAGAGGTGTCAATATGAGGGAATGGGTTAATTGTCAGATTTAGAGTGAAATATGCACTAAATCTACTTGGTCATCTTCCAATAATCATAAAATAGATGCTTAGTCTTATTTAAATTGAAACCATTTAAGTTTAACCATGCTTCTGAAATTTTAACCTTTACCTAATGACTATGTAAGAAACAATGACATCATGAATATTTATAATGGTATGTGAACAGGACTTTTTTTTTTGGCCATGGCAGAAACTAGAATCATGTCGGAAGCAACATGAGTTATCTAATCTGGTTCTACTGTTTTCAAAGGTGTATATCAGGTAAAGGGTTAAAGACTATTCACTGTGACTAACAAAAAGTTGAAATTTATTAATATAATTTAGACAAACTTAGATGAAAAGGCCAAACTGCTTGACATTCTGATTATGTCTGACAAGAATTGAAAGTCTACCTTGAAATCTGAATTAAAAGACATTTTCTATTAATGAAAGTTGACTCAGCAGGCTAAAGGTTAAGATTAAAGGTCAAACTTTTAGCTTTGGCATGGCAGATCTTCAATGTGGCATCATCTTTAGAGAAACAAGAGAGTCGTCACGGGTGACAAATGCCCCCAAAGTATTTGACACCGAAATGCATTTTGGCGGAAAAACAATACAATGTAATGCAGGTGTAACATGAAATTTTGATGCTGTTAAAAATGACACAGGAGTCAGTTCTTAACATTAGAAACAGAACCTTTGACGATTATGATAGCTAAGAAAAGAGCCAAGCGTCAAAACTTAGTTAAAAAGGACCCTAAGTCATTCTCAACGTTAAAAAGGACCCTGGGTTGATTGTCAACGTTTAAGGTATAGGAGATATGCTCTGGACAAGCTTTTTGTATCTGGTAAGATATAGGAGATATGCTCCGGACTGTAAAATTGAGGTCAAAGGTCAAGGTCAAGGTCAGTGATCTGAAAATGGTACACGACTCTCCGCCATCCCAAGATGAACTCACAAACCAAATTTGGAATCCGTAGCTGGTAAGGTATAGGAGAAATGCTCCGGACAAGCTTTGTGTAAAACCTAGGTCAAAGGTCAAGGTCACAGTGACCTGAAAATGGTACGCGACACACCGCCATCCCAAGATAAACTCACACATTAAATATGGAATCCGTAGCTGGTAAGGTATAGGAGATATTCTCTGGACAACCTTTTTTGTAAAATCGAGGTCGAAGGTCAAGGTCAAGGTCACAGTGACCTGAAAATGGTACGCGACATTCCTCCACCCCAAGATGAACTCACACACCAAATTTGGAATCCGTAGCTGGTAAAGTATAGGAGATATACTCCGGACAAGCTTTTTGCAGCTGGTAAGGTATAAGCTTTTTGTAAAATCGAGGTCAAAGGTCAATGTCACAGTGACCTGAAAATGACACGCGACACTCCATCATCCCAAGATGAACTCACATACCAAATTTTGGATCCGTAGCTGGTAAGATATAGGAGATATGCTCTGGACAAGCTTTTTGTAAAATCGAGGTCAAAGGTCAAGGTCAAGGTCACAGTGACCTGAAAATGGTACGCGACACTCCGCCATCTGAAGATGATCTCACACACCAAATTTGGAATCCGTATCTGGTAAGGTATAGGAGATATGCTCTGGACAAGCTTTTTGTAAAATCGGTCAAAGGTCAAGGTCAAGGTCACAGTGATCTGAAAATGGTACGCGACACTCCTCCATCCCAATATGAACTCGCACACCAAATTTGGAATCCTTAGCTGGTAAGGTATAGTTGATATACTCTGGACAAGCTTTTTGTAGCTGGTAAGGTATAAGCTTTTTTTAAAATCGAGGTCAAAGGTCAAGGTTAAGGTCATAGTGACCTGGAAATGGTACATGACACTCCGCCATCCCAAGATGAACTCACACACCAAATTTGGAATCTGTAGCTAGTAAGGTAAAGGAGATGTGCTCCGGACAAGCTTTTTGTAAAATCGGTCAAAGGTCATGGTCAAGGTCACAGTGATCTGAAAATGGTACGCGACACTCCTCCATCCCAAGATGAACTCACACACCAAATTTGGAATCCTTAGCTGGTAAGGAATAGGAGATATACTCCGGACAAGCTTTTTGTAGCTGGTAAGGTATAAGCTGTTTTTAAAATCGAGGTCAAGGGTCAAGGTTAAGGTCAAGGTCACAGTGACCTGGAAATGGTACGCGACACTCTGCCATCCCAAGATGAACTCACACACCAAATTTGGAATCTGTAGCTGGTAAGGTAAAGGAGATATGCTCCGGACAAGCTTTTTGTAAAATCGGTCAAAGGTCATGGTCAAGGCCACAGTGATCTGAAAATGGTACGCGACACTCCTCCATCCCAAGATGAACTCACACACCAAATTTGGAATCCTTAGCTGGTAAGGTATAGGAGATATACTCCAGACAAGCTTTTTGTAGCTGGTAAGGCATAAGCTTTTTTTAAAATCGAGGTCAAAGGTCAAGGTCACAGTGACCTGGAAATGGTACGCGACACTCCGCCATCCCAAGATGAACTCACACACCAAATTTGGAATCTGTAGCTGGTAAGGTAAAGGAGATATGCTCCGGACAAGCTTTTTGTAAAATCAAGGTCAAAGGTCAAGGTCAAGGTCAGTGACATGAAAATGGTACGCGACACTCCCCCATCCCAAGATGAACTCACACACCAAATTTGGTATCCGTAGCTGATGTGACAAAGGAAATATACTCCGGACAAAAGGTACACACACCCACACACACCCACCCACACACACACACACACACCCACCCACACACACACGCACGGTGCGATCACTATATGCCGCCAAAGCCTAGCTTTGGGGGCATAAAAAGATGTGTCCACAATATTTGTTGACAGATATGGAGCTTTCACATTTTACCAGTATAGTCCAGCAAAATTCACCTGACGTTGACCTTTATGCTAGAATAAATTAAAGTGAGATGATGCAGTATATATCAATAATCGCCAGTACATTGTACACAATAAAATGCACGCGAGACACAATATTTTCGTTGTTTTTATACCATGTATCGCAGCCTGCTGCATGGTAACAATTAGCAAGATGCCTTAGCAGAAGGGGAACCAAAAAGAAATAATTTTTCATTCACATGATATACATTTAATGTGAAGAATAAAAAGAAATAAACACAAATCAATCGAAAAATTATTAAAAAATATTTTGGATAGCATGGGGTTTGAACACCGGACTGTACAGTCTTGTCGATACATTTATCAATGTTGAATGATATTTAATCTTGTATACCTTGTGCACTCTCGTATAAGTAATTTACGAAAACTACTGAAGATATATAATTATATATAGAAACCCACCATAGTGTGAAATTATGATAATAGAGGTCAGCAATGTCAGATATGGAAATTTTACCAGTATATGGACCAAGCAACAACTGTATACATTTAAGGACGGAAGAAAACAAATCCTACACTTTGCAATAGAATTGTATGGAATCAAGAACCAGTTCAAAACACCAAGGAAATTTGAAGTTTATTAAATACATGTAGTTTCACAAAGACTCGTGAACTTCTCAGTCATAAATAAACATTCAACAAGTGTATCTGAAAACAATTTTTAATCCTTTACCTGATAGAGACACCACTGAAAGCTACAGCAAGATCAGACGGCTCCTGTAGAGGACATCTGATCTTGGTCTGCACTGGTTGCTTATAGAATTATACAGATTTGATTCTGCAGTTTCTGCCATGGCAAAGGCTCCTGTTTTCAAATCATTCTAAATACATTGTATTCAGCTAATAAATAGTCATGTCATTATTTCTTGCATGAATATTCCCCAGGTTAACCCATTCCCTCATAGGCTAATTTTAGACCTAAGCTCTTTAAATAAATCTACTGAAGAGCAGCATTCACTAGAGAAAAGGAAACTTTTTTAAATTGTTTAGTTTTTAATCCATTGTAATAAATAGAGCACTTTCTCCAATGGCACAAATGCTCTATTTATCATAATGGTTTCAAAAACTGACTCTTACAGAGGCATCAAAAGGCATCAGTATGAAGGAATGGCTTAACTAGTAGCTCATACACTTCAGCACTCAACTGGTGATTTGTAATAGTCTTTGCAATCAGTTTGGATCCAGATGAGGGAGGCTTCAAGTAACTTGGCATCTTATCAGGATCCAAACTAACACTGATCATGCTGCTGACATGAAATATATCTCTTTCAATGACAAAGGCAGTAACTGTGGACAGCAAATGTTTATTTGGATTTGGGTGCTAAAGACTTATGCTATATCTAAGGATACAATTTTCTAGTCATCATTAACCCTTTTTTGATGGGAATGCCCTTGCAAACAGAGTAGACACAGATCAGTTACCTTCTGTAGGATTTATCTGATTAGGGTCTGCTTTGTTTCCTTATGATATTAACCCTTTCCTCCATAAATGCGTCTTTCTACGCCTCTGTGAAAATCACCTATTGAAACCACTGTGATAGAGCATTTGCTCCTATAGGAGCAAATGCTCTATTTATCACAATGGTTTCAAATTACAAAATTCTAAAAAATTCCTTTTCTCTAGTTAATGCTCCTTTTCGGTAGATTTATTCAAAGAGGTTGGATCTAAAAATAGCCTATGAGGGAATGGGTTAATAAAAAATCTGATTTTACAGTTTATGCCATGGCCAAACATTCCTGTGTTCATTTGCCTTGGAACTAATAAATATTCTTGAATATTTATAAGGTAAAAGGTTAAATATTAGTCAAAAGTGTTAATACCAAGGATGCAAAAGGTTTCTACAAGATGGCTGAATTCCTGATTAACTTTGAAAAGGTTTGGCATCTTGTCAGGATTAAATTTGTTTTTGAACCAAAAAAGTGTTTTTGAAAAAAGTAAGAAAAGTGTTTTGCAAGTTACAGCAGATAAAATCTGCAGATCTTCAGACAAATGCTATGCTTCTTTCACCAAAATTCAACAGCTAAATCAAACGGTTTCATATAATTTAAAGCTGCTTGCAGCATCTCTGAAGCTATTCTAATAGAAACTGCTTGATTCAGGTTCTCAAAATCTTAACATTTGAGGACTGCCTTTGGCTGAATTTTCAATGTGGAATGTCCCCTCATTGTTTAAAATGTACAGTCCATTCGGAAGTATGAAAGGATACACTTTTTTTGGATGGCAAACTGCAGACCCTGATCAGAGGGCTCTTGCAGAACCATTTGACCAGAGTCTTCATGGTTTGCAAATGTCAGTGAACTTATTTCTTGCATTAATAGATGTGTTAAAAGTAAAACACACTGATAGGAAGAGATTTGGTTTCAGTTCAATCACTGCAAAAAGGGAGCTCCAAATGTCTGTGAGTTTGATTGAATTCTAATCAGCTGAACTATTGCTAATATGTTGGGAAACAGGCAAAACATACAGACTTATGAGGTAATAAATTTAAAAACTGAATCAAACTACATATAAAGCAATATCAGCAATGGAAAGGTTACAAAAATACGAACACTTTACGTACGTACATTACGTACATTTATATTGCTTCAAATTATCAGAATATTTCTTCCATACTACTGCTGAAGCATGAAATATAGTTTAAATGCCCTCTTTGTTAATATAAATATTGTATTCCCTTACAGTTCAATGAAAACTTCTTCAATTAATATACAAATACATCTCCAACAATTGTAACAAAACTAAAGACAATGAACAGTTCATTCTGAGAGCACATCAATAAGACATTTAACAATGCCATAAGAAAAGGTGTCTTTGTGGTTCTGCAAACGCTGTAGACCCTGATCAGTAAATGTGTCCATCTCTGATCAGGATCTATACTGTTGGACACCTGCCAGTATCTACTATTCTTTATCATCAGACCTGACAAACAGTGTAGATCCTAATCAGATTCAATGTGTACTGAAAAATAAACAAAGTACAATTGCCATTCAAAGTCTTCTCATGAGTCTTCAAGGCAGGTGGTGGTTTAATTCAGGACAAACATAATGCAGAATCTTTCTAGACAACATTATTTTCATTCCCCATTAAGCAGCCACCTGCTGCTGTTTGTTTATGAAATAATATAAATCTGATATCACAGTAACTGCCATGACCAAAATGTCCACTGTTCATTGCCATTAAAACATTCATATAATTAATATTAAAGAAGTCATTATTTTCAACACGAATATTCATTGAGTAAAAGGTTAAATGATCCCATTTTCATTCAACAAAAGGCAATCAGAGGTTCTACTGTACATCATCATATGGACAAAAAGACACCAAAGGCATCTTCTTCTCTTGACAAAACCATTAGCCAGCAGAGCAAAATATTTTTACACAATTTTTCACCTACTACCTTTTCAAAATTCAAACTATAATCAGGTTGTCTACTAATATGCAGGCAGGTGTCAAACAGTTTGGATCCTGATGAGATGTTCAGTTACTTATTGTCTCATCTAGATCCAAACTGTTTGCAAAGATAATCATGGATCTGCTGGCAGCAGGCTAAAGGTAAATAATGTTCATTTCATTTACATTGTAGAAGGTGGGGAATGTTAACATAATTCTAGCACACCCTTGAACTTATCACACTTCATGCACACGTAATCAATAAATATTAGGTTTTGGCAAGCAAGCTGAAGCATACCATTCACAGAAGATTGAACCTTTAATAAATAACATGAAAAAAGCTTACATGCACACTTCATGATAAAACCCTGTGGGCGAGAGTCGTAATCATTTACTTCAGAACCCTGCCTTTTATGCCTATGCAAACAGAGAAGACACTGATCAGACAGTTCCTGGAAGATTGATCAAGGTCTGCTCTGTTTGCTTTTATGTCACATGTGATTCTCTCCTGCCATAGCAACAAATCTTATTTTATATTTTCAATACAATACTTGAATATTCAAAATAGGCAGTCTGGCAAGAATGTTCATGAAGTAAAATGAAAAATAAACACTGACAGAATATCCCACTGTCAGTTTGTTCTTAATGTTCTTAATGTTATCACTCTGGAATATTTAAAGCTCGAAACGTCAGAAATCTAGTTATCATGCACATACCACAACCACTTTAAATAAAAAGAGGTCTTTACAAGAGTGTTTATTACAATTTTTTTATTTTTTTCATGAAATGAATTTACCATAATGATACAGTATGACATGAGCTTTAGCCAGTGTCATATTCATTATAGTAAACGAAACAAGTCTCATGGAAACAATTTGTAATGAACACAAATGTAAGATTCTTTTATCACATAACCCTTAAAGGGTGCCATAGAAAGTGAAATAAACTATATCTGACGGCTGTTTCAGCCATTGTTTACAGCGTAGTACAGCCAGATTCCACTGCTCATTTGCATAAAAAATGCACTAGTGCATTTCCACAATTTACGGCACTCTCATATGGCAGATTATGTGATAAATACATGATGAGCATGCTGTAACATCCTTTAAAGATCAGATAGACATCTGTTGTTTAAGATAGTTTAATCCCAATATCTTAACCCTTTACCTGATATAAACACCTTTGTGTTATTCCCGCATTCGGTCGCTCAGTCGTTGTCCCGTGTTTTAGTATGCTGAGTTATCGTTCGTAACACCCGGCCATGCCGTAAATTTGCCGCCAACTATTAGCGAGCAGAAAAATCTAAATTTCACTCTATACCGGTCACCATCGTGTAATCTTTACCGGTCCAAATATCGACTCGAGGAAATAAAAGATATGTTAAGCCACCTATGTCTTGTTTGTTCCATGAGTACCGGTTATCTATCTGCAATCACCTCCAGGGGTTAGGCGGAATAGTAAAGAACGATGCACTGTTACTTTGGGAAGAGGTGAACATTCAACTACCCGAGGGTTCATCGGCCATACGCAGCCCTAGTCTTCCACACGCAGTGAGACATCGACTCCAGGTCCATCTATCAGGATCCAATCAACGGTGCCATTGTACTGACGAATCATGACTGTGCATATTGACTATACTCCTCTATAGAAATTCAGCATTAAGAGTGTTATCAAAAGGACTTCATCAACAGGTCCATTAGCAGAACTAGATCTCTAAAGAGAAATAAGTCAGGTGTAATTGACTGACATTACCACTATGCTCTAGAAATGACAGAACTCCATATGTTTTTCATAATTAAGAACGGAAAAGGTTTAGTGCATACAAGCAGACTTTGACAATTCCATTAGCTTCGTCTAAGAAACATTTGCACCCCCAACAGACAAAGTTTGTTTGAGGGTTAAATATACAGGAATCACCCAGTTTGTTTTAGTGAATATTTATAGAGGTTGTGTTTTACCGGATACATATAGATTTCTATTGCATTGTTACTGTTAGTATTTACAAATGTACTTGTAATACAGCAATAGTCAAACAATTGTTAAGTTCAGAGACCATTTACTAGTAATCAGTACAGAGTTTGTACACAGTCTTGTTTACTGCATTAGTAGGTACGAAACTGTACTGATTATTTCATCACTTTTGTAACTGAGTTATGTCTGATATTGATAGTTCTCTTCTGTTCAAAGAAAAACCAGAATCAACCCACTCCAAGCGAACAAAGAAACTTACTGCCAAGGCTATGGAACAGTATAAGCATAGAGTCTCTGAGTTTAAAGGAGGGTTGTGTGCTATCAAAGACAAGATTATTCAGACCATTACAAGTAATGAATCTGTCTTAGATGGGATAAGCTTCTCCAGATTATTAGAGTTGGGCATTTCCATAAATGCTCAATATGAGAGATACAATCGGTTGTATAGTGAGTTTATGTTGTTCTTAAGTAGAACTTGCACTGCCGAGAGTAATATTGAGAGTGTTGAACAGTCGACAGAAGAAAGACAATTTAAGGTCAAGGTCGATAGCTTCCTACTGAAAGCGTATAGATTGAGAGAGGAAAAAGTCCAAGTTCCACAGACAGGTTATGCTCAGTCTCAAAATAAATCGCCACCTATAAAGTCACGGTCTTCGGTATCAAGAAGCCGAGCTTCATCAGGTTCCTTGCACTCCTCCATGTCACGTTCAACACTAGCTAGAAAACAAGCCAAGGCAGAAGCAGCAAAGGCCCAAATGGCCTTTTTAGAAAAAGAAGCTGAAATTAGATGACAGCAGTCTTTTTTACAAGAAAAAGAGTCAATAGCAACAGCTACCAGAGCACGTGAACAGGCAGATTTAGAGACAGAGCTGAAGCTCATACAGGAAAAGAAACAAGTTGCTGCAGTCACAGCAGAAGCAGACGCATTAGAGCTTTCCTTTGCTGGAAGTCACCACAGTATGGCCAGCTTTGAATCCCTGCCTAGGTCCGATCCTCTAGTTAGAACGGCAGAATTTGTGACGTCCCAGGCCCCTGAAATCCACTTTAAACAGACTGTCCCTGCCCTTACACCCGAAGTTGTGGCCCGTCAACTGCAGTCAGGGGGAATACTTCCGAACATCTCCACCCGCCTTTTGGAGATCATAAGAAGAGTCCTGAACGTCCTTCGCTCAACCCAACTGCCACTGTGTTCACACCTCCAATTGTCGACCCGTTGACTGTACACGCCCAAACTACAGAGAACCCTGTTGGTTCTCTTCAACCCTCTTTAGAAAGGTCTCAGAACAACCATCAACAACCTTCATTCAAATTGCCTTATCCACAAACAGAAGAAAAAGGGAATAACATTGCTAATGATTTAACGCGTTTCCTGCTCAGAAAAGACTTGGCCATGTCAAGACTAAGTAAATTTAATGATAGAGCAGAGAATTTCCAAGCATGGAAAGCGAGCTTTTCCGATGTAATGAGTGATATGGGTGTTTCACCATCCGAGGAAGTGGATCTCCTTGTTAAATGGCTTGGGCCAGAATCCCAAAAACATGCTATCAGCCTACGATCGGCTTACAGTAAAGATTACAGCAAAGGACTTGCCAAGATTTGGGAAAGACTAGACGAGCGGTTCGGAGCAGCTGAAAGCGTACATCACTCAATCGTTTCCAAACTAGAGAAGTTCCCAAAAATTAGCACTAGAGAATCTGGGAAGTTGTACGAATTGTCAGACATATTGGCAGAGATCCAGGCCCTCAAGCAAGATCCGAAGTATGCAGTAGCACTTTCATATTTTGACTCTTCTGTTGGCGTATCACCAATTATTGGCAAAGTTTCCTTCCTACAAGAAAGGTGGGCTAGGAAAGCTACCGATTACAAGAGAGCCCGTGATGTAGCTTTCCTTCCTTTTTGTGTCCTCGCAGACTTTATTAGCGATCAGGCCAAGCTACGAAACGACCCCGGTCTCCAGTTGCATACAACACAGGTTCAAACAGAGAGAAAAGAAATAGGGAGAAAACAGGTTTTTTCAAGAAAGACTGAAATCAAGAAGCCCTTCAATGAGAATGTTGCAAGACGCTGCCCGACGCTGTCGAGTTTTCCAAGCCAAAACATTTGCAGAAAAGAGAGATTTTGTGAAACAAAATGGCCTTTGCTTTAAATGTCTTTCCCCAGAACACAGAGCAAATGACTGCACTAGACAAGTGAAATGTGACATTTGCACCAGCCACGGTCACTGTTCAGTGATGCATCGTCATGGTGAAGTGAAGAAAGTCGGAGCGAAGCAAGGTGGGGAGAAATCAAGTACCATTCAGAGCTTTAAGCAGGAAAACCAACAGGCCGAAAGCATCACAAATAAATGTACTGCACTTTGTGGAAAAGAGTTTGCAGGACGCTCATGTGCCAAGACAATTTTGGTAAACGTCTTTCCCAGTGGTCATCCAGAAAAATCCGTGTTGGTTTACGCAGTGCATGATGAACAGAGTAATAAAACTCTTGGAAACACAAATTTGTTTGATAATCTTGATCTAATTGGAGACGTCCGCCGGTATACTTTAAACTCCTGCAGTGGAACAACAACAATCAATGCCAGGCATGTGACAGATATCATTGTTCAATCCGTTGATGGTACACGAAGTATTGAGATACGAGACCTGATTGAATGTGACATTCCTTGTGACAAATCGGAAATACCTACGCCTGATGTCGCCCGTAACTATCCCCATCTGGAGCCTACAGTTGAAAAGATTCCCGATCTGATGGACTCAGCAGAAATTGGACTTCTTATAGGCAGAGATGTCTTAGAGGCACATCACATTGAACATCAAATTCTCGGTCCAAGGGAGCTGCCGTTCGCTCAAAGGCTACCCTTGGGATGGGTTATTGTTGGAGAGGTATGCCTCGGCAAATTTCACAGACCCAGCAACAGTGTGAATGTGAGGAAGACCCATCTGATGAATAATGGCAGACCTTCCTTGTTTGAGCCATGTCCCAATGAGTTGAGAGTAACAGATCATGTAGGGAAATTTGTCGATACTGATGATGACATCTTCACAAAAACCAAGAATGATGAGAAAATCAGATTATCCATGGAAGACCGAGAGTTCTTGACGCTCATGGATCAAGAAATGTACAAGAGTCGTGAAGGGAACTGGGTCGCTCCCTTACCTTTCCGAAGTTCAAGACCACATCTTCCAAATAACAAACCACAAGCAGTCAAGAGAGCCCAACTCTTAGACAAGAATCTTAAAAGGGACGATAGAAAGAAGAAACACTTTGTTGATTTCATGAAAGATGTCATAGAAAATGGTCATGCTGAAGTTGCACCTCCTCTAGGCGTCTCAGAAGAATGTTGGTACTTACCCATATTCGGCATATATCACCCAAAGAAGCCAGATCAGTTGCGCGGTGTATTCGACGCATCGGCAAAATATCAAGGAATCTCCCTAAATGACGTCCTCATGAATGGCCCAGATCTGATAAACAGTCTTCTAGGCGTTCTGATACGTTTTAGAAAAGAACAGGTAGCCATTACTGCCGACATTCAAAGAATGTTTTACTGTTTCTTTGTCACAGAGAAACACAGGAATTTTCTTCGTTTCCTCTGGTACAGGAACAACGACCCAGACCAAGAGCTCATTGAATATCGTATGTGTGTACATGTGTTTGGCAACAAGCCGTCTCCAGAAGTAGCCACCTTTGGTTTAAGGAGGACTGCAGAAGAAAGTGCTGAAGAATTCGGAGAAGATGTCAGAGACTTTGTATGCAAAAATTTCTACGTAGATGATGGGTTAGCCTCTATGCCGACCGATGAGAGCGCTACTGACCTCATGAAGAGAACACAGGCAGCATTGAAGAAAAATGGTAGTTTGCGCCTTCACAAGATTGCTAGCAACAGTGACGCTGTTATGAAAGCCTTTCCAGTCGACGACCTAGCCAAAGATCTCCGTTCCCTCGATCTATCTTCAGTGGAATTGCCTCTACAGCGCAGTCTAGGTCTACATTGGAGTCTCACCACAGATAGTTTTCTGTTTCAAGTGTCGAAGGAGAAGAAGCCATTTACCAAGAGGGGCGTCCTGTCCACAATAAACAGCATCTACGACCCAATTGGAATGGTTTCACAAATTGTTGTCACGGGAAAGCTTCTTCTGAGAGAACTTATGAGTGAAAAATCAGACTGGGACCAACCTCTACCATCCCATTTGGAGAGTCGTTGGGAAAATTGGAGAATTTCCCTGGACAAGCTAGAAGGAATTACGGTACCACGTGCCTATTTCCCAGTTTCATTGAGTCTGTCAGTGAATAAGAAATTACAGATCTACTCAGATGCTTCTGAAAAAGCCATTGCTGCCGCAGTATACATTCTCGCTCAGTCTAAGGAAGGCAGATGGTACAAGAGCTTAGTGATAGGAAAAGCAAAGGTTGCGCCGAAGAGTGGCCATACTATTCCGAGGTTGGAATTGTGCGCTGCAGTACTGGCAGTGGAGTTATTTGAGATTGCAACGGCTCAGCTGCAGATTGAGTTTCAGTCGACAGACGTTACTTTCTACACTGACAGTAAGGTAGTCCTTGGCTATGTACAGAATCAAACTAGACGGTTTTACACCTATGTTAGCAACAGGGTGGAAAGAATAAGAAGATCGTCATCTCCAATACAATGGACGTATATCAAGACAGATGAAAATCCAGCAGACTGTGCAACTAGACCAATTCAGGTTACAGACTTCCTGAAAAGTCCGTGGTTGGATGGGCCTGTACGTCTACCAAAACTCAGCAACGAAGATGGTAACTGTGATTACGCACTGGTTGATCCTGACGAGGATAAAGAGATTCGACCGGTTGTTAATACTTACCGGACTGAGATGAAGGAAGCGACAGTTTTTGATGTGGAAAGATTTGAACGTTTCTCAGCATGGTCAAAATTGGTTGGCGCAATCAGCTGTCTGATTCACATTGGCCGATCATTTTCAGGACGTTCTAAATGTTCTGGATGGCATACCTGTGCAGAGGCTAAGACACCAGCCATCCAAGAAGAAGCAAGACTCGTTGTAATATCTGCATATCAGCAGAAGTCATTTCCAGATGAGAAGAGGACTTTGATTCAGAAGGGACATGTCTCAAACGACAGTCCATTGTCAAGCTTGGATCCATTCATCGACACAAAAGGACTAATCAGGGTTGGTGGTCGTTTGAGCCGAGCATCCTTATCTTCGTCTGAAAAGAATCCAATCATCATACCAAAACGCAGCCACATGGCAATATTGCTTATTCGTCACTACCACGCTCAAGTGCAACACCAAGGACGACATATCACAGAAGGGGCAATAAGAGCTGACGGATATTGGATCATTGGCTGTAAGGCTATGGTGTCTTCTGTCATTCAGAATTGTATTAAATGCAAGAGACTTAGAGGAAGCAGAGAGTGCCAAAAGATGGCCGACCTTCCGGTAGCGAGGCTGAAACCCAGTCCCCCATTTTCCTTTGTGGGCGTTGATACATTTGGGCCATGGGAGGTTTTAGCTAGAAAAACCCGAGGCGGCCATGCCAACTCCAAACGATGGGCGTTGATGTTCACTTGTCTAACCATCAGGGCTGTACACATCGAGGTTATTGAGTCACTCAGCGCCTCCTGTTTCATCAACGCTTTCCGAAGGTTCACTGCAATACGTGGAGAAGTCAAAGAGGTTTACTCCGACTGTGGGACCAACTTTGTTGGTGCAGCAAATGAAATGGGCACAGACACCATCAATGTGGAAGACACTTTAGTGAAACAGTTTCTCACTGAAAGACGTATGGTATGGAAATTCAATCCACCTCACGCATCCCATATGGGTGGTGCGTGGGAGCGCATGATCGGCGTTACACGACGTATTCTGGATTCGATGATGTTGGGCATGCATCAGACACTGACACATGAGATACTTACAACTTTGATGGCAGAGGTTAGCGCCATCATTAACGCTCGTCAACTGGTACCAGTCTCTACCGATCCAAGTCAACCAGAGATACTGACACCCGCAACATTGTTGACCCAAAAGACTTCCAGGTCAATAGATCTTGAATACCTACCAGTGGATTTGAAGACTCAGTGGAAGCAAGTTCAAGCCCTAGCTGACAGATTTTGGAAACGTTGGCGTGTAGAGTATCTCCAGACCTTACAGAATAGAAGGAAGTGGAAATGTGAACGGACCAACTTGAAAGTTGGAGACGTTGTCCTGATAAGAGATAAAGAAGCCCATCGTAATGAATGGCCTATGGGGCTTGTTATCAACGTCTTCCCGGGCGAAGACGACAATGTTAGAAAGGTAGAGGTTAAGACCACTCGTGAAGGGAAGACCTCTACATACATCCGACCAGTTACAGAACTGGTTCTTCTGTTATCATAGACAATTACAAATCGAAAGAAAGTAAAGCGATTCTTAGTAATTTAGGAATTTATCATTAGGAGCATACAGTAATTATAATCGGGTGCCTTAGACTTTGTGTATAGTAAGGTCATACTTATCTGTTGATATGACCTATAAGTACTTCAATAGCGTACATCATTTGAATATGTTCTTGTATTAATTACACTGTATTAAACGTACGTTACGATAATTCAGCACATTCTTCCGGGAGCAGACTGTATCAATTCATTTTATTGCTTTCTGGTTTGTACTATGTTAAGTGATATTTCATCAATATCAAGTGGGGAGTGTGTTGTTCCCGCATTCGGTCGCTCAGTCATTGTCCCGTGTTTTAGTATGCTGAGTTATCATTCGTAACACCCGGCCATGCCGTAAATTTGCCGCCAACTATTAGCGAGCAGAAAAATCTAAATTTCACTCTATACCGGTCACCATCGTGTAATCTTTACCGGTTCAAATATCGACTCGAGGAAATAAAAGATACGTTAAGCCACTTATGTCTTGTTTGTTCCATGAGTACCGGTTATCTATCTGCAATCACCTCCAGGGGTTAGGTGGAATAACCTTTACACATCTTTGCAAACTGAGTAGACCCAGACCAGATGGCCTCTGTAGGAGCAGTCTGATCAGGGTATGCTTTGTTTGCTGATGAAATTCTATGGTTTCTGCCAAGGTAAAAATATCCTGTGCTCATATACCATCAGATAAAATATTCATGGTGTCATTATTTCTTTAATATGAATATTCATGAGGTAACGGATTAAATGAAAAATTAAACAAAGACAAATTTTGGAAAACATATTTGTAAAAAACAAATGTATGAAATTGTGATGCACATAGATGTACATATATATAATCAAGGCAAGAAAGCCAAAACTATACCTACATCTTCATTAAACAAAAGCATACTCATCTTTTTGCAGAAAAGTCTGTTGTGTCAAAGGGACATATCTCTGGCAATATTAAATTTAAGGCAAAGACAACTACAACTACACCAATGTAACTGAGGTTACATATCAAAATCGAAAAAAAAATGTTCACAAGCACTCATAGTACTTTCACTAGACCTGTAGGTATAATGGATTTGTACAATAAGCAAGACCATAAATTCCTTTCTGTTGATAAATCGCCACAAATCCATCATTCACAAAATTTAATATTTCATCAGAACAATAATGGTTCCCATGTTTTGGAACTGTACAAGTTTAATTCATCACAATATCAGAAATTAGTGATTAATATTATCAACCAACCCTTTCCTTCATATAAATGCCTTTTCATGCATTTGCAAACAGAGAAAACCTATATCAAACAGCTCCTACAGGAGCCGTCTGATCAGGGTATTCCCTGTTTGCTGATGAAATCTGATAGATCTGATTATTTACTTTCTAAATTGGCTACAATGTTCCATATTTCATTACAACTATTTTGTCCACGAATATTCAGCAGGTATTGAATAAACATGGAACAGGGAAAGGGTTAACTTGCTTTATGCAGGAAACAAGTGTACTTGCATCTGCAAACAGTGTAGATCTAGCCAAGGGCTCAAAGAAGACACTTGAAATCCTCTCATAGAATATACCCTTTCATACTAAATTATTACACAATGATAGACCATTCCACTTTGAAATTTCAATATCTAAAAGTTTAAAATGTATGTAAATCATAACAATTTATAACGGTAACAAAAAATATGGTCCAGGTGGATTGTAGGCCTATCCACAGACACAAATCATTATCTAACATGCTTTAAAAAGCCATACAAGTAAGCTCCGACTAACTTCTTTCAAAGTGAGTGCTGAACAATTTGGATTCTGGTGATACATCATGTGACTCAGTGTCTCATCTGGATTAAACTTATTTGCAAAGGTCATCACAAATTGGCACACAGTGTTGAAAGTATCACTTTCAATCTATTTGCAACAAAAACTCATGCTTCAGAAACCTCCTGTAAACAAAATATATGAATTATATACATAAATTAGTCTACAATTTTTCTCAACAGTATAATATTGTCCCATACTCAGTTTCCTTAACTTTGTATATTTAAAAGGTTCATACATCTCCATCAAAATCTCCCTCTTGAGCGACGATATTAAATACCCTGTTTAACCCTTAACCCATTACCCCATACGCTATTTTTAGACCAACCTCTTTGACTAAATCTACCGAAAAAGAGTATCACTAGAGGAAAGGATTTTTTTAGAATTGTGTAGTGTTGAAACCACTATGACAAATAGAGCATTTGCTCCTATGGATCAAATGCTTTATTTATCACAATGGTTTCAAGAAGTGACTATTACAGAGGCGTAGAAAGGCGTATGTATGGAGGAAAGGGTTAACCTGACAGAGACACATTTTGACCCAAACTGAGCAATCCCAGACCAGATGGCTCCTGAAGGATCTGATGAAGGTCTGCTCTCTTTGGCCATGTTACAGATACCCTCTTGTTTATTATGGCCATAAATTTCCTTATTTTATACCTTTAATCCTTTTCCTCATATAAACACGTTTTCACGCCTTTGCAAACACAGTAGACCCTGATCAGATGGCATCAACATGAGCCATCTGATCTGGGTTTACTCTATTTGATAATGAAATTATACTAGATCTAACTGTACCATTTCTATAAATACCAAAATGTGCTATTATAAATTCAGCAAATCAATATTCATGATGTTATTGCTAACAGGAATATTGACAGGAGAGAGAGCGTTAATGCAGGGACTTGCCTTATCCCTGTTCAATACTCCTGTAAGAAATAATGACATCATGAATATTTATTAGCTGAGTTTTTATAAGGTACACTTTTCAAGGAAATTTTTGCTTTGAACTAGATATATATCATGTCAAAAGCAAACAACAGACTCTGATCAGACTGCCCAATGGGAGCCATCTGATCTGGGTCTGCTCTTCAAATGTGTGCAAAGGTATTTATATGAGGGAAAGGATTAAAATAATGTTCATTTTTGTGGCATGCATGAATGCTAATACATCAGGCAAAGGATTAATATCCATACAGTGAAATTAATGATGCTGATATGCAAGAAGTAACTATGCAAGCAGGTAGAAATTGGTCAGAGACACATAGATAATAGGGGTACACTCAGTAACCACTCAGACAAACAGCTGGTTTAAGACTTCACCACAAATTCTTTTCTTATTAAACAACCCATATGTACACATGTGTTTAAAAAGAAAGAAACAAGAATCCGAGATATAGTAGTAGCCCAAATCAATGACATCAGATATTAGTCACCAAAGAGCACCACTATACAAGATGAAAGAACTGCAACTGTTCTATGAAGTACAGCACAGCAACCAACATACAAGGTATAATTCTGGGTCATTGAGACAGAGGGTTGCTTCACACAGGATGAAAGTTGAGCTAGAGCTTTCTGCATTACTTTTGTCCTGCATTAAGCAGCCATCTACTTTTAAAGATTCCCATGTTTATTAAACCCCTTTCCCTCATATAAATGCCTATTAAATGCCTTTGCAAACAGTAGACCTACACCAGACAGATCCTGTAGGAGGAATTAAATAGATCGGATCCTACAGTTTCTGCCATTGTTAAATATCCTGTATTCAATTTATACCATTATAAAAATTCAGCTAATAAATATTCACAATGTCATTTTGTTACATGAATATTCAACTGGGAAAGGGTTAATTAAGTGGTTGTTTTAGAGAAGCTCTGCTGTAATAGTAGGCTTCTTTTATGTGGTTGTTGCAAAGAACAGGCTGTTCTGTAGAGAACAATGAATTACTAAAGCTGCTGAATGATAAACAGAGAAGATCCTGACCAGATGCTGTATTCAGTAATGTTTGCAAAGGTCATCACAACATCCAATGCAGTATGCAAAGAGTTAATAAGCTGTATTTAACCATTGAATGCAGAATATTCAGAGTGGAATGACCCATTAGTGTTAAACTATAGAGTTCATTCAATATGAACTGCTTAAATGTTCTGGATTTGAATAGCAAACTGCAAAACTTGAACAGAGGTCTTGTCTGGGAGGCATCTGATCTGGATCTTCATTGTTTGAAACTGTTAGTACTCTCATAGCCTGCATTGAAAGGGTTACTAATATTATTTTGCTAACATTTACAAAGCCAGGGAGAATGTTTAAGGTGCTTTAAAGATGAATTAATTAGGGGCTAAAATGTGTTCTGTAGCAAGGACAAAAGGGATTTATAAATACATCTACATAATGTGGCATATAGTTTTTTCTTTATCTGCAACTGTCAACCATAAACATTTCCTCAGCTATAACAACCCTTTACCCCATAGATTAAGAGATGCCTTTGCAAACAGAGTAGACACAGGACAGACAGCTCCTGTAGGAGCCTCCTGATCTGGGTTTGCTCTGTATCCTTATGGAATTTTATAGATCTGATTCTACAGTTTTTGCCATGGCCAAAAAATCCTGCATTCAAATCCCATTATAAAAATTCATCTTATAAACATTCATGATGTCATCAATTCTAACATGAATAAGATCTAGGCTAAGACTCCTTAAAAGTTTAGCATATCTAAGGATATCAGGGCTGATAACATTATATGAGTCATTTACCCTTTACTTCAACACATTTGCAAACAGAGTAGACTCAGATCAGATTACTCCTATAAGAGCCATCTAATCAAGGTCTGTTCAGTTTGTTTATGACACAATATAGATCTGATTCTACAGTTTGTGCCATTTTCAAAACTTCCCTTGAACATAATGCCAACTAATCAATATTCAGTCATTATTTCCTGTCATCAAGTAAATGGTTAAAATCTTGATAGTTGTAACCAAAATGATACATATACCATCTTATCAAAAGACCCTGTTTGTGTAGGCTATTATGAAAGACTGAATAACTTCTCATTATGATCCACACTGCTTGACACTGAAGGATTGTATTTTTGTAGAAATACTTGAAGGCCAAATTTTGAGAAGGCAAAAACAATTTACATATCAGGTTATAGGTGAAGCTGATTTCATGTCCTACAAGTCATGTACACAACAAGAGAAAATTTCGTCAGATAGAATATCGAACAACTAAGTATCAGTAATTAAGAGAATCATATCACTGCAATTTTTTCAAACTGACTTTTATCAAACACATTCAGTAAACTGTATGTGTTAAGTAAGCTTTTTATTTCTTGGACTGAAAACCCATTTAACAAAACGATATGAAAAGATAAGACATGACAGATACTTCATATTTCAATTCATTTCAAACATATTTGGCATCAAAGGAAAAAGGGCAAAAAGTTATTGCAAACAATGCAGACTAAGGGCAGCAGCTAAGTTTGAACACAGTTTCTAACAAGGGTCTCCACTATTTATGTACAGTAAAACCTCTATAACTGGATGCTAAATTTAGTATAAATATCTGTTTTGGAGACAGGTTGCAGCTTAATGCAGGGTGAAAATCATGCAGAAAGCTTCTCACCCTGCATTAAGCAGGCACCTACCTAAAAGTATCTAAATTCTTCTCTAATAGAATTCCGGTTTATAGGGGTTTTACTGTAGCTACAGTGGACGAACTGATGATGCATATGAGTAATTGGGCTTAAGATAAGAGGAGTATCTAACCCTTTAGCTTATATAAACGCCTTTTCACACCTTTGCAAAGAGAGTAAACCAAGATCAGACAGCTTCTGTAGGAGCCCTCTGATCAGGTTCTATTCTCTTTGCTTATGGAATAATATAGATAATCAGATTCTACAGTTTCTGCCATGGCCAAACTTCCCCTGTTCATATTGCTAATTTAAATATGAATCTTACATTAATATTGAGTAGGTAAAAGGTACTCAGAATTGCCTCTGAAGAGATTCTAAGGATACAGGTTGACTGGGAAGTATGTTAATTAGACAGATCAATACACCTCTTATCTACAGCTCTGGGCAGACAGTGTAGAACCTGATCTAGGTATTTTCACAAAATTCCAGCCCTTGCTGCTTAGTCATCACTTTTTCATTGCAAGTTATCTAGAATCTAGCATTATATATACTTTTATCAGTGTGAACCCTTTCCTTCATATAAATGCCTTTTTAAAGCATATGCAAACAGAGAAAACCAAGATCAGACGTATCCTATAAGAGCCGTCTGATCAGGGTCTGCTCTGTTTGCTTGTTAAATGACATAGGTCTGATTCTGCAGTTTTTGTTAAAGCAAAATAATTCCTTGAAAGGGTTATTTTATATTCAGCTAATGAATAAGCATGAGGTCATAATTTCTTACAGGAATAGTGAACAGGGAAAGTGTTCAGAAAATTTTAGTTAGACCCTGATCAGACACTGCATTACAACAAAGAGCTGATCTGGATCTATATTGTTTGCAAACGTCACTTTTCCATTAACTCCAGCCATGTAGTATGAATCTGTAATGATCTCCTATACTAAAAGCTGTCCATCACACTTGTATTGCACATGGTCACTTTCTCCCCCTCCACATCACCAAGAGGTCAACATACAACTGCTTCTCAGTGAATCAGCTCTCCAAAGCATCCAACACTTTCATTATCTGCTGTTTCACTACTTTAGTAGCCTCTCCTGCTGTTGGAATTATACATCTGTCTCTGTTTGTTATTTTTAGCCCAGAATCTTCGTTAGAGCCATATGAGAAAGTAATAAAGTCAGGGTGTCGTTTTTTGGAAGTTATTTTCACAATGCTACCAAGAGCTCGTCGGCTTTGAATGTAAACCATGCCTTTCTTTTTGGGTATTTCTCGCAAAATATACAAATGGGAATCTGTAACAAGTATGTGGCTGCAAAGAAATAAAAATATTTTTTCTTCAATAATATGAAATATGTATTAGGTTGATAAGATAAAGGCAGAATGAACTACATGTATCTAAACTTTAAACACACCCTCCACAACACCAGCTCATTTTTAAATGAAAATAAATTCTACTTTGAAAGCTGAAACAAAAGAAACAAGATGTGTTTGTGAAACACTATGCTCCCAAAATGACCTTTGACCTTGATGTATTGACCTTAATAAGTCACCCTAAAAATGTTTGCCTCCATAAATGGCACATGCCTGCCAAGTTTGAAGGATGTATGTTGAATGGCAACAAAATTATCACCAATATAAATTTGACCCGTAATTTGACCTTGATGTATGACCTTGACTGTAATAAGTCACCCCTAAAAATGTTTGCCTCCATAAGCTGCATATGCATGCCAAGTTTAAAGGATGTATGTTGAACGATGACAAATTTGACCTTTGACCTTGATATATGACCTTGACCTCTAAAAATGTTTGCCTCCATAAGTTGCACATGCATGAATAGCATATACACAGACAGAAGTAACACTGTCCTCCATTCTTTGAACAGCATGTTCATAATAAAACACTCAAAAGCTCACCTTGGATACAGGAAACCACTGCTATCCACCTCGCGACACTGACAAGAGTATACAATGTCAGGCTTCTTCAACCATGTTTCCAAACTGACAATTTCTTTCCTCTCATCATCAGACTGCTCCACAAACTCCCCTTCATCACCTGTGCAAACAAAAGATTAAACATTGGCATTTTATTAAAGCCCAAACCACCTATTATGAATTTTAATTAACCCTTTACCTAGAGGAGCCGTCTGATCAGGGTCTGCTCTGTTTGCTAACAGAATTTAATAGATCTGTATCTGTACTTTCTAAAATGTCTACCTTTCATATTTCTTTATAACTATATGTTAATGAATATTCAGTAGGTATTGAAATTTGGCCTAAATACAGAACAGGGAAAGGGTTAACTAAATTTCTTATAAACTGTTTATATATAAAACCAGCGACTACATTGCTATGACAAACAATATAGAATCAGTCTAAGACATTTTATAGGCAAACAGAGCAGACTTTCATCAGACAGCTCCTTCAGAATCCATCTGACCTGAATCTACTATGTTTGCAAACATGTTAAATGACGCCCATATTAGGTAAAGGGTAAAGGACCCAAATTGTCTTTTTGTAAAACTTTAAGCCAGCCACAATTTTAAAAGTAGATTAGATTAAATGCCCATGTCTTTTTCGAAATTTCAGTTTAGATCATGGTGGAGTTGTCAGTGTCTATACATCCAGTCTGGATCTAAACAGTTTGCAAATGTAAGAAGCTTGGTATCTGTTAGGAATTCAAACTGTTTTTCCTCTGGTCCCATGTTCACAAAAGATCAAGAAATTTTAATGAGGATCATATTTTTAGCTTGATTTTCTTGCAAACAAATGATGAACTTAACCGGTCACCTCATGAATATTCAAGTAGGAAATACTATCATCATAGATTATCTTAGCTGAACTGTTATAAAGGCATATGAAGACAGGAATATTTGGTTATGGCAGAAATTGTAGAATCAGACCTACATGTGTATATAGTTCCATCTTAAGCCAACAGAGCAGACACTGATCAGAAGGCTCCTACAGAAGCCCTTTGATCTAGGTCTACTCTGTTTGCAAAGGTGTTAAAACGGTATTTCTATCAGGTAACAGGTTAAACAAGTTTAAAAAAATAACAGCAAAAGCACTCTACCTTCTTCATCATCCCCAATGGTGAACACTGATGCCATGTTCCTGTAACGTTTGCCCACTTTGTCTGTGTTGCTGATATGTCGCTCCTCAATCTGTGGTTCGTTCTTGATGTAGTTGGTCAGCTTCTCCTTCAAGTCAGTTGACTTGCTCTTGACCACATTTGATAGGCGACCAAATATTGAGTCCCCACTTTCATCCTTGACAAAATTAAATTACATTCATAAATTATCACCAAATTCCAAGCTATCAGAAGTTAGCTATAGGGTGGAATTTAACCATTCACTTTAATATTATTCATGTATTAATTTATGACTTCATGAATATTAAGTGATTTTTTTTTATTATTGCTCATGAATTTTTGCCATGGCAGACATGGAGTAGCAAATAATTTAGCCCTGTACCCATGCTTATAAAACTTTTTAGTTGAGTCCAAGTTCATTCTCAAGTTTTTGATTGGTCAGATTTGAGCCTTTCGCTCAAATCTGACCAATCAAAAGCTTGAGAACAAACTCAGACTCAGCTAAAAAGCTTTATAAGCATGGACCCAGATCAAAGTTCTCCGTGAGGAGCAGTTTGATTAGGATCTGTACCATCTAAAATTTACTGGCTAAAAATTTGGAGTAGTTAAAGTATCTACCTTTCTTTTGCTGGTGTTGAAGTCATCTCCACTTTCTGTATCACTGGTATGCCCCAACTCTGGATTACAGACAATGCAGGACTTTGGATTGTGGTCCACTAAACCCTCTGATATATGCTCCCGCAACAAGTTATGCAGTGCTGGAATAAAGACCATCGTATATAACGGGTAAGAAATTTTCATTAAAATTTATGCTTTTTTCTTGGTTTTTCATAAATTATAACCACTAATGTACGGTATTCCCATTATAGGAGACATTTTATTTTGGTGCATATTTACATGGTTTACTGATAAGGCTCATTAGGGACATTTTTCTGAATCATTACATTTCATTTTCAGATCAAACTACTCACTTACAAGATGATTTAAGTATGAAAAGGACCTGTTGTGGTACATTTCACACATGATATTTAGCAGCAAAGCAGATATGCAACTATAAATATGTCCATAGGATATGGATGCTCCCAGTTATGTGTGATTTGTTTTTAGCTCTTTGGCCTATGACAAGGTTTAAAAATTTAGAGTTACTAAATGCAAGTGTTCACATAGTGACCAACAATCAAAAGCTAGGCATTTTTCAGAAAATGCTGGCTTTATTGATATTAAGATATAGTAAATCTTGTCTAAACCAGAATTCTAGGAGAGAATAATTTAGATATCTTTAGGCAGGTGGCTACTTAATGCAGGGTGGAAGTCTCACAGAAAGCTCCTAGAGGAGCTTTCAGCATGACTTCCACCCTGCCTTAAGCTGCCATCTGTCTTTAAGATCGATATTTATACTAAGCTGAACTTCCTGTTTAGAGGGGGTTTATTGAATTTGAGTCTAAAAACGATGTCCCGTAGTAACCTGTAACTTACCCGAATATCCACCCTTGGCCACACTGACATACTGCTGGTGTTTCTGCAGGAAATTGGCCACTACCATATTCACATACTGGTCCTCCTCATCCCGACCACTCCCAACAAAACATAAGTGCTCCCCACCAGCAGCTGAACCTGAGTAACAAGAATAGCAAATTCATGGACACTAAAGACCCAGACACCTGACTAGATGCCAACAACAGAGTTGTGGTAGGAACAAGAGTGTTTGAAGGAACCTGTGTGTTACCTGCTGGCAGATGTGTGATGAAAATTTCTAATGGACGGCAGAGGTCCAGATAAGATGCGTAAATTAAAACATTTCTCCAGCAAACCCTTTGTTGTGACCACTCTTTAGAATAGGTTAAGATTTTAGTGCTTGAGTATACATGTTTATCTGCTGCTCCGGGATGGACGGACAAGTGGAAGATAATGTAGAAAAGATCCCTAAGTGTCACCCTGCTAATGCAAATGTCACAAAAATGGCCACTAATGTGTGTCTTCACTATCTACATGTAGCTCAGTGTTCATATTTTGATGATGAGGTTCAAACAAAATCAAATATATGCACGTTTCAAATACATAGGCATTGAAACTACATTGTATCTACTAACACTTCTGCATGGAATGAAAATTCATATTTAGACAAGGTTTATTTAATCTGTCAGACTCTAGAGTGTTAGTGACTGGCCAGACAAAGCAGCAAGGTCACAAACAGCAGTTTTTATCCAATACCACTCGTTCAACACAATTTGCAAAAGTACATTTGAGTGACATATAGTATGGTTACCTGCGAGAATAGCATGCTGCTGAGCTGAATACAATGCTTGCACAGCTGTGTTAAACTCTTCTGGATTTTGCAACATCTGAAGAAAACACAGAAAAAAGTGAAAACAGCATAGTAAACAAGATTTAAATGGTAATCTATTGGCAAAGATTTAGGTTTCAGAGACATGTATCTCTGCCGCTATGCATAACAGAATGTTTACTTTTAGTCAGTGAGTGGAACAATATGTTCAACCAGATCAGTCAAAACAGGGTAGACAGCTCCTTCAGTAGTTTTGTTTGTTTATGGAATAATACAGATCTGAGTCTCCAGGTTGCATTGGCCAAAATTCCTGTGTTCATTTGCCATTATAAAAATTCAGCTAACTAGTATTCATAATATCATGAATTCTTACACAAATATTCGTAGAGAAAAGGGTTAATGAAATTTAGTGGATCTTGATTTGAAACTACATTTTACTCACAATAAAGATTCATAAAGATCACTACGTTGTTAATATTAACCACAGGTCCAGATAAGATACGTAAATTAAAGAATAACTCCTGTATTCCTCCACCAAACCCTAATTTGTGACGACTCTTTAAAACCGTATCTTCCAGAAGATTCTAAAGAGTCAAAACATACGATTTGGTGGAGAAGTGAAAATTTTAGTTGATTACACTCCTTTATCCATTGCTTTAATAAAATGTTTTACAACTATCAATGAATATTAACATAGATATTCATAAATCTCTCCAGCGTGGTTTGTGGGTAGAGGAAGATGGTCAAAGTACAGAAACCACATAAAACTGCCAAGTCTTACCAGATTGGCATCAAGGTGTATAGCAGTTGGCAGATGTCCACTATTGTACTGTTCAGCTGGGCGGCAGTCAACCACAAAGTATCGGACTCCATCTCCCTGTAATAACAAATAATGCACATTATAATAGTTTCCTAAGAACATATAATAAATATGAATACATGAGTTTATCCACATGAACAGGTGTCTTCAAAACTGTTGTCTTATGCGAGCGGTATATAATAAAACCTTTCATTTGCTCAAACAAATTAAAGAACTTTAGTGAGTAAGTTCACATTCCACACACCACCACATTGTCAGAGAAAAAAGTGGTTCCCCATGACAGATTCCTCTGAAAATCACACTCATCCAAGCTTTTATTCATGACAATTCTTATAGAAAAATTAGAAATGAATTGGTCAAAAAATGAAAGTGCCAGATGAGCAACAATATTATTTATTATATACTGCTCACATAAGACCTCAGTTTTGAAGACACCCGTACATGTATGTGGATAAGCTCATGTAGTCTTATTTATCCTAAAGGAGCTGTCTGATCTGGGTCTACTCTGTTTGCAAAGACGTAGAAAGGCGTATTTATAGAGTAAAGGGTCAAACAGCTTACATTTTAGCAAATGAAAGGCTTACAGAAATAACAATTTGATAGATATGTTTCTTTAGTTTCTAAAATGGCTACAATTATGTTCCATCTTCTATATTTCAATATAACTATTTTATCTATGAATATTCAGTGGGTATTGAAATTTGGACTAAATATAGAACAGGGAAAGGGTTAAAGCTTGAACCCAGTCTTTAAGTACTTACTACTCCTGCCCCATTGGCTTGCAGCAGTTCTCCTACGCCTACTGGCAAACACAACAACTGTGAGAGCTGTAGATCTGTGCTTTCACTGTTCCGTAATTGACTCAATGTTGTACCAAACAGTGGCTTCTCACAGTCCTGCAACACATCATAGAATATCATACAAATAAGTCTGCTGCATGTTATTACATGTTGATGGATATGTAGTGAGCTAGAAAATACCAGTACAAATCTGATATCCAATGGCAAACAAATAGTTTAATACCACCCATCTTCAACATCAATACATAAGACAGGGCAAGAATATTACAAAGTATAAACATAGTGCATGGGATTATTAGTTAATAATAGGAATATTGTTGGTACTAATGCTAACCTGACTTCTATGTGGCTACATTTTTAAAAAAAAAAGTAGATGCTTATGGTCATCAATTATACAAACATATAAATTATCTAAAGGGTCATGACTCTTTAAATAAGCCAGACAGAGCAATGTTCCATTGCCAGACTGTAGCCCTTGAGATGGGGAACAACTGTGTGAAGTTTAACCCATTCCCTCCTAGACTATTTACAGACCCCAACCTCTTTAAATAAATCTATCGGAAAGGAGTACATGTATTTACTAGAGAAAAGGAAATTGTTTAGGATTATGTAGTTTTTAAACCACTGATAAATACAGCATTTGCTCCTATGGAGCAAATGCTCTATTTACCACAATGGTTTAATTTTTTTTTTTTACAGAGGCATCAGTATAAGGGAATGGGTTAATAAGGGTGGTGCTGTACTGATGTTGAAACTGTGACAAAGTGTTCAAGTTTTTGTACAATTTTTATTGCACAACTTTGATAATGAAAACGACACTATGGCTATGGCAATTTCAAGACTTTTCCTTTGCAAAACAGACCATTTAAAAATAGTACAGTAAATAAAGCTGACCAGCATATCATAAAGAAATGACTGTTTGCTTAGTAATGCTTACACACCATCAAACATCTTTCTGGATCACAATAGACTAGACACAATACGCTTTCTGCATAATGTTTATCCTAAATTAAGCTACAATCTGCCTGAAAGACTAATAACTACGTCTCATTCTATGAATAGTCATTTGAAAAATAGTGAATGCATGAATATTAATTAGCATAATATTATAATACCAAATGAACAAGAACAAGAGGGTCGTCACGGGTGACAAATGCCCCCAAAGTGTTTGACACCGAAATGCATTTTGGTGGAAAAACAATACAATGTAATGCAGGTGTAACATGAAATTTGATGCTGTTAAAAATGACACAGGAGTCAGTTCTTAACATTAGAAACAGAACCTTTGACGATTATGATAGCTAAGAAAAGAGCCAAGCGTCAAAACTTAGTTAAAAAGGACCCTAAGTCATTCTCAACGTTAAAAAGGACCCTGGGTTGATTGTCAACGTTTAAGGTATAGGAGATATGCTCTGGACAAGCTTTTTGTATCTGGTAAGATATAGGAGATATGCTCCGGACTGAAAATTGAGGTCAAAGGTCAAGGTCAAGGTCAGTGATCTGAAAATGGTACATGACTCTCCCCCATCCCAAGATGAACTCACAAACCAAATTTGGATTCCGTAGCTGGTAAGGTATAGGAGAAATGCTCCAGACAAGCTTTGTGTAAAATCTAGGTCAAAGGTCAAGGTCACAGTGACCTGAAAATGGTACGCGACACACCGCCATCCCAAGATAAACTCACACATTAAATTTGGAATCCGTAGCTGGTAAGGTATAAGAGATATTCTCTGGACAACCTTTTTTGTAAAATCGAGGTCGAAGGTCAAGGTCAAGGTCACAGTGACCTGAAAATGGTACGCGACACTCCGCCATCTGAAGGTGATCTCACAAACCAAATTTGGAATCCGTATCTGGTAAGGTATAGGAGATATGCTCTGGACAAGCTTTTTGTAAAATCGGTCAAGGTCAAGGTCAAGGTTAAGGTCATAGTGACCTGGAAATGGTACATGACATTCCGCCATCCCAAGATGAACTCGCACACCAAATTTGGAATCTGTAGCTGGTAAGGTAAAGGAGATATGCTCCGGACAAGCTTTTTGTAAAATCGGTCAAAGGTCATGGTCAAGGTCACAGTGATCTGAAAATGGTATGCGACACTCCTCCATCCAAAGATGAACTCACACACCAAATTTGGAATCCTTAGCTGGTAAGGAATAGGAGATATACTCCGGACAAGCTTTTTGTAGCTGGTAAGGTATAAGCGGTTTTTAAAATCGAGGTCAAAGGTCAAGGTCAAGGTCACAGTGACCTGGAAATGGTACGCGACACTCCGCCATCCCAAGATGAACTCACACACCAAATTTGGAATCTGTAGCTGGTAAGGTAAAGGAGATATGCTCCGGACAAGCTTTTTGTAAAATCGGTCAAAGGTCATGGTCAAGGTCACAGTGATCTGAAAATGGTACGCGACACTCCTCCATCCCAAGATGAACTAACACATCAAATTTGGAATCCTTAGCTGGTAAGGTATAGGAGATATACTCCGGACAAGCTTTTTGTAGCTGGTAAGGCATAAGCTTTTTTTAAAATCGAGGTCAAAGGTCAAGGTCAAGGTCACAGTGACCTGGAAATGGTACGCGACACTCCGCCATCCTAAGATGAACTCACACACCAAATTTGGAATCTGTAGCTGGTAAGGTAAAGGAGATATGCTCCGGACAAGCTTTTTGTAAAATCAAGGTCAAAGGTCAAGGTCAAGGTCACAGTGACATGAAAATGGTACGCGACACTCCCCCATCCCAAGATGAACTCACACACCAAATTTGGTATCCGTAGCTGATGTGACAAAGGAAATATACTCCGGACAAAAGGTACACACACCCACACACACACACACCCACCCACCCACCCACCCACACACCCACCCACACACGCACGGTGCGATCACTATATGCCGCCAAAGCCTAGCTTTGGGGGCATAAAAATGTTGGCCCTGGTAAAAATTGTAGAATCAGATCTACATAATTCCATATGCAAACAGAGCAGACTCGACAGGAGCCATCTGATCTGTGCCTACTCTATTTGCAAAGGCATAAAAAGGGTATATATTGAATATAAGGTTCAATGGCCATTGTTGCAGGTTTTACTGTACAAAAGCACTCACCCTTCTGAAGGACTGGGGTGTCTTGGAAGCATAATACTGTGCAAGGCTGCAAAAATCTTCTATGTCTTCAGCCTCAAGGGCAGAGGGAAAGGAGGCAATTAGGTCTGAAACACAAAACATACAAACATCTTTAACCCTTTGAATGCTTAACGTTTAAAGTGAAATTGTTTAATCATCATTTAATGATAATCCATTCAGTCCTCTGATCTAGGTCTACAGTGTTTGGAAATATCAGTGCCCTTGTTTCCTGCAGTCAAAGGGTTAAATACGAGCACACTATGTGCAAATTCTTGATAACCTATGCAATTGATTCAAATCTAGGTAAGACAGATAAAGTGACATATTTTAAAAGTCATTAGTTCTTATCCATTGGGAACTTTCTGCAAGACTTCCACCATACATTAAGCTACCACCTGTCTTACAAACTGGTACTGATACTAAAGTAAACATCCGGTTTAGAGGTTTTTACTGTAAATGCCTTTTAAGTTTTCTTACCAACAATCGTCTTTTTGTCTTTGTTCTCAGCTTCAAGTATTTGTTCTCTGGCATTAACTAAGATAACTAGGGCCATGAAGAAACTCAGAAAGGGGTCAGCAGTCTGGAGGTACACATCCCACATATTCAGTATCACTTTGAGGTCACACACAGAAGCAAACAAGCCACGAAACTGAAACACAAATTCTCAGACTAACATACACTTTCAAAAAGTAGACTGAAATTTACAAGAATTGTATCATTACTTCCCTTTATAACAGGAGGAATTACAATTATTTTAGATTTTACAATAAATGTTACATACTGTTAACTATTTCCTTCATACAAATGCTTTTTCATGCCTTTACAAACAGAGTAGACCCAAATCTGATGGCTCCTATAGTAGCTGTCTGATCAGGGTCTGTTCTGTTTATGAAATTACAATGGACACAACTCTACAGTTACAAAAGTTCAGCTAATAAATATTCATGACTTCATTATTACTTATATGAAATTCTAACAGGGAAAGGGCTTTACAGAGTTCAAAGACTAATCACTCGAAAGACAGCTTACCCAGGTCTGTGCGTACACATCTGGAGTAATTCTTTTTGTGTCCAGGAAGGAGCAAAGCTCTGGGTCATGGTACTGTAGTAACAGGCGAAACAGGTGGAAGGGTTTGCCATTCTTTTCAGAGTCTCTAAAATAAAGCAATTAACAAAAAGGTGTGCATCAACTTCATTACAAAGCTCAAAATAACAAAGAAGGGATAAATGAGGTTCTGGCCTTACTTTACTCACATGGGTCAACAAAAAATATCATTTCATACTTCAGAAAAGGAATTTCAATATTTCATTCAATTTATATCAGTTGTGAAAAGGTAGCCTGTCCCATGGGGGCAAAATGTCTAGTTGAAATTACAATGGTATCATCTTCAATAATCAACATTCAGCAGGTCACAAAATGTAAATATCTGTCACATTACAAAGATCAAGATCAGCAGTTTCTGATAAGATGACTTTAACCCATTCCCTCATATTGACGACTCTGTAAACGTTACTTTGTGAAACCATTGTGATAAATAGAGCATTTGCTCCTATAGGAGCAAATGCTCTATTTATCACAATGGTTTCAAACTACAAAATTCTAAATTTTCCTTTTCTCTAGTTAATGCTCCTTTTCGGTAGATTTATTCAAAGAGGTTGGATCTAAAAATAGCCTATGAGGTAATGGGTTAACCCTTCTCCTTGATGAAAAATAATGTGCTCAATCTGTGATCTGTTGAACTTTTAACAACTTCTAATTCGTTCAAGCCTTTGAGAAACTACTGACAGAGTGCTGAACAGCTACGATCCTAATGAGACGTCACATTACCCTGTATCTCATCTGGACCAAACTCCTTGCAAATACTAGTCATGTTGCACTAAGCAAATTGTTAAGTTTCAATGCTCATTCCTGGTTTGCTAGAGGTTTGTAATAGAACAAATTGGGAAAAAGGCTAGGAAAACAAGAACAAAAGATCTATAGACTTTCAATCAAGTGGTTCAGAAGACATTTTGATGATTTTTTCTCATATTAATGTATAAAACTAAGCCCATTTTCCCTAACTGCCATGTACATGTATTTTAAGAAATTGTGATTCATTCAGCAATAATGAAAGACTATCTATTGAGGAATGTTTCAGTAAGTACAGAAATATAACCAGCCTTTAGAGAAAAAAAATTGCAATGACCCCATCCCTAATACCTCCCCTCACCAATTTTCATATATTTAGTTCCTCATCCCCGAAGATTTCTCTGGTAAAGTGTAATTGAAAATGAGCTAGTGATCTCAGAGGAGACATTTGAAAATATTTAGACTAAGAGGGGTCTAAAAGGTTACCTTTGAATACTACATTTATACAACTAAGGTAGACAAAAAGATAATCAAAACAAAAAATTCTTGTTGGAATGAATATTGTGCACAAGTTTTTATTGCTGTAAGAAGACTTTTAACATTTCTCTCCTATTTTAACCATTTACCCAACGTGTATATTTTGCTGCTTTTTAAATCAGAATCAACTCTGACAGCCCAGATGGCTCCTGTAGGAGTTGTCTGAGCAGGGTCTACTCTGTTTGCTTATGAAATCATAAAGATCTGATTCTATGGTTTTTACCATGAACCATGGCTATACATCCTGTGTTCATATGCCAATATAAAAATTCAGCTCATAAATATTCATGTTGTCATCATTTCTGACATGAATATTCATCAAGTAAAGGGTTAGGCGAAAATATTATATTACATTCACTTAATAGTTAGTACACAGTAAGAGTGTTAGAAAAATTCTTTTATACGGTATCCTACATTTTATACGGTAACTTTTGTGAGTCTTGATGTAATACACTGTTGTACCTAAATATACACACAACTAGAAATCATGCCACCACATGCATCCAATAACACTAAACAATACCTTGTGATATATTTGTTGATCAAGGCATAGAAACAGTTGTACAATTCTGCTTTGGACATTTTGAGGGCCAGGAGAGGCTGTAACAAATCTAGCCATCCATTGTCACTAGCATATGTCTCCTGTCGTGACTTGCAGAAAACTGTTATCAAAGACTCCAAGTCTCCCACCACAGACAATTTCTCATCTTCCTCATTTCCAAGTTTATCTGCAAATGGAAACAATCATCAGTTTAAAAATGTCAGGGCTGAAAGCAAATCTATTGCTGCTTCACTTCATTGGCCAACTTTGTGACAACTTGATCTAACAGAGTTTAGATCCAGATGAGAAAACTAACAATTCAGTGTCTCATCTAGACCTAAAATGTGTGACACTGATCATCTTTTCAGAAAAAAATACAATCAGAAAATTGAGCTGAAAAGATAAACTTTAATAATAGTAAACTTGCTGAAAATTCATGTAAGAAACAATGCCATTATGACAGATTTATTTTATATAATGGCATGTTAACACAGGGCAGTTTGGCTGAGACAGAAACTGTATAATCAGATCTATATTCTATCATAAGCAAACAGAGCAGGCCCTTATCAGAATGCTTCTACAGGAGCTTCCTTTTCTGGCTCTACTCTGTTTGCAAAGGCTTGAAAAAGTGTTTATTTGAGGGAAAGGGTGTAACAACATGTGATTTGTGCTAAACATATGGTATGAAGAATGATCCATATGTTTTAAAAACTGTTTTAAAGACCCAGTTCCATCCCTTCCATACTGCCAACTTTAATCAGGAATGAACATTATCTTCTTTAAGAAATATAATTACAGCAGTGTAAACGCTCCCAATCAAGACCTTTGGCTCCACTTTTTTTCTTCTTTTTTTTACTCCCAATGTAAGATTTGATTTGGCAATGTGAAAACTTTACAAAATATGGGAGGTAAAAGGGCCTGACATTTGTGACAGTTTCTGTGATCAGATGATAAAATTTCTTCAAAAGATCTTTTACACAAATAGTGTACAGTTTAATTCTTAACCTGATCAATATTAACCCTTTCCTCCATAATTCACCTTTCTACTCCTTTGCAAACAGAGTAGACCCAGATCAGACAGCTCCTATAGGAGCTGTCTGATCAGGGTCTGCTCTGTTTGCTTATGATACAATATAGATATGATTCTACAGTTTATGCCATGGCCAAACATTCCCATGTCCATGAACTATTATAACAATTAATCTAATCAATATTCATGACATCATTTTCTTACATGAATATTCATGGAAGAAAGGGTTAATGTAAGAAATAATGATTGTAGGTGTATTAATTATTACTGTTGAGAGAATACGCCGCTATCAAGCAAAGAGTCAATACAAGAACTAAATTAATTCATAATATTCACAATTGGTGAGACTAAACATTCTCTCTAGTTTGTTATTGCTGATATTGTAAATTTACCCACCAACTAGCTGTTTACAATCTTCCCGAATTTGGGTCTGTTCAGGTAGGTCAAAAAATCCATCAAAAGATGTAAGGGCATCTGTTTTACCATGTACTTGAAGACATATCTGAAATAATAGCAAAGCAAATTCTAATTCTCAGATAATATTTGAAGACATATCTGAAATGATAGCAAAGCAAATTCAAATTCTCAGATCTATAAAAACTATGTTTAATCCTTTACTAAATAACCTTGTTTTTTATCCTTTTTCAAATATAGTAGAATCAGATTAGACCTCCTACAGATTAGAGCTTCTGCAGGAGCTGTCTATACTGGATCTGCTCTCTCTGCTTATATGTTACAGATTGGATTCTCAATTGTCACCGTAATACATTTCCTTATTTTGTATGTTTAATATTAGAATTTAATTAATATCTATATAAAAAGCATAAAGTATTGCATGAATATTTATTAAGTATATATTAACCCTTTACCTGTTAGAAACCACTTCTCAGATCAGACAGCTCCTGTTTGCTTATGAAATTATATAGATCTGATTCAGCAGTTTCTGCTATGGCCAAAGAAACTGTGTTCATATGACTGCATTATAAAAAAGTTGGTAACATATTCATGATGACATTAAAAAAACCTATATAAACAAAGCATGACTAAACCAAATCTGGACTTTGAAAGAAATGACTATACTATTATGAACATGTAAAATAGTTATGATTATCCACTAATTCAACATGCTGTTCAAAAGTCGCTTGTATCTTTTCATGGCTAGAGTTCACACAGATTTGAAAGCAACAACCTACCTGCCACACTTCTGGACGTAAATGTGCTGGTACTGGTCTCCCTTTACAGATGTTACGTAGTGATCCAAAGTCACACTCCTGAGCTAATGCTGCCTCCAGTTCAGCACTCCTATAAAAGAAAAAGTGTGCAATATATAATTTTATGTATTCAAAATCATCTTTAGTGTAAAGTCAGATAAAAAGAATTGTTTGTGTATGCTTGATCTCTGTGTTATGTAAAGTATATTATCATTTTGTAGTTGTATCCATCAAACTTCCACCCTATCTTTAGCATCCCTATAGATTCACAGGCATATGCATCCCTGAAGCTTAAGGCAGATTCATGTAAAACCTTAATGTTTTGAGTACACCTCACACTTGCTTTCCTCACACTGCTGTACTATGGAACCCCATGCCAGCCTGTGTGGTAGCGGCTAGCCAAACTGATCTAAAAACATTTAGGCAGGCTTTTCCAACCATTGATTAGTCAATAACTGAAATGTATTCTAAAAGAATAACAGGAGAATAGATAACTGAGTAGCTATAATTCTTTATTCGAAGTTGAAATCAGTTGCAACTTGTCGCTGGACTCATTTTACCTAGATGTAAACACTGTGGTATATAAACAGTTTAACCATTTCAACTCTGTAGCCTGCTCAAAAGGGCCTGAACAAAAAGTGTTATATTTGTGTCTGGCAGCGATTTTGAGTTATTATTAGTGTCCGTACCATGGGCACTCGCCTTTATAAAAGACGACAGTGTCATTTGGTCGGGAGTGGGCTTTGGTTGCATTATTTACTTTTTTGGCTAGTTGATTTGTACATTGCGCAGACGCTCATATCAACCTTTCGATTACACAGACGAATCAATACTTCTTTTAGACTGGTTCCCGCATTCAATCCAATGTGATCTCACTGGATAACGTAAAAGCAGGAATCAGACTATACTTCCTGCCTCAAATTGCATACAGTCAAAAAATCAGAACAATAACCAATGAAAAACTGTATCGCTAAATATGTCTGCACTAAATATGATTTCGTAATAGGTATAAACTACCAGGCGTAGAGCGGGTGTGGGTATTCCCGAATGGGGGTATAATTCCGAACATGTTTTTCCAACGGCATTTTTGTTTTCTTGAAAGGCGCCAGTCTAATCTATGACGTCACATAAGTGACATCATCACATTTCGCATCATTTTGAAACGAATGCAAAGTCTTGCGGCGGGTATATTCAAAATTACACAGAAGAAATTTTATCACAGCTTTCAGGTAAACCGTTCTTACTTATTTTTGTATTTTGATGTTATTCATATGTAAGGACATAGGGAGTATTGTCTTTTATCGCTGACAATGTTTTGATGGAATTCTTACGTCACGAGAGTCTTGTAGGGAGGGGGTTAAAAGCATTTCACCTTATGAACAACCTTGAAAGACTAAATAGGCCATTCGGAATTAGACACACTTGTCAAATAATGTTTGGCTAATTCCGAACAATCAATAATTACAATGAACAGTTTATCAAAAATATATATATTGTTGTACATGTATCATAATTGAAGTAGATCTAGATCCTAAATGGATAAATTTAGCTTTTAATTTAATAAATTCAAATAGAAATCTATATAAAATAATATGATAAAATAATCTAATAAAATAAGCTAGATCTAAATAAATAAATAGATGCAGATCTACTACTTTGTAAAACAGATTCAACTTGTTTTCAGACATGAATCAAGTTGGTGCGGTAAAGGCCCGTTCAAAATATCGACAGTATGATCTTACTCTGTTAGAGGAGGCGGTGTCTCATGTGCGAAGCAATAATATGAGCTTGTCAAGAGCTGCAAGAGAATTCGGGGTACCCAAAACAACTCTGCACAACAAGGTCCATTTCAAGTATGAAGGAGATAAGGTGGGAGCGAAACCAATTTTGTCAGAGCAGGAAGAATTAAGAATTGTAGAATGGGTTTTGCATATGTCTAGAATAGGTTATGAACTTATGGTAGAACTAAACAGGAACTGACAGCAGTTATTAAGAAAATACTGGATGACCAAGGTAGAACCACTAGGTTTAAGAACAACAGACCAGGAAGGGACTGGTTAAGGGCCTTCTTCAAGTGCCATCCTTCTCTGAAATTATGCTCAACCCTCCAGCTTGGGAAGGAAAGAGCTGTGATTTCAGAGGAAAAGGTACACAAGTGGTTTGATAGTTTAGTAGACTATGTGGAAAATGAAGTGAGAGACCCCGACCTTTTAAAGGACCCTTCAAGATTGTACAATGCTGATGAGAGTGGGTTTTCCTTGTCTATGAAAAGTAGCCAGGTAATAGGGCCTAGGGGAGCACCAGTTGTCTAGAATTTCAGTAACAGCGATAAAATCCAGTTAACCATTATGGCTGCTGTCAGTGCAGTTGGCCATTACGTGCCACCAATGATCGTATACCCTGGACAAAGATTTTCATACAATACCTTGGACGGATTTGAAGAGGCTGTTATGGGCAGATCAGAATCGGGATGGATGGATTCCGAATTGTTCTGTAACTGGTTTGAACAGGTATTCATTCCTGCCATTAATGGTCGTAATGTGAAAAGACCAGTACTGTTATTCATTGACGACCACAGTACCCATGTAACTCTTGAGGCTTCTGACCTTTGTGTAAAAAATCATATTGAAATGTTTTGCCTTTTGGAACATGCCTGTCAGTATATATGAGGACATCATTTATAGCAGGTTTCATTTCTGAGTCTCAGAGATATTTTAATTGTTTTATCAGATGACAGAGTAGCAGATTAGCATGTTTTAATATATATCCATTCTCTATCAATATTGATATATTGTTAGAGGGTATCACATGTAAATGGTGCAGGTAATGATACATTTTTTTCCAATCCTGACTGTCAGAGCCAAGCTTTCACAATTTTATTTAAAATTTATGAACATTTATGATTATTCATAATCTATCGGGCCACATTAACATTTGACTGATAAAAAACATAATTTCTGACATGATACTCAGACAGTAAGTATCTGACCCTCTTAATAGTAACGTTTCAAGAATTATTGGGTGTACTGTTTCAATGTCCGAGTAACGGTCCATCCGAAAGTATGTACATTTGTGTTTGACATCCGTCTGCAACACAGCGTTTCAAACTATTGCGAGAAAATTGATGGTGCAAAGTTACAATAGAAGCGAATATGTAAAAAATACCCATATCTTTCAAACCATACTTTAATATTAAAATTTTATTGAATCTATTCGAGATTAGAATGATATTTATTTTACCAGCCCTCCGTGTCGTTTGGCACTTCCGCCATGATGGGTTTGACGTGTTTGCCAAAAAGTAAAAATTGTCGTAATATCTGGGATTGTCCATGAGTAATCAAGTGTAGTTTCAGTCGTGATCGTTAACTAGATATTAAAAAGTTCGGTTAGATTTGTTTGACTTAAAATTGAAGACATGATTATGGGTCAATGACAAACTGAAAATTGTTTGGCCTTTTTCACGACATTACTTTGGAAAAATAGACTGTATCACAACTCTTTCGATGTTCAATTCAATTCTTAATATGTAAGTATAATGTTTATTGCTTTGCACTCAGTTGACAAGAAATGTACCAGTCTATTTAAGTGAACCAGGAAGATGCAAGATGGCGCAGGGCCCAAGTAATCGAGCTCCAGGAATGAACCTCTCTGGTGTTATCAATGTACTCCAAGGGGTTTTCACCCCGAACAAATTAGTGGTAGACAAAAGAACCATTGAAAGATCATGGAAGTTAATGGATAAAGTGGTTCGAATGTGCCAACACCATCGAATGAACCTCCGGAACAGTCCACCGTTCATCCTGGACATTTTGCCTGACACATATCAGCATCTTAGGCTAATATATAACAAGCATGACGACAAACTGCATACGTTAAATGAGTGTGAATACTTTAGAATATTTATAGAGAACCTAATGAACAAGTGTAAAAACACAATTAAGTTGTTCAAAGAAGGAAAGGAAAAGATGTTCGATGAAGGATCTCACCATCGGCGCAATCTAACGAAGTTGAGTCTCGTGTTTTCTCACATGCTTGCAGAGCTGAAGGCAATCTACCCAAATGGTTCATTTGCTGGTGAAAACTTCCGAATTACAAAAGCAGATGCTGCTGATTGGTGGAAAAAGTCATTCAATGACAGGTAATGTATATGTAAATACTGTAACGTAATGATGTATGAGTAAAATTAGCAATTTGAGTTTTTTCATTCTGTCTATCGATAGAACAGGTAACATTTAAAATCAGATAAAAACACTATTGATGTACATGTTGTAGTGATTGGCCTACGTAAGTCATCTCCAACAGCCATGCTGTTGGATTAACCCTTTAACAACATGGTTAGAGTGTCAGACTTGTAGTCCAGGGTTCGAATCCTGGTAGAGGCCAGTAACTTTTCCTCCCTTAGAATTACTTCATTGGTGACAAGGATAATTCGGTCCATATGCAGGGATGCATGTAACGGCTTAGGGGCATGGGTATATGCCTGGCTCTTAAAGGTATCTCAAAGCTCCTCCTTAAAGGCATTTCAATGCTCCTTATATAGGTGACCCCCCCCCCTCCCCTTATATACACAGTATCCAGCTGTGCTCCTGCAGTGTCCAGTCAGGGTCCATAGCCATAATAGATAAAGTTATGCAATTATACATTGATCCTCTTTGATGGTAGCCCGCCTTATCAGTTTGTGTATCAGACGCCTGACAGTCAGCTCCCAAAATACACAGCATGGGGTTAATGGGTCAACATTCCTTTCGAAATGCCTTTAAGCAGCGGTTTTTTTCCTTCTTTGAACGGTACTGTGGAACGGACCCGTTCCCAATTCGACATGGACCCTTCCCAATCAAAAGAATTCAAATAACGGACCCGTTCCCAATCAAAATAAACACATTTCCCAACATGTCAAATCATTTTTCTCTTAATTCATAGCAAACTATCCAAATTCAAACTTATCTTTTGCCATAATGTAGGTCTACAATGAACGTAAACAAAGGTACGTACTACTGACATGTTTGGGGTATGTATAAATTAAAACCATACCACTGAATATGGGCGCATTTCGGAAACGGTCCTGACATTGTTATGATTTTTTGTCAGGCCGAATCGTCCCGCAACAAAATCCCGCAACATGAATTTTCTTGCCTGGAAATGATATTTTAAACTGACCAATTAGAGCCCCGCGAATCAACAGGAAAATAGATCAAGATCTCTTAGCAGCCGACTCGGTCTATTTAGCAAGTAAAATTAACACTTTAGATCATTTTTGTCTGAAAATTTATTATTTCAAGATAAATAAATGTTTTAAAATATTACTATGCAACAAAAAACACTTGGAAGGCACAACTGTCATACTCATAAGATAATTTACAATTTAAGAACCCACGAATCCACAGGAAAACAGCATACATGCCCCTTCATCGAGACTGGTTTACGTTCAGTGATAATAAATCTACAGATATTGTAAAGAGTTTACAATTCCCAATCTGAAGGGTACCGGACCCGTTCCCAATTGGGTGAAAAAAAACGCTGTTAAGTGACCCCCTCCCAATACACAGTGTCCAGCTGTGCTGATTACTGATTCCCTGGAGTGCTCCTGCAGTGTCCAGTCAGGGTCAATGGCCATAAGGGATAAAAGTTGTGCGATTAGACCTTGATCCTCTGTGGTAGTAGCCTGCCTTATCAGTTTGTGTATTAGATGCCAGAGATGTTTATTTTTTCTTTTGTGCATGCAATTTACAGTACATGTTGTATTTTACCTGTATTTACAAGGATAAAAAACATAATCTTTTGAATAAGGCATTAAAGTACATGTAGATATCTTTTGCGTTTGTATGACCAAACAGAAAAATCTCCCAAAATATCCACCCCTCGTTTAAGTGGTCACCTCGCTTAAGCAGTCAATTTGGCCGCTTCCCTTGACTGGCCGATTAACACAGGTTTTACTGTAGACCCAGGCACTTCTACCAAGGAATTTGTATTACTTTTCTTGCTAACTATCTATCTCTGTATACTGCCAACACCTCTCCTATAGAGTGTTACAGGCTGAGTTATGGTGCATGTTGGTTTGTCTAGGATTTTATGTTACTTCAACAGTATTTCAGTGACATAACAGCTAATACCTAGCTAATTACGGATGGAGGAAGACCACAGGTTTTCATGTGCACAGAACAAATTGCTTGATTCCGTGCACTGAAGAACACCTCGGTAGAATCACGACCTCCCGCAAGCCAGCTGGAAGGTTTCCTCACATGAAAAAGACAAATTTATGCCAAAGGCTGGGATTCAAACCAAAGAAATGAGGGGCTAAGTGATTGTTTGTCAAAGACCATAACCACTTGGCCACTGAGGCCCATGAGGCATGTTGAAAGTATTAACCCTTTACCTGTTCTATGTTTATTACACATTTCAATACCTACTGAATATTCATTAAGAAAGTAGTTATTAAGAAATATGGAAGGTGTAGCATGGTGGACAATTTAGAAAGCAAAGAAACAGATCTATCAAATGCTGTTAGCAAACAGAGCAGACCCTGATCAGACGGCCCCTCTAGGAGCCGTCTGATCTGGGTCTACTCTGTTTGCAAATGCGTGAAAACAGGTTTATATGAGGGAAAGGGTTAATAGATTTAAAATTGCTGTTCAGCTCTAAATGATTTCCCTGTAATTACAAGCAACTTCATTTGCAAATTTATATATTGTACATACATGGATACCTATTTACTCCATTTATCAATTTGCAGTTGTGACACTTCTTTATTACACATGTCTGCTGTTAGTAGCACAATTAGGCACGGATAAGAGGAGAGGATTAACCCTCTCTTTTATAAATGCCTTTCACGCATTATAGAGAATTGTTCGCATTATAGAGAATTGTTCACATGTTTTACACTGTTATCAGTCATACTTTACATGCTAGCTAATAATTATGGGTCACAAGGTTTACAGGAATCGGCCTGTTTTACTCTGCAATCACCGGAATCGGCTTCATTATGACATTAAGAACTGTTTCAGCTTTCATTTGATGTATAATATGGTACCGTATAATATTCATAATTTAAACTAAGATTGATTTAAAAATGAACAAAAAAGTTCATATAATGTGAAAATATAACAGTTATATGGCTCGAAATCAGCCTCTGCATACTAGCGATTTTTTTTATTTAACCAGGGCTCAAGCTGGAGTTCTTAATTAGGGAGAAGTTTAGTGATACTGAGGGAGAAGTTTGGTCATGATTTTGTATCTCCCTATATGTTCTATATAATAAAACTTCTCTCTGAGCTCAAAACAGGGAGAAGTCAGCAGGGTTAGGGAGACTATTTCTCCCAAATCGCCCTCTTGCTTGAGCCCTGATTTAACATCCGTAAAAGTGAATCAATATTTTCCGGGTTCAGTATAGATTTGGCTTATTAAGAATTGGATCCACACAAAGAGCTTTCAATGTTGATTCTATAAGCGCACGTTAAGAGCACGGCCGAGGCCAAGGAAAAATATATTAAAGGTCGGATAACATTCAGTAATAAAGTTAAAATTTCAGTGTATTATCACATATGTATACGTGAATGATGATTTTTTAACTGCTTAACTATAAAATCATTTAAAATTCTACATGTAATGGCTTAATCAGGCCGATTCCAGCCGATTCTGGCGGACTCCAATAAATCAGGCCGATTCAGGTAAGTCGTGTGACCGAATAATTATGCTTCCCAGTCTCTGCTATCAAGATGGAGTCTGCTCCTAAAAACAACAACAACAGAGTTGTAATGACAGTTGGCTAAAAACTACTCATGGTTACTTTTTGATTAACCCTTTAGTCCATGAATATTCATGTAGGAACTGTCTGACCTGGATCTACTGTGTTTGCAAAGGCATAAAAGCTTATCTATGGGGTAAAGTGTTAAGAACAAACAAAGTGTAACCAGTTTCTTGACTTTCTTCCAAAAAAGTGAATCCCTTTTTGTGTGGCTGCAGTGAAACGACATCAGCAATCTTGAGATTACATGGAACTCCAAAATTGGATTGAATGTTTTGTCTAATAGATTGCATAATTAGCCTGATTGAAAACAGTGAGTAAGTGTGCTTTAGGTTTGCTTTGTTGACAGATCAACTTCTCATTTGTTGTATAAAATTAATTGTTTATGCCCCTGTTGACGATAGTCAGGGGGCATTGTTTTGCACCTGTCAGTCCATCCGTCTGTCTGTGTGTCACATTTGTATGTGCAGTTGCTTGTCACAGTTTTTTCATTGTCAAGCACCACCAGGGGGTCATCGCAGTGTATTACAGACACAATTTTCTAGTTTGTAATATTATTTGGCAGAAATATGTACCTTTAATTTTTTAAGCATTAAGTATACAAGATGCCATTTTGCCTACACATTCTTTACATTACTGGTATACAAAATCTTGTGTTTCCAACTTCTGAAACTTTTAACCCATTCCCTCATATTGGTGACTTTTGACGACTCTGTAGAAGTCACTTTGTGAAACCATTGTGATAAATAGAGCATTTGCTCCTATTGGAGCAAATGGACCCCCCATCCAAGCACTTGTTGTGAAGGATGGGGGGGGGGGGCATTATTGGAGTTAGTTTCAAACTACAAAATTCTAAAAGAATTCCTTTTCTCTAGTTAATGCTCCTTTTCGGTAGATTTATTCAAAGAGGTTGTATCTAAAAATAGCCTATGAGGTAATGGGTTAATAGGCTTTGTTTGAAACTTGAATATATGAACAACATTGATATGTAAATGTGCATAAAGTCAGAAAGTCCAGCTGTTACCATTTTTGACAGAATTATGATGCTTTATTGTCACAAGATAGAATTACACACACTGACTTGGTGGAAATAACTAAGTAGGAGCATCCATGTCACATGGCCATACACATGTACTTCTGATTTATATTGTAATGCAAATAGTAATATAATGTTATTAAGTCTACTCCATGAAAATTCATGTAAGAAATAACGACATTATGAGTGTTAATCCAGATTCCTTTACCTCATAAAATACGCCTTTCTACGCCTTTGCAAACAGAGTAGACCAAGATCCCTGTAGGAGTCGTCTGATCAGGGTCTGCTCTGTTTGCTTATTAGATATATAGATACGATTCTACAGTTTCTGTCATAACCAACAATTCCTTTGTCAATTTGCTGTAATTAACATTAATCTAAATTAATATTCATGATGTCATTATTATGTCTCCCCCCATATTTATATGGGGGAGACATATTGTTTTCGTGAGAGTTGTCTGTCTGTCCGTCTGTCCGTCTGTCTGTCACACTTTTTGTCCGGACGATAACTTCAATATGCCTGATGCCAGTTGATTGAAACTTCATATATAGAAAGAGCATAATGAGAGGAAGTGTCATGCACAAGGTCCATAACTCTGGCTTTACTAATATTGGAGTTATTGCCCTTTGTAAAAAAAAATCACACTTTTTTGTCCGGACGATAACTCCTATATGGCTCATGCCATTGGATTGAAACTTCATATATGGAAAGATCATGACGAGAGGAAGTGTCATGCACAAGGTCCATAACTCTGGCTTCACTAATATTGGAGTTATTGCCCTTTGTAAAAAATATCATAATGTTTTGTCCGGACAATAACTTCAATATGCCTGATGCCAGTTGATTGAAACTTCATATATGGAAAGAGAATAATGAGAGGAAGTGTCATGCACAAGGTCCATAACTCTGGCTTCACTAATATTGGAGTTATTGCCCTTTGTAAAAAATATCATAATTTTTTGTCCGGACAATAACTTCAATATGCCTGATGCCATTGGATTGAAACTTCATATATGGAAAGATCATAACGAGAGGAAGTGTCATGCAGAAGGAAAATAACTCTGGCTTCACTAATATAGGAGTTATTGCCCTTTGTAAAAAAATCACACTTTTTTGTCCGGACGATAACTTCTATATGGCTCATGCCATTGGATTGAAACTTCATATATGGAAAGATCATAACAAGAGGAAGTGTCATGCACAAGGTCCATAACTCTGGCTTCACTAATATTGGAGTTAATGCCCTGTGTAAAAAAAATCACACTTTTTTGTCCGGACGATAACTTCTATATGGCTTATGCCATTGGATTGAAACTTCATATATGGAAAGATCATAACGAGAGGAAGTGTCATGCACAAGGTCCATAACTCTGGCTTCACTAATATTGGAGTTATTGCCCTTGTAAAAAAAAAAATCACAACTTTTTGTCCAGATGATTACTCCTATGTGACACATGCCATTGGAGTGAAACTTCATACATGGAACGATCATAATAAGAGAAAGTGTCATGCATAAGATCCTTAACTCGAGCTTCAATAAATTTAGAGTTATTGCCCCATGTACATTTGTTTAATTCTTTCTTGTCCGGACGATAACTCCTACATGGCTCTTGCCATCGTATTGAAACTTCATACATGGAAAGAGCATGATGAGAGAAAGTGTCATGAACAAGGGCCATAATTCTGGCTTCAATTCTTTTGGAGTTATTGCCCTTTGTTACATTTTTTGGCCGATCAATAACTCCTGTTCGACTGATGCTATTGGAATGACATTTTATTTTTGGAAAGAGCATGATGAAAGTAAGTGTCATGCACAAGGGCCATAAATCTGGTATCAGTATTTTTGGAGTTATTAGCTGTTATCATTTTCTTCTTGAAAAATGTAGTGTGGAAAACGCATAATGAGGGGAAGTATCATTCATCAAGACCATAACATTTTTAGTGATTTCCCTTTACATATTGTTTTTATTAGAGGGGAGACATCCGTTTTTTTGACAAAAACCTCTAGTTTCTTACATGAATATTCACGGAGTAAATGGTTAAGGCAAATGATATCACCCATTCTAGATACTGCACACAACCAAATGATAACGAGCACAAGTTCCCTTAGTCACGGAGCAAGTTTCCTTATACATCTGATACTACATGTATGTAGTGGTCAGTGAACCAACATTATTTTCCTGTATTAATGAATAGAATGGTAGAATTAGTAAATTAACCCCTTCCCTGTTGACTGGTCATGTAAGAAATAATGACATCATTAATATTAATCGCCTGATGTACAAAGGGTTGTTCGCTATTTAACCCTTCGCTTGCTATTCACATCAATATACCTACCTGTAAATAGTGAAGACCCAGATGAGACAGCTCCTGCAGGAGCTGTCTCATCAGGGTCTGCACTATTTACAAGTTGATTGTGCAACTAGTGCACTCCACAGCAGTGATTTCACAGCGAAATACTTGTACACAGCGAAGATATATGTAATTATACAACAGGGCATGGGTGGGAAAGGGGAAATGTATTTTAAAATTCAGCAAGAGAAGGGTTAATAGTAAAAACTGTAGAATCAGATATGTTTTATTCCAGAAGCAAACAGAGGATACCCTGATCAGATGGCTCCTTCAGGACCTGTCTGATCTGGGTCTACTTTGTTTGCATAGGTTTGAAAAGGTGTTTACATGACGTAAAGGGTTAAATGAATAATACAGAATTATACCAAGAACAAGCATATATACCCTTACTACCATTATAAGTACAGTTAAAAACCGCTGCTTATAAAGACACCCATGTTTATTTATTAAGTGGTCGCATTAGAGGGGTTCTACTGTATTCGGACAGGCAAATAGTGCAGACACAGAGGTCTTTGCTAACAGATAGTGAAAGTATAATACATGTACTGGTAGTATCACTTAATATTGTACAGTAAAACCTCTATAACGACCACTAAATTGTGTTAATTAGCTGATATTTTGGGCAGGTGGTTGCTTAAAGCAAGGTGAAAGTAAAACAGAACGCTCATAGGAGCGTTCTGTTTTACTTTCACCTTGCTTTAAGCATTCTCCTGCCTTTAACACAAAATACATGATGTAATTTAGTGGTTGTTATAGAGAGGTTTTACTGTATTTATAAATAAGAAAGTCATATTGTCATTGCAAATTATCACACAGGGACTGAATTACCAAAAATATTGACAAATCTTAGAGATAACAGATCCAAGGAACATATGTTAACATTTTACTCCATAAATATTCATGTAAGAAATTATGACATCATGAATATTGATAAGATTGATTTTTATAATGGCACGTAAACACGGGAATTTTTGGCCATGGCAGAAACTGTAGAATCATATTTATATCATTTTCATAAGCAAACAGCAGACCCTGAACAGACGGCTCCTACAGGAGCTGTCTGATCTCAGTCTACTCTGTTTTTAAAGGCATAGAAGGTGTATTTATGGAGTTACGGGTTAAAAACTAATATTGTCATTTCTCAACTATACTCTATCCTGTGACCACAAATATGAGTGGTCACAACTTGGGGTATGGTGGAGAAATAAAGGAATTATTTCTGAAAAAAATGTTTACTTAACGCATATATTATCTATGCCCCCAGAGAAAAGTGATCAAAGCTTTGTCAAAAGAATGTGGTTCTTCTATAAATTACAACACTTTACAATATTCTAGCCCATGTTGCTACTACGATATTATTGTAAAGACTGTGGGAATCAGCTGGTCCTTAGTGTCTAATACCTAAATTACGTAAAAAAGTATTGGGGCTGAAACTTAGGCAAATAATGCAGACCCAGATTAAATGGCTCCTGCAAAAACATTTGATCATTGCTACAATGTCAGTCTTATTTAAAGTTATAAAAAAGGTGCCTGATTGACTACCCCAACTTGGCAAGGACAAACGGAAATTGGTGTCTGAATACTTAGGATAATTAGAGTCTGAATACTTAGGATAATTAGAGTATCTCTTTGCTGATCTTAAAATTGCTTGTTGGAAACTATTACAAGTCAATATCTGCACTGACATTAGTTGTTTTCCAGTAGCTAAGACATAGATCTGAATGCTGAAGGAATCAGGATCCTGCTAGAGTGATAGAATAATTGTTTTCAGAAAGACTGAAAACTCCTTGAAAAAGAGTAACAAAGTTACTAGGTTTCATTCATACACATGCAGTAATACATTCTAAATTAATATTCATGTGAGATAGTGTTAATACATGTAGCGCAGTAAAGCCGCAGTTGTTAGCTTTTTAATGACCCAATTTCTGAAATCTGATTGTGCCAAGATTTATTTCCCACCTAGCATTTTATGTAAGAAAAAGGTGTAAGTGATATATATGTATAGCATCTACTGTGATATATAGCATCTACTGTGTATATCACTTGATATGTTATATATGCATATATTCACAGTGACATGTTACAGTCCAAACTATGTACATATTCATTCAATTCTATAGACCATCAGCAGCTAAGATCCTTTAGAAAACATTGATACAGAGCAGGATCCAACCTATTTGCTGCTTGCCATTTAGATTGAGGTCTACAAGATGATGTAAACACAGAACAAATGATCAATGTCAGAAATGCAGCTGGCAATTTAACCCATTATCTGTTGAATTTTCATGTAAGAAATAAGGACATTATGACTATTGGCTGATTTTTTCTGTGCTCTCTTATGAATGCAGGATTCTTGGCTTTAGCAGAAACTGTAAAATCAAATCTATATGATTCCATAGCAAACAGGACAGATCCTGATCAGACGACTCCTACCTAGACAGCTCCTACAGGAGCCATCTGATTTGCATTTCGAGGGCTTGGAGCAAAACTATTCTAACTCCTTGCACCAAGCCCTCAATTTGAAAATACGTGAAAAAGTGTTTATATGAAGGAAAGGGTCAACCTTTTATCTAAGGAATATTTGTATCATGAGTGTTTATGACCCAGATTATAAGAATATTTATTAGTTGAATTTTAAAATAGAAAATGAACAATTGATGTTATGGCCATAGCATAAGCTGTACAATCAGATCTATGTAATTCGGTAAGCAGACCTTGATCAGACAGCTCCTATGGGAGCTGTCCGATCTGGATCTGTTATGTTTGCAAAGGTGTCAATAAGCACCTCTCAGATACAGGGTTAATGGCAAAGTTCATTCAGTTAAAAGGATTAAATTTGTAATGAGGTTTTGAATGACAAACCCTGTAGACTCTGAGTTTGGTCTACACTGTTTGCAAATGCCAGCTAGCTTGTTCCCAGCATTCAAAGGTATAACCTCAAAAGGTTGTTTTAAAAATATTGTGTTATCAATAGTGACACTTTGAGAGAAATAATAGTTACAATCAGGATGTGCCATATCTGTCAACAATCTGCTCTGAGTCTCCCCATATAGGCTAGAAATTGAAATATCTTTGGTATTAAATAGTTATAGTGGGAAGTCAATAAAAATTGTAGCTGGTTTGCCTAAAGGGCAAACTGTTGAAAAGGCTGGTGAATATGATGTTTGAGTGAACCTTGCCATTAACAATTTACCTGACAGAGACACCTGTGTAAACAGAGTAGGCCCAGATCATACAGCTCCAGTAGGAACAATCTTAACCCTTTCCTTCATAAATACGCCTTTCTATGCCTCTGTAAATGTCATTTCTTAAAACCATTGTGATAAATAGAGCATTTGCTCCATAGGAGCAAATGCTCTTTTTATCACAATGGTTTCAAAACTATACGATTCTAACATTTCCCTTTTCTCTAGTAGTAGTAAATGCTCCTTTTCGATAAGATTTATTCAAAGAGGTTGGAATCCACCGTTGGATCTTATAACAGCCTATGAAGGAATGGTTAAAAGGGTCTACACTGTTTGCTTATGGAATCATAGATGTGAACAATCTTGTGTTCATAAACCATTGTAAAAACTCAGCTATAAATATGATGTTTGAGTGAACTTTGTCATTGGTTTCTAGCCTGTTAATCATTGAATGACTGTCATTTGCAAACAACTAGGATGGAGATCAAACAGTCATTCAGCTATAGATAAGACATTGTCATTTGACACTATGCTGATTACCAGCTATGAGGGTTAATTGGATAAAATTTAGATATGAAACAGGCATAAGTTTGTGTGGTTGATGATTTTCATAGCAGGTTACAGTTTAACCTTTTGAATGCATGACATGCGTACTATCAGCATACAGTGAAGACCTAGCTCAGGGGGATCCTATAGGAGCTCTCTGACTAGGGTCTACACTATTTGTCACTCAAAATCCTCTAGCAAACTTGAAGTCTTTCATACAGAATGGATCTGATGAGCTATCCAGATTTGAAACTTCAGCAGTCAAAGGGTTAGCTCTTTGCATGCTACGTACATAGTAATTGTCATTTGCAAAATTTATCATCTACATGTACATGTACTTCAAATTGTTTTCGTAGATTTTCTTGGTTGTTTATCAAAAACCATCATCAGAGCATCAGACAGGTTGGATCCTAATGAGAGGCCTATTTGCTTGGTGTATCTCATCATGATCCACTCTGTTTGCCTAGGTTATTTCCAATTCACTGCTAGCGCGCAAATAGTTAGACATTTGACACACATATCAGGCTTGTTTACACAACAGTGTGTGAGATTTTGAGGAAGTTGCAATGCTAGTGCACATGCAGAGAAGTGCATTTTATCTAACAATGATAAAGTCTCTAATATAAAAATGCTGCAGTATTAAGTTGTCATCTGCTTTCTTTCTTTCTGTTAAGTTTTCCTCAATTTGTTTTCAAAAAGTACCAGCAGAGTGTCAGACTGTTTGTGCGATTATAAGTATTCCGACAGGCACACTTAGGCAAAGAGTTTTATCAAGGTCTACATTAGTTGCTACTATGCCAGTCTTATGTAATGTTACTAAAATGACTTACAGTAAAAACCCTCTAAACCAGACGTGAAATGTAGTGTAAGTATCGGTCTTGGAGACAGGTGGCAGCTTAATGCAACATGAAAGTCATACAGAAAGCTCCATTAAGCTGCCACTTGCCTAAATGTATCTAAATTCTTCTCTACTAGATTTCCAGTTTAGAGGGATTTTACTGTACCCAGATTTACAAACCTATTGAGAGAGGAGAGTTAGGTGTGACCATGTCTGAATACTTAATTAGGTAATTAGGGTGAATTTACCACTAACTAGGAAGCAAATATATGTAGGTGAAATTTCAATAATTTAAGTTACACCATTTGATTGAATTTAATTACCGGTACCGTTTGCTCCATAAATATGCATGTAAAGCCATTGGAAACCAAGTAGACCCAGATCAAATAGCTACTTGCAGGAGCCATCTAATCAGTCTTGTCTTTTTTTTACCCCAGCAGCTATATTTTTGGCATGTTGTTCAACCATCTGTGTGTCAGTGCATCCTTGCATCCAACCTCTGGGGTCTTCCTCCACCTGTAATTAGCTGGACGTCGTGGTATGACTGAAATACTGTTAAAACGACGTAAACCCGATAAAAACCCAACCAAACCATACATCAGGAGTCATCTCTCAAAAGCCATTTAGAGCTTTTTCTATTAAATTTGTATTAGTGTTAAGTTCAATAATTATAAGGAAATGCAGCCCTGCATGTATCACTCACATTGTCCTTGGAACACCAGAATAATGACCCCTTGTTTGTCAAAACTTAACCTGTTTGTGATTTCTGAGTAGACCCTGATCAGATGGCTCCTGTAGGAGTTGCCTCATTATAAGGAATAATATACATGTAGGTCTAATTCTTCAATTCCTGCCGTAGCCAAAATTTGCTCTCTCTGTTCATATCATCATAAAAATTCAGCTAATCAGTTTTTTTGATGTGTCGTTATTTTTACATGAATATTGATCAGGTATGATGTTAATCCCTCGAATCTTGGTACCTGTATTTACACTGTATGGTATTGTTGACTCTTTGCATACTGACACACTTTTGGTCTAGATTAAAGTCAGGGTCTGCTCTGTTTGCTTATGAAATTATTATAAATAGATCAAACACTACAGTTTCTACTACTACCAAAAATTCTTGTGTACATAAATATACCTTTATAAAAATCTAGCTAATGAACAGTCATGATGTCATTATTTCAGACATGAATATTCATCAAGGAAAGGGTTAAGGAAATTGACTTTTCCTTATTTGCTGAAACAAAGCCATAGATAAAGCATATTCAGATACTTTAAAATTGTAATTTTTCCTCCAAACTCTATGTTGTGACCACTCTTTAGAGTCTTCTTGAAGAATGGTAACAAGTTGAGGGTAATGTGTTTTTAACCCTTTACTCCATGAATATTTATGTAAGAAATAATGACACATGCATATTAATTAGGAAAAAAATGATATAATGGAACATGAACAGAGAAAACTTTGGCGATGATGGAAACTAGAATCATATCTAAATTATATTATAAGCAAACAGATCAGATGCTGATCAGATGGCTCCTATAGGAGCCGTCTGATCTGGGTCTACTCTGTTTGCAAAGGCATAGAAAGACGTATTTATGGAGTAAAGGGTTGATATATTGTATCTTATCCATTCCTCTGAGGAATGATTCTGAAATAACTTGATATTTAAGTAGGTGAACAAGGAAAACTTCATAATAACATTGACTTGACATGGTAATTGTTAAATGCATTCTATAACCCTTTCTTCTTCTTCTTCTTCCGATATAAGGGTAGGGATCCTCATGGAACGTATATTACCCTGTGTTTAAAACTGTGATGCCCGTAAAAACAGCTGTCTATTTACAATTGAAACTTAAAATTATTTACAATGCTAGGGTATCTAGTGCTGCGGGGGTTGGAGGGCCCTGACCTCAACCCTGAAGCTCTCCAGCGTGAGGCAGTTGGTAGTTCTGGCCGGCAGCAGGTTCCAGTCCCTGATCGTTCTAGGGAAGAAGCTGTTCTTATATACAGATGTATTGGCCGGGATTTGGTAGAAGCGGTTTGCACCTCTTGTTCTGGAATCACTCTGTCTATCACTCCTTTACCTGATTACGATGCAGATGATGCATATCAGACATTTCTTGTAAGAGCTGGCAGATCATGGTCTTCTCTGTTTGCTTATGAAATGATAATACAGTAAAACCTCTTATAACGGCCACTAAATTATGTTAATTAGTTTGTATAGTAGGACAGGTGGCTGCTTAAAGCAAGGTGAAAGTAAAACAGAACGCTCCCATAGGAGCGTTCTGTTTTACTTTCACCTTGCTTTAAGCAACCACCGACCTTTAACACAAATATTTGATATAATTTAGTGGCTGTTATAGAGAGGTTTTACTGTATCTATATTATAGATTTGATCCTACAGTTTATTTCAGGCCAAAAATGTGTGTTTGTATGCAATTATCAAGATTAATCTATATGTAAATAATATTCCATGATGTTATTAATTTTGTACATAGATATTAATGAGGTAAACAGATAAATAAATGTACCATGATTACTTAGGTCAGTGACTAATGAACCAGTTTGATTCTGATTGGTCAAGCAAAAGGTATAGGGAGCCTGTGACTAATGTTTACGTACTGTGAGTCCCTGGTTGGTTATAAATGGAAATAAAAAATAAGATAAAAATCACAGTTTGAGTTGAAACATATTTGCATCTATCAGTTGACTGAATTACCGATACATGTAATAAGCAAAATTTGAGAGGGTTTTTTTGTCAGGTAATTGACTGGTGATTTTATGTGAAAAGGGGTGGGGTTACCTTGTTTTTCCTGTCTGTAGCTAAAAAAAATCAGTGGATGAGCCATGTATTGGAGTTCAGTTTTAGAAAGTGTTTGGATGAAGTTTTTATGGAAGCCTATGGGAAAACTTAAGCAGTGTCTGACTTAGAGAGGTATTTAGACAACCAATCTCCACCCTACACCAGTTTGTGAAGCTAAATTCATATTTGTAACATCAATCTGTGGTTTACCTGTGCCGGGATTATTACCACTGGAGCATGCATTGCTGGTGTCAGTCAAAATATCAAATTCAGACTGAGAAGTCTATATATATATAAACATGTAGGAAAAGAGTTCGACATGTATCTATCTATACATGTATATTTATATGGAATAGTATAGATCTGATTCAATGGTTTGTGCCATGTCTGAAAATTTGTGTATTCCTATGCTGAAAGAAGATATCTATACAGTCAGTCTATGTTAACATGTACATGTATATTATCAGGTAAAGGGATTGTTTATCCTGAGATGTTGGTTTCGTTTAGCATCATTTCCAGTTAAAACTGGTTTGTGAGGCTTAACCCAGTACCTTATAGATATGCCTTTTTTTACACCTTTGTAAACAGAGTAGACCCAGATCAAGTGTCTCCTACAGGAAATAATATACCCGTAGATCTGATTCTGCAGTTTCTGCCATGGTAAACGTGTCCTAGTTTATAGACCATTATAGAATTGCATGTATTTGGTTGTCATTATGTCATTATTGCTTACATGAATATTCATCAAGTAAAGGTTTAATATTCTATCTTAACCCTTTCCCTGTTCTATGTTTATTACAAATTTCAATACCTACTGAATATTCATGGAGAAAATAGTTATAAAGAAATATGGAAGGTGGACCATTTTAGCCATTTTAGGAGGAAAAGAAACAGATCTGTCAAATTCCATTAGCAAACAGAGCAGACCCTGATCAGACGGCTCCTCTAGGAGCCGTCTGATCTGGGTCTACTCTGTTTGCAGATGCGTGAAAACACATTTATATGAGGGAAAGGGTTAACTTAAGTTCAAGTAAAAGTGAGCAGTCTGGAAGATATTCTTAACCAAACTGTCCTCATGATTGAATTCTGCAGTTAACCTGTTAATATATATAATAGGCTATTTTTAGACCCATCCTCTTTGAATAAATCTAACGGAAAAGAGCATTTACTAGAAAAAAGGAAGAGTTTCGAACTGTGTAGTTTTGAAACTATTGTGATAAATTATTTCCATGGGAGCAAAAATTTATAGTTTCAAAAAGTAGCTTCTACAAAGGTGTCAAAAGTCATCAATATGGGGGAGTGGATTAAGATTTTTACATGTTTATATATTCTTGATTTTTTGTTTTGCAGAACGATAGTCTCATGGAAGCTGTTTCGACAGACGTTGAGCGAGGTCCATGCCATCAGTTCTCCCCTGGAAGCTATGGCACTCAAATCCACTATTGACCTCACCTGTAACGACTATATCTCCTGTTTTGAATTTGATGTTTTCACAAGGTAATTTAGAAGTGAATTTATAATTCTCCATTATTTTTCACTCCTTAGAATATATTGTTGTTTGTTTCAATAGTGAAGATGAAGCAGTACTAAAATGGTCATTTCTCCACCAAACCCTATGTTGTGACCACTCTTTAGAATCATCTCTTTGAGACGATTCTAAAGAATGGTCACAACATAGGGTTTGGTGGAGAAATAAAGGAGATATTTTTGAAAATGTTTAAATTTTACGAATCTTATCTGGACCTCATTGAAGATAAATATTATTGTAACATACCTTATCAGAAACATGATCAGGTGACAGGTTTTGATCAGACAACAAGTTATATATGAGTTACACTGCATGTCACCTGGATTGAAGCTGTTAGCATGGATACTTAAGCATAAGTTTGCAAGTACTGAAGTAGAGTGCTGAATGTTAAATAATCTGGGTGAAGTTTTAGCTCCCTCGCATTCAGTGTTCTGTGTCGTGTTCATTTGCAACAATTTACTCCAACAGGCTTTGACCATTTCTGACCAAAGTTCACAAAGATAATCATTTTTAATTAGTTTTATTATTTACAGGCATATAGTAATCACATTGTCCGTCCTTCCATCCCTCATTCCCAAATTTCGTGTCCCTTCTATAACTTTTTATGCCCCCAAAGGCGGGCATATAGTAATCGCATTGTCCGTCCTTCCGTCTGTCCGTCTGTCCGTCCGTCCGTCTGTCCGTCCGTCCGTCTGTCCGTCCGTCCGTCTGTCCGTCCGTCCGTCTGTCCTTCCGTCCGGAATTCGTGTCCGGTCTGTAACTTCTTCATCTATCAATGGATTTCAATATAACTTACCACAAATGTTCACCAGACAGAGACGATGTGTCGCGTTCAACTCCCAGGTCAATGGGTCAAAGGTCAAGGTCACAGGGTACAATTACTTTGTCACAAATTTCGTGTCCGGTCTGTAACTTCTTCATCTGTCAATGGATTTCAATATAACTTGCCACAAATGTTCACCACACAAAGACGATGTGTCGCGTTCAACTCCCAGGTCCATGGGTCAAAGGTCAAGGTCACAGGGTACAATTACTTTGTTACAAATTTCGTGTCCGGCCTGTAACTTCTTCATCTATCAATGGATTTCAATATAACTTGCCACAAATGTTCACCAGACAGAGACGATGTGTCGCGTTCAACTTCCAGGTCCATGGGTCAAAGGTCAAGGTCACAGGGTACAATTACTTTGTCACAAAGTTCGTGTCCGGTCTGTAACTTCTTCATCTATCAATGGATTTCAATATAACTTGCCACAAATCTTCACCACACAAAGACGATGTGTCGGGGTCAACTCCCAGGTCCATGGGTCAAAGGTCAAGGTCACAGGGTACAATTACTTTGTCACAAATTTCGTGTCCGGTCTGTAACTTCTTCATCTATCAATGGATTTCAATATAACTTGGCACAAATGTTCACCACACAAAGACGATGTGTCGCGTTCAACTCCCAGGTCCATGGGTCAAAGGTCAAGGTCACAGGGTACAATTACTTTGTCACAAATTTCGTGTCCGGTCTGTAACTTCTTCATCTATCAATGGATTTCAATATAACTTGCCACAAATGTTCACCACACAAAGACAATGTGTCGCGTTCAACTCCCAGGTCAATGGGTCAAAGGTCAAGGTCACAGGGTACAATTACTTTGTAACAAATTTTGTGTTTTGCCTGTAACTTCTTTATCTATCAATGGATTTCAATATAATTTTGCACAAATGTTAAACACACTAAGACGATGTGTCGCTTTCAACTCCCAGGTCCATAGGTCAAAGGTCAAGGTCACAGGGTACAATTACTTTGTCACAAATTTCGTGTCCGGTCTGTAACTTCTTTATGTATCAATGGATTTCAATATAATTTGGCACAAATGTTCACCACACAAAAGATGATGTGTCGCTTTCAACTCGCTGGTCCATATGTCAAAGGTCAAGATCACAGGGTACAATTACTTGTTTATCTGTGAATGGATTTCAAAGGAACCTGGCACAAATGTTCACCACACAAAGACGATGTGTCAACTCCCTGGTCCATGGGTCAAAGGTCAAGGTCACAGGGTATAATTTTGGGGGCATTTGTCACGTGACTGTGACATCTCTTGTTTATCTGTGAATGGATTTCAAAATAACCTGGCACAAATGTTCATCAGACAAAGACGATGTGAAACATTCAACTCCCTTGTCCATGGGTCAAAGGTCAAGGTCATCCTTTGGGGTCAAAGGTCGAGGGCATAAGTGTTTCACAAACACACTCTTGTTGTTTAAAGAATTTAAAACCATGTAGACTTGGTCGCCATGGAAACCACATGATATTATTTTTTTTGACAATCTTCTCTTATGAAACCATTGGTTAGCTTTCATTTATTTTGCGGGAATATTCCTTTCATGACTCCATGCAAAAATATTTTCAAGCCATTTAGATTCTTTAAAGTTGTGGGCTGTAAGCCTATTGTAATAATCTGAAATCAAGGGGTGCATTTCAGTATTATTTTGCATGAATGGTACAAGCAAATCTAATTTGAAATTGTTAATAAATTATTGCCTCTGGGGTTGGTTTTCCTTATATGTTTTTGGTGAACAGGAAAGTAGGAGTTTTCCTTTACCATAATCGTGTAAGTGTATATTAAAGTAAGCATGACCACCAGAGAAATGGCTCATTTTCCATAACCCTCTCCTTCATATAAACATGTTTTCACGCATCTGCAAACACAGTAGACCCAGATCAGATGGCTCCTATAGGAGGCATCTGATCAGGGTCTGCTCTGTTTGCTAATGGAATTTGGATAGATCTGTCTCTTTACTTTCTAAAACGGCTACAATGTTTCACCTTCCATATTTCATTATAACTACTTTTGCCATGAATATTCAGTAGGTATTAAAATTTTGGACTAAATATAGAACAGGGAAAGGGTTAAACAACTGTTGTAAAAAATGTAAATATTTCCTGAAACCACTGATGGATTTCAATTAAGAAATGAATGACGTGCTTCCGGTGTTCATGAGGTTATGCAACGCATAGCTTTACGAGCAAAGTTAGTGAAGCCCGAAGGGCTTCACGTGAATCTTTGCTCGTAAAGCTATGCGTTGCATAACCCATGAACACCGGGAGCACGTCATTTATTTCTTATATTTATATTCCATTGTATTTCTTATATTTAAGAAATGAATGACGTGCTTCCGGTGTTCATGAGGTTATGCAACTTTCTTTTTAGAATAAGGTTATATAAGGACGTTGCAGGGCGAATGTAAATATTAGAATGTGGCTTGAATGTTCCATAGGTGACTTTTTACCAATAAGTAGTTAGTATGCATCAAAACACGTCCGCCATCGATGGGACTAAATTTCCTTATATGGCTATAGGGATAAATATTTCTTTAAACATGTTGACCAGATTTCAATGTACGTTTGGGGGAATAATCATTGGCTATGATCATTTCTGAAAGATTAGCTGCCAGAGAGTAAATTTTATGTCGATAAATGCACCATTTATCTGTAAGTTTTTTTTTATGTGCTCCAAAGGTTTGGAGGCTATGTATGTCTATCATATGCGTTTTTGTTCTAAGCATTTCTCCAACACTTATTTAACCTTTTACTCCATAAACATTCATGTTAGAAATAAATGGCAACATGAATATTGAGATTCATTAGGTGAATTTTTGGCCATGATAGAAGAACAATTGATTCTATATTATTCCATAAACAAACAGCAGACCCTGATCAGACGGCTCCTATGGGAGTCTACTGATCTGGGTCTACTTTGTTTACAAAGGCGTTTCTTTTGAGTAAAGGGTTAAGATAAATCAATAATTTGGTATACTGAGAGAATATGGAATGAGGAAGTGCAGAGCATAGGGGACAACTCTGCGTGCAATTTGTGAAAGAAAATGCAAGAAGCTTGTGATTTGGTACCTGTAAATAGTGAAGAGCTGGATCAAGGGACTACCTGAAGAACCCTTTTTAGCTCACCAGAGCACAAAGTGCTCCGGGTGAGCTTTTGTGATTGCCTGATGTCCGTCGTCCGTCGGCGTGCGGCGTGCGTCGTCAGTCGTCAACAATTTGAACCTTTAAAAATCTTCTCCTCTGAATCTACAGGGTTCTCAGCTTTCATCTTTGGCACATAGTATCATCTTTAGGTCCTCTACAAAGTTATATAAATTATAGCCCTGGGGTCAAAATTGACCCCGCCCCAGGGGTGCCTTGTTTTCAATAGAAACATATAGTAAAACTTTGAAAATCTTCTTCTCTGAAACTGGAAGTCTCTCAGCTTTCATATTTGGCACAGAGCATCATGTTCAGGTCCTCTACAAAAGTTATATAAATTATGGCCCTGGGGTCAAAATTAGCCCCACCCCAGGGGTGGGCCATTTTCAATAGAAACAAATAGTGAAATCTTTGAAAATCTTCTTCTCTGAAACTGGAAGTCTCTCAGCTTTCATATTTGGCACAGAACATCATGTTCAGGTCCTGTACAAAAGTTTTATAAATTATGGCCCTGGGGTCAAAATTGGCTCCGCCCCAGGAGTGGGCAGTTTTCAATAGAAACAAATAGTGAAATCTTTGAAAATCTTCTTCACTGAAACTGGAAGGCTCTCAGCTTACATATTTGGCACAGAGCATCATGTTCAGGTCCTGTACAAAAGTTATATAAATTATGGCCCCGGGGTCAAAATTGGCCCCGCCCTAGGGGTGGGCAATTTTCAATAGAAACAAATTGTGAAATCTTTGGAAACCTTCTCCTCTGAAACTGGAAGGCTCTCAGCTTTCATATTTTGCACAGAGCATCATGTTTAGGTCCTCTACAAAAGTTATATAAATTATGGCCCTGGGGTCAAAATTGGCCCCGCCCCAGGGGTGGGCAGTTTTCAATAGAAACAAATAGTGAAAACTTTGAAAACCTTCTTCTCTGAAACTGGAAGGCTCTCAGCTTTCATATTTGGCGCATAGCATCATGTTCAGGTCCTCTACAAATTGTATATAAATTATGGCCCCTGGGCTCAAAATTTGGCCCGCTCCAGGGGTGGGCAGTTTTCAATAGAAAGAAATAGTGAAATCTTTGAATATCTTCTTCTCTGAAACTGGAAGATTCTCAGCTTTCATATTTTGCACATAGCATCATGTTCAGGTCCTCTACAAAAGTTATATAAATTATGCCCCTGGGGTCAAAATTGGCCCCGTCCCAGGGGTAGCCAGTTTTCAATAGAAACATATAGTGAAAACTTTGAAGATCTTCTCCTGATTGTCTGGTGAGCGCTTCAGGGCCATTCTGGCCCTCTTGTTTTTCATTACTACATTTAGTTCTTTTCATCAAACTTAAATGAAACTTTTAATTCTGATTGGCTGCAATTGTAAACATTTAATTATTCCTCTGTATTTTTAGCTTGTCTGTTTCGAAGAAAAGTCGAGCTAATATGATCACTGGGTCGTAGGCGTTGTCGTTGTCGTCGTCGGCGTGCAAAAACTTTAATGTAGCTCATTACTCTAAAAGTAAAAGGCCCCTACATAAGAACCATAACTCTTGTTTGCAAAATTTTGGAGTTATGGCCCTTTATTTTTTTCAAAAATGTTTAATTTAGCTGGACAAGCACCAAATCAGACTAGCGTGAGTGCCGCACGGAGCTCTTGTTTAAAATTTAAACCTATTACCATTATGGACTAATTTTGTTGACTTTAGCAAGCAGTTTTTATCCAGATGAAATGCTGAGAAATTCATCAGGATGCTTGTTACTCAGACAAAGTTGAAATGGAATTAACATACTTTTAAAATTGTTGCATATGGAAAAAATGGGTCGTAGGCGTTGTCGTTGTCGTCGTCGGCGTGCAAAAACTTTAATGTAGCTCATTACTCTAAAAGTAAAAGGCCCTTACATAAGAACCATAACTCTTGTTTGCAAAATTTTGGAGTTATGGCCCTTTATTTTTTTCAAAAATGTTTAATTTAGCTGGACAAGCACCAAATCAGACTAGCCTGAGTGCCGCACGGGGCTCTTGTTTAAAATAGTATTTAAACCTATTACCATTATGGACTAATTTTGTTGACTTTAGCAAGCAGTTTTTATCCAGATGAAATGCTGAGAAATTCATCAGGATGCTTGTTACTCAGACAAAGTTGAAATGGAATAAACATACTTTTAAAATTGTTGCATATGGAAAAAAATTCAGACAAAAGTTAGTGTTGAGAGTATTGTAAGGTTGATTTGAAATATTTATTCAATGCCATTTCTACAGAGACCCAAATGAGATGTATAAATTAAAACATTTTCTAGAAAAACATTTATTTCTCCACCAAACACTATGTTATGACCTCTCTAACTCTTTAGAACCATCTGGAAGAGATGATTCTAAATAGTGGTCACAACGCAGGGTTTGTTGGAGATGTTTTGATATTCATGTGGTTTCCCTGTGAGGTTTGACATTCATAGTATTGTGTTTCAGGTTATTTCAACCATGGTGTAACCTCCTACGAAACTGGAACGTCCTTGCAGTGACACATCCTGGCTATGTTGCTTTCCTTACATATGATGAGGTGAAGGCCAGATTACAAAAATATACATCTAAACCAGGCAGGTTAGTATCATATATCCATAACATTGGTGCACCCTGTACAGAGCTCAAGATAGAAACACTTTCTTGTAGGAATCACCATGGGCTCATCCTGCTGCATTTACTCTGAATATTCATGTAAGAAATAATGACATCTTGAACATCAATTAGATTATTTTTATGCCCCCAGATCAGATCTTTGGGGGGGGGGGGGGGGGGCATATTGTTTTTGCTCTGTCTGTCTGTTTGTTTGTCACCAACTTTAACATTGGCCATAACTTGTGAATAGAGACTTGATATTTGGTGTGCATGTGTATCTCATGAAGCTGCATATTTTTAGGGGTGACATGTCAAGGTCATCCTTCAGAGTCGAAGGTCAAATTGGGTGGGGTCATAGTGTTTCACAAACACATCTTGTATTATAATGGCACATGAACATAGGAAATTTAGAATGTGCCAAAAACTACAGAATCAGATCTATATAAATCTACATGTATAAGCAAACAGAGCAGATCCTGGTCTGAATGCTCCGACTCTTGCAAAGGCCTGAAAAAGCATTTGTATGAAGGAAAGGGCTAAACTTTTTTCTAAGCTAAAAATAGGCTAAAGTGAGCAATATTTAAGAGGGTTTTCTGCGCTATTGCCCTTTAGCTTGAGTCCTGAAGTCTGGGGCCAGCAATTTATATTGAATTAACGGAGATATCGCTACTAGTTCAATACATGTACTGATGTTGAGCAATACATGAAGTAAAAATTTGAGAAGTCTTCATGTATGATACAGCTGGTCGAATGTCCATGAAAAAATGGCAGAAATGTTCTGTAGTTGAAGTGTACGATCTTGAAGCTGTTGTAATATGTAAAGAACCATGTCTTTTTGGGGATAGTAGGAGCCATGTGATCAGGGTCTGTTCTGTGCTTAAGGGGTGATATAGATCTGATTCTACAGTTTCTTCCTTGGCCAAAATTTCTTGTGTTCAATTGCCATTTTAAAAATTCATCTGATTGATATTAATGACACATGACAACATTATTTCTTTTATGAATATTCATAAAGTACAGGCTTGAAGAGCTTTAGTGATTTGGGAAGAAGTATAGCTACCATTGGCAATGCTAGATCCCTCTCAATGCATATTGTAAAATCATCTCCTGAAACTGTTCAGTGACATATAGCTTTGTAGAAAGGTTCCTTTATTATGTAAGAGATTACACGGCCTTTGACTTAACATTGCAGTATATGGCCACCTTGTCCATCTTTTCTCTTTGTTGTATGTAATATGATGGGTTATTTTTCTGTACCATTTCAGCTATGTGTTTCGTCTAAGTTGTACTCGTCTGGGCCAGTGGGCGATTGGCTATGTAACAATGGATGGACAGATCTTACAGACCATACCCCAAAACAAATCCCTGTGTACAGCTTTGTTGGATGGGCAGAGAGAAGGATTGTGAGTTTTTTGCTGTTGTTTCATTTTTAGCTCGACTATTCGAAGAATAGTGGAGCTATCCTACTCGCCCCGGCGTCCGCGTCCGCGTCCGCGTCCGCGTCGGCGTCCGCGTCACACTTTGGTTAAGGTTTTTGTTAAAGTCCACTTTTTGCCTCTAACCTTTGGAATAAAGTTTTGAAACTTCTAACACTTGTTCACTACCACATACTGCATCTGTAGGTAAGAGTACATTACTCTGTCAAGCATTTTGACAGAATTGTGGCCCTTTTTAACTTAGAAATTTTGGTTTAGGTTTTTGTTAAAGTCCACTTTTTGCCTCCTACATTTGGAATAAAGCTTTGAAACTTATAACACTTGTTCACCACCACAATCTTCATCTGTAGGCAAGAGTACATAACTCTATCAAGCATTTTGACAGAATTATGGCCCTTTTTGACTTAGAACTTTTTGTTAAGGTTTTTGTTAAAGTCTACTTATTTACATAACCCTTTGAGATAAAGCTTTAAAACTTGGAACACTTGTTCACCATCACAAACGTCATCTGTAGGTAAGAGTACATAACTCTGTCAAGCATTTTGACAGAATTATGGCCCTTTTTAGCTTAGAAATTTTGGTTAAGGTTTTTTGTTAAAGTCCACTTATTTACATAACCCTTTGAAATAAAGCTATAAAACTTGGAACAGTTGTTCACTATCAGAATCTTCATCTGTATGCAAGAGTACATAACTCTGTCAAGCATTTTGACAGAATTATGGCCCTTTTTAACTTCAAATTTTTGGTTAAGGTTTTTGTTAAAGTCCACCTTTTGCCTCTTACCTTTGAGATAAAGCTTTGAAACTCCGAACACTTGTTCACCACCACAATCTTCATATGTAGGCAAGAGTACATTACTCTGTCAAGCATTTTGACAGATTTATGGCCCTTTTAACTTAGAAATTTTGGTTAAGGTTTTTGTTAAAGTCCACTTATTTACATAACCCTTTGAGATAAAGCTTTGAAACTTCGAACACTTGTTCATCATCACAAACTTTATCTGTAGGCAAGAGTACATATTTCTGTCAAGCATTTTGACAGAATTATGGCCCTTTTTAACGTAGAATTTTTGGTTACGGTTTTTGTTAAAGTCGACTTTTTGCCTCTTACCTTTGGAATAAAGCTTTGAAATTTGGAACACTTGTTCACCGCAATATTCATCTGTAGGCAAGAGTACATAACTCTGTCAAGCATTTTGACAGAATTATGTCCCTTTTTAACGTTGAATTTTTGGTTAAGGTTTTTGTTAAAGTCCAGTTTTTGCCTCCTACATTTGGAATAAAGCTTTGAAACTTGTAACACTTGTTCACCACCACAATCTTCATCTGTAGGCAAGAGCACATAACTCTATCAAGCATTTTGACAGAATTATGGCCCTTTTTGACTTAGAACTTTTTGTTAAGGTTTTTGTTAAAGTCCACTTATTTACATAACCCTTTGAGATAAAGCTTTAAAACTTGGAACACTTGTTCAATGTCGAAATATTCATCTGTAGGCAAGAGTACATAACTCTGTCAAGCATTTTGACAGAATTATGGCCCTTTTTAACTTAGAACTTTTGGTTAAGGTTTTTTTTAAAGTCCACTTTTTTACATAACCCTTTGAGATAAAGCTTTGAAACTTGGGAACAGTTGTTCATCATCACAAACTTTATCTGTAGGCAAGAGTACATTACTCTGTCAAGCATTTTAACATAAATTATTGCCCTTTTTTACATACGTTTTTCTCTTTCATTAAAGAGTTCAAAGAGATCCTACATCCAGAATACTATTAAAGATGTTTTACTGAGACTGATTACTTGCTTCTAGTATCATGGGGCACTATTTTAGTCCACTATCAAGCATTTTTACACTAAAAATTCTGAGAATAGTCGAGCACGCTGTCCTGTGACAGCTCTTGTCATTTAACTTTTTGCCAGATATAGATCCCTTTTGCAAACAGTAGACCCAGTTCAGATCGCTCTTGTAGTAGCCATTTGATCAGGATATCTGTTCTTTTTGCTTTTGGAATTACATAGATCTAATTCTACAGTACTTTCCATGGCTAAGACTCCTATATTCATATTCCATTATAAAATTTCATTTGATAGATTATCATATTTTCTTATTTCTTACATGGAATTTCATCATGCAAAGGGTTAAAAATATCCAAATTGATACCAGAATTCCAAACTAGGCTCAGATGCAGTTTTCTAACAAGCCCCTTTTTCTACTACATGTACTACTGTGTAAGAACGTAGTATTGAACCATTTTCACCTCAGTTGGGATTGCTGCTTGATCTTTTATTTGCAGAATTTACTGAAAAATAAGAACTGGCATGTACTTAAGTCTAGTATTAAGACTTCTTTTGAATGGTGGCTTAACCCATTCAGTCCTGGTGACCAATTTGTGATTACATTTGCAAACATTTTGGATCCAGATAAGACACCAAACTACAACTTAGTGATTGCATTTCTATAAAGAAATTGAAGAAATAATGCACTTCAGAAATAAAAATTGTCAATGGTATTTGTACATGAAAAGGCTGAATGAGTTAACCCTTTCTTTCCTTTTATTTCATCATATAGCTTTATTTACATTATTTATTCGGCTCTATATGACCATCAGTGTCGATGGGCCGTAAAACACCATTCATTCATTCATTCATTCATAGAAACTCATTTTCATGCATTTGCAAACAGAGTAGAACCAGATCAGATGGCTCCTGTAGGAGCCGTCTGATCAGGGTCTGCTCTTTTTATGTCCCCCAGATCAGATCTAGGGGGCATATTGTTTTTGCCCTGTCTGTCTGTTTGTCACCAACTTTAACATTGGTCATAACTTTTGAGCCAGTAGAGATCAAGACTTGATATTTGGCTTGCATATGTATCTCATTAAGCCGCACATTTTGAGGGGTGAATTGTCAAGGTCATCCTTCAAGGTCAGAGGTCAAATATATAGGTCAAATCACCGACTTTAACATTGGCCATAACTTTTGAACCAGTAGAGATAGAGACTCGATATTTAGCATGCATGTGTATCTCATGAAGCTGCACATTTTGAGGGATGACATGTCAAGGTCAAGTTCATCCTTCAGGGTCAAAGGTCAAATTAGGCGGGGCATAGTGTTTCACAAACACCTCTTGTTGATAATGGAATTTGATAGATTTGTTTCTTTACTTACTAAAATGTCTGTACATGTATAGGGAAAGGGTTATGACAGTTTTTATTGTTTTATAGTTTCCTGTACCCAGACGGTCGCTCCATCAATCCCGATCTGAGTTACCTTGTGCAAGACGCGACAGAAGACCATATAAAGGTGACACAGGAGCAGTATGAATTGTACTGTGAGATGGGCTCCACCTTCCAACTGTGTAAGATCTGTGCAGAAAATGACAAGGATATCAAAATAGAGCCATGCGGACACCTATTATGTACGCCCTGTCTAACCCAGTGGCAGGTGAGAAACAGTTATTGATTTTCTGTATTCTCCCTATAAAACACCCGGCTCTAATAAATGCCCCCTTACTTCTTAGGGAAAACTAACGATGAATGTAAAATCCTATATAATAACCATTAAATAAATTTAAATAAAGCCTCTAGTTATCATGGCAGAAACTGTAGAATCAAATCCATCTTATTTCATAGCAAACCGAGCAGATCCTGATCAGAAGGCTTCTAACCAGGAGCTATTTGATTTGGGTCTACTCTAAATGCAAGAGGCCTCTAAAGGCCATCTGTGGAGTAAAGGGTGAAGTGTAAATGGCAGTAATTTTGAATTTAACCCTTTACCTGATAAATATTCATATGAGAAATAATGACATCATAAATATTGATTAGTTTTGTTGTTTTTTGTTATGGCATACAAACACAAGATAATTTGGACATGGCAGAACCTGTAAAATCAGATCTATAGAACCATTTCCTTGTTCAATATCTATGTAAGAAATAATATGGATATTTGTAAGCTGAATTTTTATCATGTAAACTTTTCAAAGGATTGTTTTTTGCTTTGACTAAAGCTGTTTAATCAGATCTATTTCATGTCAAATGCAAGTAGAGCAGCCCCTGATCAGACGGCTCCTATAGGAGCTGTCTGATCTGGGTCTACTCTGTTTGCAAAGGCATGAAAAGGTGTTTATATGAGGGAAAGGGATAATTCCATAAGCATTCAGAGTACAATTCGATGGGATGGCTTCTACAGGAGTCATCCAATCTAGGTCTACTCTATTGCAAAGATACTTTGTGGTAAAGGGTTAAAACATGTTCTTTATTCAATAGTTTATGTATTTTTATTGTAGGACTCTGAAGGACAAGGGTGTCCTTTTTGTCGCTGTGAAATCAAAGGCACAGAGTCAGTTGTTGTAGACCCATTTGATCCACGGCTTACGTCTAGCAGGCTGGACTGCAGCAGTGGAAACAATAATAACAACACAGCAGCAACCACACCGACAACCACAATCATGCACTCAACCGCCATGACCGAGCATGAGGACTCATCCGAAGAAACCAGATCTTCTCCTTTCGACTCCCCTAATTTACACCGCCCACCTCCTGTGCCGCCCAGGAGAATATCACCAAATCCTTCACCGAACCCGTCACCTAACTCATCGCCAAAATTACCAAGGTATATGTCAATTTCAGTGATATGGTAACCCTTTCCCTCATACAGCCTTTGTAAACAGAGTAGACCTAGATCAGAAGGCTCTGTAGGAGCTCTTCTCTCCATGCTTATGAAATTATAATAGATCCAACTTCAGTTTCTACCAATACAATAGAAAACACTTCTGTCTACATATGCATTTAATATAAAAATTCAGCTAAGTTTATTATATTTTACATTAAAAATTAACAGGGAAAGGATTGATTTTTCTTCATAATTAGAGATCTTAATGTCAGTCTATTTATTACAAAAAGTATGGTACGAAGTTCTTCAGTTTTCATTTAATTCACATCATCACTACAAAGTGTACATATATTTGACTTACTTATTGTCGGCATATATATTTCACAAGTTGTAATAGATTTGCATGTAAAACAATCTTGACTCAAACTTCAACAATTTTGACAGGATTCCAATGAAATTCACATTACTGATGTATTAGCTTATATATCACATCAAAATTGTACTTTAGAAATGGGGAGTTAGGGTTGTAGGTTGATTTGATAGAAGGTCTTGTTCAAAAGTAAATGTTAAAGCACTATGAAAAAATGAAACAGGTAGTTATTGTACATGTGTTAAAGCACTATACTGAGTAGATGCAGATCAGATGCCTCCTGCAGGAGACATCTGATCAAGGTTTGCTGTATTTGCTTATGGAGTTATATAGATCTGACAACAGTTTTTGCCATTGCCAAAACATCCAGGGTTCAAAACCCATTAAGAAATCAGCTAATAAATATTCATGATGTCATTATTTCTTATTAAAATGAATTATCATCAGGTAAAGGGTTAAGAAATCCAAGAATAATTGTAAAGTTAGGATTTATTCATTTTGAGTCCGTCAGGGATAATGGTATTGTGGTTGTCATGATGCCAATAAGTTAATCCTGCCCTATAAGGACAGCTTTTGGCATCTTTACAAATAGTAGACCCAGGTCAGAAAACTTAAGTTGGTATGCTCTCTTTGCATGTGGAATATTATAGATCTGATTCTGAAATTTCTGTCACAGCTAACAATTTCCTTTTTAATGTGTAATTATAAAACTTCAGTCCAAGAAATTCATACAGTGATAAATTCTTAAAATAATACTCATGGGGGGAAAGGATTAGGTTTCCTTAGCTCATGTATGGCTTCTGTATAATAAAAAAATTGTAATTGTCTCTGTAGACGGCAGCTTCCTCCCACTCCAGCGTTTGTGGACAGCCAGAATCAGGACACTGGACAGCAGGCCTCGCCCACGGGACAACAACCTAAGTCTACTGTAGAAAGAAAATCAGATACTGGTAATGAACAAAGCTTTTATTATCCAGACAAAAAATAGCTTACGGTGTGGCTCAAATTCTAAAGCTCTCAAAATCAAAGCGCTTGTATGTCTAAGCTAGTACTTTCACTCATAGCTGATCTTTGGAGATTCATATACAGCAAGGACACAGACCTGCTGCTGTGGTTGAGATCAATATATCTAATAGGTTTGGTGTAGTTTGTGACCCACAGAGCTACAGATAACTGTTTGTATCCAAATATTAAAATCGTCATTTCTCCACCAACCCTATACTGTGACCCTTCTTTAGAATCGCCTCAAAGAGACGATTCTAAAGAGTGGTCACAGTATAGGGCTTGGTGGAGAAATAAAGGAGTTATTCTTGAAAATGTTTAAATTTACGCATCTTATCTTGACCTCTGTTACCCATCAACAACTTTGGTACTTTTTATGTGACTGTCACTAAGATACTGCACTCTAACTAAGCAGCTGCTCAATCTTTGCTGTTAATCCTTTCCCTGTTGAATATTTGTGTCAGAATATTGACATTATGGATAGTTATTAGCCAATTTTCTATAATGCCATATCTACATAGGATGTTTTGGCATTTATAGAAACTTTAAGAGTCAGATCTATTATAAATTGATAAGCAAACAGAGCAAGCCCTGATCAGATTGCTCCGATAGATGCCATCTGATATGGGTCAACTCTGTTTTCAAAGGCATAAAAAAGTGTTTGTATGAAGGAAAGGGTTAACAAATGAGACCCATTATTCAAGAACCTACTGTTAGGCTGTGCAAACAAGGTAGAGCCAGATTAGCCGCCATATTAAAACACACAGCATCGGATCAGGTCTTGCACTGTTTGCTGTTGGAGCCATGGGTTCTGGGTCATTTCTGTTTGCCAATGTGTGAAAATGTGTTTATATGAAGGAAAGGGTTAACAGTGGCTGATCTGGGTTACACTATTTGGTAAGCCTAAAGGTTGTTTTTTGTATAGCAGGATGCAGACAACCAAGTGCTTCTTTGCTCATGGTGCCAAATTTTCCCAATAGTATAATCACTAGTATGCAGGTGGCATTGGAAAATGTATAGCAGTCATTTTTGTATCGCCTGGGATTTATAGAGTTAATGAACTGATCTCTTTGTATGACGGTCTTTCTGTCTGTCATTTTCTTACCTGTCCTACTTGTTTGCTAGAAAACTGTTGTAATTTGACTCATTCATTAGTAAATATGAAATATATTAGCCCTTTATCTGTTCAGTTTCATGTAAGAAATATTGAAATCATGAATATTTACTAGCTGAATTTTTATACTGTAAAATTTCAAGGGATTTTTTTGTTTGACCAAAAGTTGCATTTTTCCATTAGCGAATAGAGCAGACCCTGATCAGATGGCTCTTACAGGATTCATCTGATCTGGGTCTACTCTTTTTTGAAAGGCACGGAAAAGTAATTATTTTAAGTAAAGAGTTAAAACATTTCTGAATGTTGAGAAGATGGGCATATCTCTCTGCTGTCTCAAGAGACAGATTGTTGTCTGCTGTGCTAGAGTTGTTAGATAAAATATGTATCAGAGCAGTCCTATGTGTCTTTGGGAATTTACAATCAGGGAAGACTAAGAACAGTAACTGTATTTGGCTAACCTTTTCTTTCATGAATATTCATGTGAGAAATAATGAATGTTTGAATATTTATTAACTGAATTTTATAGTGGTGTAATGAACATAGGAACATGACAGAAGCTGTGGAATCAGATCTATATTATTTCATAAACAAATAGACCTTGATTAGAAGGCTCCTACAGGAGATGTCTGATCAGGATCTACTCACTTTGCAAAGGCGCCAGAGTGAGGTAGAAAACATGCCCCTTATGTACAAGTTCCTCTGTTTGCATGTGTGCTATATCTTTAATTCTGTACTTGATAAAGACAAGTTTTTACACATTTGCAAACAGGGTATACCCAGTTCAGACAGCTTCTGTCAGAGCTGTCTGATCAAGGTTTGCACTGTTTGATTGTGGAATAATATAGATTTATTCAACAGCTTCCTTCATTACTGAAATTTTCTGTGTTCATATATATGTCATTAATAAAATTCAGCTAATTGATATTCATAAAGTTATTATATCTGACACAGAGCAAAAGATATACACGTACATGCATTCTCAAGTAATGAAATCGTCATTTCCACCAAACCCTTTGTTGTGACCACTCTTTAGAATGGGCTCAAAGAGACAATTCTAAATAGTGGTCACAACATAGGTTTTGGTTGAGAAATAAAGAAAGTATTTGTGACAATGATTTAAATTTACGTATCTAATCTGGACCTCTGCTTACATGAATAATCCATTGAGTAAAAGGTTAATAGTGTCAATGGCAGAAGTGCTGTAGGTTCTTGGAAAAAAAAGAGACTCCAAATAAGTTTGATTCTCACTCTTTTGAAGAGGGTGTGGTGATCCATCTTGCTAAATTTTGTACAACTAAATTATTGTAAAATCTGATATACAGTAAAACCTCTCTATAACGACCACTAATTGGTGTAAATTAGTTGGTATTTAGGACAGGTGGTTGCTTAAAGCAAGGTGAAAGTAAAACAGAACGCTCCTATAGCAGCGTTCTGTTTTACTTTCACCATGCTTTAAGCAGCCACCTGCCTTTAACACAAAATATTTTATGTAACTTAGTGGCCGTTATAGAGAGGTTTTACTGTACAACGATTGCAACTGGAAATTGAGATCATTGATGCATGCTAGAATTTGGACAGTGATTGTCCTAAATTTGGACTAGCAGTAATTTTGGTTGTACAAGTTTTTGTAAGACATAAGCTAGACCTCAGGTAATTATTTGGCAAGGTTTGTATTAGGTACTGTAATAAGCATTTCAGATAGGTAGGAATGTCAATGAATAACCATTTATTGTATCAAATGTATCTGGGAAACTGTCCTATACAGTGGAATCTGCCTATATCAACTATACAATGAATAGATATGGAGGGCAATAAGAGCTGGTGGTTTCTTAATGGAGGATGAAGAAAGTTCCTAAAGTTTCTTGCATTTAGCTTCCACCTTTATTAACCCTTTACATCATATAAACACCTTTTCAAATGGAGTAGACCCTGATCAGACAGCTCCTGTAGGAGCCATTTGATCAAGGTTTACTCTGTTTGCTTATACATGTAATACGATATAGATCTGATCCTACATTTTTTGTCTAAGCCAACAATTCGCTTTTAATTGTTTGCCTTATAAAACTTAAGTTAATGAATATTAACAAAGTTATCAATTTAAGTATACATATGAATTAGACCTAAATTTAATGGTCGCTGTTGACAGGTTTTGCAGTATTTGAATATATGAATATTCATTCACATTCCTACAGATAACCTTATACTTCCATTTCCTTTTCACTAGCTTGTAGAACTGACATTTGCATTCACTTCTCACTGTTTCATATGTCTACCCATATTTGAACTTCCTGTAGGTGTATCATATGCAGAGCTCCGATACGAGGTCCCCACCCTTTCACCAAAACAGGAAAAGATGGATACAACTTACAGTGTCCCCGCCGTGGGGTCACAGTCTTTAAGTAGCACAGGACATGCCCAGTCACAGAATCCTGCTCCCTCAATACAAGGAGGTAAAAAATAACCACTGGGGCTTGGTTGTGAACCCCACTTCATGCAGGGTTGATTTGTGTTGTAGTACCTGTGTACATTAGTTGTGCCTGTAGAAGATGTGGCTTTCTGAGCACTCATAGACCTAACCATGCACTAACACCTTGCCATTTCTGCTCCCATACAGCTTGCAGTAGTCCTAATAAGATGTCTTTAGCCACTCTGATACAGTAAAACCTCTCTCTACAGCCAGTTATCAAGACAGATAGTGGCTTAATGCAGAATTAAAGTTATGCAAAATTGCATTACTTCCATTCTTCAGTAAGCAGCCTCTTTCATTTGATGGCCACAGTAGAGAGGTTTTACTGATGTGCTGCTCCATTGGAAATTGTTCATCTGGTACTTGACATACAGTGTATACCCAAACCAGTTATAAACCAGAGAACCAAAAAAAATATTATAGTGTATACTGTTTGACACTCATAGCAACTTTAACCCTTTACCTTCTAGAAATGCATTATTATGTACAGTAATCCCCTCTAATGCAACCACCAATAATGGGCATACATGTAATTCTAGGTGGCATAGGCAGATGGTAGTTTAATGCAGGGCAAAAGTTTTGCAAAAAGCTCCTATAGGAGTTTTCTGCACAACTTTCATCCTGCATGAAGCAGCCACCTGCTTATAAAGGCAGAAATGTTTATTACTATGTTTTCACATTAGAGGGGTTCTACTGTATTTGCAAATAGTGTACACCCAGATCATACAGCCCCTACAGGAGCTGTCTGATCAGTGTCTGCCCTGTTTGCTGATAAAATGACATAGATCTGAGTGTAAAGTGTTTGCCTTGGTAAAAAATTTCCTTTGCAATGTAGACTGTAATCAGACAACAAGTTTGACATGCTAACGGGTTGGAGTCAGTACTGTTTGCTAAATGCCAGAACCGTTTAGACTCTTTTTCTGATGGAGCAGCTCATATTTGTGATCAGTATTGTGTTTGCTGCTGTTGTATTTATGAGTAATGTGTGCTGTCCTACTGACAAACACTCTGTATGGAGGACTTAGCTCAAAACTATTGTACAGCCTTCACTAACGTTTATAAGCATTTACACAACTGTAGTTTCTAGTTTTAAGTCAGTGCCCATGAGCGGCAGATTCGTGATAAATATTCAAACACTTTGGATTCAGATGAGACGCTGTCTGGGTACAATTATGTCTCATCAAAATTCAGACTCTTTTGAAGAGAAATTAAAGAAGAATTAATTCTGAGAATTGTAGCAGACAACAGCTTTCAGACAATTATTACTTTTGATTGCAAAGAGCTAAAAGTACATGTAGATATTTCTCCCATTTATTTTTGAAAGTACGACTAGAGGGTCCGACATTTAAATCTACATTATACAGCTACAAATACACCCAAAGAGTAGTTTTGTGCACAGTCCTCTCAGTACCTTTCTTTCTCTTCTCACTTACCGGTAGTTACCTGTGAATTAGTAACTTTAATTCTTTCTCTAATAGAAACACCATGTTACACCTTTGCAAACAGAGTAGACCCAGGGTAAACTAGGTTTGATTATGGAATCATATAAATATCATTAAACAGTTTCTGTCATGATAAATGTCTTTTGTTTACAATGTCATTATAAAATTCAGCTGATTAATATTCATGATGTTATTATATTCATGAGGGAAAGGGTTTCAAATATGGCTTGATTGCAACTGTTGTCTGTTTGGTGTGAGCTGTACCATAAGGGCAATTGTCATTATGTTTTTTCAAACAGTATGGACTCTATTAGGATAATAAAATAGTACAGAATCTGATGAATGTCATTATATGCTTAACTCTTTACCTGATGAATATTCATGTAAGAAATAATGAAATCCTGAATACTAATTAGATGAACTTAAATAATCTCATATGAATGGTTATATTTAGTCATGACAGAAACTATAGAATCAGATGTAAATTATTCCATTTGCAAACAGACTGGTCTGATCTGGGTCTGTTCAGTTTTCAAAAGCATCAAGACATCTCCACCAGGTAAAGGTTAATAAAAAACATGAGAACAGTTTCGGAAGACATATTGGTCAATCAAAATCTCTAATTTGTCAGCCAAACTCCATTTTATTAACCCTTTCCTCCATAAATACGCCTTTCTATGCCTCTGTAAAAATCACCCATTGAAACCATTGTGATAAATAGAGCATTTGCTCCTATAGGAGCAAATGCTCTATTTATCACAATGGTTTCAAACTACAAAATTCTAAATTTTTCCTTTTCTCTAGATTTGTTCCTTTTCGGTAGATTTATTCAAAGTGGTTAGATCTAAAAATAGCCTATGAGGGAATGGGTTAATACTTATTAGAACTGCCTCAGAGAGACAATTTTAACCTTTTAATCCATGAATATTTGTGTAAGAAATAATGACATCATGAATATTGATTAGATTAATTGTTATAATACCACATGGACACAGAATTTTTGGCCGTGACAGAAACTTTAGAATCATAAATCTGTATCATAAGCAAACAGAGCAGACCCTGATCGGATGGCTCCTACAATAGTCATCTGATCTGGGTCTGCTCTATTTACAAAGTTATTCAGAAAGTTGCTTTACTCTAATTCACATGTGCAAGTGATCAAATAAATATCTTTCTTGTTATAAATATCTATCTGTTGCTGTTTATAATTTCATTTATTTACTAGCTATTGTTTTTGAGTATGTTTGTTTTGGTTTCAGTTCTGTAAGTTTATTTGAACAAAAATATGACTTTTGAGACTTTACATTTATAATTGTAATAATGTTAGGGAAGTATGAATCAGGCAAGTATGAATCTGAATCATGTATAAACATTATTGCATAAGAGGAATTTATGTCACAACTCAATATCATTGCTATCTGGAAAAATTTGTATTTTGATTTCATCAAATGTTTATGAGAGAATTGCAAGACCAGCCGTTAATGAAAGGGCATAGCTTTGTTTTACATTGTCTTTGGTAGTCTTCTGTTTTCTTTATTGTCTGATCTGTTTTATATTGTTAATTGTGTTCATTTGGTTGATGTTGGTGTGAAAATAAATGAGACACTCTCTTAGTAAAAGGGTCTTATTGCATTAGTCATCACATCAGTGGTGAGATATCTGTTCGAAGATTTTACATTGTATGGAAAGATAGAGAGCAAAATACAATGGAACCTTCTTAAGCAGCCTTCAAACAGAGGTCTATTTATAGGTCTGTAAGGCAGGTGGTAGCTTAATCGAGGACAAAAGCCATGCAGAAAGCTACTACCGTATACGTTTTCCCTGTATTAAGCAATCACCTGCTTTTTTCACCTGTTCAATACATGAATGGCTGCTCAGGACAGGTTCTACTGTACAGCAGATTCAAATGAGTGACAGACATTTTATAGACAGACTATATGTCATGTCAGAGACACAGATGTTTGTCTTGGTATACAATGTTTGCAATGCAATACAACCTTTTTTCTCAGAGGGCAGCTTTAATATTAGTTTGTGAATATATCTGGTGTGCAGTGTATGTTAATACATGTATGGTACTGTATTTATCCTTGATATTCAAACTCATCATCTGCCTTCTCCTCCTGTTTGTAAAGCCTGAAGAGGTCAGTTTTACAGACTCAGTAAATAAACCGGACATTAAATTTAGTATAAATATCGGTCTTGGAGACAAGTCATGAAGTGGCAGCTTGATGCAGGGTGAAAGTCATTCAGAAAGCTCCTCTTGGATAGGTGGCAATTGTCTAGTGGTAACGCGCTTGACTATCAGTCCGGAGGTCCGGGGTTCAAATCCCGGTCCCACCCGGAAATTTCAGAGATGCTTTTCCGTGTCTCCCACCCACACATCCTCTCCACCCAGGGGGTAAAAATGGGTACCTGTGAGGGTCACTCGCCGGTACTGCGGCTGCATGATTGCGCCATATGTTAGCAGTGCTCAATATTGTAGGCCAATGACTCAATGACCAGGGGAGTAAATGTACAGTCGGCTGAGCGGTCATTCGGACTGAAAGTAGACTATAACTAGGTACTTTACTTTTTACTTTCACCCTGCATTAAGCAGCCACCTGCCAAAAAGTATCTAAATTCTTCTCTACTAGAATTTCGGTTTAGATAGGTTTTGCTACAAAAAGAGAAGAATGTATACTGTTTGGTAAATTTAAGGTAAAACTAATAGAGTGACAAAAAGTTTAGACTCTGATAAAGCTGCTCCTTATAGAGCAATTTGATCTGGGTCTAAACTATTTGCCTAAGTTTATTCGAAAATTTAGGATGTAGTGATAACTTTCAGGCAGAAAGATGCTTTAATACTAACTACATTAACCATACATTTTACAAGCTATTCTTGGAGGAAGGAACTACTGTTGTTGTTAGTTTGTTTGTTTTCATAGTTTGATAATGGAAGCATTTTCTATTTTAACCCAGAACCTGTCCAATATTCACATAAGAAATAATATCATGAATATATATAAGCTGAATTTTTAAAATGTAAAATTTGCATGGGAAATTTTTGCATGGACAAAAACTGTAGAATCAAATCTATGTTGTATCATAGGGAAACAGAGCAGATTCAAATCAGATGGTTCTGATCTGGTTCTACTCTGTATGCAAACTTATAATAGTGCAAAGGCATGAAAAAGCATTTTAATATGAAAGAAAGAGTTTAAGCTGATTTTTAAGATAATAGTCACAGCTGCTGCCTGTGTGATTTAACCCTTTCCCTGTTCTATATTTAGCCCAAATTTCAATACCTACTGAATATTCATTAACAAAATAGTTCTAAATAAATATGAAAGATGGACCATTGTAGACATTTTAGAAATCAAAGAAACAGATCTTTCAAATTTTATTAGCAAACAGAGCAGACCCTGATCAGACTGCTCCTCTAGGAACTGTCTGATCTTGGTCTACTCAGTTTGCAAATGCATGAAAACACCTTTTATGTGAGGAAAGGGTTAAGTGGTACACACTCGAAACATTTTCAACAATTAAGATCCAGACAGACTAGTAGCATATAATTAATGGTTGATTATCACATTCGTTCTTGATTTATTAAGTAAAATTACGTAATTTTTTCCAAAAGTTGGAAATAATATCAAATATGAATTGACTATCAAGACAGGTCTTGTTTTCTGGTGGAAGCAAGTTGTTCTTAAAATTTGTTTTAATTTACACATCTTATCTGGACCACTGGAAGAAACTAGGAAATCAGAGTAAAATATACAGACTTTTAGTAGGGAAGAAGTTGGATACCAAGTTGAACATCTGGTTTAGAGGGGTTTTACTGTATTTTATATTTCTCTGACAATCCCTATCCTGCTACTTCTTATTTACATCCCTGATCTTTATCAAATTAATGCCTCATTTAATCCTTTCCCTGTTCTATATTTAAGCCAAATTTCAGTACCTACTGAATATTCATTAACAAAATAGTTATAAAGAAATAATATGGAAGGTGGAGCATTGTAGACATTTTAGAAAGCAAAGAAACAGATCTATCAAATTCTATTAGCAAACAGCAGATCCTGATCAGACGGCTCCTCTAGGAGCCGTCTGATCTGGGTCTTCTCTGTTTGCAAATGCGTGAAACCACGTTTATATGAGGGAAAGGGTTAAGTTTATGAAATTTGTTTTTAGAAAACCCCATTCCAAACTAGCAAATTAACAGTCCCACAACAAAAAGTGTCTTCAAAGGTTGAACACAGTATTGACCCAGACAAGCAGTTGTGTCATCTGATCAGGGCTAACATTGTTTGACCCCATAAAGCATTTGTAGAATCTAGTTATCCAGCATGACAATTAAGACCCTGATTAAGATGTTATTGCTGATGGAGACAGTGGTTAGTCTAGGTATAAAACTTCACCATGTTCTTGTAATGGCACACACATACAGTGAAGACCCAGACTGGGTAGCTCCAGCAAGTGCCTGTTGAATAGACTATGCACTGTTTGCTGCTCAAATTAATTACTGAAGGACACTTTAGGAAAAGAATTTATTCAAGAAATCCTTTTCAAATGAAATTAGATTGATTCACAATATATATTTGGGCAAGTGCACATAGAAAGTGAGGCTTATATTGATCAATATATCTTTATTTTCATTTTGCAACTCAGTGTTGATATTTATGTATTGTTTTAACCCTTTACCTGATAAAGTTACATATTTATGCATCTTCAAACAGGCTAGACCCAGATCAGACAGCTCTTGTAGGGTCTGCTGTGTTTGTTTATTAAATAATATCAATATGATTCAACTACAGTAAAAACCTCTCTATAACGGCTACTAAATTACATCTCAAGTATTTTGTGTTTAAAGCAAGGTGAAAGTAAAACAGAATGCTCCTATAGGAGCATTCTGTTTTACTTTCATCTTGCTTTAAGCACCCACCTGTCCTAGATACCAACTAATTAACACAATTTAGTGGCCATTATAGAGAGGTTCTACTGTATCTATAAAATCTTGATATTCGTAAATTGAATATTCATCAGGTAAAGGAATACAGTAAGTTGTATGACATGTTTCTTTGACCCTGAACTAGTTCTTTGTAAGTGTTTGTATTCTGCTTCAGCTGATCTGTTCTATATCAAATATACTACTTATTGTACTTGCTTAGCAAGTTTTCACATTTGTAGATACTGTAGTCAGTTTATGTACCAGATCAATACAATTATACCTGTCTAAGATGGCCACTCATAAATAGTATGGTCTTTAACCCTTTATTCCATAAGTATGCCTTTCTACAAGACCCAGATCAGATGGCTCCTGTAGGAGCGGTCTGATCAGGGTCATCTCTGTTTGCTCATTATATTGTAATGATTCTACAGTTTAAACAATGGCCAAAATGGCCTTTGATCTTATATAAATATTCAAAAGGTAAAGGGTTAAATCAGGTATGTACCAGATTATGGGTTTAAGATCTATGTACAGAGTAGTCACTTTAGACAGGTTCTGCTAAATGTAGTCAGACTCCCCAACAATGTTTCTAAATCTCACTTTTCTGAATAACTCTTTGTATGTTAAAGAAGAAAGTATGTCACATCATCTGCAGACTGTATTGATCTAGATAAGTCATAGGCCAATGAGCAGATCTTGATCAGACAGTTCCTAAATGAACTGTCTGAACTGGGTCTAGTCTATTTATAAAGGTAGTAAAGGCAGAGCTACAGATAAAGGTGCATACCCAAATACTATAATGGTCATTTCTCCACCAAACCCTATACTGTGACCACTCTTTAGAATTGTCTCTTCGATTGTCACAGTATAGGGTTTATTGGAGAAATAAAGGTGTTATTCTTGAAAATGTTTAGATTTAAGCATCTTATCTGGAAGCTCTGTAAAGGGTTAAGATATAAATATAATATTTGAAAGTTTAAACATGCAAAGAGTTGAGATAGCTAGCTAAAAAAAATAGTGATTACCTATGCAAATAGTTTGGATCCAGATGAGAAGCGAAGTAACTTGGCATCTCATCAGGATTCCAACTGTTTGTTACTGATTGTGTATAGAAGATACTTCTTTTAGATTTGTAAAAGATGACAGTGTTTGTTGACAGCAATTGCATAGCGTGCAAAGAGTTATTCATAGTCTTGCTATACCCTTGATTCTCAGGCTTCCAAACAGCAGGTTCATTAACAGGAGTCATGCGAAAAAAGATGCAAACAGAGTAGACCCAGATCTGACAGTTTCAGTAGGAGCTGCCAGATAAGGGTATAGTTTGTTTTCTTTAATATGGAATAATATAGATCTGATTCTACAGTTTCTTCCATGTACAAATATCACATTGTTAACCCTTTCCCTGTTCTGTATTTAGGCCAAATTTCAATAACTACTGAATGTTCATTAACAAAATAGGTATAAAGAACTCTGGAAGATGGAGCATTGTAGATACTTTAGAAAGTAAAGAAACAGATCTATCAAATTCTATTAGCAAACAGCAGAACTACAAATGCAAATGCATGAAAACACATTTATATGAGGGACAGGGTTAAGTCAATATCTCTGATATATCTCTGATATGAATATTCATCAAGTGAAAGGTAAAACACATCCTTTTGTTAACCCTTCCCCTCATGAATATTTATACAAGAATAGTCATTAGCTGAAGTTTTATAATGATCACTGAACAAAAGAATTTTTTATTATGAAAGAAAATGTAGAATCATATACATTGTATGTGTTATGTCATAAGCAAAATGACCCTGATCACAGGGCTTACGGTCGTCTATATGGGAGAAAAGGTTAAGGATATGGAAAATGAAGGGAAAAGAGTTATTACACAGTATGTTCAGGATGGAACCCTGGGTCTATCTGCTTCTGCTTAGCTTGCTCTATAGCGCTGTGTTTTTATGATATATTTACAGGCACTATTTTCTCTGTGACAGGGAACTCGAAGCCAGCCTTGCACCAAGTTCCCAGTGACTATGATGTGCCACCTTTGCCAGCCCCTAGGGGTAGAAATACACCCACCTTTGACTCAATGTAAGTTGGTTTAAACAAGTCTGTGTATAGTCTTCTTATGAGCCATACCATAAGGAAAAGAATCTCCTTTAACCCATTCCCTCCTAGACTATTTTAAGTATTTTTAGATCCAGTGTCTTTGAGTAAATCTACCAAATAGGAGCATTTACTAGAAAAAAGAAAAACTTTTGAATTGTGTAGTTTTGAAACCGTTGTGATGAATAATGTTTTTACAATGGTTTTAACCCTTTCCCTCATATAAACGTGTTTTCACGCATTTGCAAACAGAGTAGACCCAGATCAGACGGCTCCTAGAGGAGCCGTCTAATCAGGGTCTGCTCTGTTTGCTAATAGAATTTGATAGATCTGTTTCTTTGCTTTCTAAAATGTCTACAATGTTCCACCTTCCATATTTCTTTGTAACTATTTTGTTAACGAATATTTAGTAGGTATTGAATTTGGCCTGAATACAGAACAGGGAAAGGGTTAAAAAAAAAAAGAGAGACTTCAACAAAGGCATCAAAAGGCATCAGTAGGAGGGAATGAGTTGACTCTATGCTTCTTTTATCATTCATGTAAGAAATAATGACCATTAATTAAATGATGTTTTGTAATGGCATATGAACACTGGAAATTTTGGCCGTGGTAGAAACTTCCAAATCAGATCTATGTTATTGATAATTCTTTTAGCAAACAGATAGGAAATGCATAACTGGCATGTCCGTGGAGTAAAGGGTCAAGGTGAATACAGAATAGTTCTGTTGGAAATCATAAACTTTGATCAGGGTCTACATTTTGAGGTAATAAAATTGCTGCAAATGCTGGGATCTGATGGGATGGTCTTTGATGAGATGCCATGTCTGTGAGCCAATAGCTACTTTGGATCAGTTCTGTTTAGTCCTGTTGTGTCCATTATAGGCATGCAGTATGTACAGTAAAATCTCTCAACAACATCTACTCAAAATACTCCATGAATATTCATGTGTGAATATTAATTAGATTATTTGTTATAAAAGCTCATGGACACAGGAAGTTTTGGCCATGGCACAAACTGTAAAATCTTATCTATATTATTTCATCAGCAAACAGAGCAGACCCTGATCAGACAGCTCCTGTAGGAGCTGTCTGATCTGGGTCTAGTCTGTTTGCAAAGTTGTTATATGTATGGAGTAAAGAGTTAGGAAGTCACTTGTCTGTGTAGACCATCATTTGTATTCACTAGATGGACACTATTCTATTCTATGTTCTATTGATATATTTTATAGGAAGTCTTCTGTAACAGACCCAGAGGAAATTCAGCTTCCAGAACGCCGAAACAGACTGCGGGAAAATCACGATGTGAATAAAGAAAACAACATATTGGACAGTATTAATGAGGAGCACGTGAAAGAACTCGTGGCCAAAGGGTATGATAGACTGAAGGTCATGGAGGCGCTACGAGTGGCGAAAAACAATATCAAAATGGCGGAGGAGATTCTTGAAACCTTCGTTAAACAAACTTAGCAGGCAGAAGGCAACGTGTTAGGCTCATTCGTTTTTGTGTGATGATTTTGTCAAGGAGGAGAAGAAAGCTAAATTGACTTTAGCATTGACTCAAAGTCAGTATCCTATACTGAGGTGCATAAAATCTTCGAACTCTGAAAAAGTTCAGGAGATATTTTTCATCAGTCAGGGGTATAGCCTCTTTCATACTATGGATGAATATGTGATAACTTTTGCAAATAATATGGATCCAGTTGAGACATTGATTAACTCGACATTTCACTGGGATCTATGTTTTATCACTCATTGCATTTTTTTAAATGAAATGGAAGAAAATGTATGTAGGAAATTGAAGCAGACGACAATTTTTGCAGATTGCAATTTGTTAGTGCTCAAAGGCTTAACTTTGTATGAAATTGGACACTTATGGCCCACTTATTGACCCATGAACCTTTACCTAATGAATATTTAGTAAAACGTAATGCCAGTATGAATATTAATTAGCTTAAAGTTTATTATGGCGTTAATATGAACATGAGAATATTTTACCATGTCAGAAACTATTGCATAAGATCTGTATTATTTCTGCAAACAGAGTGGACCTAGATTAGATGGCTCCTATAGGAACTGTCTGATATGGGTCTACTCAGTTTGCAAAGGTGTAATTATGGAGTAGAGAGTTTAATTTATGGATATGTGCTAAAGTTCTCATTTAAGTCACATAAGTGAGCAGGTTGAGAGAGGTATTGTCTGCTGTTTCTTAAACCCTAAAGACCCTCTCGCCGTATTACCAGATAAGGGGAGCAAGTCCTCATTTCTCTACTCAATATTATCATATGAGTGCTCGTTAGAATCGTCTAATAGGGTTTGATAGAGAAATTAATTAAATATTTGTGAGAAATGTGATAGACAAATCAATTAAATAATTGTGTGAAATGTTTTACCCTTTGAATGGATAATGAGTGTATTGGCATATGCAATCAGTTTAGACCTAGCTCAAAGGTCTGCTAGAGGAGCCCTCTGATCTGAGTCTACACTGTTTGTCATTCAGAATCCACTTGTAAGTTTAAATCTTTCATACTGAGTGGACTGTATTGCTAAATTGTGATGGGCCACTCCACTTTAACCCTTTTCTCCATAGGCTATTTTTAGATCCAACCACTTTGGGTAAATCTACCAAAAAAAAGAGAAAAGGAAAATTTTAGAATTTTGTAGTTTGAAACCATTGTGATAAATAGAGCATTTGCTCCCATAGGAGCAAATGCTCTATTTATCACAATGGTTTCATAAAGTGACTTTTACAGAGGCGTAGAAATGCGTATTTATGGAGGAAAGGGTTAAATATTCAGCATTCAAATGGTTAACTAATCTGGAGCCCAGCTCTCATTTATTGATTTGGGTAGAGATATACATTATTTCCTGGAATGAAATGTAAAAAGAATAACTTGATTAGCACTACTAGGCCAATAAAGCTTGTTTTAATGTTAATCATCAGTCTTTAACCATTTCCCTCGTTTTAAACGCCTTTTCATGCATTTGCAAACAGTAGATCCAGATCAGAAGGCTTCTATAGGATCCATCTGATCAGGGTCTGCTCTTTGGAATTTGATAGATCGGTTTCTTTAGTTTCTAAAATGACTACACTGTATCACCTTCCATATTTCATTATAACTATTTTGTCCATGAATACTCAGATCAGGTATTGAAAATTGGGACTAAATATACAACAAGGAAAGGGTTCTTTTCTGTGCTGCTGAGCAAAATTTCTTCAGTAGTAATTGTTGACTACTTCAGTTTACACAGTTTATTTTCTATTTATTTTCAAAAACACAATCATAGTACAGTAGAACCCCTCCAATGTGACCACTTAATGAATAAACATGGGTATCTTTATAAGCAGGTGGTTGCTTAATGCAGGACAAAAGTAATGCAGAAAGCTCCTCTAGCTTTCTGCATTACTTTTGCCCTGCAGTAAGCTACCACCTGCATCTAGCACCCAGAATTATACCTATTTTAGGTGGGAGCATTAGCGGGGTTTTACTGTATCACAGTTTGGATCCTGATGACCCAGTTTGTTGGTGTATCGTCTTGATCAAAACTGTTTGCATAGGTAATTACAGTTCACCCATAACAGGCTAAAAGGTTCAGCTTTTCAGAATTAACCCTTTACTTCATGAATATTCATGTAAGAAATATTGACTTATGTATATTAATTAACTGAATTTCTAGTGACATTAGAACAAGGAGAATTTTTATACCCTGAAAAGTTTGGTAGAATACGATCCATGAACAAACAGAGCAGACCCTGATCAGACAGCTCCTTCAGGAGCTGTCTGATCTGGGTCTACTCTGTTTGCAAAGGTGTAAAAATGTGTATGTGTGGAGTAAGGGGTTAATAAACGAATACAGAGCTGTAGAGTACTGTTTACCTTGTGTAAGTTTTGCAATATGGTTTTACTGTGATCGGTTTGTAATGCCTCCTGTCATTGTCTAATTTTGTTTATTGTTTGTTGTTTTATGTTAATTTTGAGTGGCAACATGGCATGGAAACTTCAAAAGTTGGTTCACATTTCAACATATACTTGCATTTCACCATCCACACTTCACATTGTACAGTAGAACCTTTCTTAACCTTTTCCTTCGTATAAATGCTTTATCACGCATTTGCAAACAGAGTAGACCAAAATTAGATGGCTCCTATAGGAGCCATCTGATCAGGGTCTGCTCTATTTGCTAATGGAATTTGATTGATCTGTTTATTTAATTTCCAAAATGGCTACAATGTTTCACCTTCCATATTTCATTATAACGATTTTGTCCATGAATATTCAGTAGGTATTGAAAATGGAATAAATATAAAACAGGGAAAGGGTTAAATGACCACTTATTGAGTTAATATGGGTGTATATAAAAGGTGCTGAAAGTTCATATGGGAGGTTTCTGCATGTTTTTCCTGCATTAAGCACCAACTGCCTTTCAGTTCCAAGATTATTCTTCTGAGTGACTATTGTAGAGATGTTTTATTGTAGCTATGATTTCATAGATACACAGGAGCTGTCTGATCAGGGTCTACTCTGTTTGCTTATGGAATAGTATAGATCTAATTCCAGTTTCTGCCTTGGGCGACATTTCCTGTGTTCACATGCCATTATAAAATTAATCTAATTGATATTCATTTTATCATTTTTTTCATGAACATTCATGGAGTAAATGGTTAACCCATTACCTCATAGGCTATTTTTAGATACAACCTCTTTTTATAATTCTACCGAAAAGGAGCATTAACTAGAGAAAAGGAAAATTTTAGAATTGTGTAGTTTGAACCATTGTGATAAATAGAGCATTTGCTCCTGTAGGAGCAAATGCTCTATTTATCACAATGGTTTCACAAAGTGACTTTTACAGAGTCGTCAAAAATCGTCAATATGAGGGAATGGGTTAAAGATATGTGAACTATGTAGACTCTTGTTAGAGAGCCTCAATCAAAGTAAAAGAAGATCTTTCTACGCTGACCACTGGGAATACACCTAATTCTTGAGTTTTAAACCAATTATTTCATGAATATTCATATCAAGTTTAATGACTATGAATATTAATTAGCTGAGTATTTTAAGTATCGTCATGAAAAAGAGAATTTTTAACATGGCAGAAATTGTAGAAATAAATCTGTTTATTTCATAAGCAAACAGAACAGACCTTGCTCAGATCGCTCCGACAGGAGTCTACTCTTTTTGCAAAGGCTTTAGGAGAATAAAAGGTTAAGACAGGTCCTAGCTTAAGTCACAGTCTTATAGACCAGTATGTTTATTTATTAAGAGGTCGTTACAGAGATTTTATTGTACCTTCTTGCCAGAGAAGCACAGTGTTGGGATAATAGTGAAGTGGAATCTCAGGGTCATTGTGTACAGTAAGATCCATTCATCCTGCAGAGGGGAAATAAAAATGGTAAACACTTCAGATCTTGGTTAAAAGGCTCCGAATTGGGCCCTCTGATCTAAGTTGTTATCTTCAGCAAATTTGGGTTGTTCAATTTTCAAAATTAATGTTTCTAAATATTTGTTTCGAATACATGCCTTTATCTTTTTAACCCTTTCCTTCATATAAATGCATTTGCAAACAGAGTAGACCCAGATCAGATGGCTCCTCTAGGAGCTGTTTGATCAGAGTCTGCTCTGTTTGCTTATGAAATAATAAAGATCTGACTCCACAGTTTCTACCAATACCAAAACTTCATGTGTACATAACTACATATGCCAGTATAAAAAATCAGCCAGTAAATATTCATGATGTTATTATATTTTACATGAATATTGAACAGTTGAAGGGTTACTGCCCATAACAGTCAATGCAAACAGCTTGGATCTTTTTATGTCATGTTGCAATACTCATTACAAAAACTGAATATCTTTCTGTTTATATCAATGCTCTTAAATACTCTTTTTGTGAGTCTGTATATTTCAGCCGGCATGCCCCAACCTTCTTGAAGATGGATCTATTGTAGAAATATAATGCAACAGTCACTTTAACCCTTTCCTTCATATAAACGCCTTTTCATGCATCTGCAAACAGAGTAGACCCAGATCAGATGGCTCCTATAGGAGCCATCTGATCAGGTTCTACTCTGTTTGCTAATGGAATTTGATAGATTTGTTTCTTTAGTTTCTAAAGTGGCTACAATGTTCTGCCTTCTATATTTCATTACAACTATTTTGTCCATGAATTTTCAGTAGGTATTCAAATTTGGAATAAACATGGAACAGGGAAAGGGTTAACCCTGTACCTCATAGAAACACCTGTAGGGGCCGTCTGATCTGGGTCTAGTCTGTTTGCAAAGGTGTAGAAAGGCGTATTTATGGAGTAAAGGGTTAAGAAATTACAATCATGAAATGATTAGTTTTTATCTGGAACTCTAACTTAACCCTTTCCCTCATATACATGCTTTTTCATGCATTTGAAAACACAGTATATCCAGATCAGATGAGCTGTCTGATCAGGATCTGCTTTATTTATGACATAATATAGATTTGATTCTGCAGTTTCTGCCACGATAAAAAACTCCTTTGATCAGTGTAAAAATTCAGTTAATGAACATTTATGGTCATGAACTCTTGTGTAACTATCCAAGAGGGAAAGTGTGAAAAAATTACTATCATGAAATGATTTGTTTACCCCTTTGGAGTCTGGAACTCCTACTTAACCCTTGCCACATATGAACAATTTTTCATGCCTTTGCAAACAGAGTAGACCCAGATCAGATGACTCTTATAGGAGCTGTCTGATCAGGATCTGCTCTGCTTGTGGATTGATATATATACATGATTCTACAGTTTTTGTCAAATCAGAAAATTCCCTTGAAAGTTAACATTACAGTAAAACCCAGCTAATTCGACCACTTAATGAATAAACATGGGTGCCTTTATAAGCAGGTGGTTGCTTAATGTGGGACAAAAGTAATGCAGAAAGGAGCTTTCTGCATTACCTTTGTCCTGCATTAAGCTACCACCTGCATCTAGCACCCAGAATTATACCTCTTTTAGGTGGTTGCATTAGCGGAACTTTACTGTATAAAAAATCAAAATCTGTGAATATTCATGAAGTGACCAATTCATGCATAAAATTAATATTCATTAGGAAAGGGTTAAAACTCTATCAACTTTACCTTGGATGATTACTGGATGATGGTGGATTTCATAGCAGCATTTGATGGTGTTCTTGAATCAATTGAAATTGTTTGTCAATGTTCTAGTTATCAGTTGTGTTAACCCATTCCCTCATAGGCTATTTTTTTGACCCGGTCTCTTTGAATAAATCTACCGAATAGGAGCATTTACTAGAGAAAAGGAAAATGTTAGAATTGTGTAGTTTTGAAACCATTGTGATAAATAGAGCATTTGCTCCTATGGAGCAAATGCTCTATTTATCACAATGGTTTCAAGAAGTGACTTCTACAGAGGCGTAGAAAGGCGTATTTATGGAGGAAGGGTTAAAACCTTTTTTATGTGTAAGTCATTGAGTGTGAGAAAATAGGGACCTACCCTACTTATTTGGCATGAGCATTAAAGTGTCCAGCTTAAAGCTCTGTACCTTTAGAAAGATTAACCCTTTCCATGTTCTATATTTATTCCAATTTTCAGTATCTACTGAATATTCATGGACAAAATTGTTATTATGGAAGGTGTAACATTGTAGCCATTTTACAAACTGAAGAAACAGATCCATCTGATCTGGGTCTACTCTGTTTGCAAATGTGTGACAAGGCGTTTATATGAAGGAAAGGGCTAATACATAATCACCGAAACATCTTTTTCTGTCAGTTTGACTTTGAAGGCAAAGTTGAGTGTAGACCTTTTTACTGGTTATAAGAGACATAAGTTTCAGCAGAGCAGCTGATATGGGTCATATATTCATAAAGTACCATACCTTCTACTAATTAACATTGCACCTTATAGAGATGCTCTTTCATGTCTTTGCAAACATAGTAGAACCCAATGAGACAGCTGCTGTAGGAGCCATCTGATCTGAGCCTGCTATGTCTGCTTATGGAATAATATAGATCTGATCCTACAGTTTCTGCCATGTGCCACGATAGTAAAGTAATCTAAGTAATATTCACGATGTCATTATTTCGTACATGAATACTCATGAGGCAAAAGCTTAATTAGCTTGTAATATAGAAGCTATCACAGTGAGTTTTGGCAGTTTTGGGCTGAAGCAGTACATGAATATTGGCCAAGCGGGTTAGCCCTTTACTCCATGAATATTCATGTCAGTAATGATGATTATGAATTTTTATAATGGCATCATGAACAATGGAGTTTTCACCATGGCAGGAAACATACAGTAAAACCTCTCTATAACGGCCACTAAATTACTTCAAGTATTTTGTGTTAAAGGCAGGTGGCTACTTAAAGCAAGGTAAAAGTAAAACAGAACGCTCCTATAGGAGCGTTCTGTTTTACTTTCACCTTGCTTTAAGCAGCCACCTGTCCTAAATTACCAACTAATTAACACTATTTAGTGGACGTTGTAGAGAGGCTTTACTGTAGATATAGATTTATTTCATAAGCAGACATTGCAGACGCTAATGAGACAGCTGCTACAGGAGCAATCTGATATGTGTTTACAAAGGTGTCAAAAGGTGTCTCTGTGGAGTAAACCCTTTCCTCTATAAAATGCCTTTGCAAACTGTAGACCCAGATCAGATGGCCCAGGTAGGAGCTGTCTGATTAGAGTCTGCTCTGTCAGCTAGTGAACTAATATAGATATAATTTTACAGTTTCTGCCATTGGCAAAAATCCCCATGTTCATGAACCATTATAAAAAATAATCTGAGTAATTTTCATGTTGTCATTATTTCTTACATGAATATTCATGGAGTAAAGGGTTAATGGTACTGCAAGTGTGACAAGGAGTCACTGTAGTATTGGTTTGTTATACTGCCTAATGTGTTCACAAGAGCATATTCTTGCATAAAACGTGCTGTTTAGTCCCAATAAACTCTGTATTACATGTAACAAGAAAATTCCCATGCTCACATGCTATTGTTGATTGGTTTTAATAATCCTTTTTTGGCTTATGTAATAAGTGGATATGGAACAGTGGAAGAATTTTTTTTTGTATACACAATTTTTTTTTAACCCTTGCAATGCTGAAATTTTCAAAGTGGAACAGTCCATCACTGTTTAAAGGTAGAGTTCATTCATTCAATATGAAAAGGGTATAATTTGTGAGAGGATTTTGAATGACAAGTAATGCAGACCCTTATCAGAGGATTCCCCGAAGAGCCCTCTGATCTGGGTCTACACTGTTTGCATCTGACAGTCAACTCATTTCCCGCTTTCAAAGGGTTGATTATATGGTGCCAGTGATAGTCGTTTTTTGAAGTGATGTTTTCGGCATTACCCATATCGTGCTAATCACAACCTGACTTACATTTGCAAAAAGTTTCGATCCAGATGAGACATTAACCCTTACAACGCCGCAGTTGCATAAATGCACCACGACAATAGTGCAGTCCCAGATCAGACGCCGCCTTGAAAAGGCGGCGTCTGATCAGGGACTGCACTATTTGTCTCAATCTCTATTTCTATATATGTGCTTTATTCCTTTGAAATTTGCATTTATTTATCTCATTTCCTTATTTTACTGAATGATTTAACAAACTTGGATTGCAGACAACAATTAGAAATTTGGCGCCGAAAGGGTTAAGTTACTCGGGTCTCATCAGGATAGAAGCTGTTTGACACCCGGCCAATGGTTTCTCAAATGTTTGTTAAAATTGTATCAGATCCAAATTTGAGTAAACATTTTAGCTCATCTGTTTTTCGAAAGAAAGAGCTATTGTCATAACTCTGGCATTATTCAAGCAAAATGATGAAGCCCAAATCGTCACATGGGCTACAATTTAATCACAGGCCATAACTCAGTAAGGCTTTTTTTTTTTTTACAAAATGTATATGCCCTTTATGGACCCAATTGAACAGATGCATGCTAGCCCCTGCATGCGCATGCGGTACTCTTGTTTTAAACTTCAGTGTCCCTATGGACATGAAACATAATTAGAGATTCAGCAGATGTTAACTCATTCCCCCATAGGCTATTTTTAGACCTAATCTACCGAAAAGGAGCATTAACTACAGAAAATTTTAAAAGGAGAATTGTGTAGTTTTGAAACCATTGTGATAAATAGAGCATTTGCTCCTATGGAGCAAATGCTCTATTTATCACAATGGTTTCATGAAATGAATTTATCTTTAAATTTTAACAGAGACGCAAATATGCGTCAGTAGGAGAGAATGGGTTAATGTCAGATTAACCCTATATTTTCCCACTTTCCATCTGCATGTCAGTTATTGCTCAAAACACAACTGTAAGTTTACTGATATGTTCCTTTTCTTCCATATATACACCTTGTAACACCTTTACAAACAGAGTAGATCCAGATCAGACAGCTCCTGTAAGAACTGTCTGATCAGGGTATGCTTATGGAATAATATGTCTTGATTCTACAGTTTCTGCCATGGCCAAAAGTTCATTTGCCATTATGAAAATGGAGCTGATTAATTTTCATGATGTCATTATTTCTTACATGAATATCCATGGAGTAAAGGTTACGGTTCATTTATATTTACTGTTCAATATCTGCTGTGCAGAGTCAACCTTTGTGATAAGTGCTTGTTTTGTTTTATGTGTAGAAATGTGAATATAGACATACCATGTATATCTATCCTCTTTACCTGTGTAAATTTCATGTCCATATCAGAATTAACCTTTTCCTTATACAAACACCTTTTCACACCTTTGCAAACAGAGTAAACCCAGATCACACGGCTCCTGTAGGAGCCACCTGGTCAGGGTCTGCTCTGTTTGCTCATAAATAGGTCTGACTATAGTGTCTACCAGTACCATGTTAGCTTTTCACGCCTTTGCAAACAGAGTAAACCCAGATCACACGGCCCCTGTAGGAGCCGCCTGATCAAGGTCTGCTCTGTTTGGTCTATAGGTCTGACTATAGTGTCTACCAGTATCATGTTAGCAAAGGCGTGAAAAAGTGTTTGTATGAGGGGAAGGCTCAATTGTACATGATGAATTGATCTGGGTCTACTCCATTTGCAAAGGTGTGAAAAGGCATATCTGTGGAGTAGCCTGAAGGGTTAAGAGTAATTCCACTCTGACAGTGAAAGTATCCCTTTTGTAGATTAATTTATTCTCCAGTGATATGATGAATAACATGCATAAATTATCTCTTTGCTTGCTAAGTACATGTATATGTTGCCTGCAAATATTGTCATTCCTTGCAATTCTTAATGTAAATTTTCTTCCCATTTCTTTTCATTAATCCTGTCCAAATAACAATCATTTAACCCTCTCCTTCATATAAACACCTTTTCATCTTTGAAAATAGTGTAGACCCAGATCAGACTGATCCTGTAGGATTACCAGTGCAAACATTTTGGATCCAGATGGGATGCTTAGACATTTTGTGACTGATCTTTATCCAAATTGTGTATGGGTAATAACAAATGTGCAGCCAACTTGCAAAGAGTTTATCCTTTACTACATAGACATTCTTATGGCTTCTTTGCAAACAGATTGGACCCAGATCAGACAGCTTATGGCTTCTTTGCAAACAGATTGGACCCAGATCAGACAGCTCCTTTAGGAGCCGTCTGATCAGGGTTCAGTCTGTTTGCTTAGGAAATAACATAGACCTATTACTACAGTTGTTGCTATGATTAAAATTCCATTTTGCATAATGCCATTATAGAAATTTAGGTAATTAATATTCATAGTCATTATTTTTGTTATGAATATTTTTGGCTTAAAGGGTAAGTCTTTGATATTTCTACCTGCATCCATCTTTCAGACAAATAGTTACTCGTCAGTTTGCTTTTGTATCAAATCTGACAAGTATAAAATATTGATTGATTTCAGATATGATCTACATATTCATGGTCATGTTTTAGCTTAGCATTTAGAGGGGGCATTTTTTCCTGACAATGCAATCATGAGTAGATGTATACTGGTGTGACCTCGGCGATGAAGCATTCATTAGGGAATATCATCCATTTTGCCATTAAATGCAATGTCTTCAATGTAACTTTGTTACTTTATATTTCAGTGATTCTTGCTTATTTATCCATGATGTCAGTTGTTTGTTACAACAGTGTAGGTTTTGACCAATAACCCTTTACCTGATGAATTTTCATGTAAGAAATAATGACACCATGAATATTTATTGGCTATTTTTTTTTATAACAGTTTATGAATATAGGATTGCTTAGATTTGATAGAAACTGAAGAATCAGATCTATAGAATTTCACAAGCAAGCAGAGAAGACTGGAATCAAATGGCTCCTACATTAGCTGTCTGATCTTGGTCTACACTATTTGCAAAGGCATGAAAAGGATTCTCTGTCAGGTAAAGGGATAACAAAACGATATTAGCGTGATACGTTTGATGCTTATGTTGTTGCAAGATGTCAAAATAATTGGTTTCCACGAATTATGTCAAAACAGTCTTTGATTCCAATATTTGAAATTCATGTTGACATGTTACAAGTAAAGGGTTAAAACTGGTCATCCAAGTTAAGCCATTAAATGGATTTAACCTTTAAATGGGACATAGGCAAACAGTGAAGTTCCAGGTGAGAGGCCTCCATTCGGAGCCCTCTGATCAGGGTCTGCAGTTTGCTGAACTAGATGATGTTAGTGGTTTATACCAGAAAATGAATTGTTTGCTGTGCCCCCTTAACACTTTCCTTCATATATACAACTTTTCACGCTTTTGCAAACAGAGTAGACCCAGATCAGATGGCTCTTGTAGGAGCCGTCTGATCAGGGTCTGCCCTGTTTGCTAGTGAAATATCGTACTATAAATCTGACTCTACAGCTTCTATCATGACTTAAATATCCTGTGTCTGAATGCCATTGTAAAATTTAATCTGATTAATATTCATGATGTCATTAATGTTTACTTGAATATTCAACCAGGAAAGGGTTAACATGAAAATAGATGGGTTCCCAAAGTCTTTTTAAACGAGTTTGCTGTACATAACACTGGAGTAAATGGGTTAACCCATTCCCTATTGAATATTTATTAACCCTTTACTCCATGAATACTCATTTAAGAAATGGTGACATCATGAATATTTATTTAGATTAATTTTTGAACTGGCATATGGCAAAAGCAGAAACTGTAGAATCAGATCTATTATTCCATAAGCAAACAGAACAGACCCTGATCAGACGGCTCCTATAGAAGCTGTCTGATCTGGGTCTACTCAGTTTGCAAAGGCATAGAAAGGCGTATTTATGGAGTAAAGGGTTAAACATTTCATCACCTATATTCATAGACATAATCATTTAAATTGAACATGGACAAGAGATTTTTCAACTTGGCAGAAACTGCAGAATACAATGTTTTAAGCAAACAGAGCAGACCCCGATCAAATGGCTCCTATTGGAGCCATCTGATCTTGGTTTACTCAGTTTGCATAGGTGTGAAAAGGCGTTTATATGAAGGTAAGGGTTAAAAACATTTTCTGAGAGTGTGATATTCCTGTTAGAGATTTTTGTATAAAACAGTGCTACAGTCAAATAGTTCTTCTGTAATTAGCCCATTTTGTTATCATGGATGTTATTAGATATATGTTAAGTTAATGTATTTGTAGATTATGTATTAAATATTTATGTATATATTATAAAATAATGTCTTTTTTGTACATAGATGTATGATAGTTTATACTTATATATGGAGTCAAAGACTTTATTCGAAACTTGAGTGAAAGAAAAGTGGCCAGTTCTATTAGAAAAGTTACTTTATGGGCTTGCAAACAATGTAGTCAGAGACCAGGTGCCTGCTGTCTCAGAGGTCATGAGAGATATACTATTTGATCCAGATCTTCACTGACGCTCAACAAAATCTGCATAATTCTATTATCCAGCCTTACAGTGTTGATTTGGGTTAATGAAACTCTGGGACACTGCCTCTGGTCAGTCTACTCTGTTTGCAAAAGGCCAGACCCCATAACTCTTTGCACGCTAAGTAATTTTTCGTCTGCAACAATTGTCGTCTGCTTCAATTCTTAAAATTAACTTTCTCTCATTTCTTTGCAAAAATATGGTCAAGATGACAAACAGTTTGGATCCTGATGAGACGCCGCATTATGCGGCGTCTCATCTGGATCCAAACTGTTTGCATTGGTGATTGCAGTTTCGCCGCTAGCGTGCAAAGAGATAAGGGTACATTTTAATGGAATTGCTCATTAGTGTGCATGTAAACATGGTGTGCCATGAAATGAATTATTTAAAAGTGTAATCAACTAAGGTTTTCCAGATTTTTTGTTAAATTTTATCTGTGGTGTGACCAGAAATCTCATTGTCTTTTAATTGAACTGTCTCTTCTTCAATAAAAATAAATTAGTATGTTGAATAGATTAAAATGTTAAACATAAGGTTAAGACTTTATAATACATGTATATGACAGATTTTGATCCAAACGTTTAAAAATCTCACTCAGTTTGCACTGTGCATAGACTGATAAATTGTTTTGAAAAAATATGTTATGCATGCCTGTACTCCCATATAAGCCTATGTCCCCCTAACAAAAAAATGTGCTTAACAGTGGACAGATCTTTCTCCTGCCAAAATGAGAGACAAGTCATGAGATATGTAATGAGAGTAAAGCTATTAGGTTTGACTGAATGAATTGGAAAAAGTCGTTGAATATGAATGAAAGACTCAAGAGACAAGCCTTGGGATTTGACTGAATGAGTTCCAAACAAGTTTTTAAACATGAATGAAAGACTCAGACACTAGCATTGAGATTCAAAAGTAACTAGAGCCAACCTTGAGATTTAAATGGCAGAATGAGAGACACATTTTTAATTTGGGAAGAAAACCATTTGAATTTGTATAAAGAATGGGAGAAAAATATGTTAGTGGAAGTAATAAAAACCGGCCATGAGATTTTAAATATTATCCAGCCAATTGTGACTTGACTGTTATATGCAGACAGCTTGGAATCAGGTGAAACATTGGGTAACTTGGCTTCTCATCAGGATCAAAGCTGTTTGACACTTGAGTAAATTTCTTAGATCAGGGTCCATGCTTATAAAGCTTTTAGTTGAGTCTGAGTTCGTTCTCAAGCTTTTGATTGGTCATATTTGAGTTCTCAAGCTTTTGATTGGTCAGATTTGAGCCAAAGGCTCAAATCTGACCAATCAAAAACTTGAGAACGAACTCAGACTCAACTAAAAGCTTTATAAGCATGGACCCAGGGTTTTTAGCAGGATTTTTTCCCCAGCAGAATAAGGGTTATTGGGGAATGTGAGAGATTGACCATTTGCAGGGAAACAAGAGAGGAAAATGTGAGAAAGACTGAGTAGAGAAATAGATAAAAATGTGAGAGACAGACTTTGTGAGTAAAGAAATAAAGGATGAAAATGTGAGACAGACTTTGAGTAGGGAAATGAGACAAAAATCAAGCAGACTTTGAATACGGAAATAAGAGATCTTTGAAATTGTGAGAGACAGACTTTGAGTAGGGAAATAAGAGATGAAATGTGAGAGACAGACTTTGAGTAGGGAAACAAGAGGTGAAAATGTGAGACAGACTTCGGGTAGGGAAATAAAGAGATGAAAATGCAAGAAATGAGAGATAGAATATTCTAAATTGCAGAAAGAAGTAAATACTTGGGATGTTGCATTTAATCTTCTCAACCTTTAGCACGCTGAGTGGGGAAATTGAGTTAAATTTTAGCAAGCAGCTTGGATGCAGATGAAATATTGAGTAATTCTACATTTCCAACAAGAAATGTGAAAAAATTTAATTTTAACTCTTTCCCTCATACAAGGGCCTTTGCAAACGGAGTAGACCAAGATCATATGGCTCCTATAAGAGCCGTCTGATCAGGGTCTGCGCTGGAGTCTGGTTGCTTATAGAATAACATAGATGTGATTTTACAGTTTCTGCCAAGGTAAAAAATCCTGTATTAACCCATTACCTCATAGGCTATTTTTAGATACAACCTCTTTGAATAAATCTAACGAAAAGGAGCATTAACTAGAGAAAAGAAAAAAATTGAGAGTTTTTTAGTTTGAAACCATTGTGATAAATACATGTAGAGCATTTGCTCCTATATGAGCAAATGCTCTATCACAATGGTTTCACAAAGTGACTTTTACAGAGTCGTCAAAAGTCGTCAATATGAGGGAATGGGTTAATGTACCATTATAAAAATTCAGCCAATAAATATGATGTCATTATTTCCTACATGAATACTGAAGAGGTAAAGGGTTAAGCATTTGCTGATGACATTTCCTCAGAGTGCTACAGGTTCAGTTAATCTGAGATAGAAACTTTGATCCTGCTCCAAATGTTCAGTACTTTTGCAAGCCTAGTCCTGCAGTACAGATAATCCCTATGGTTCTAAAATGATAAGGTTTTACTCAATATATTCAGGCTATAATTCAGCTATTTGCAATGGCTTTCAGTTCTGACTTATGAGGAACTTATGTGGAAGTTGGCTAACAAGAATTGATTTAGACATTGGTAGAGGACAGATCTATTCACGCCTCGACTATCTTAACATACAATCATTGACCTCTATTCTCGTACTTGTATAGAATCTCAGTATGTATTGTTTATTAACCCATTCCTCCATAGGCTATATTTAGACACAACCTCTTTGAATAAATCTACCGAAAAGGAGCAAACAAGAGAAAAGGAAAATTTTAGAATTTTGTAGTTTGAAATCATTGTGATAAATAGAGCATTTGCTCCTATAGGAGCAAATGCTCCATTTATCACAATGGTTTCACCAGGTGACTTTTACAGAGGCATAGAAAGGCGTATTTATTGAGGAAAGGGTTAAACCCTCCCCTGTTGAATATTCATGTTAGAAAGAAAGACATCATGAATATATATTAGCTGATTTTTTATAATGGCATATGTACACATGATGTTTTGGCATTGATAGAAACTGTAGCATCAAATCTATTATAATTTGATAAGTGGACTCTGACCAGATGGCTCCTACAGGAGCTGTCTGATATCGGTCTACTCTGTTTGCAAACGTGTGAAAATGTGTATGATGGAAAGGATTAAGATTGTTGACTTTGTTAGACAAACGTCACAGTGTATGTGTTTTCTGATTGTGTCCTGCACATTTTCACATTAGATATGTTAATGTTACAAATAGAGTCATAGGTAACATGCATTCTGATCTATCAAATGTTATTTTTATCCAGACCTAGTCTTGCTGCTTCTCACTAGAATTTCATCATAGAAAAACAGCAGTATGTGGTGTGGTAGAGAAATATAATGTTTTACTTGAGATTCCTAAATACCACATTTATCTATAGCTCTGTACAAAACATTAATGGGACTAGATCAGACTCCATTCAAACATAACCCATTCCCTCATAGGCTATTTTTAGATCCAACCACTTTGAATAAATCTACCGAAAAGGAGCATTAACTAGAGAAAAAGAAAATTTTAGAATTTTGTAGTTTGAAACCATTGTGATAAATAGAGCATTTGCTCCTATGGTTTCAATAGGTGATTTTTACAGAGGTGTAGAAAGGCGTATTTATGGAGAAAAGGGTTAAACATCTCTTTAAAATAACCTTGCCTTATGTTTAAGATTGGTTACCATGTTAATGGAGAAAAAAGACAATAATTAGGTACAGATGGTCTTAAAATTATAAATTATGTGTGAAAATCCTGCCAGGAACCGATTGCTAAATTTTAATAAAAAATATATATCAAGAAATGTTTGTTTAGCAGATCTGCACAAACAATAATTTTACAGGTGTAGGTAGTGAAAAGCAAGTATTTTCCAAGCAAGATTTATCAGTCTGGTCACATCCCAATCTTTCCTGGTTGGGATTTTTGTGCCATATTCTCAAAGATCCTCTTCAGCTGAATGCCAAGATTTTAACAATATGCTGCAATCTGAATTTGAAAATGTGCTGGATGTAGCGTGTTTATTTTATGGGGCGTTGTAGACATTGTAGATAGATGACAGAGATATTTTTTGTTACTGGCTCTATATACGTAAGCTTACAATTTGAAAATAAATATAACTTCTCTTACATGTTGTTTATTCAGAGAATCAATACCTTAAACCCAAAAGGTCTTCTAAAAAACAATACCATATCCTGATAGCCCTAAATATTATGACTGACAAACTTAAGCAAACAGTGCAGACCCAGACCAAACTGCTCTTGAAGGAGTAATAAGGTTCTGAGCCAACTGCTACTCAACTAGTTTTGTTCTCATTGAACAATATGGTGCTCATTTGACTTAATATTCAGCTTTACAAACCAGTAGAGAGGGGGACATTTAGGGCAATTATTATACTTAAACCTTTACTCCATGAATATTTATATATGAAGTTCTGTATGAATATTAATTAGCTTAATTATTATTATAGCATAACAAGGAAAGTTTTGGCCCTGATAAAAATCTATATAATCCCATAAGCAAACTGTTTGCAAAGGCATTAAAATGAGTATTTATGTAGTACAGAGTTAACCCTTTCCTCCATAAATACGCCTTTCTACGCTTCTGTAATAACCACTTCTTGAAACCATTGTGATAAATAGAGCATTTGCTCCTATAGGAGTAAATGCTCTATTTATCACTGGTTTCAAACTCCAAAATTCTAAAAAAAATTACTTTTCTCTAGTAAATGCTCCTTTTGGGGAGATTCATTCAAAGAGGCTGGGTCTTAAAATAGCTTATGGAGGAAAGGGTTAAATAGGTCAGGAAAACTATTTGTTTTTGTCCACTGGTCAAATCACTCATCCTGCACTCTCTTCAGGAGATTTCAGTCACTGCTAGGTTATCGTTCTTCAACTGCTATGATTTGTCATTTATCTCAACTTTTCTTAATTTTCTTACATTTTGTCTAAAAGAATCCTTGTGCAAACAGTTCGATTCTTGAACAAACTGTATCCAAACTGTTGGCAAAGATGATCACAGATTCGCCATTGGCAGAGAATGTGGTAAGAAATTAATGTTTACCATTTGTCTACCTGCCTGACAGAATTCGGGTACAGTAAAACCTCTCTAAACTGGACATTAAATTTGGTATAAATATCGGTCTTGGAGACAGGTGGCAGCTTAATGCAAGGTGAAAGTCATGCAGAAATCTCCTCTATGAGCTTGCTGCATGACTTTCACACTGTGTCACCCTGATAGAGCAGAAGACACAAAAATGAAAACACCTTTTTGCCATTCCATAGTTCCAGAGATATGCTTTTATTAAAAATTTGATTTTACGGGACTAGCCAGAAGCTTCTACAACCACTGGGGCATAGTCGTCTGGCTCTGCTGTGAAGTCCCACTTAAACTTTTTTGTCAAATGCTCCCTGAATTTCTGTCCTCTTCTTCGCAACTTTGTTTCTCCATTTCCAGCATCTAAATTCGAAAAGAACTCTTGCAAAGTCGTGGTTAAGAAATTGTTTTCCGACACAATGTCAACAAAAAAGTCTTCAGGTATTTCTAGCACTTGAAAATGCATAACTGAAATAAAGTTCATGTACAGATCTGAATAGGAATTCAAAGCATCCTCACAACTACACAACAGATGTACTAGCCTTTTCCATTGGTCAAAAGCTTCATATTTCTGACCAATCAAAAAGCAAATGAATGCAAACTGCATTTCACCAAGAATGTCTGTATGGTCTTCTTTGAAATGAGTCTGAAGAAACGTCCTCAACAAGTAAGTTGAGTCCATGCTGTGTTTTGTGATTTCGGACGGAGATGATCCATCTGGATACCGCTGTATGGGAATTTGTGAGAACCTTATTTCTGTGCCTGGAACTACATCTAGCTTAGGAAGGCCTTCCTTGGTTCCTGTGGCTTCACATTCATCCTATATATTGGGGGAAAAAAATAATCATTAGCAACTGTCCATTTCTAGAAACAATTTCACACTGTATCAAAATTCTAAATGCTCAACAAAGAACATGTCAAGAAATTAAAGTGCTAGATGAGCAACAATGTATAATGATACATGGAAGGATTGATGGATGGACATTCTCACAGATTTAATGTTATGTGACTATTCTTTTGTTCAAAATACATGTAGTCACATAAAAAGAAAAAGACAAAAGATCTTTTGTTCTTAGTGTCACATAACCATCAATCCATGTGATCTGCGGACGGACTGCTCAAGAAGCAATGGCCAACATAACCTGCATTGATATACTATTAAAAAAACATCAGCTAATAAATATTCATGATGTCCTTTATTTATGTGAATTTTCATCATGTAAAGAGTTTAATGCTCTTTTGTGAAGCTAACTCTATATGACTTTTATACCTTTTCCTGAAGGCGCAATTTGGCCTCTTCTATTCTCATTTTGCTGTCGGACACTGGGGACAGAAACTGGGTCACTGATGAAATGGTCCCACACTCTGGCAGCAGTCGTGACATCAAGTCCAGTGTGAGATGATTGGTCAGAGAGATCCACTTTTTATAGCTGTAAGTACAACTGCATTCCTGAGATTTGGACAGGTTACATGTCTCATCAAGACTAGTATAAAGTAAACCCTCTCTATGTACAACAACTACTCGGAACATTTCAAATCCTTGGACTTCGGCAAGTGATAGCTTACTGCAGGATAAATGTTATACACACAGCTCTCGTGATGCATTAACCCATTCCCGCATAGGCTATTTTTAGACCCACCCTCTTTGAAAAAGTTTCCCGAAAATGAGCATTTGCTAGAGAAAAGTAAATGTTAGAATTGTGTAGTTTTGAAACCATTGTGATAAATTGAGCATTTGCTCCTATGGAGCAAATGCTCTATTTATCACAATGGTTTCATAAAGTGACTTTTACAAAGGCGTATCTATGGAGTAGAGAGTTGAGCAACCATCTGTTCTTTATCCTTTACGTCATTCTGCAAACAGTACTATGGTAGCTATCTGATCAGGGTCTGCATTGTTGCACTCAGAATCTTAGATCTGAGTTTATCCTGCCTTTCATAGAAATAATTGCCAAGATGTACATACCTAATTTCTATTTGAGATAAATATGCAAAAAGGGTGAAGCTTAAATCATATATATTCATGGAGTAAAGGGTTAAAGACCCCTCTCAATGTTTTCATGAAGCAGTCACCATAGAGATGATTTACTGTATAAGAGGGACATGATGGCTTTATATTACTAACCCAGGTAGTTGTTAGCAAGTTTATATGACGTATATATAATCTAGGCATAACTGTTCAAACAAAGATCCCATTAATGAATTTCAGCAAATTATTTGAGATAAGAAGTTCTTTTATACAGCTGAACTTCAATATATCGAGCTTCAAGGGACCATACAAATTACTTTGAGATAACAAGTTTGAGTCATCCGATTTCTAATCTGAACAATTTCTCAAGTTCACAGCTTAATGCAGGTCTAAGGTAATGGTGAAAGCTCCTGCATTAAGCTGTTGCATGTGTTCCTAGTTCTGCATAGTCATACATTTCTGTATTGTAAATTTTGGAATGACTGAACTTTTACTTCGAGTTATCTCGAAGTTCGAGTTACCTGAGTTTGAGATATCAAAGTTCAACTCTATTTTCAAAATAATATTGGATAATCAACTGACAAATCTCAACACAGAGCTCAGCAAGTAATAATAATTATTAGTATCATTATTAATAAGTCCGTGTTTGATCCAGTTGGTTGTTTTTCTCTGCTGCTTGAATATGCTTCTTAACAGAAAATAAGTTTGTAATGTCTTACTTTTCATATGGATAGGCACCAAGGTACTGGTCCAACTCTTTCATGTTTGTTGCAAACCTTTCTGTCTCCTCTTCACTGACTTCTCCAGCCTGGATATCTGGAAGCAATTAAAACAGTAGTGGATTTCACCATCACATTCTCTGACTTAAAACTCCTTAGGACTCAAATTCACCCTTTACCTCGGGGATATTCGTGTAAGAAATAATGACATCATGATTATCAATTAGATTAATTTTTATAATGACTTATGAACAGGAACATTTTAGCTACAGCAAAAACTAGAATCACACCTATTATTCTTCCATAAGCAAAGCAGACCTTGATCAGACAGCTTCTACAGGAGCAGTTTGATCTGGGTCTACTCCTGTTTGCAAAGGCATTAAAAGGTTATAAATGGGTTAACTGGCTAACCAAACTATTTTATACTCAATCTGAGATTTTGAAATTAATAAATGAAAATGATTTTTGGAGAACTGAAGAAGACCAAACATTTTGCAGGTGGAAGGTTTAACCCTATGAATAGGTAACGGTGTAAACTAAGCCAATGTTCATATATTTGCATCTCTACTATACTATACTATATTTTTACTCTACTATTTAACAACATTCCACTTTTTAAAATTTATCATTAAAAGGGTTAAAAATGCAATGAAAATTTATAAAATTAAGCAACTGGAAGTGCTTATTCTAATCAATATCAGATTTCCTTACTGTTACATATACCATATTTACCACTGGTTTGATTCAGATAACTTTAAATGAAACTGTTGGTGTAGCAAATAGTGTTCAAACTAGACCTGTGACTTAAGGTTAGTGGAATAAGGGTTAAAATTTGGCTCTCTTTTTTTTCATTTAGTATTTAAGAATTTAACAAGAGTGGTCGGAGGAACACATGTGTCACCTGCTCGCAGCTGACACAAAAACTTATTGTTAATATGAAGAAGGGGAATAACTCAAAACATATTGATGCCAGAGTTGTGGCCCTTGTGCATGACACTTCCTCTCATCATGCTTGTTCCATGTGTGAAATTTGAAAGCTCTATAATGATTTGTTTAGAAATGACAGCGAAAAAAAGAAAGTGTGATGGACAGACGGACAGACAGACGGATGGATGGACGCAGAAAAGTGATCCCTAAGTGACACACTGCCTCTCGGCAGGTGACACAAAAATTGCATGAGGTTATGGGAAATTTGCACCAGAGAAATACTTTCTCCACAACTTTGTGACTCGTGCAAATAGCTTATTTTAACCCTTTCCTTCATATTAACACCTTTTCATGCTTTTGCATGCAGAGAAGACCCAGATCAGACGGCTTCTAGAGGAGCCGTCTGATCAGGGTCTGCTCTGTTTGCTAATGGAATTTGACAGATCTGTTTCTTTGCTACCTAAAATGGCTACAATGTTCCACCTTACATATTTTATTATAACTATTCTGTCCTGGATATTCAGTAGGTATTGAAATTTGGACTAAATATAGAATAGGGAAAAGGTTAAAACAAAAGAGGTAACCGTATGCATTACTTCTTTCATATTACAGTGGATTTTACGGTGAACTACAGTGCATCATACCTTCAGCAAACTTATCCCATTTCTTGATGACAATTTCACGCTGTTTGAAGTCATAGAAAAATCCTGAGCGCATACCACTATTACTTCCAGTATCCTTTGAGCTGAAAACAACATGTAAAACTGTTGGATGATCCTGAAGGAAAAATGGTCATTAAACCCATGAAACACAAGTCAATGATGTATTGCCAAACATTACAAAAGTCCGCTCCTGCACAGTCTACAGAAGTGTAAACTTGGTTTATGTAGGTTATGCAAATACCAAATCAAATCTAGATTTGTATATACTTTTAATCACTATTTTCAATTTTCAAATTTTATCTGCAGCCTTGTGATAGATTTAAGGAAATGTACAGAAGAGCAATAACTCAGGAGCTGAATTTTTATCAGGCAAATAAATAGCAGAAACTTTGACCATGACAGAAACTGTAAAATCGGATCTATATTATTCCATAAGCCAACAGTGCAGACTATGGGTCTACATCTACATATTACTCCCTAACAATGAATAATGATTTCCTGTATGCAAATGAGCAAATATCAAGTACAAGATTAAACATCATTATCACATCCATTTATATTGACTATGAGGCTAATTACCGGTAAGAGTAAGTTTGTTAATAGAACCTCTAAGATTGTCCTCTCTAAACCAACCACTTGAAAGGTCCATTCTTAGGGGAAGCTGAATGCAGGGCAAAAATTATACAGAAACTCCTATAGGAGTTTTCTGTATCTTTTTCGTTCTACAGTAAGCAACCACCTGCTTTTGACATGTCAGTTCATTCATCCTTTCCTTCATACAAACGCATTTTCACACTTTTGCAAACCGAGTAGATCCTGATCAGATGGCTCCTATAGGAGCCATCTGATCAGGGACTGCTCTTTTTGCTTATGAAATTATAATAGATCTGACTATTGTTTCTACCAATACCAAAACATCCTGTGTACATATGCCATTGTAAAAATATCAGCCAATGAATATTCATAATTTCATTATTTCTTGCATGAATATTGAACAGGGAAAAGGTTAAGCAGTTGCTATAGAGAGGTTTGACAGTTATTGCAATTCTTGTAAAACCATCTTAACCCATTACCTCATAGGCTATTTTTAGATCCAGCCTCTTTGAATAAATCTACCGAAAAGTAGCATTTATTAGAGAAAAGGAAACATTTAGAATTGTGTAATTTGAAACCATTGTGATAAATAGAGCATTTGCTCCATAGGAGCAAATGCTCTAATTATCACAATGGTTTAAGAAGTGACTTTAACAGAGGCGTCAAAAGGCGTCAATATTAGGGAAAGGGTTAAATTGAGATACCTGTAGTACACAAAATGAATACCAGGCGGAATCATTTTGACACCCCTAAACTTTGGCCCAACTGTCCATGAATTGTAGTCGATACCAAAGCATGAGCCCTCTGGTAGATCTAGGAGAATAAATGTCGCCCCTTCCTTGAACAAAACTTTGGCTGTTTCATTATCCATACTTAAATGACCTCATGCAACTGAAATATACAGAAAATTATATAAATATAAGTTACCATCCCATAGAAAAGTTGCAGTTGAATATTTATAATTTATAAAAAATTCGATCAGCACTTGCATGTGAAGGTTTAGAAATGCAGAATTTATACCATCTAATTTTTTTTAGCTCACCAGAACACAAAGTGCTCAGGGTGAGCTTTTGTGATCCCTGATGTCAGTCGTCCGTCGGTGTGCATCGTGTGTCATCAGTCGTGAACAATTTTGACCCCAGGGGCATAATTTATATAACTTTTGTAGAGGACCTGAACATGATGTTATGTGCCAAATATGAAAGTTGAAAACCTTCCAGATTCAGAGGAAAAGATTTTCAAAGTTTTCACTATATGTTCCTACAGAAAACAAAGCGCTCTGAACTAGGGTGGAGCCAATTTTGACCCATGGGTCATAATTTATATAACTTTTGTAGAGGACCTACAAATGATGCTATGTGCCAAAGATGAAAGCTGAGAACCCTTTAGATTCAGGGAAGATTTTTAAAGGTTCAAATTGTTGATGACTGACGATGCTTGCCGACGGGCGACTATGACATGAGACGGTTATAAAAGCTCACCCTGAGCACTTTGTGCTCTGGTGAGCTAAAACAAGAGGGCCAGAATGGCCCCAATATCGCTCACCAGACAGTCAGAGGAGAAGATTTTCAAAGTTTTCACTATATATATGTTTCTATAGAAAACTATCATGCCCTGTGGTGGGGCCAATTTTGACCCCAGGGGCATCATTTATATAACTTTTGTAGAGGACCTGAATATGATGCTATGTACCAAACATGAAAGCTGAGAACCTTCCCGATACAGAGGAGAAGATTTTAAAAGCTTTCAATATATGTTTCTATTGAAAACTGGCTACCCCTGGGACGGGGTCAATTTTGACCCCAGGGGCATAATTTATAATATAACTTCTGTAAAACACCTGAACATGATGCTATCATTGCTATGTGCCACATATGAAAGCTGAGAACCTTCCAGTTTCAGAGGAGAAGATTTCCAAAGTTGTCACTATATGTTTCTATATGTTTACTGATCACCCCTGGGACGGGGCCAATTTTGACCCCAGCGGCATTTTGTAGAGGACCTAAACATGAGGCTATGTGCCAAATATGAAAGCTGGGAACTTTCCAGTTTCAGAGGAAGTTTTCAAAGTTTTACTCATCATCATCATCTTTATTAATCGCATCACTCTGCATAGAGTATACTTGCGATACTATATGTTTCTATAGAAAACAAGGCACCCCTGGGACGGGGCCAATATTGACCCCAGAGGCATAATTTATATACCTTTTGTAGAGGACCTACAGATCTTGAGATGATGCCATGTACCAAAGATGAAAGCTGAGAACCCTGTAGATTCAGAGAAGATTTTTAAAGGTTCAAATTGTTGACGCGGGAGGACGCACATCAGGCGATCGCAAAAGCTCACCCTGAGCACAAACGTGCTCTGGTGAGCTAAAAACATGTGAGTGAAATGTCAATATGACATATTATAATTACATATATTTATGGCCATTACCTGCATATGATGGAACAATGTTATTGAATCCCCTAAATCAGTTAAAGATTACTTTCGTGGAATGTTAAACCATGTTGAGTTGAGTTCTATAAAAACCTTTTAAGTACGTTTTCTCTATCGTATTTTGTTTCTCATGTTAGTTCCTCTATTGTAGAGAGTATTTTTGTAAAGGGAGATCACTGCGTTAAGCTTGGATAAAAGTCAAACCGCGTTGTCATAAATACAGCATCAAATGTGTGTTTTGCATGCAGAGTATTTTCTTTTTGGTTTCATCTTCGAAATAAAAGAAGCCAAGTAATCATTTATTTCCAACGTTAGTACAGAACATTATCTATTTGGTTAATTTGTAAATTTTATCCCAAAACACTGCCGCCGTTCTACTTTCTGACCTATTGAGAGAAGCAACAACAACAACAATCCGCTGAACTTTGTTCCAACCCATTATGAAATGAAACGAGATGTCATCTTTAGGAAAAGTACCCCTCTTTGTCGGACTACGGCGACTATTCTACGCCGTGTCGCCGAATGAAACATCCTTTAAGACAGCCCAAGAAGTTCCACACTATATTGATGAGGTATCCATTAGCATATCTCTTTACCATTTACCAGATAGAAATGCTGTTTCATGACTTTGCAAAATGAGCAAACTCAGATCAGACAGCGCCTGAGGATTGGTCTGATCAGGGTCTGCTCTGTTACTTTGCTTATAGAATTAAATCGATCTGATTCTACGGTTTCTACCATGGCCAATGTTCCAATGTTCATAAGCCTTTATAAAGAATAATTATCTAATTAACCCTTCTCTTGCTGAATTTTAAAATACATTTCTCCTTCTTTACCCATGCCCTGATGTATATTTACATATATCTTCACTGTGTACAAGTATTTTACTGTGAATTTTAAATCACTGCTGTGGAGTTCACTGGTTGCACAATCAACTTGTAAATAGTCCTGCAGGAGCTGTCTCATCTGGGTCTTCACTATTTACAGGTAGGTATATTGACGTGAACAGCAAGCGAAGGGTTAATATTTATAATAGTTAAATGCTTCTTACATGTATATTGTTGAGACAAAGGGCTAATTATATATCAAATATAAGAACATTTAAAGTAAAGGCTCAGGGGACATACTCTACTGTGTATATTGTCATGCAAACCAATAAATTAGTACATGTATTATGTTGTATTTTTTTAGTATTACATATATGCAGTAAAACCCCTATAAACGGGACATTAAATTTAGTATAAATATCAGTCTTGGAGACAGTTGGCAGCTTAATTCAGGGTGAAAGTCGTTCACCCTGCATTAAACAGCCACCTGCCTAAAAGTATATGTATAAATTCTTCTCTACTATAATTCCGGCATAGAGGGGTTTTACTGTATATTGTATTTTCCATGATTTTCCAACAGATTATTTATGATTTGTATCTTTCATTTTAGTCCTCACCATTTTTCTTTGTCTTCATCTTCCTGGAGTTGGCTATATCCCTCCTGAAGCAAGACAAGAAATACAGGATGAATGACACTTTCACCTCCCTGAGTGCTGGCATGTTCTCCAGGTTACCCATGTGAGTAGGATTATAGTGTCACACTTTTGCTAATACAGTAGAATCTATATTCAGAGGCTTAGAGCCTAATTAGATGGCTCCTCTGTTTGCAAAGGTGTTCAAGCCCTTCAGTGCTATGAAGACGGGTCTGTGATATCATATGCAAACAGTTTGGATCCAGATGAGACGCCAAGTAATTCGGCATCTCATCAGGACCCAAGCTGTTGGACACACTTTTTTTTTTTTATCTTTATATAAAGAAATTAAAGTGCCCTATTTAAGACAAAATTGTGTCCAGCAGATGACACTACTGGCATTGAAAGGGTTAACCCATTCCCTCTTATTCATGCCTTTTGATGTCTCTGTAAATGTCATTTTTTTTAAAACCATTGTGATACATTGAGCATTTGCTCTATAGGAACAAATGCTCTATTTATCACATTGGTTTCAAAACTATATAATTTTTAAATTTGGATTTTTTCTAGTAATTGCTCCTTTTCAATAGGTTTATTTATAATAATCACTAATTAAAGGGTTAAAAGATAAAAAAAAATGTTACACTTGTTGATATACAGGTTGATATATGTTATATTCATTTTTGCACCAGGATCTTGTTTCGGTCCATCACTCTTGAGGGATATGTATGGGTGTACAGTCACTACTGTATCAGGGAGCTACCCTGGGAGTCAGCTTGGACCTGGTGGCTCACATTTCTGGGTGTAGATCTTGGCTACTACTGGTTCCATAGATTGGCTCATGGTAAAAAAAATGAGACTGTAGTTTATCTTGATGACATTTAAACCTCTTTCAAACAATACATTTCTGATTAAAAAGGCATTGGCTGCTAAATGCAGGGAAAAAGTAGTGCAGAAAGTTTGTTAGGAGATTTCTGCATTAACCTTTTCCTCCATAGGCTATTTTTAGATCCAACCTCTTTGAATAAATGTACCGAAAAGGTCTAGGCATTAACTAGAGAAAAGGAAAATTTAAGAATTTTGTAGTTTGAAACCATTGTGAGAAATAGAGCATTTACTCCTATAGGAGCAAATGCTCTATTTATCACAATGGTTTCAATAGGTGATTTTTACAGATGCGTAGAAAGGCGTATTTATGGAGGAAACGGTTAAGCTCTGCAGTACTTTTGTCCTACAGTACAGACCCAGAATTGGAAGTCTTTTGAGTGGTTACTTAAAACAGGTTTTGCTATATTCTGGAGTGTTTTTTACAATCATAGTTAATGGCACCAGTGTTGCAAAAATCTGATGATGATAATTTCCAAATTAATACAGATCTTTTAAATTTCAAATACAGCAGAGGTTAAGAGAAAATGTAGTGTACAGGAACTGTAACCCATCTTCAATTTTCCTGAAGTTATGTCCTTTTTAACTCAGCTGAGAACTTTATGTACAGGATGAGCTACTGCCACAGTGCATGGGATGAGCTACTGTCACTGGTCAGCATATGTTGTCTATCCATACATTCAAATATATATACTTTCTTGAAAAAAATATGGGAACTCAAAAACCTTTGACAAACCGTGATTCTGTGAATTCAGAAACAGCCAGATTGAAACTGCTGTAAACTAAAACTAATAACTTTATGAATATTAATTAGCTAAATGTTTTATAATGGCATACTAAACAGGGAAAGTTTTGACCATGTCATTATCTGTAGAATCAGATCTATATAACATTGTATTCTATAAGCAAACAGAGCAGATCCAAGTCCTACAGGAGCCGTCTGACCTGTCTACTTTGTTTGCAAATGCATAAAAATGCATCTTCATCATAAAAAACCGACCGCTGAAAATACAGTAAGATTGTCTTCAGTAACCAGCAAAAACTAAGTGTTATTCTGCTCTGTATGATTAAATACACAAATTTTGCTTTCTCATACATTTATACAACAAAGATCCCTCTTTTGAATAATGGTATGCTCTGAACTAAAACTATAACTGCCAGCTTAAATCAGATGGCTGATGATAATATTCAGTCTTGCCTTTTTTCGGACAGACAAACAGTTTATACCCAGATCAAACTACTGTACCATCAGTGTCTGAATATTTAGGGAAATTGGTGACAGATGAAGGTGATATGTAACTGTGTATGTGTTTTTACAGAGGTCAATTTCATGTGGTCAGCTCATCAGGTTCACCATAGCTCAGAGTATTACAACCTCTCCACAGCTCTCAGACAGTCAGCTGTACAGATCTACACATCTTGGGTACATCCTTTACCTCTTGAATATTTATACAAGAATTCATGACTTCATGAATATTCAGTAAATGAATTTTCATAATGGCTTATTATCATTCTCCTATAGGAGCCATCTGATCTAGATCTACTTTGTTTGCAACATTATCAAAAGGTGTTTATATCATGTAAAGGTTAAATCACTCTACAAAAATGACAATATCATTCTGGTGTATATTATTAGACTTTGTAAATTTCTGAATACTTTTCCAAATTTATATCCCGCAGATTGCATAAATTTGTGATCATATAAATTTTACGATAAGTTTGTATTACATTAGATCTACCGGTATCTTTAAATAGTATAATTTGTCAAGAATTTTCCTATTCTATACATGTAGATTATGAAACATGTCAGTCCTACTTTACATTTAGACTGCAAACTTTGTTATAATATCCCCACAAAGTCCGTTGGTCATTTCGAGGGCTTGGTGGAAAACTATTCTAACTCCTTCACTTTAGTGAAGGAGTTAGAATAGTTTTGCACCAAGCCCTCGATTTGGTCAGTCTGTGACTTTTATTCCGTGTGGTTTGTCAGTAACCGCTGCAGACTGGAATCCAATGAAACTTGGCATGGTGCTTTATCATAAAGATGACATGCACATGCAATTATAGTTTTCCAGCTGATTGATTTTCTCACAAAGTTATTCCCCTTTGTTTAAAAAGGTTTGTGTTATCTGTCTGTTGGCTTTTATTCCACACGATTTCTCAACGACTGCTGACTGGAATCGTACGGTACTTGACATGATACTTTATCATGAAGAGGAGATGTGCATCAAATAATAGTTTTACAGTTTATCTATTTTCGTACACAGAGTTATGCCCTTCGAATTGTACAAAACTTTTTCTTGTGACAGTCACGTTTGTGGGGGTATAATTAATCACCTTCAGTGATAGTTCTAGTTATCTTTCCTTTCTTTACATTTAGATTGCGAATTGTTTTCTTTCCAATTTCATTGATTTAGTTAACCCATTCCCTCATAATGACGACTTTTGATGACTCTGTAAAAGTCACTTTATGAAACCATTGTGATAAATAGAGCATTTGCTCCTATAGGAGCAAATGCTCTATTTATTTTATCACAATGGTTTCAAACTACAAAATTCTTCCTTTTCTCTAGTTAATGCTCCTTTTCAGTAGATTTATTCAAAGAGGTTGTACCTAAAAATAGCCTATGAGGTAATGGCTTAATTCTATACTTTCAGACTGCATACAATGAAACCAGTTAACTGATACAAATATATTCACTTTATTAATGTTTAGATCTGATGATGATTTGAAAATGTTCCCACTTTTTATAATGACAAAAGTGAAAGACTGCAGTACACATTGTCATAGTATATTTACAAAGCTTACAATTTCTATACCAATATAGGTATTTTACCTGCCCATGGCCTTGTTCATACCTCCCTCGATATTCATCGCACATCAAGAGCTCAATATTCTCTTCCAGTTCTGGATTCACACACAGGTAAATTATTTTAAACCTTTTACTCCATGAATACTCATGAAAGAAATAATGATATTTTGAATATTAATTAGATAATTTTTTAAAATTGCATATGAACTGTAGAATCAGATATGTATTATTCCATAAGCAGGAAGAGCAGGCCTTGATCTGAAGAGTCCCTGATCAGAAGAGTCATATAGGGCCCATCTGGTCTTGTTCTACTCGGTTTGCAATGGTAACAAAAGGCATATCTATGGTGTAAAAGACTGATAATATGTATTGTCTCTGATACAGCAACTAGTCATGGGGCTATGCTACCGTATTTACCCTAAAATTTAGGACTCTCAATCTCCCCACTATCTCTGTAAAGCAGAATAAGTCAATCTTGCATCACTTTGAGAAAGTTCATTGAAAGTAATGGAGCAGCAAATAATATAGACCCTGATCAAAGAGCTCCTTTTGGAGCAGTTTAATCTAGGTTTACACCACAGTAAACCCCATCTAAATCGGAATTATAGTAAAGAAGAATTTTTAGGCAGGTGACTGCTTAATGCTGGATGCAAGTCATGCAGAAAGCTCCTAGAGGAGCTTTCTGCATGACTTTCACCCTGCATTAAGCTGCCACCTGTCTCCAAGACCGATATTGATACTAAATTGAAAGGGGTTTTACTGTATTTGCTTAATAGATTTGCCTGGTCAAATATTTAAAATAATAACAGTATTTGATTTTTTCTCTGAATACAGCTCAAATAATCTATCATTGTAATAATGTTGTGTTTTTCAGTATATCAAGAGTCTAGGTCCACTAGAGTACATCCTAAACACACCCAGTCATCACAGGGTGCATCATGGGAGGAACCCTTACTGTATAGATAAAAACTATGCAGGGACTCTCATCATCTGGGATAGATTATTTGGTAAGGTATGATATAGACAGAATGGGAATAATGGGTAAAAACACCCACAAAAAGCAAAATTGATTAGAATTGTGTGATATGTAATATAGTAAAACCCCTTTAAACTGGAATTTCAAATTAGAATCAGTGCTGGTCTTTATAACAAGTGTCATCTTAATGCTGATTGACAGACACACAAAAAGCTTCCAAAAAAGCTTTATGTATGATTTACACCCAGCATTTTCAAGCTTTTGAAAACAGAGTAGACCCAGATTAAATGGCTCCTGCTTGGAGACATCTGATAAACCCTTTTAATCCTGGAGATACATCTACTGTCATTTTCAAACATTGTAGACCGAGACCAGAGGGCCTCTAGAGGAACCCTTTGATCAGGGTCTGCACTGTGTATCGTTCAAAATCATCTAGCAAGTTTCATACTGAAAACACCTAGGTTTGAGTAGACCCAGATCAAGCAGGAGCGATCTGATCAGGTCTTACGGTTATAAACATTCAACCAATTAATATGGTGTCATTATTTCTTACATGACTATTCATCAAAGAAAAGCAGCTACCTGCCTATAAAGATGTAATTTCTTCTTTACTAAACATCCAGTTTAGAGGGGTTTTACTGTATTGAATTTGAGTTCTGAATCTAGCACTACAGAACCTAAATGTAGAAAATCAGAAGACACTAAAAAAGCTCAACTCTTTTGCTCAGTAGTGAACTATAACGATGACTTAAGCATACAATATCGATCCGGATGAAAAGCAGAGTAATTCAGCATCCAATTTTTATCTGAATATATTTTTTAATTTTTAATTATTTTGCTGTCTTATTTTATTTTTATGTCCCCATTGACGATAGCAGGCATTATATTTTTCACATGTCCATCCATCTGTCTATCCGTCAGTGTGTCATGCTTTTACGTGCAGTTGGTTGTCACAGTTTTTTCATTGTCTTATATCTCGCTAACCACTATAGCTATTGGCATAGAATTGATTATACACATTAAACATGATCCATATACTTCCATTGCGCACCCAGCCCTAGCTGCCCGCAAACCCAAGCTCAAACAACTTAGGAATTTTACGTGCAGCTAGGCAAGCACTACCACGGGGGCATCAGTGTGACTTACAGACACAATTTTCTAGTTGTTAAAGGATTGGAAGAAAGATTAAATGCGAGAATTTAAGCAAGTTAAACCATTATATATTCATGTTTATATTTCAGGAACCTTTGCTGCAGAGAATGAGGAGGTTGCTTATGGACTGGTATACCCTATAAACACATTTGAGCCTGTAGCCATTCAGGTAATGTCTCAACAATAAAGTAACATGTAAAATGTAGCAATACTCAAAAGGTTTAATTGTCTGTCTTTTAATTTTGGAACTATAAATTGCAAAAAGCTCCCAAAGGGGCCATTGTAGCATAACTGTAATATAGGAACAAAGTAATGTATAAAGCTTTGAAATATGCTTTCTGGAGTATACTTATTCTTCAGCTTCATTGCACTAAGAACTCATATTAAACCTTTATGCCATGAATATTCCGTTACAAAATAATGTATGTATGAATATTAATACTTGCTGAATGTATGTAGAATGACATATTAACAAGAACTGTTTTGGCCCTGGTAAACAGTGTAGACTCAGGTCTTTATAATTTCATAAGCAACCAGAGCAGACGACAGTGACGACTCCTACAGGATCTGGGTCTACTCTGTTTGCAGAGGTGTGAAAAGGTGTATCTATAGTGTAAATGGTTACCATATTACCCCAAAGAGGTCTTTGCTAATAAAGTAGACCCAGATCAGATGGCTGCTGTAGGAGCCATCAGCTCGGGTTCTGCTGTACTTGCTTACAAAGTATTAAAGATCTGATTCCACAGTTTTTTGCCATGGCTAAAAATTCCCTTGACCATGTGCCACAATGAATAAGTATCAGACTGATATTCATGATGTCATTTTTATGCCCCCATTGACGATAGTCGGGGGGCATATTGTTTTTGCCCTGTCTGTTTGTCCGTTTGTCTGTTTGTCTGTTTGTCTGTTTGTTTGTCAGCAACTTTAACATTGGTCATAACTTTTGAGCCAGTATAGATAGAGAAGTATAGATATTGATATTTGGCATACATATGTATCTCATCAAGCCGCACATTTTGAGGGGTGACGTGTCAAGGTCAAGGTCATCCTTCAAGGTCAGAGGTCAAATATATGGGTCAAATCGCCGACTTTAACATTGGCCATAACTTTTGGACCAATAGAGATAGAGACTTGATATTTGGCATGCTTGTGTATCTCATGAGGCTGCACATTTTGAGGGGTGACATGTCAAGGTCAAGGTCATCCTTCAAGGTCAGAGGTCAAATATATGAGGGGGCATAGTGTTTCACAAACACATCTTGTTCTTACATGAATATTCATCAGGTAAAGGGTTAAAGCCAGTGATTGGAACTATAACTCTGTTTTCAATATATTTAAAATTGTTCCATATTCTTTATTATATAACTGTATTTTTCAAGTCATTAACCCTTTCCTCCAAAAATGCACCTTTCTATGCCTCTGTTAAATTCACTTGCTTGAAACCATTGTGATAAATAGAGCATTTGCTCCATAGGAGCAAATGCTCTATTTATCATAGTGATTTCAAAACTACATGATTCTAAAATTTTCCTTTTCCCTAGTAAATGCTCCTTTTTGGTAGATTTATTGAAAGAGGTTGGGTCTAAAAATAGCCTATGAAGGAAAGGGTTAATGCAAACAGTGTAGACCATGATGCAGTAAGAGCCGTCTGACCTGGTTTGGCTATGCTTATGAAATCGTGTAGATCTGATTCTTTTTGTTTGAGCTAAAACTTCCCTTGAAAAAAGTTACCTTATAAAAGTTCAAGTAATGAATATTCATGAAATATGTTCATTAGGGAAATGGTTAACCCTTTACTCCATAAATACGCCTTTCTACACTTTTGCAAACAGAGTAGACCCAGATCAGGTGGCTCAATCATATAGGAGCCATCTGATCAGGGTCTTCTCTTTTGCTTACGATATAATATAGATATGATTCTCCAGCTTCTGCTTTAACCAAAAATTCATGTGTCCATGTGTTATTATAACAAGCTAATCTGATGAATATTCATGATGTCATTTTTTCTTACATGACTATTCATGGAGTAAAGGGTTAAACAATACAGTAATACAATAAGATAAAAGTCAACCAACTGTTGGATAAGTAAAGGCCTTTTCCCCACATCATTTATTTAACCCTTCCTCCATAGGCTATTTTTAGAACCAACCTCTTTGAATGAATCTTCCCAAAAGGGGCATTTACTAGAGAAAAGTAAAATTTTAGAATTTTGTAGTTTGAAACCATTGTGATAAATAAAGCATTTGCTCCTATAGGTGCAAATGCTCTATTTATCACAATGGTTCCAAGAAGTAGTTATTACAGTGGCGTAGAAAGGCGTATTTATGGAGGAAAGGGTTAAATATCTGTGGACAATTACTTGTACTTGTAAGTGTATGTTGCATGAAGAATATCTCAAAACTATTTATTAACCCTTTATTTCGTGAATATTTATGAAAGAAATAATGACATTATGAATATCATTAGACTATTTTTAGCTCACCTGAGCCAAAGGCTCAGGATGAGCTATTGTGATTGCAATCCTTCCGGCGTCCGGCCACATTTTTAAACGACATCTCCTCTGAAACTGCTGACCAGATTTTAACCAAATTTTGTCAGAAGCATCAGTGGCTAGGGGGAACAAAATGTTGTTCACATTATGACACCCAGACCGAAAATGGCCCCGCCCAAGGGCTTATCAGTTTTTCAAAGGAAAATCTTTAAAAAATCTTCTTCTCTGAAACTGATAGGCCTAGACCTTTGATATTTTGTATGTAGAATGATCTAATGGTCCTCTACAAGGATTGTTCAAATTATGACCCCCGGGCTTAAAATGGCCCCGTCCAAGGGCTTATCAGTTTTTCATAGGAAAATCTTTAAAAATCTTCTTCTCTGAAACTGTAAGGCCTAGACCTTTGATGTTTGGTATGTTACATGATCTAATGGTCCTCTACAAAGACTGTTCAAATTATGACCCCAGGGACAAAAATGGCTCCGCCCAAGGGCTTATCAGTTTTTCATAAGAAAATCTTTAAAAATCTTCTTCTCTGAAACTGTAAGGCCTAGACCTTTGATGTTTGGTATGTAGCATGATCTAATGGTCCTCTACAGTGATTGTTCAAATTACGACCCTCGGACTAAAAATGGCCCGCCCAAGGGCTTATCAGTTTTTCATAGGAAAATCCTTAAAAATATTCTTCTCTGATACTGTAAGGCCTAGACCTTTGATGTTTGGTATGTAGCATGATCTAATGGTCCTCTACAAAGATTGTTCAAATTATGACCCGACCAAAAATGGCCCCGCCCAAGGGCTTATCAGTTTTTCATAGGAAAATCTTTAACAATCTTCTGAAACTGTAAGGCCTAGACCTTTGATGGTTGGTATTATACATGATCTTATGGTCCTCCTCAAATATGTATCTTTGGCTTGTGGTTCTCTGCCAAGAATGTTCAACTTACGACCCTGACCTCAGGGCGAGACTTGGCCCTGCCCTAGGGGCTTATCAGTTTTTCATGGGAAAAATATAAAACATTATTTTTCTCTTAAACCATAAGGCTTAGACCTTTAATTAATGGCATACTGCTTTGCCTTGTGATTCTCTACTAAGGTTGTACAAATGATGACTTCTTGGTTAAAAATTGCCCCGTCATTGGGGTTATCTCAAGTGAGCGCTTCAGGGCCTCATGGCCCTCTTGTTTATAATAGCAGGAAAACAGAAAAGTTTGACTTTAGCAGAAACTGTAGAATCCTATTTGTACTATTCCATAAGCAAACAGAGCAGACCCTGGTCATACAGCTGTTTGAAAAGGCATTGAAAGGTGTTTTATGTATGAAAATGAAACTCAACCAATCAATATCAACACAGGGCAGTAAAATATTATAAAAAGCAGCATACAAACGAGTTACTTTCCATTCTTATAAAAACTATATAAAAAACATAATTGTGAATTAACCAACAGTAAAAACATAACTGCATTGTCTTATGATAGCGACACATTCTCATGCCTTTGCAAATAGAGTTGACTCAGATAAGATGGCTGCTGTTGGAGCTGTTTGATTGTGATCTACTCTGTTGTTGTTTTTTTAAATACTAAAGTTTCTGACAAGGCTAAATCTCATGTGTTCATACGCCATTATGAAAAATCAGCTTACTAATATTTATAATGTCATAATTTCTTACATGAATAGTCATGATGTGAAGAATTAAATCTTATCCACAGTTTGGCTATGGGCAGTATGTGCTAGGCAAATTCGCAAGTATTTCTGGCCTATTCAACAAGGTCAAGGTCATGTTGTGTGGTCCAGGATGGTTGCCAGGGAAACCAAGAACGGGTGACATCGAGGATCTTCCAGAGGTAGGTGTAGGATTTTTGTGCTTTCATTGTTGTCTGCCAATATTATCATTATCAGTATCTCAAACTCATTATTTCTTCTACTTTTATTCAGTTTGGGTCCTAAAGAGATACTGGCAGCAGATGTACAAAGAATTATAAATCTTACCTGCTTGTTATTGTATTGGAAGCATTTATTCTTCCAACAGTATTGCTATACAGTAAAACCCCGCTAATGCGACCACCTAAAAGAGGTATTATTCTGGGTGCTAGATGCAGGTGGTAGCTTAATGCAGGACAAAAGTAATGCAGAAAGCTCCCAGAGGAGCTTTCGGCATTACTTTTGCCCTGCATTAAGCAACCACCTGCTTATAAAGACAACCATGTTTATTCATTAAGTGGTCGCAATAGAGGGGTTCTACTGTATTAATTACAAACAGTTTAGATGCAGATAAGACACTTGAGTATAAACTTGAGTAATTTGGCATCTCATCAGTTTCTAAACTGACGCTCTGATTAATATAAAAGAAATTGAAAAAATGCATTTTAAGAATTGATGCAAGAATTGATGCAGGCAATGTTTTTGCAAATGAAAGTTATATCAATACACCAATTAATGCTTTAGTCCATGAATACACCTTTCTAAACAGAGTAGACCCAGATCAGACAGCTCCTATTGGAGCTGTCTGATCAAGGTCTGCTCTGATTGCTTATATGATATAATATAGATATGATTCTGCAGTTTCTGGCATAGGCAAATATTCCTGTACTAGCTGCTAGGGATTGCTTTCAAATGATCTGAGTCAAGGTCAGGTGTATTCTACACTTGTGTATTTCAAAACAAGTTTATTATGTGTAGATATAATTAGCCATGGTAGAGAGAAAATCTAGGAATTTGTTCTTGACCAGTAGTAGAAAAGGTCAAGATCATTTTTAACCTGCTGTATATTCATTTAAGAAATAATGATGTCATTAATAATTACTAGCTGAATTTTTATAATGGCTTATGAAGACTGGATATATTGGAAGTGGCAGAAACTATAGAATCAGATCTATATAATTCTGTAACAAACAGGGAATACATTTATCAGCTCCTATAAGAGCCATCTGATCTGGGGTTACTCTGTTTGCAAAGGCATGAAAACATCTTTGTATGAAGTAAAGAGTTAAGAGCTGCTTAGAGGATTGCTTTTAAATGATCTTAGTGAATGTTATGGTCACTGGAATAGATGTTTTGTGTAGAACAAATCAAACAAAGAAATGTTCAGTTTCTAAAGAAGTTTATGTATTGGAATGGTCAAGGCAATTGTTATGCAAAGTGTAACCTCATTAATGGAGTTTTCATTTTCTTCCACTGAAACATGTATTATGGTGGTGTTTAGGTCATCTAACTTATCTTACCTATTAGTAAAAGGAAAACTGGTGTAATAGTTCAATTAAACCATTTCAATGCTGAATTTTCAAAGTGAAATGGCCCATCATTGTGTAACAATAGAGTCCATTCAGTCTGATAGGCTTAATCTGCAAGAGTTTGAATGACTACCAGTGCAGACCCTGATCAGATTTCCCCTGGAGGAGCCCTCTGATCTGAGTTTTTAGCTCGACTATTCAAAGAATAGTGGAGCTATCCTACTCGCCCCGGCGTCGGCGTCTGCGTCGGCGTCCGCGTCACACTTTGGTTAAGGTTTTTGTTAAAGTCCACTTTTTGCCTCTAACCTTTGGAATAAAGCTTTGAAACTTTGAACACTTGTTCACCACCACAAACTTCATCGGTAGGTAAGAGTACATAACTCTGTCAAGCATTTTGACAGAATTATGGCCCTTTTTAACTTAGAATTTTTGGTTAAGGTTTTTGTTAAAGTCCACTTTTTGCCTCTAACCTTTGGAATAAAGCTTTGAAACTTTGAACACTTGTTCACCACCACAAACTTCATCTATAGGTAAGAGTACATAACTCTGTCAAGCATTTTGACAGAATTATGGCCCTTTTTAACTTAGAATTTTTGGTTAAGGTTTTTGTTAAAGTCCACTTTTTGCCTCTAACCTTTGGAATAAAGCTTTGAAACTTTGAACACTTGTTCATCACCACAAACTTCATCTGTATGTAAGAGTACATAACTCTGTTAAGCATTTTGACAGAATTATGGCCCTTTTTGACTTAGAACTTTTGGTTAAGGTTTTTGTTAAAGTCCACTTATTTACATAACCCTTGGAGATAAAGCTTTAAAACTTGGGCAACTTGTTCACCATTACAAACGTCATCTGTAGGTAAGAGTACATAACTCTGTCAAGCATTTTGACAGAATTATGGCCCTTTTTAACTTAGAACTTTTGGTTAAGGTTTTTGTTAAAGTCCACTTATTTACATAACCCTTTGAGATAAAGCTTTAAAACTTGGACCACTTGTTCACCATCACAAACTTTGTCTGTAGGCAAGAGTACATAATTTTGTCAAGAATTTTGACAGAATTATGGCCCTTTTTGACTTAGAATTTTTCGTTAAAGTTTTTGTTAAAGTCCACTTTTTGCCTCTTACCTTTGGAATAAAGCTTTGAAACTTGGAACACTTGTTCACCACCACACTATTAATCTGTAGGCAGGAGTACATAACTCTGTCAAGCATTTTGACAGAATTGTGGCCCTTTTTAACTTAGAACTTTTGGTAAAGTTTTTGTTAAAGTCCACTTATTTTCATAACGCTTTGAGATAAAGCTTTGAAACTTGGAACACTTGTTCACCACCTCAAGCTTCATATGTAGGCAATAGTACATTACTCTGTCAAGCATTTTAACAGAAATTATTGCCCTTTTTTACTTAATTTGTTCTCTTTCAAAGTGATCCTACATCCAGAATACTAATAAAGATATTTTACTGAGACTGATTACTTGCTTCTAGTATCATTGGATACTATTTTAGTCCACTATCAAGCATTTTTACACTAACAATTCTGAGAAAAGTCGAGCGCGCTGTCCTGTGACAGCTCTTGTTACTGATTGCAATTGTAGAAACCTTGTTTCCGGACTTTGAAGGATTAAGGAATGAAATTCATAGTTAATGAAACTGCATGGTTCTCTTTCATTGTTCTCTTTTATCTGATATTTGATTTATATTACTGTACCATGGTTATTTCAGGTGGAGCAACCAGTGAAGCAGTACAATATCAATCTACCTCGTGGTTTGTCTGTCTACGTGTTCATACACTTCACCCTTGTTCTTATTGGCTTCCAGGAATTTGTGGCCAGGAAAGCAGTGAGTTTTATAACTCAATGATTTTAATATTTACAAATTCTTAACGCTTCCTTTGCTATTCACATGACTGGCATTCACAAAATACTTCAATCTAGATCACATGCTAAGTAACATACTGTCAGAGAAAGATCCAAGTATGTTATCTAACCAATTACCCCATAGGCTAGTTTTAGACCCAACCTCTTTGAATAAATCTACTGAAAAGGAACCTTAACTCGAGAAAAGGGATTTTTTTAGAATTTTGTAGTTTAGAAACCGTTGTGATAAATAGAGCATTTGCAGTTACTTTCACAGAGGCGTCAAAAGGTCTGTCTGTCTGTCTGGGAATGGGTTAACCACTAAAGTAAAACCCCTCTGTATTTGATGTTTAGTGAGGAAGAATTTAGATCTTTTAGGCAGGTTGTTGCTCATGCATGGTGAAATTAATGCAGAATGCTCCTCTTGGAAAGACAAGCATCGATACTAATTTGAAACTGCAGTTTAGGGAGGTTTTAATGTAGTTCTAAACTAATTAGATTATTTGGATGTCGTTTAACCCTTTCAGTGTTGAATATTCATGTAATAAATAATGGCATCATGAATTTTTAAAATAGCATGTGAACACAGTTGGCCCATGGTAGAAAGTGTGCAACAAGATCTATTATAATTTCATGAGCATACATAGCAGACCCTGATCAGTTGGTTGCTATAGGAGTCATTTGCTCTGGGTCTGCTCTTTTTGCAAAGGTGTGAAAGGGTGTTTATATTAGGGAAAGGGTTAAGAATGAAGCATGTGAATTCAAGCTAAAACATTTCGTGGCAAGAGGAGGATTATCAAGCTTAACCTTACATAAGTGTAGTTTACAAGAACTTCAACTCTGTCAGTCTCCTTTTTGAATGATCTCCCTTGTAATCATGGTACCACATCTATCTTTCTTCTTCAGAATATATTTCTAGAACAGTCAATGGCAAATGAACTGAATTTTTGCAAACTGATAGAAGATGGCATAGGGAAATACTAATGGCATTCAGTGATAGTTCTACTTCTGTTGTATGTTTTAATATTGATTAACCCTTTACTCTATGAATAGTGTATGTATAAATATTTATTAACTTAACTATTTATAATGGTAGTTTTCACTTCATTATGTGAATTTGCACAAAAATAGAGAGTCAATGCGGTGTTGTGGGGGCATACATATTAATGACATTCAGTGGTGATTCTACTTCTGTTATATGTTTTAGTACTTATTAACCCTTTACTCCATAAATGTAAGTGTATCAAATAGTGTAAGTATGACTATCTGTTAACTTAAATATTTATAATGGTATATGAACAAGAAACATTTTGTCCTACTAAAACTATATAATCAGATCTATATATTATTTCCAAAGCAAGCAGAGCAGACTCTGATCAGACAGCTCCTTCAGTAGCCATCTGATCTGTGTCTACTCTGTTTACAAAGGCATATTCATGGAGTAAAGGGTTAAGGATTACACTTTAATTTCCAGGGCCTGTCACAGACAAGCTTGCTACTATTTGTGTTGTATGCGTTGTTGAACCTTACCTGCATGGGTCAAATTTGTGATAACAGGTATGAAGAAAAACTTAACATTCAACTGTATGCAATTAACCCTTTCAGTGGTAAATTTCCAAATAGACTATTCCGAAATTCAAACAGGCCAAGCTTATTGTTAATATTCAGGGATGATTTTTATAGAAAATTGTATAAACATGACAAACAGTGCAGACCCTGATGTTAGGGCTCCCCAAGAGTCCTCTCATCTCATTCCGGGGTCTACACTGTTTGCTAGTGACTCGTTTCCAGCACTGAAAGGGTTATGGTGTTTGCATGAAGTCCATTGTCTTGCTCATACAGAATATTATGCTTAGTCCCTGAAGTTTTGTATAGAGAAAGTAAAAATAGAATTCAATTATCTACAGAATTTTTGTGAAGTTGAAGTTCACTTCAAATTCATGTTATGTTTACAAACATAAAGAGCATGTTATCTCATTTGTTATTGTGATTAAATGAAACAAAATGAGTATGTTCATTCATACCAGTTACTCTAAGTATTCAGTCAACCAATTTTTTTCGGGTCACTAGTATTTGCATAAGTTTGTCGACCCAAATACTTTTGGTAATTAGGGTAATATTCTTGAACAAAACTTACATTGGAAATCAATTTTAAACATTGTTTTTTTAGATACAATATTGTATTTCTTTAGTGTTATGTATCACTGTCTTGGTCATTATGCAAAATGTGTAACCTTGTCCAGGTACATATGTATACATTATACTGGTCCTATCTTATAACTCCACACAATGGCCACAGTCAAAGGCCATAATCTTTATGTTACACAGTTTGATCACTTTTAAAAACAAGAATGTTTGAAGATCTATGTATGTCAACTGCCGGCTGAAGTATGAGGGCAGAAGTATGACAAAAAAAAGCATGATACAAAAAATGGGTAACAGTCTAAAGACACATTGGTGGATAGACAGACTCATGGACAGACAGACTCATGGATAGACAGACTCATGGACAGACATACTCATGGACAGACAGACTCATGGATAGACAGACTCATGGACAGACAGATGACAGAGAGGTGACCCCTTAGTGTCACCATGATACAGCAGATGACACACATATCATCCTTTGGCAGTACTCTTGTGTTTAACTGTAGGTGAAATATTACACAAAAATAACATGCTACACTATATAATATGTCATTTAATTTTTTTCCAGTCCTAGTGCAAAAAAATGGGAAATCCTAAGATGTGTGATATTCATCCTTGGGGATATCATTGGCTGTCAGTATGGTCTCTATGGCAACAAGGGATATAGGCCTTGGTTTATGTATGGCTTTCAGGCCTTCTTTGCCCTCTCTGCATCACTGTGGATTTCAGGTTTATTCGGAGGGAAGGACAAGAGAACATAGTCGATAGTGTACGGAATACAGACTATCAGTGGGATGAAAAATGCAGTGAAGAAAGTCTTAATAGAAAGCAGTGTCCATAACTTGGAGCAACTCTATGTCTTAGTGCCTGTTTGTTTCTTTGTTTATATTGGGTTTTACATCGTTTTAACAGTATTTCAGTCATCTTGCAATGCCCAGCTAATTACAGGTGGAGGAAGGCCTCAGATGTTCTTCTATGTGTGAAACAAATTGCATTGTTTGCTACATTGAAGAACACCTGGGTAAAACAACTGACATACTGCAACTATTTAAACATGGCAGAATATACACTGAACTCCATGACATTGTGTATTCACAGGACTGTAAAATAAATATTTTTACATCCAAGTATCTTCTCAAACAGTCTGGCACAAGAATGTAATCCAAATATTATGCTATCCAGGAATTTGGTTACTGTATGCATGAAGCACAGCTTGTTCAAACACCTCTTTTAATTGTCAGGCTTATGAAAGGTAGCCATTACCTGATGAATATTCATGTTGGAAACATTGACATCATGAATATTTATTGGCTTAACTTTTATAAACAAAAAATGATATTGGCAGAAACAGTATAGTAATCACATTTGTATAATTCTATAAGTAAACAGAACAGACCCTGATCAGATGGCTGATATCGGTCTATTCTGTTTGCAAAGGCATGATAAAGTGTTTACTTGAGGGAAAGGGTTAAATAACAAACAGTTGTCATTGTCTTTTTGCCAAAATGTGTGAATAAGTAGTATAATTCATTTATTTGTGTTGTGGTGGAAGAAAATGTATCTATTCATACAGCTATTATTATTAATTTATTATGTTCCAACAAACTGGTAGAAGGCAGAGATTTAGATAACCCTTTACTCCATAACTATACTTTTCTATGCTTATACAAACAGAGTACACCCAGATCAGACGGTTCCTTTAGGAGCCATCTGATCAGGGTCTGCTCGGTTTGCTTATAAATGATATAGATTCTGCTATGGCCAAAACATCCTGTGTCCATATGCTATTATAATATTTAATCTAAGTAATATTCATGATGTCATTATTTCTTACATGAATATTCATGGAGTAAAGGGTTAATTACTTAGTATGATCAGCTCGTCTCTAAGACTCTTTTGTGTTGTTGACTTATTTTGCACCCTTGAGATTTTTATACCAGGCAGTTAATGCATTTGTGTCTCCACAAAGGTTCTAATTGCTCAATTATCGTTACATGCAGTAAGCATGATGACTGGGGACCAGAAAGTAGTATTGTAACATCAGAAATATCTTCACAAGCAATATCTTAACATCACAAGTGGAGAGAGTTCAGTTTTATAGGCAATGGGTAAGAACTGTGCGATCATTATCGCTACAAGCAATGCATAGTTACATCTGATATTGTTACCAGAAGAGTTTACTGTATATCATTAAATAAGCAAACAGAGTAGACCCAGATCAGATGGCTCCTACAATTTTGATCATGACAAGATGCCAAGTTACATTATACATGTATATTATTAACCCTTTACTCCATAAATACACCTTTTAGCACCTTTTACAAACAGAATAGACCCAGATCAGACAACTCCCGCAAGAACCATCTGTTTACAGTCTGCTCTGTCCACTTACAAAATAATATAGATCTGATTCTCCAGTTTCTGCTGTGGCTCAAATTTCCTGTGTGCCAGTCAAGTTAAAAAGTTATCAATGGAATTATTCAGCTTAACAAACCAAAAGAAATGGTATATTGAGTGTCCAAATACATAGGGTATTTCTCTACATGTTTGAATAAAGTCTGCTTTAAATAAACGATGTGGTTTTACAAATAATACTATCCGATTTACCGGTACTCTGTTTATCTGCACTTGGGCATTTTCCTCAGCTTATTTTAGTACAGTTTTGTGTTTAGACTTTTTGCACATTGTGTGAAAAGTCTGTATTAACGTCTGTAGTAATAGGATGGTTTCTTTGTTTGGAAGATATATTTCAGCATTATTTCTTAACTCTTTACCTCATAGAAATATATTTTCATGTTCTTTTGCAAACATATTAGACCTAGATCAAATATTTCCTATAGGAGCTGACTGATGAGGGTCTTCACTGTTTCCTTATAAAATTTTACAGTTTCTGTCACAGAAAATAGTCTATTGTTTATAATGCCATTATAAACCCCCAGCTAATTAATATCCGTAGTCATTATTTTGTACTACAGTAAAACCTCTCTATAACGGCCACTGAATTACATTAAGTATTTTGTGTTAAAAGCAGGTGGCTGCTTAAAGCAAGGTAAAAGTAAAACAATGCTCCTATAGGAGCGTTCTGTTTTACTTTCACCTTGCTTTAAGCAGCCACCTGCCCTAAATACCAACTAATTAACATAATTTAGTGGCCGTTATAGAGAGGTTTTACTGTACATGTATATTATAATATTCACAAGGCTAAGGGTTAAATGTACTGCTGCTTCAATGTACAGTTATTGTATCATATATATAACCATATAAGGGCCCGTAAACCTTTTAATATCTAATCAATTAATAGTATATGTATTTTAAGCTCAGGACTTTTATGTTTTATGTGATTCTGATAGAACATGTATTAACATTATGTGATTGTGATCAATTAAGTGATTTTTTTTGTATGTATGTGTATATGTGACATGTAATTTTCAATCATTTGTTAAGTGTTTTTGACAGTACATCTATATGTGATATCTGATTGTGATCATGTGTTGTTTCAACTTGTTTGTTAAGGTAGCAAGATATGATTAGCACTAGCTATCAGAAAATGGTATTTATTACTACCAAAAGTCATTTTTTCTAAAGTTGGTCATTTATATTAATTTATTTCAATATTTATAAAAACATTGACAATCCTATCGAAACCAGCATCTAAAATCCATTTAAATGTGCTAGTTTTAAAAAAAATTATACAGTGATTACGAAGTTATCTTTTGGACTTAACTCATTACAATTGGCCAATATGTAAATCATTAACATGTCTAGTGAACTGTGTCACAGAATTATGATAAAATCCTCCACTTAGGAGTTATGCAATGTTTTAGTTTTAAGACACCTAAAATTCTGCCTCCCGCTACATTTCTTTTGATGTTCCGATTGAAGCAAAATATTGGAAAACTGACATGGATCCCTTACTAAGACAATGCTTTTTGATATGCTAAAAACCACATGTAATTCGGACACAAATTACAGAAGTTTTGCTTGTTTGAAAAAGACGACTCCTTTTAATTTGCATCTGTTAAAAAAACATGAAAAACAATTGACGAACCACTATTGTGTTGCATAATCTGATAATTATCTATAGCTTTCAGTCACATTCATATCCAATGGAGAGCTTATAAAATGAGTGAAATTTTCCACTTAGCTCTTCCCCTTTCTTCCACCAATCAATTAAAAAAGCTGTTTTTATTGCCATTTTCCCATAAATCTTTCAATAGAAAGCTTATCTAGTCACGTGACCTACATAGTTGAGGCTACCGAGAGGGAAATACAGCTAAATAGTTGCCTATTGTTTTATCATGTGCATGCCCCAATAAGCCCGACCTCGTAAATGGCTGACTGGTTAAGTCAGAGAAAAGCTTGATGGCAATAAAGTAAAAGGAGTTTACACGACTTTTGATATATACTTAGCGGTATTTCAGTAATGCAATGGATAGAAGAGATTAGTGGCTATTCATTAATAAAAAAAAATCTTTGCAATTCTTGCCTTATGTGGAACCTTATGTGATTTTGGTAGTACATGTATGTGATATGTGATTTTGTCCAATTTTCATGTGATCTTGATTGTACATGAATATGTGAAATGTAATTTTTATAATACATGTTACATGCTATTTTGACAGTTTTTAATTTTGACATTTGAATGTGATATCAATGTGTTATATGACATCTTTTGTAAAATGGCGTTTCACCAAATCTTTAAATATAACTAGTCTATGACAATCTCTTGTCCTGAAACAGGAAAATAGAAACAAAGTTAGTACATGTTGGTAATGACATTGTAATGTGTGAATCAGATATTATAGAGAGATAGAGGGAGAGAAAGGAAAAAGAGAGATGGAGAGAAAGAAAGAGATATTGGAATAAGACCAAGATAAAGAAAATATATAAAGGTGCTAATCATGTTTATATTTGTTATGATTTTAATAAGGGCTGTTCCATTTAAATGTGTATTGGGGGTCAGGAAGGCACTTTGAAAAACAGCTATGCATGGATGGGTTTCGTTACAAAAATGGTACTAATTGGTTTGTGTATTAGTAAAAAACTTCTCTGGGTTGGTGGCTGAATTTGAAAGTGCCTTCCTGCACCCCCATACACATTTAAATAGAACAGCCCTAAGTATAATTGTTACATTACAAGCAGTGTTACAAAGCTTTGCAAATAAACAAGGAAATAACATGTCATGGATTTTTTTCTCTCTTTCATTGTTGCTGTGTTCTTCTTTAACCCTTTCCTCCATAGATACACCTTTTAATGTCTTTGCAAACAGAGTAGACCCATATATAGGAGCAATCTAATCAGGATCTACTCTGTTTGATTATGGAACTATATAGATCTGATTCTACATTTTTTTTCATGGCCAAACATTTTCTTGTTCATATGCAATTATAAAAAGTAAGCTAATTGATATTCATGGTGTCATTAATTATTTCTCATATAAATATTAATGGAGTAAAGGGTTAAATGCTAATGGTAGAATTCGCCTTAAGTATAAATGTACAAGTTTTACAAACACTTGTAACTGTCACTATGTTTAACCCATTCCCTCATATTGACGCCTCCTTAAAAGTTACTTTTTGAAACAATTGTGATAAAATAGAGCATTTGCTCCTATGGAGCAAATGCTCTATTTATTACAATGGTTTCTAAACTATACAATTCTAAAAGTTTCCTTTATTGTAGTAATTGGTATATTTCAGTAGATTTATTCAAAGAGGTTGGATCTAAAAATGGCCTATGAGGGAATGAGTTAATGAAAAACATGTATTGCTCATGGTCAGAAAGTGGCCATTACCATCTTTAACAGGTGTGTTAACCCTTAACCTCATGAATATTCATGATAGTAATAAAGATATCATAAATATTAATTAGCTTAGGTTTTTAAAATGAATTTTTGCCCATGACAGAAACTGTAGAATCAGATCTATATCATTCCATAAGCAAACATAGCAGACCCTGATCAGATAGCTCCTACAGGACCAGTCTGATCTGGGTCTACACAGTTTGCAAAATTGTCACAAGGTGACTATCAAGTAAAGGGTTTAGTGTTATCAGATGCACTATGGCCTAAGTGAAAGTTTGCACAACCATTACCAAATCCAAGATAAATCGTTTTTTGTCAAATAAGGTCTGCTGTTTGCGTATGAAATAATCTATATCTGATTCTACAATTGCTGCCATAGTAAATACATGTAATGTCGTTATAAAAAATATACATCATTTATATTGTCATTGTTTCTTACATGAATATTTATCAGGTTAAGGTTCAAATATATACCTACTCTGTTTACGCAATGTAATCAAATACAGCTGACCTTCTGGCAAATATTGTAGATTGTTTCTTACATGAATGTTCAACAGGAAAATAGCTGAACTCATTCTCTCTTAAGACTATATTTAGACCCAACCCCTTTGAATAAATCTACCGGAAAGGAGCATTTACTAGAGAAGAGGAAACTGTTAGAATTGTGTAGTTAAGAAACCACTGTGAAAAATAGAGCATTTGCTCCTATGGAGCAAATGCTCTATTTATCTCAATGGTTTCAAAAAATGACTTCTATAGAGGCCTCAAAATGCATCAGTAGGAGGGAATGAATGGTGTATGAGGTAAAGAGATAAACACAACTTCTTGGTGGTAAAAGAGTTAATGTGACTAAGATGGCTAGAAATTAAAAACAGCATTCTGCAATAGGCTCTTGATAAAGGAAAATAATAACAAAACAAAAATAGAAAAGAATAGATCTGATAGTTTAATATCTAATTTTTCAGACAAATGGATCACAGTGAAAACACATGTATACAAACATTTATGAGGAAAACAATTGAAACTTGAAATAAACTCTCATGTTTCCACACATATATAGATGATAAATTAACAATTACATATATTATCAAATTAACAAGTACATACATCTTGTATACCATAATTACCTTCAACATTCAGCCTGGCAAATAGTACAGACACAGATCCAGAGCTGCAGATAGCGGTGCATGCACACTCAAATACTAAAATCATAATTTCTCCACCAAACCCTATGTTGTGACCCCTCTTTAGAATCGTCTCTTCGAAACGATTTTAAAGAGTGGTCACAACATAGGGTTTGGTGGAGTAATAAAGAAGTTATAATTTGGAAAAAAGCAGTTTGATCAGGGTCTATACTATTTGATACTTGATAGCGTCAGAAATGAGTGTACTGTCATTTGAAAACAGTGTTAGACCCATATTAGAGGGCTATTGGAGGAGCCCTCTAATCAGGGTCTGCACTATTTGTCATTCAAAATCCTCTAGCACATTAAAGGACTTTTTACAGTGATGGACTATTCCACTCTGATAATTTAGTGTTGAAAATGTTATCAAAACAGTGCAGAAATGACTTATAAATGATGTTTCACAAACTGATGGAGAGGACAGATTGGGTGTTGTAATATTTTAGGTAAATATGGTACATATGTTTTATCATTTTGGACAATAAGTATTTACAAAGAAAAGGTTGGAAGAAACGCCAACCAAAGAAACTCTGTGAAAAAATACATTACACTTGGAATGCTGAACAGTATTATATGGAGATATAAATGTAAGTGAAGACTCCACATTTTTAATGTTTGCACTATGCAGGATAGAGTAGACCCTGATCAGACAGCTCCAACTGGAGCCATCTGATCTACATGTATGTCTACTCTGTTTGCAAAGGTATTTCTATGAAGTAAAAGATTAAACCTTTACCTGGTAGAGATGCATATTTAATTATTTATGCAGTTGTAAGCAGAGTAAACCCAGATCAGACAGCTTCTGTAGGAGGAGCTGCCTGAGCTTGGTCTCAGCTGTTTGCTTATAAATAGTGATAACACAGATCAGATTCTACAGTTTCTACCATTGCCAAATTCATCTTTTTCCTATTCTGTTAAAACAATCCATCAATTAATATTCATACTCAATAGTTGTGACATCAATATTCATTAGATAAAAGGTTAAAACTCTTCCTCTGCTGAAAACAGTGTGTATACGTAAAATCTGATCTACTGCAAATTTACTACCTATTTGTTCAAGCTGACAAAGTGTCAAACAGCTTGGATCCTGATACTTGGTACTTGATGTCTCATCTGGATCTAAGCAGTTTACAAATGCAAGTTGGGCAACATTCAGAGCAACAGATAAAGGTGCATACTCAAATACTAAAATTGTCATTTCTCCATCAAACCCTATGTTGTGACCACTCATTAGGATTGTCTCTCAGAGATGATTCTAAGGAGTGTTCACAAGATGGTGTTTGGTGGAGAAATAAAGAAGTTATTCTTGAAAATGTTCTGATTTACACCTCTTATCTGGACCTCTGTAAACATTTCATAGGACAAGGGCTAATTGAAAACTGTTTGTAGCATTTCACCAATTTAGGTTTTCAAAGATTTCTTTTATACCAACAATTATTGTCAATACAATAGGCATGCCACAAAGAGAATAAATATGCTTGCATCAGGAAAATTACTTTTAATGTCAAAAGAATCGCGAAATGCTGTTGGGACATGCAGCATGTTTTGTCCTGACTGATTTATTCAGTTGGAAGCTGCTCTTCATTTGTCGCTGCTTTATCATCATCCTTCTTTTCTTCTGTGGTATCTTCCTGCTTCCCCGACTCAGTTTCAGTTTTCTCTGCCTCATCTCCCTCAGTTTTCTCAGCTTCACTTTTTTCACCCTCAGTTTTTTCAGCCTCAGTCTTTTCATCCTCAGTCTTTTCTGCATTTGATTTCTCTGCAGCAGATGCTGAATCAGCGTCTTCCTCAGAGTTTTCTTTCTTTTCTTCAACAATTGTCTCAAGTCTCTGTTCTCCATCAAGTTGTGATGCTAAAGAAAAGAACATAATTACAGGACATGGTGTAGGCAAATATTAGCTACTTCATTAGAGAATACCCTGCTTCACCTAAGATTCAGACAGACAAACTTTAAAAGCAAATTGTGCGAATTCAGATCAACTGCCCCTGAAGGAACACTGTGATCAGGGTGTACATTATTTGCTACTATGTTGGTCTTATTTAAAGTTTTCAGGTATAAAATCCAGTGGAGAGGGGGAGACTTAGTGTCGGAATATTTGGTTTAAATATGATAGGCATAAGATCAAGGGATCTGGTTCCACTCTGTTAGTCAGCAGAACAGAAATCAAAATGACTAACAATGCATGCCCTGATCAGGAGGGGCCTTCAGTGGCCATTTGATTCGGGCCCTTTGTTTGTTTCCTGTATTAAAAATGTTACATTGAAATTTATCATTGCAAATATAAAACATTATAATCATTATTTTATGTATATATCCTTGATTTTCATAAAAGTTCGTACAAGTGCTGTACAGTGTTTAGTGATATTGCAAAAGGCAAATTAACTCTTTACTCCATGAATATTCAAAGAAATTATGAAATCATGAATATTAATCAGATTGATTTTTAAAACAATATATTAATACAGTATATTAATCCTATAGGAGCCATCTGATCTATGTCTATTCTGTCTGCAAAGGCATAGAAAGGTGTATATATGGAGTAAAGGGTTAACAACCTTGTGAATGATGCATGATAAGACTAATATAGATCTACTCATTTAACCTAGATACAACAATTACCCTTATTACCCTAAGTATTCCGACAGACAAATTGTGCAGACCCAGATCTAAAGAGCATTTTGATCATGATCTAAACTATTTTCTATTACAGTCAGGGTGACAGATAAGGCTCGTATTGGGGTATTTACCCAATTAAAATTGTAGAAAAAGCAATTGTTTCTCACAATAAGGAGTAACAAAAAACAAAGAAAACTAGCCAAAAGGAAAGAATTTTTTGAATACCTAATCAGAATATGAACAATACCCAATTACTAAAACTGCCAATACCCAATAAAAATTGCAATACCCAATTCTGTAAAAAATCAAGGGGTAAATACTCAATTGCATCAAAACCTTATCTGTAACCCTGTATAGTCTAATCTTAAGTTATCAAAATGGTTCCAAATTGAATTATTTGACTTTACAAACCCATGGAGAGGGAATATTGGGAGTCGGAATACTCAGGATATCACCTACAAAACCAATGAAATATTGCCAACTGGCAGTAATATATAAGCACCATAAAAATACAAATAACAATGTATAAGTATTCCAAATCATGAAATGTGAAAGCATTAACCCTTTCTAAGCAGAACTTTCAAATGAACTATTCCAATATTCATACAGGTCAAGCTTTTAAAGTTGAATATTCAGGGATTTTTTTTAAAGAAAAATATAACATGACAAACATCTCATGAACCCTTTGAATGCTGAATATTCGAAGTGAAATGGCACATCAGTGTTTTTAATGACAAATAGTACAGACCCTGAACAGATGGTTCCTCTAGGAGCCTGGTGACCTGGGTCTTCACTGCTTGTAAATACCAGTACACTTGTTTCCAGCATTCAAATTGTTAACCATTGATTTCATACATGTACCAGTTTATACATATGATTGTTTCCATTTTTACAAACAGAGTATACCAAGATCAAGCAGCTCCTGTAGGAGCTGTCTGATCAGGGCTTTCTCTGTTTGCTTAAATATTATTAAAGGTTATGTTCTTTATTTTCATTCATTTACAATTATAAATATTCAGTTAATGGAAATTCATAGTCATAAATTCTTGTATTACTGGTTACAAACAATGTCCAGTTTTAAATATTCATCAGAGAGAAATTTTTCGGTGCCTTTGGCAATGCCTTGATCAAGTTTGTAAATGTTTAGATCCAGATGAAATGTTACATGGCATCTCATCTGGACCCACTGTTTGTTACTGTAATGATGTTTTTAAACATAATTGAAGAAATTTAGAAAATAAATATTGAACTCAATATGCATTTTTGAATGCGCATGACACATAAAGGCATACAATTCGTTAACATGCAAATAAAAATGTTGACAATGATGTACAGCTCATAATTCCACAATTGGGATGATAACTGACAATATCACTGTATACTGCGTGCAAGGTGAGCATAATATTGAATGAAATACAAAATGGAAAGTCAAGCAAAGTATTCATCTTCTAACCATTTCTTTTTACATATCTAGAAATTAAAATATTCATCTGCATAAAAACTTTTCAAAACATGAACAAAAAATGGGTAAAACAAGAACAACAATCATGTTCTGACAATAACAAAACAATAGAAAAGGAACTAAAATCGACTTACGCACTTCTTATTTAACTGTCAGTACGGAGAGTAAAACAATGAGAGAAACATGACATATTTAAACCCCCTTTACCTCATGAATATTCATGAAAGAAATAATGACATCATGAATATTAGATGAATTTTCATAATAGCATATGAACACAGAAATTGTTATAGAATCGGGTCAATATGATATCATAAGCAACAGAGCAGACCCTGATCAGACACGTTTTCACATCTTTTCTAACTCTGTAGACCCAGTTCAGATGGTTCCTGCAGGAGCCTGCACTGTTTGTTAATGGAATGCTAAAGACATGATTGTACAGTGTCTGTCATGACCCTTGTTTGTATGCTATTATAAGAATTCATCTAATAGATATTCGTGATTTCATTATTTCTTACATAAATATACTTTAGATAAATAGATAAGGGTTAAACTGAATTTCTAAGGTACATGTATCACAAAAGCTAGTTTGTGTTATACTGAAGAGTTACCTAATAGATAAGCAGGAATATATAATAAACATGTATAGTCAAATACAATGACTGACATTGAATATCCTCCACTATTACCACTAATGCCAGGTCTTATTCTGAATATGATGTCGTAAGAGAAATTTATGAATTACATTTGTATTACAATTTAATCGAATCTTAAGTGGATAACATTGTTATAGTTTAACCCTTTCAATACCATGGACCAATTTGTGATGGCCTTAGACAAACTTTGTATAAAGATGAGATACTGAGTAATTTGACATATCATTCTGACACTGTTTTATAAAGAAATATGGATAAAATGTATTTTTAGAATTGAAGTAGATGACACCATTTGCAGTTGAAAGTTTCTTAGTGTCCAAAGGGTTAATTGCAAACAATGTAAACTTACCATCTTTTTTGGAATCTCCATCAGAGTCTGTCGATTCTACAACTGGGGATGGTGGTTTAGGGCGTGGAAAGATCACCTCAATCTCAGATTCCAAGTCCTGAAACAAAGAGGGAATTAAGTGAAACCTTGCTATGGCACACACTGAACCCATTACTCCATAAATACGCCTTTCTACGCCTTTGTAAACATAGTAGACCCAGATCAGAGGGCTCCTATAGGAGCTGTCTTATCAGGGTCTGTTCTGTTTGCGAAAAGAGATAATATAGATATGATTTTACAGTTTCCGCCATGGCCAAAACTTTACATGTTCAAGTGTCATTGAAAATAAACTCATAACGGGTTAATGAATAGATAAGAGTGGACATTTTTAAAAGCAGGTCAATGGCAACTAAATGCAGAAAGACAGTAATGCAGGAAGTTCCAATGAGAACTTTATGCGTTACTTTCATCCTGCATTTAGTAGCCACTTGTCTTAAAGACCCAGAATGAGACATGTTTTCAGTGGCCATTGTAGAGAGGTTTTACTGTTTACTGTTGAAAAAAATCTACAACATTTGATCACAGTTTGTGGTGTAATTTTTGTTGTTATTGAATTCTTTAGTAAACATATCATCTGAGTAATGGAAAATTTCAGGAAAAAGGGTACTTAGATATATGCCAACATTGCAGTTACATATCAAATGCCATCAAATACATATCAAAAGTACTGTAGCTTTTGACAGCTATTGCAAGTGTTTGCATACCATTTTCCCTGTGGCACATACTTTAGGAGCAAAATACAAAGTGCATATCGAGGTGAAGGAGTTAGAATAGTTTTGCACCAAGCCCTCGATATATTCTCTCACCCGAGCTTTTCATAAAGAAAAATTGAGAATATTTAGACAGGTGGCTGCTTAATGCTGGTTGAAAGTCATGCAGAAAGTTGCTGCCTGACTTTTACACTGAATTAAACTGCCACATGTCTTAAACTTTTACCTGATAAATATCCATTCAAGATATGATGAAATCATTAAAATCCATTCACTGAACATTTATAATAGTATATGAAACATAAGATGTTTTGGCCAAGGCAGAAACTGTAGAACCAGATCAAGAAAATTCTGAAAGCAAACAGAGCAGACTCTGATCAGACAGCTCCTATAGGCTTATATAACCACTATAATCTGGGTTTATTCTGTTTTCAAAGGTGTAAAAATGGAATATCTATCAGGAAAAGTATTAAAGACCAATAATGATACTTTGAAGGTTTGGATTAGCAAGGTTTTATTGTTTTACTTTTGTTATGATTTGTTTTTACCGGCATTATTTTTTAAAACGGTATCAAGTTGGTTTAGTATTTTGTAGAAACTGTTGGCAGGGTAACAAACAGTATATAGTTCCTGATCAGATGCTGAGTTAGTCTGTGTTAAATCAAGATCCAATCTATCTGCACATGCAAGCCATGTCCTGATAAGTAAGAGAAATGTCATGTTAGTATTCTGCAAAATTAATAGTGATGGGTTTTGACATTTTAACCCTTGCCTTGTTCTATGTTTATTCCAAATTGTAATACCTGCTGAATATTCATGGACAAAATAGTTGGATATGGAAGGCTCCTATAGGAGCCGAGCTGTTTGATCTGGATCTGGTCTGCTTGCAAATGCGTGAAAAAGCATTGATATGAGGAAATGGTTAAATGCTGCATTTTCGAAGAGGAATGACTAACCAGTGTAAATGGATAAAATTACCTTGACTGATTCAAGTATCTTGGCTTTGACTTCATTTGACAAATCAATATCTTGAACAACAGTCCAGTAGCCTTTTGGGTGGAAAGTGACAGGAAACGAGAACACTAAGTCCTTGGGAATGCCGTACCATCCATCAGAGCAAACACCGACAGAAAACATTTGTCCCGACGGTGATCCATTGACCCAGTGTTTCATCATTGAGTTGACTGCAGCTGCTTGGCTACAGGTTGCAGTGTGTTTCATGGCCTCTTCTGCTCTCGTCTTCTTGGTTTTTACCAATTCTGAAAATTCTACTGCCAACCACTTTTTGTCAAACACCATCTCCGATGCTGACACAGAGAAACTGTCTGGACCAACAATGGCACCATCATATCGATGCACCCTTGCCTTTGCAACATCGATGTAATGCTGTCCATTTGGATTGCCCCAGATAATCAAGTCTACCACCCCAGCACTGTTGACCTTCAGTTGTTCTGCAATAACAGCCTTTGCATGATTTTCTACAAGGCGCGACATTGCAACAAAGTTTTGTCTTGGAATAGATGGGGCATTCTTTATCAGCATGTATGTATTAAAATTGACTGGTCCAGTTCCTGACACAAGCACTTTAACTGATTTTTTAGCCACTTCATCTATTACTTTAGCATAATCTACAAACAATTTTGAATTTTCCCGAATCCAGTCTTCTTTGCTTTTGTCACCCTTTCGAATGTCATCAAGGAGGAAAATAAAATCACTGTCTTTAAAAGCTGATTTTACATCTGATTCAATTTGAATACCTCGTACTAAACCATATGCAAGATCTTCAACTTCCATTTTCATTCCTTCAAGATACTCCTCCTTGCTAGCATCAGCAAACATGTGAATAATCATTTCAACCTTTTCACCCAACACTTCCCCTCTGCTCAAAGCATCCAACAAGCCATAGCATACATTTGAAGATGCATTTGTTACACAGACATGAAGTGGGTTACTCTGTGATTTGAAGGCTTTCTCTTCGTCATCAACCTCCTCTTTATTCTTCAGATTCTCAGCTGCTACTTTGCGCATGTCATCACTGTTCATCGATGACTCAAGGCCGTAGTATCCAGATGCATACTCCTGGAATTCATTGGCTCCACCAATAAAAACACCTTTGCCTCCTCGATCAATGAGTTCTCGCCACACCAGTGGTGACCTGTCATGACTCCAGCCTCTCTCTTGACATGTACTGTCTAACCAAGTCTGTTAAAATACAAAATAGCAACCAGAGCTCAAGAAAAGAAACACTCATTTTTTAATCAACCCTCTTTGGTACACATACTCATTAGAATTGCTTCAGGGAGATTTGAAAATTTGATTTGCTGCTTTTTTATAATGGTATACGTGTATGAGCAAAGGAACGTTTTGGCGATGGCAAATATGTATGTGTGGTTAACTATTGTCTTGTTGCTCGATATTGAAATAAATCTGTCTATCTAGAAACTGTTAAATCTACAAACTTTTATTAGTGAAAAATGTCATACTGAAATTCTTTTCAGAACCACAATCAGATTTTCAAACAGTTTAGATCATAATGAGACACTGGGTTTTCTAATGTCTCACCTGGGTCTAAACTGTTTGTATAGGTTCTCAAAGTTCATGATGTAATATACTCAATGTCTCAGATCAAAACTGTTTGCAAAGGTTATAAAAACTCCCACACCTTACAAAAGGTAAATATAAAAAACCCAAAATGTTTTACAACTCTAATTACACTTAACCCTTCACTTGCTATTCACGTCAATATACCTACCTGTAAATAGTGAAGACCCAGATGAGACAGCTCCTGCAGGAGCTGTCTCATCAGGGTCTGCACTATTTACAAGTTGATTGTGCAACCATTGCACTCCAAAGCAGTGATTGCACAGCGATATACTTGTACACAGTGAAGATATATGTAATTATGCAACAGGGCTTGGGTAAAGAAGGAGAAATGTGTTTTAAAATTCAGCAAGCGAAGGGTTAATATTTTGAAGACATGCTTCAGCATACAGTGCAGAGTCAGATCAAACTGCGCCTTTATTTACTACTTAATGTCAGTCTAATTCAAAAAGCTCACGGAAAGTGATTGGATGTCTGAATAATTAATTAATTGAGTAACTAAGGTATACATGTATATGGAACAGATGGCATCATATTACTCTTGCACCAGAGCAGACATTGATGTGATTCTTCTGTGAGAACCAATCATGTGAACTAAATTTCTTAGAGAGAGAAAAGTCACAATAGAAGATCATCATCAAAGCAACAAAGACATTGCTCATCTTACTGATATTTTTGAAAGAATTTGGAAGAGTGCTAATGAGAAATGTTTCTGTTATATATAATTTGCATGATCAGGCCAGCAGAGATGGACTGATTCTGTTTTTTATCAGGTTGCCAATGTGAGTTCTAAATAAAGTACAGGTCTACCTTTGATAGAATCTAGAAGAGGTCTATAACAAGGACAATCCTGAGAGATTGGTTTAAATAATAATCAGTCCAATATGTAAATACTTAAATCATTTACCTGCCATTCCTCACGTTTCTTCACTATTTTATGAAGTTTGAAGTCTGGTAGATTGATGGACAATTTGTCACCAAGAAGTTCTGCTCTAGCATAGTATGGACAATCAGCATGGCCTATATATAATATGAAAAGACAAAAATGTTACATGCATTCACCATACCATATTGCTTTACCTCATGAATATACTTCATACATTCACCATACCATATTGCTTTACCTCATGCATATGCATGTATGAAGTAATGACAACATGAATATTAATAAGCTGATTTTTTATAATGGCATATGATGATATGAACACAAGAATGTTTGTCCATGGTAGGAAATGTAGATATCAGATATATATATAATTCAATAAGCAAACAGAGCAGACCCTGATCAAATGACTTCTATAGGAGTCATCTGCTTTGGGTCTACTCTCTTTGCAAAGGTGTGAAAAGGCATACAATTGTTTTATTCTATAGAACACTGTCAGTTAAAATGTATGCCTCTACCTGCATTTTCCAACTACAGTACCAGAGAAAATGAATGAAAGTGTCACACTTGTACTGTATGTAACTATATTACCAGTTTTTACCAATATGGCAAATATATCAACAAAAATAGCCTAAAATCTATGGTGGCATATTTCTGCCACCATTTTACCACTTCTGTGACCTTCGAGAAGGTATGTTTTAATATATCACATAAATGACTAATTAGTTAGTGTTCATGAACACGTTCACATTAGTATTTCAGAAAATTACCTTTTAAGTCAAATCTTAAATATTTATCAGCTCTAACCAATTATCTTATCTTATCCCATTCCCTCATATTGATGCCTTTTGACGCCTCTGCAAAAGTCACCTGTTGAAACCATTGTGATAAATAGAGCATTTGCTCCTATAGGAGCAAATTCTTTATTTATCACAATGGTTTCAAACTACAAAATTCAAAAAATTTTCCTTTTCTCTAGTTAATGCTCCTTTTTGGTAGATTTATTCAAAGAGTACTGATCTAAATATAGCCTATGAGGTAATGGGTTAAATAGCGTCATATTATATACAATGCCTTGAACTGCCACACTTAATACTTAGTTAAATGGAAACATGTGTTTGTGAATTATTTGCATGAAATAACAGGTTAAGTTGTGGCAATACCGGGCAGTAACAGCTTATTTTCATGATTATATAATATCTGGTATCACTTTTACAAAAAATATCAGTATGAGAAATATTAACGCAAACCTGTTCCCAAACAATAGGTGGTGGCAAAATATACCACCATAAAAATCATTTGATGTCAACAAATTGCACTGAAAATAAGACTATCTGCTAGAGTGTGTCTGATGTATTATCATAACTTTATTATACTGTAACCATGATGAGTTTTTATTTTTTTAAAACTAATCTGTCAATAAATAATGCTGTTTTCTTGTTGTTTACCATTTAGATAATACTGTTTGGACCAATTTAGAAAGGTTTTCCTGAATAACTTTCTGAACAACAACAGCAGGATTTGTGAAACAATAATGATGGTTTACAATGCTACTCATAAAGTCTTCATCAAGAACAAAAGATTGTTCTAACATCGTGAACATATATGGAACCAATCAGAATACCCCTGGGAACCAGTCAGAACACCACTGAGTAGTTATGATTGAAACAGAACTAAAACACATGCAGATTTTGTCTAAAACACCGGCTAAAAGCATTGGCAACATCAATACTTTAACAACAAACTTTTGCGATATCAAGTGATTATTTCTACACTCTACTACTTTTCACTATACAAACTACACTTTTATTCTATTTTCATAGACTTCTGAAACACATCCTTTACAGACACATTGCCTTTAACCCTTTACTCAATATACATCATTTAACGCATTTGAAAATACAGCAGACCTCAATCAAATGGATCCTGTAGGAGCTATCTGACCTGGGCCTGCTCTGCTTGCTTATGGAATGTTATAGATCTGATTCTTCAGTTTTTGCCATGGCCAAAATTTCTTGTGTCCATGCACATGTATACATCAATAAAATTCTCCTAATGCATATTTACAATGCCATAATTTCTTACATTAACCCTTTCCCTGTTCTGTGTTTATTCCAAACTTCAAAACCTACTGAATGTGCATATAGGCAAAATAGTTACAATGAAATATCGAAGGTGTAACATTGTAGCCATTTTAGAAACCAAAGAAACAGATCTATGAAATTCCATTAGCAAACAGAGCAGACCCTGATCAGACTGATCCTATAGGAGCCATCTGATCTGGGTCTACTCTGTTTGGAAATGCGTGAAAATGCGTTTATATGAAGAAAAGAGTTAATATTCATGCAATAAAGAGTTAAGAAAGACAATTATTTCATGTACAGAAAGGTATGTGGTATTTTGGTTCCTACCAATAATAGCCATGGGATTATTTTGTGTATTGTGCTTCAGGTAACTCTTTAGCCATACTTAACTCATTCTCTCCTAGGCTATTTTTAGACCTAACCTCTTTGAATGTATCTACTGAAAAGGAGCATAAACTAGAGGAAAGGAAAATTTTAGAATTTTGTAGTTTGAAACCATTGTGATAAATAGAGCATTAAAATGTTTTGCTCCTATAGGAGCAAATGCTCTATTTATCACAATGGTCTCATAAAGTGACTTCTATAGATGCGCAAAAATGCGTCACTAGGGGATAATGTGTTAAAAGAAAGATATAATAAAATTAGATATTTATTCTCCCCAGTTTACAAATATTTTATATTTTACATACTGACTAATTCATAAATGCACAGTGAGCAAGAGACTTCTTGGATCATTTGTTTGGACTAGCTGCTTAATTTCCTTTTTCCCTGAGACTAGCTAGACTGATGTAAAGAGATTGAATCCCTTTTATCTTATTTATAGCAAACGGACCATGAGTAACATTCCACAAAGAACAACACCTATAGAGAACTCTTAGGACAGGGGCTGAAGATGTGTTGTAATAGATCACATGGGAAATTTGGACAATTAATGCATGTACAGTGAAATTTAGTGTGTAAAGCTGGTGTACTGGACATGACTATTTCTGACAAATGGCCCCTATTTCTGTGTGTTTCTAGAAGTGGCTTTATTCAAAGTGACAGTTGCTTGATCCAGCAGTTGAATGTGTGTAATAGCCACTAAAATAGAAAATGGAAGTCAGACAAGAAAAGTCATTTACTCTACCAACTGTGATATCACTGGATCCCAACAGCTAGTGTAATTCAAAGTGGCAGTGAGATTTACGTTCTAGTGGCCTAAATATAAGTATCAGCTGATCTGTAAGTACATTTTGTACAATTACAGTAAAACCTTGTTAATTTGAATACTCAATTAACCCTTTCCCTCATATAAAGTTATAAACGTATTTTCACCCATTTGCAAACAGAGTAAACCCAGATCAGACGGCTCCTAGAGGAGCCGTCTGCTCAGGGTCTGCTCTGTTTGCTAACAGAATTAGGAAGATCTGTTTCTTTACTTTCTAAAATGGCTACAATGTTCCACCTTCCATATGCCATTATAACTGTTTTGTCCATGAATATTCAGTAGGTATTGAATTTCGTAATAAACATAGAACAGGGAAAGGGTTAAGTATCATTATCATTCTTCAAGACAGGTGACTTCCATTCTGCATCAACCCTTTCCCTCATATACCGGTACATGCCTTTTCACACATTTGCAAACAGAGTAGACCCAGATCAGATTGCTCCTATAGGAGCCATCTGATCAGAGTCTGTTCTGTTTGCTTATGAAGTTATAGATCTGACTTTACAGCTTCTATCAATATTAAGCAGCCACCTGCCTAAAATGTTCTGAATTTTTCATTACTTAAATTTTGAATTAGCAAGGTTTTACTGTAATAATTTATATTTTAGTACAGTAAATTGACTTGGTTTTTCAGTTATTTTAATGTTCTTGTACATTCCACACTCAGTAAGATACTGCTTGACATCAATTTCTCGTTGTGACATTTTTTTCTAGACTCCCCCTTTATCCTATATATATAGTAAATATGTTTTTAAGATGAGTTCGAATTTATTAGGTTTTTTTTCAGAATGCCAAGTCAATTTCCATTCCCTGAATGTGTGTGATTATACTTAGTCGTTAAGTACTTTAAGTCATTAAATACTTAGTTATTATGAATGATCATCACATGTTGATGTTACAAACAAGTCAGCACTTAATCACTGTATATTACATGGTTTAGTTATATTACTGCAGTTTTTAACATCATAATAGTGGATATTTTGTAAGTGTGTAATATCATTTATGCATTGCAAATAGCATTAACCTGGTGGTGGTATTCCAGCTTACACATTATAATTGCAGCAAATGCCTGATTGGGATATATTCCTTTGGAAGTATTGTCCCTAGAGATAGTTAGTAAGCTGTTGGAACTAGATCATAGAGGTGGTATTATTGCTGATTTTGCACACAGTAAAAACTTGATACTATGGAATTTTAGTAATGAACAATATATGTCTTTGTAAGCAGGTGGCTACTTAATGCAGGCTGAAAGTCATGCAGAAAGCTCCTAGCGGAGCCTTCTGCATAACGTTCACCATGCATTAAGCTGCCACCTGTGTTAAAGATCTATAATGGTACATATTTGAGTGCTCGAATAATCGAGGTTTTACTGTAATTTCTTTTCCCAATTTGAGCAAGTGGTATTTTGGATTGTGTAATTTCAAGATCTTTCTGCACATTTTAACACATGACTTTGAAACAAGATTGGACAGATGGCTTTTGTCAATCTATTAGTTAAAATAGGGGATACACATAGTTGACACACAGTGACAGGACACATATAATTGGATTTACAGTACATGTACCTGGTACCACAGAAGAATCGTGCATGCTTTTCATGAGATCTTACAATTGGACATGGCTTACTTTAATTGTAGGGCCCATAATATTTTTCATTGATAATTGATTGATGATATAAGCCTATTCTTTTCTTGGATCTTTCATTTGATTGCATTGTCTTATAACTCCTTTTTGCATAGATGGAAATTAATTACTTAAGATGAATTATTTCTGTAAATTGTTTCATAAATTGGAAAAGGTAAAAGGTTAAATCTTAAATGCCAGATTGTTTTTTATGAACTGAGCAATGCTGTCAGTGAGGATGTGTATGCCAGTGTGTAATACTAAAGGTACAGTAAACCCCTGTGAATTTGGTCTACACTGTGGGTTGAATTCAGCTGACAGCCATGTGAACTTATACCATAGGTATATTTTAGCAATTGCATGGTCACAAGGGTATGAACATACAGTTGTAGTATTGCTGACCCTTTGAAATAAGACAATGGCTTGAATAGGCAAATGTTATGTGTACAATATATCTTACTAAATGAAATCTGATGAAAGGTTGTATTATGTTAATAACTACAGTAAAACCCTGCTAATGCGACCACCTAAAAGAGGTATAATTCTGGGTGCTAGCTTAATGCAGGACAAAAGTAATGCAGAAAGCTACTAGAGGAGCTTTCTGCATTACTTTTGTCCTGCATTAAGTAACCACGTACCTTCTTATATAAAGACACCCATGTTTATTCATTAAATGGTCACATTAGAGGGGTTCTACTGTATATATTAATGTAGTAACTGACTTCAGCTTAGGTTTGAATTGATTGTCATTCACCTTTGAGTGTTGGGCATGTGTGTACTGGCATTAGGGAACAGTGCAGACCCAGACCAGAGGGCTCCTGGAGGAACCCTCTGATCAGTATCAGCACTGCTTGTAATTCAATATCCTTGGATAAATACCATTTCATGAATGGACTCTACAGTTAAACAATGATTGGTCATTCCACTTTGAAAATCCAGCATTCAAAGGTGGGTTAACAGATAAATTAGTAACTCAATTAGTTTGAAGTGAAAGGGAAAAAAGAATAGAATATATTCAATATAAAGTATACATATTAAAGTGTGGGGACACATTGTATAGGTTTATGTAAATATATATACATATCTATAAAAGTGATGTGTTACAGTATTCAAGTCAATAAAAGTTTGGGCTGCTGTGTGATTTGTATGTGGTGTTTCCTGCATGACTAATACATGTACGTTTTATATTTCCAAGCACTATAGTTTACTTGAAGATTAGGGGAAAAGTATGATGTGATAAACCCAATTTACAGACGTTTTGCTACACAGCGTTTCGCTACCCTGACCATTTCGCTACACTCATTTCGCACCCCTACGGAAAGTCATTTCGCTACCCTGCACTAACCCTGTCACCCAATTAAATGTAATTATTCACAGTTTTCTTGATTTGGATGATAGTAGTTTAACAGATGAAAAAAGATACGTTTACCAATTTTAACTACCCAGTGTAGCAGCAAACATGCAAACAGTTTGGATCCGAATGAGACGTTCACATATGGAAGGTGGAACATTGTAGCCATTTTAGAAAGTAAAGAATAAGATCTTTCAAATTCTATTAGCAAACAGAGCAGACGTTGATCAGATGGCTCCTATAGGAGCCGTACGTCTGAGCTGGGTCTTGTCTGTTTGGAAATGTGTAAAAACATGTTTATATGACGGAAAAGGTTAAATTAAAGTAACTTGTAATTATAGGCTTTTCATATTTTATATCAATGGAAAAAGAGCCAAAATTCATTTAGCAAAAATGCATGTGGCGCGTGTCAATGTTAATTCAATCAGTGTCACATACCGATACACCAATCTGATCGGCGGTACCTTTGATCTCGGAGTGGATAATATTGACACATGGAAAATAAGAATGCATATTATCTAGCAGACAGAAACAACAACTTACAATGTTCTACAGGAAACTACACAACAAAGTCCCCCAGACATGTACCTGCAAAAATCCAGACCTAAGAGCTCTTCATAACTCCCACTTTCTCCAACATTCTGCATCTGCACTGATGCATATATTCAGCGTTTTCCCACGAGACCCATCTAAGTATGGAACAATCTTTTGGGCCTTCTGACACTTATAACCTCGATCCTTCCTTGGCATAAAAGGTGTGCTTGAGAAATGATATTAAATAATTCGCATATTTATGTATTAAAACCATAGTTGCGTATTTTGAGCTATGTCAGTAGTGACCTAGCTACTTGGTACTTCCATGGAAGCTGAATAAGTCACAGAAATTTGAAGAAAAAAATGTGAGCGCAGCTTTCTTTCTCCCACTTTATCGGTTTATAACCGATATTTGCCTACATGCACTTTTTCTGCAAGAAGAATGTATCTCTTTCAAACTATTTACAAAGAGAAACGTATGGATTTTTACAATAATTTTGATAGGATCACAAGAACTCACCTGCAATCACAAATTTTGCCATCTCTGTAGCTAATCATCCACCATTCGATTACATTTGTTGCCTAGGTCACGTTAAGGTCGACGAAGAAAAGCAAGAGAGACCAAATTTCAGACTGGTTCATAACTCTGTTTTTGCAAAGGATTGGTAAAAATTTCAAGCGTCTCCGTCTTCTTTGGGCGTGTTTGAATATGAACTATAATTCATATACTTAATAGTAAAGGAGACAATATAACTACATAAAAATTCCTACGAACATTTAGAAAAACAAAATCTGACTGTAAAATATGCCCGCCAAACCAGAGACATAATGCATTAATGTATATGTGACTCTAGAACAAAATGTGTTATGCAGTACTTTCAAGTGCTCAAGTCTCTCTTCTGTCGAACTAGTTAAAATGGCGTCGAAACTCAAGAAACGTGCGAAGCTTTCGCCACATGTTGCCCTCGATCCAGAGAAACAGAAAGAATTCAATCAAAGAACAGAACAGGCGAAGAAGAAGGTAAAATGGGCCTTTTATAATATGTTGACATCTAATTTAGAAAAATATTATTGTTAAAAAAGTGTTTTACCACCCATTTTAATTGGACGATTCGTCCCAGACTTAATCCGATACATTTGATTTCCCTCATGATGGGATAAATTCTAATTTCAGGCTGCTGATGGGTTATCAGGACCAGGCGTAATCTACATATCACGTCTACCATGGGGATTTGTAGAACAACCATTAAAGAGCTTCTTTAAACAATTTGGAAAAGTACAAAAACTCAGAATATCCCGAAGCAAAAAGGTATCAAATCATTTAAGATTTTATCAGTATATATAGATAAATTATAATCATGGATTTTTTTTACAGTTACAAACTAGCATGGCAGTTTTGGCTGTGAGAGAAAAATTAGAATCAGAATTGGCTGATTGTATTTTTCATTGCAGATTTAGATTAATCAATTTAGCACTGAAGACCTGACATGTGATGTCTTTGAAAGTGTGTGGTATATTAAATAATGGACAAAATGGCTATGATGAAATATGGAAGGTGGAACATTTCATAAAGTACAGAAATAGATCTTTCGAACACCACTAGCAAACAGCCGTTTAATCTGGATAAACTCTGTTTTCAAATGCGTGGAAACACATGTATACCATGAGGGAAAGGGTTAAATCAGCAAACATTACTCATTAAAAGGTTAAGTTTAGCACATTGCATTTAATCTGAACAGCATAATTAGATTAGATCCCTGTTTTATATTTACCTTGATTTCCATTACCTGTCAGATGAATATTCATGGATAAAAATCTTATCTTTTAACAAGGAAGATGGAATACTTATGCCATGTTAGATACTAGACAGTTAGATTTATCAAATTCAATGTGCAATCAAACAGAGCAGACCCTGATCAGACAGCTCCAGTCCTATAGGAGCTGTCTGATCTGGGTCTTCACTGTTTACTAGTGTTGGAAATGCGGAATTATGAGGGAAAAGGTTAATTGACATCCCCACTCATATTTTACCCTTAACCCTTTCCCTCATATAAACGTTTTTTCACGCATTTGCAAACAGAGAAGACCCAGATCAGACGGCTCCTAGAGGAGCCGTCTGATCAGGGTCTGCTCTGTTTGCTAATAGAATTTGATATATCTGGTTCTTTACTTTCTAAAATGTCTACAATGTTTGACCTTCCATATTTATTTATAACTATTTTTCAATGACTATTCGGTAGGTATTGAAATTTGGCCTAATTACAGAACAGGGAAAGGGTTAGGCTCACTGTTTGCAAGTAATCTGTAGTACATTGATAGTCCAGTTCCTTTGATTTGGGGTCTGAATCTAAAATAATAAAAAATGATTTTATATATAATATTTCAATGGTTTTAAGTTACGGAATTGCAAATCAGACACTTGGATTCTTACGACGCAACATCAAAGCACACTCTGAACAACTCAAAATACAAATCGTTCGCATACAATATTACCCTGGTAAGACCACAGCTCGAATACTGTTCAACCGTCTGGTCCCCCCACACTACCACTCTCATAGAACAACTTGAAGCAGTGCAGAGGAGAGCAGCTCGCTGGACCAAAAAGGACTAAGACCGCACGTCCTCTGTAACTGACATGCTAATCTCTCTAGAGTGGCAACGTCTAGACCTTAGATGCATTGAACAACGCTTGGTTATGTTTTACAACATCTTGCATAACCAAGTAGCAATCCCCATACCAAAGTATATGACCCCTCTTAATAGATCGTCTCAAAATTCAAATTCGCAGGCATTCCAAACTAAAACTGATTACCACAAGTTTTCTTTTTTCCCCAGAACAGTGGTCCACTGGAATGCTCTGTCATCTGACATTATCTCCCTGCCTGGTCCTAAGTTCAGTCTGGCTATTAGCCAGATTGAACATATCTCATCATAAGTATACTTGCTCTTTTTTTTAAACTATTTTTAACAAACAATTTTCTTATCTTTTAATTGCTTTTACTCATTTCTTACTAATATTCTAGGTGGTTGACATGCATCAAAGCCTAAGTCTCCACAAGGGGTTTGACTCAAAGGAAGATAGACAGATGGACTATTATATGATATTATAACATATTTTTTCACTGTATACAGTTTTCCATTTATAAATTCAAAATACAATGTTACCAAATTGTTTTTATATACCTATGGCATTTTTACCTATGGTATTTTTATCACTTTACCTATGGCATTTTTACCTATATGACATTTTTACCTATGGCATAATCCATTTTTACCTACATTCATCTTTGAAATAAAAATTCCCACCTTGTTTCAATTACGGTAGTGATTTATGATGTTTGAATGATGTCGTTCATTTAATGACATCAACATTGTCTGGTGTTGGCTATTTAGAAGAAAGAGTAAATGAATTGCATTTAGTAAACTCATTACTTTGCATAGATAAGAGATGTGGTTAATTATTGAAACACTTTAGATTATTTTCACTTCAGGTGAAATACAGAAATGAAGGACCGAATCATTGATCAGTCTGCAAGTAGGAGAGATATTTTATGAAAATGAAATTTCATGTCAAGATATTTAATAAAACAATTGCAGACAGGAAGTGAAGTTTGCTACGTTAAAAGTGGCTATGGGACACACCAAAACCCGTTCATCCCGGGACGTTTAGTACCACTATTGAAAAATTACTGGGACAACAGTTTTATTTTTTTAAGAGCATTTTCTCAGGGGAAAAATTGTCTAATTCTTTTCTTGTTTTTAGACCTTATAGAATTATCTTGTTGATAAGCATTCTGGATTACGAGTATAACAATATGAAAGAAATATGAAAACATGCAAGGACAACATCCTAGTAAGAGTTCTATGAGACATTCTTTAACCCATTTATTATCTTTTAGGGATTTTTCTTTTAGAATAATAATAAAGTGGTTTGATTCTGGTTAATTCATCTGTTAGAGTGGCTAATATGTAAATATCAACAAGACAATCTGAAATGTTTATGTGCTTTAACAACTGCATTAACGTATAACTATCTCAAATTAATTTGTCAATTTACAGCATAGAGCGTAATCATGGCATCCAATGTATTGACAGGGTTTGTAGATCTATTTCAATGTTGGAAAGTTTGAGCTATTTTTAATAAAAATAATAATGTTATTAATGAGATGAAATGTCCCAGTTCAGTGGGACGAAATGTACCAGTCAAAAATTGGTACGAATTGTCCCGGACGAAACGTCCTGGTATGAACTGGTTTTGGTAAGAAATGTCCCGGAACCTTAAATGTAAAATTGTCGGAGACTCAGATGAGCGCTTGAGGGGCATTTTTTATTCAAGCTTAACCCTTTCCCTCATATAAACATGCTTTTCACGCATTTGCAAACAGAGTAGACCCAGATCAGACGGCTCCTAGAGGAGCTATCTGATCAGGGTCTACTCTGTTTGCTAATAGAATTTGATTAACAGCTATATAGCCAACTGTAATTTCTTTTTCTATAAACCTAAATATCTCGTCACGGTTAAAAGTGTAGTGAGACTTAGCTAATTAACCCCTTGAAGGCTTTCTCTGTTCTGTATTTAGGTCAACTTTCAATACCTGCTGCATATTCATTGACAAATCAGTTATAAAGAAATATGGAATGTAGAACATTGCAGACATTTTAGAAACCAAAGAAACATATCTATTAAATTCTATTGGCAAACAAGTAGATACTGATCAAACGACTCCTCTAGGAGCCGTCTGATCGGGGTCTACTCTGTTTGCAAATGCGTGAAAACAAGTTTATATGAGGGAAAGGGTTAATTCTTAGTGAAAGAAATTGCAGTGCTAGTATTCTCAAGTTAATTGAAAATATGATAATCCAAACAAAAGTATATTGACACTGGAATTTTTATTTATCACTCTGGAAAAGATGATTTTCCTGTGGAAAAAAATAATAAATCCAGCTCCTTCCAGTCAGCATCACATGGCATGATGATAAATGCATTGTGTCCTTATTGCCAAAGAGTGGCAACTGGATTGTTTAATTATAATTTTGCATGCAAACCTTTTTAGCATCAGAAGGGTTAACCAATTTTGTAGTCGAATGTCTGCAATCAGTTCTCTCATTTTGGGTCTTGTCATATTGTTAAGCCTATATTTTCAGACGGGGAATTCTAAGGGCTATGCCTACGTACAGTTTGCCAATGTGGAGGTTGCCAAGATAGCAGCAGACACCATGAACAATTATCTGATGTTCGACAAGCTGATCAAATGTAAGCACCCCTCTTTATCTGGAAAGTGAAATAGAGAAAAACCCTGCTAATGCGACCACCTAAAAGAGGTATAATTCTGGGTGGTATAGTCAGGTGGTAGCTTAATGCAGGACAAAAGTAATGCAGAGGAGCTTTCTGCATTATTTTTGTCCTGCATTAAGCAACCAACTGCTTATAACGACAGCCATGTTTATAGTGTCGCATTAGAGAGGTTCTACTGTACAGTAAAACCTTATAAAGTGATCGTCTAACAAATGCCTTTTCACATTTTTGCAAACGGAGTAGACTCAGATGAGATGGCTCCAGTAGGAGCTGTCTCACCAGGGTGTCAGCTCTGTTTGCCAATGACATGATATAGATCTGATTCAAAGCAAAACTATTCCTTGAACATTTTACATTATAAAATTCAGCTTATAAATATTCATGATGAATATTGAACAGGGAAATGGTTAACCCATTACTTGATGGAGACACATGTTTACGCATTTGCAAATAGAGTAGACCAAGGTCAGACAATTTCTGTCAGAGCTGTGTGATCAGGGTCTACAGGTATGCTTATGAAACGACAAAGAACTACTTATATAAGTTTTTTCTTTGTTCAAATACTATTTAACCCTTTCACTCATATAAATGCATTTTCATGCATTTGCAAACAGTAGACCTAGATCAGATGGCTCCTATAGGAGCTGTCTAATCAGGATCTGCTCAGTTTGCTTTTGACATAATATAGATCTGATTCTACAGTTTATGTCAAAGCAAAAAAAAAATCCTTGAAAATATTATTTTATAAAAATTCTGCTAATAAATATTCATGATGTCATTATTTTTTACATGAATATTGAACAGGTAAAGGTATTTCTTCAGCAAATATTCATTAACCCTTAACCTGTTCAGTGTTGAAGTATGTAAGAAATCCTGATATCATGAATATTTGTTAGCTGAAAGTTTGATATTGTTACCTTTTCAAGGGAAGATTTTGCTTTGACAAAAACTGTTACTGTAGAATAAGATCTTTTTCATGTCAAAAGTAAACAGAGCAGACCCTGATCAGACGGCTCCTATAGGAGCCGTCTGATCTGGGTCTACTCTGTTTACAAGTTTGTTAAAAGGCATTTATCTGAGGGAAGGGGTTAAGTAAAAAGGGTTAAGTGATGTGACTGTTGTAGCAGATGTTTATTGAAGATGAAGTTTATTTTATTTGTCTGTCTGATGAATGAAAAATTTCTACATCAAGGCTGTAGATATAAAGTGTATTTAGAAATTCTAAATAAAATATGTTTGATATTTTTCTGGCAAACCATATCTTGCTGCAATTCATAAGAGTCACCTTTACATGGCTTATAAGTTGCAGCAAGATAGAGTTTGTAAGATATTTTGATAGATTATTTTGATAGATCAGTAGTACTAAGTAAGTCCTATGTATTGTTATCTACTCACAATGTTCATTTATAACTGATAATGCCTGCCGCAAAAGTTTACTATTAACCCTTTTCATAATATGAAAGCCTTTTTATGCCTTTGCAAACAGAGTAGACCCAGATCAGACAATTTGTGTAGGAGTTGTTTGATGAGAGTATGCTGTTTGCTTACGAAATTATAGTAGATTTAACTCCATAGTTTCTGCCAGTATCAAAATATCCTGTGTACATATTCCATTAAAAAAATTCAATCCATAAATATTCACAATGTCATTACTTCTTACATTAATATTCAACAGGAAAAGAATTAAGCAGTAACAAAGTTTTGCCATTATTAAACAGTGTATGTGCTCATATGTTGTAGGCAAATTTCTACAAGATCCACATCCAGACACATTTAAAAATGCTGACAGACCATTTTTCAAGCCAAAAGGACCCAGAAAATCAATAGACCTCCTTAATAAGCCAAAGACAGAGGAAGCAAGGAAAAAGAGCCAAGCCAAGTCAATGAGGAAGCTAAGCAAGACGAAAAAGAAACTAGAGGAACTTGGAATAGACTACTCTGTAGCTATCACAGTGAGTGACTTTTTATGCTACATGTATTTTATATTTGATTTTCTTGGTTGTCATGACTTTGCAGTTAGTGACGAATCAGACCTTTTCACCTCCACTGTGAGTGGAAAGCAAATGATAGGGTTTTCTGTATAAATGGACGAATCTGTGATTACCATTGCAAACAGTTTGGATCCAAATGAGACTCTTACTGAGCTCCAGATAAGATGCATAAATTACAATATTTTCACGTATAATTGCTTGTTTCTCCACCAAAATCTATGTTGTGACCACTCTTTAGAATCGTCTCGAAGAGACGATTCTAAAGAGTGGTCATAACATAGGGTTTGGTGGAGAAATGACGATTTTTGTATTTGATGACGCACCGTTATCTGTAGCTCTGCTCTTAGTTACTCAATTTCTCATCAGGATCCAAACTGTTTGACACTTGATATACATGTTTTTTAGAAGAAATTGAAAGAATGTCCACTTTGAAATTTCAAGCAGATGATAATATTGCTACTGAAAATTATATGGTGCCAAAAGAGTGAAACAGGAAGGAGTTTTACACATCAGTATTTCTGTCTTTTATTATCATCATTTGTTATATCAAGCAATTTGCAGAATGTAGTGGTTATCCTGAACTTGGCCAACTCAAACAAATTAGCCTCTGTTCCTAGTTTTTATTGTTGCAGTTCAGTTTGAAGAAGGGGGTTTACGGTTCACTCCATAAATACACCTTTCTTTGACTGCAACAGAGGAGAGGGATTTTTTAAATAATTGTGTAGTTTTGAAACCATTGTGATAAATAGAGCATTTGCTCCTATGGAGCAAATGCTCTATTTATCACAATGGTTTCAAATAGTGGCTTTTACAGGGGTGTCAAAATGCGTCAGTAGGAGGGAATGGGTTAATGCCTTTACGAACAGAGTGCACCCAGATCAGATGACTCCTGTAGGAGTTGTCTGATCAGCGTCTGTTCTGTCTACTGCAACTACTTAGCTTACATAGGTTAGACTCTTATTACAGTCCCATCAAAAGGTTGAGAGAGTTGACTGTTGGCTACAGTAAAATCTCTCTATAACGGCCACTAATTTGTGTTAATTAGTTGGTATTTAGGGCAGGTGGCTGCTTAAAGCAAGGTGAAAGTAAAAAAGAATGCTCCTATAGGAGCGTTCTGTTTTACTTTCACCTTGCTTTAAGCAGCCACCTGCCTTTAACACAAAATACTTGATGTAATTTAGTGGCCGTTATGGAGAGGTTATGCTGTAACCATGTTTCTGTTCAGTATCCTGCTACATTACCAAGTGTACAGTAGAACTCCTGGCCTCTAAAGCGACCACCAAAATGAGGTCTAATTCTTGGCCTTTTCCTCATACAAAGTCATTTCACACATTTGGAAACAGAATAGATCAAAATCAGATGGCTCCTATAGGAGTCATCTGATCAGGGTTTGCTTTTTTGACACAATATAGATCTGATTCTACAGTTTTTGTCAAAGCAAAAAAATCCCTTGAATAGTTTACATTGTAAAAATTGAGCTAATAAATAGTCTTGTTGTCAGCATTTCTTACATGAATACTGAAAGGTGAAAGAGTTAAAGGCAGTTGGTAGCTTAATACAGGTCAAAAGTTCAGCAGAAAGCCCCTGTCAGAGGTTTTCTGCATTACTTTTGTCCTGCATTAACCCATTACCTCATAGGCTCTTTTTAGATACAACCTCTTTGAATAAAACTACTGAAAAGGAGCATTAACTAGAGAAAAGGAAACTTTTAGAATTTCGTAGTTTGAAACCATTGTGATAAATAGTGCATTTGCTCCTATAGGAGCAAATGCTCTATTTATCACAATGGTTTCACAAAGTGACTTATACAGAGTCGTCAAAAGTCGTCGATATGAGGGAATGGGTTAAGCTACTACCTGTTAAACAACCACCTGCTTTTAAAGACGTCTATGTTATTCATAAAGCGGTCACTGTAGAGGAGTTTTACTGTTCTTATAATTCTTTCAAAATCCTTTACTATTGGTATGCTTTACATATTCAGGGTGTGGTGAAAGAAGAGCCTGAGTCAGAAGATGAGGATATGGGACCTGAATCGGAAAATGAGGATGTGAAAGAGGAAAAAGTTCAGAAGAAAGACTCAAAGATTAGCAAAGCAAGTAAAGTACAAGCAAAAGACAGTGTCGAAACTGTTAAAAGAGCAGGGAAAGACTCAAAGGTTAATAAAAAAAATAAAAATGTTAAAGTGAAAGCTGAAAGCAAAAAGGAACCATCGGTTGATGAAGTGGAAGGTAAAGAAGAAACTGCAGAAGCAGAACCAAGAAAACTGCCAAAACGACAACTAAGGGCCCCTCCAAGTAAACAGAAAATCAAGAAACAGAAAAGATGATCCAGTTTCTGTCGAATATCTTCTGATCAGGAAATAACAGCACACTGAGCCAAACTGATTTCTTCTTCAGTCCAGTCAGTTTGTTGAGATATGTCATTACCAAGGTGCCCTCTTCATTGTCATTCTGGATGCTTTAGTGCAAAATCTTCAACATTTGTCATAGTTTAAAATTCAATATCAGTGCAGTCATTCAAATATCAAAATTCACTTTGTTGTTCACTTTCTCTTCAGTCTTATTTTGTTAAAGGGCCATAACTCTTATCAGGCTTATTTAAAGAGTTATGCAATGTAAAGCATCAATTTTGGAGGTAATGAAATTTGGCATCCCCATGTGCTTCATTATATTAACCCATTACTCCATGATTATTCATGTAAGAAATAAAATGACATCATGAATATTAATTAGATTAATTTTTACAATGGTCCATGAACTGACGACTTTTTGCCCATGGCAGAAACTATAAAATCATATCTATACTATATCATAAGCAAACCGAGCAGAACCTGATCAGACGGCTCCTATAGAAGCCGTCTGATCTGGGTCTACTCTGTTTGCAAATGCATAGAAAGGCATCTTTGTGAAGTAAAGGGTTAATGGAGTGGGCTATGTTTTTCATTTGTCCAATCATCCAGAATTTAGATGTGTATGCACCTTAATTAGTACAATAGGTTGCATGACATGTCCTTGACCTTCGACACATACAATGTACCTCTGAATTTGATTGAGAATCAGTTTGGTCATTTGTATTGTGGTCATGAATCTGTACATGCTTTCATTGTCAAGGATGCAGCTGGCTGCTTGACATTAATATATATAATTGGTTTTGTAACTCTCTGACATTGGTTATGCTTTTTGCATACAGATCAGTTGAGAACCAAGTATTGCAAATACAGACATAACATTTTAACCCTTCACTTGCTATTCACGTCAATATACCTACCTGTAAATAGTGAAGACCCAGATGAGACAGCTCCTGCAGGAGCTGTCTCATCAGGGTCTATGCTATTTACAAGTTGATTGTGCACCCCACAGCAGTGATTTCACAGTGAAATACTTGTACAGAGTGAAGATATATGTAAATATACAACAGGGCATGGGTAAAGAAGGAGAATTGTATTTTAAAATTCAGCAAGAGAAGGGTTAACATGTATGTACTTCTGATGACACCTGATATACCATATTCACTTAATAACTACCCCACTTTAACAAATGCTTCCTAACCGGGGGGAAGGGAGCTCTCTGCATTGCTTTCACTCGGCATTCAGCAACCACCTGTGTACAAAATGTACTACCCTTGGTTGGGGCATTTATTGGAGATAATATGGTATGTATGATCTGATTTTTAGGCCGTTTGGGGGTTTTTTTTGGAAGAAAAAACTATGAACTATTGTCGTAACTCGGCATCCACATTGTCGTCATTGTCATTCAGAGAGTTTAATGTTGGCTGATACTTCTCTGTACTAATCATCCAAATCTTATGAAACTTCACACACTTGTTCACCATCACAAGTCTGACAAAGGGCCATAACCGTTAGGCTTTATTTTTACAAATTTTGCCCCTTTATGGACTTTTTTTTTTGGGGGGGGGGGGGGGGATAAAAGCTTAAAATGTCTCAACAGACAAGCATTGGCACCCGCATGGGGTGCTCTTGCTTGACTAGGAATAAGTGTGTTTCCTTTTCTATGCAAAATACTATGGAAATGTCAAGCAGAATGTATCCTGGTTAGACCGTTCCCTGATCTCATTTTAGAATAAAATGTTTTCCCTACACCATTTTATCCATAAGCATGATAACCCAACCATACAGTGTCTAACCGAATGAGACATACTTCTAATCAGGATACACACTGTTTGACATTGGTTGATCTCACAAGAAGATTCATTGTGTATAGCGTTAACACTTTCCCTTGTATAAGAGCCTTTTCACATCTTTGCAAACAGATTAGTACCAGGTCAAATGACTTCTGTAGGAGCTATCTGATCAGGGTCTGCTCTGTTTGCTTATGAAATTGTAATATATCAGACTCGACAATGTATTCAAATACAAAATATCCTGTATACATATGCCTTTATAAAAATTCAGCTGATAAATATTCTTTCATGAATATTCAACAGGGAAAGAGTTGAGGGATCAAGGTTTTGCTAACATATATGAGATAAAGATGTATTTGATGAGTCCAGATAAAAATTAATAAGCAAGCTTATGACAAGTTTGATATCTTTAGTTTCGGACAAGTTCAGTTTAATTTCATCTTAAATGGCAAAAAGATTCTGTTATTTCATGACTGGAAAATTTGTAAAAAAGTGTCATAAAGTCCGGTATTGGTACAAAAACAAAAAATACTTTGTGCTAAATAGAGATGTTTTCACTGCAAATTAGTGATTCTCGACACTCTGATTGATACCATTAAATTACCTATTTAGTATGTCATTATTTCTTAGGAATATTTAACAGAGAAAGGGTTAAAACACCATAGCACAGGTTGATAATCTAACAACAAACCTGGCCGATATTTTTCTTCAGTGATCATTAATGCATGTAATCTCTACAGTTGGAACTTTCTTTTTCCACTTCATGAATAAACATGAGAGTCTATAAAACAGGTGGTGGTGTAATGTAGAACAAAAGTAGTGGCAAAAAATTCCTGCATTAACCCTTTCCCTCATATAAACGTGTTTTCACACATTTGCAAACAGAGTAGACCCAGATCAGACGGCTCCTAGAGGAGCCGTCTGATCAGGGTCTGCTCTGTTTGCTAATAGAAGTTGATGGATCAGTTTCTTTGCTACCTAAAATGTCTACAATGTTGCACTTTCCATATATCTTTATAACTATATTGTTAATGAATATTCAGGAGGTATTGAAATATGAAATAAACATAGAACAGGGAAAGGGTTAAAAGATGTAATTTATCAATTTCTGTAAAAGGCGAATGATTAATGATTATAGCCTAAGAGAAGCTGTTTTCAAGAGTGGTCTGTGTTGATCAGTACCTTGTTTATTAATGAATGATAACTACATTAATAAAACTTTTAAGACAAAAAATGTGTTGGTATTGGTTTATATTCCACTTGGGAGAACTTTCAAATTAACCTTTTATTTAATATATAGACACCTTTGCAAACAGAGGAGACCCAGATCAGATGTCTGCTGTAGGATCAGGGTCTGCTGTTTGTTTATGGAATTTTATAGATCTAATTTTAGTTTCTGCCATTGCCAAAAAATCCTATGCTCATATGGTCATGTACTGTAAAAATCAGCTAATAGATTCACAATACCATTATTTCTTACTTGAATATTCATCGAGTCAAGGGTTAAAATATCTTCATTGGAGTTCTGTATGTTGCAAAGGTGTCTCTATCAAATAAAAGGTTAATACATGAGTTGCTTGTGAAATTCTTATTCCCCTGTTAAGAAAAATATTGATTAGCCAGTACAACAGCTTTGAGTGAGATGAGACACCATGCTACTCGATGCCTCATCTGGATCCAAACTGTTTGCAGAGGTAACCATGGTTTGTTCTTAGCCTGCTGAAGGTTTAGAGAGTTTGTGTCGGACTATAGTTGTTGGATAATGGACATCATTTAAAGGGAGTAAACTCATATGATATTGCGTGTGTTCTGAAGGATTGTTTCCCTTAGCACCACTCTTTGTTTGGATGGTTAAACTTAAAGGCATTTCGAAAGGAATGTTGACCCATAATCCCCTTGCTGTGTATTTTGGGTGCTGACTCTCAGGCATCTAATAGACAAACTGATAAGGCGGGCTACTATCAAAGAGGATCAATGTATAATTGCATAACTTTATCTCTTATGGCCATTGACCCTGACTGGACACTGCAGGATCACTCAACGACATCGATAATCAGCACAGCTGAACACTCTGTATATTATTTTTTTTGAGAGGGGAAGGGGGGGGGGGTCACTTATGAAGGAGATTTGAGATGCCTTTAAGCATGATACTGGCGAGTTTCAAATAAGGAAACGGATTGGATCCAGATGTGAGACGCCGAATTAGGCTACTCGGCTCTTCATCAGTATCAGAACGGTTTGACACGGCGGTTGTGTATAGGGAAATAAAGGGAAGAAAGCATTATTCCGCGAATTGAGTTAGATATGGAGGGTTGAGTGCAAGACAGCAGTGACAACATTATTTAACTCCATATATTATATGTACCAAACTACTCATTAGAATCGAATCGTAGATAGCAAGATAGGGTTTGGCGAAGAAGTATGAAAAATAATTAATCTGGATTTTCTAAATGCATGTACTTCCTTTATCTAAGGTTCTCATGGTATCGTACTGTCGAAGGGGGCCATTTGGAACGAAAATCACGAGTTTTGGATAAGAGATATAATGGGCTATCAAATCCAAACCCTCTATTACTTCTATTTATCAAAATCACCTCGGATATAGTAAGATAGAGTTAAATATAGTAAGATAGAGTTTGGCGGAGAAATATAAAATATATTTCAACCGGATTTTCTAAATAATATCCCTTTTTATCCCCCCCCCCCCTTGTGCAAATAGAACATGGCAAACTTTGCACACTACATTTACTTCGTGTGCAAGGAGAACGCATCAGTTTCACTAAATTAAAGGTCACGATTGTATGTTGACGTCCGACAGTTGGATTTGGGTCACTGTGATGCTCAAATCGGACATTTGAAAATTGGAACTGAGGGAAACTGCGACACGATAAATACGATTGAAAATTTAATAAAACTAGCCCCTTTTGTAAAAAACATTTATCAAACAAAGTCAAAGTGTCAACTCAGTAGTTTTAAAACTAGATCTAATCACATTCCGAGTAAACTAATGGTTTTGGTAATTAGATATTTCGGCGGAAGTCTAATTGTGATGTGTCTTGTGTTGTGTACGCGTTTGATCCTTGTCGCATGTTAAATGTTTTTTATCTTCTTCCGTTCTTGCATTTACATAAGAAGTATATTAACCTTTCTCTAAAGACATTCCAATTAAGATATCTAGGATTGCAATAAAAAGCAAGCTCCATTGAAAGACTAAGCTGAGGAACAAGTTCTAAGAACTCATAAATTTAAACGCTTGTCAAGTGCGCGCGCTCCAAGTGTCTGTAAGCCTTGAAGCTTTTATCCTTATTCCACTGTCCGCAACCCGACCAGCTTTTACAAACGGGTTGTATCCAGATGAGAGGCGGGGTAACTCGGCATCCCACCAGGATCCAAGCTGTTTAACACTCGGCCAATTGTTTCGCAAAAGTTTTATCGAATCGGAAGTAGTCAGAAGTGCAGCAACTCTGGAAAGATGCTCTATTTTTTCACAGCGGGCGAAGGGTTAAATTGTCTCCGAAGAGCGACCTATGGTATTACAACATCTGTAACTAAAATAGAATACCTCAGAGAAAGTGATAACGACTGAAGTAAAAATGTTGAACGTCAATTACCGGGCACTAATGTGCACTACGGCACATTACGGAAATAAACATGCCAACACTGCTACGCACCCAGGCAAGGTTGATGTTTTTTGTACTTTATTGCTATGGAAATGTCAAGCCACCGTCGCTCAAGAAACTCGATATCTAAATTATTAAAATCTTATTCCACTTGGGTTGACAAAAGGGTATATGAGCCATGCCACTAAAAGTGTGTCTTAACCTATTCTGTCCTAATGACGCCTTATTTCGCCTTTGTAAAAGTCATTTTTGAAACCATTGTGATAAATAGAGCATTTGCTCCTATGGAGCAAATGCTCTATTCATCAAACTGACTTCAAAACCTACATAATTCTAAATGTTTCCCTTTCTCTAGTAAATGGTCCTTTTCGGTAGATTTATTCAACGAGGTTGGGTCTAACAATAGTCTAGGAGATAATGAGTCAACTCGGTGTATATCTAGTAGCCCCAGAAAGAAGCATGGGTGAATAACGTAGACTTCCGAATGAACTTTCTCGTCAGGAATATGCACGGTTCGTTTCAATATTTACACTTGAGAGATTACATCTGAAAAGGAATCCTTGCGGGAACACTCATTTGAAAACAGAGTAGACCCGCATCAGACAGTCCCTGGAGGGTCTGTCCTGTTTGCTGAAGAAATCATATGTCTGATTGCACTGTTTCTGCCAAAGAAATCCTGTGTTCATCATCTTAATACCACTATAAAAGTACTTAATAAAATATTCTCGAGTTATTGTTTCTTACATCAATATATTTTAGCCTTTAGGTAAAGGGTTATTATTAGGGATAACATTATCATAGAAATACATGTACGGCCTAATGGTTCCAGCGTATGTCATAGATCAGTCGCCATTCAAGGGTCCATGCTTATAAAGCTTTTAGTTGAGCCTGAGATCGTTCTCAAGCTTTTGATTGGTCAGATTTGAGCCTTTGGCTCAAATCTGACCAATCAAAAGCTTGAGAACTCAAATCTGGCCAATCAAAAGCTTGAGAACGAAACTCAGACTCAACTAAAAGCTTTATAAGCATGGACAAAGATGCACCATGTCTAATCAGACTGTTTGTTAAAGCGGTTAGATATTGTAGTATGTGACTGTATCAAACATTGTAGACTCTTATAAGGCTCATGATCTATACCGCCGCGGAGGTTTTTCCCTGTCTTTGGGAGGATTTATCTGACGAAAAAGACATAAATATTGTAATATAATTTGATTTGTTCGACATTGACCGTCTAAGTGTCCCCAGATGCTAACTCGCTTGAGCATATTTATGACATTGATAGGAAGCAATATAGCGTTTATTCGGGACCTGCAAGTCCACAGCCCACCAAAAATAACAAGAAATACAACAGGCAAACCAATATAAAACAAACACACAAACACGTTTGCAGACACGTTTTTATTTAATTGACGGTTACAAGTAAGATCACGTGACTTCTGATATAGGATGTGTTCAACTTTTACCCATCGAATGCTGAAGTGTCAAAGTAGAATGGCCTATCATTGTTTAACCTTTAGCCTGCTGAACAAATTATTTTTAAACAATTTCACACATTTTCAATTCAAGCTTTAATCGAAGTGTCTACCAAAATCCAACCGGGTGTCAAACAGTTTGGATGCTGATGAGGTGCCGAGTTACTCGTCGTCTGATCTGGATCCAAACTGTTTGCATTTCACTCATCGTCCTCAACAGACTGAATGTTAAAGGGAAAGTCCATTCAGTATGAAAGGATACATTTGCGAAACGATACTGAATGATAAATTGTATTGACCCTGATAAGAGGATATTGATATATGGATAGCTAGCATTTTAATTTTTGTACATTATGGATGTGCATGTAGCTGAACTCATGTTTCCTTTTATTGTACGATGTTAGTTTTAGGCATCGCGATATGGTTTTTTCTGTTGTAGGTTGAAAGTGTCTTAACTTGAAGCGCTACTATCGTGATTTAAATGAGGGATAGTGGTTATGATGTTGTGCCCCCCCCCGTGATATTGTCAAAGTAATGCGTTAGTTACAGAGGATAACAAGAGCTACCAACGAATATGATTAATTAATATATCCCCGCAACATCACACTGACTCTCCAGTTTATTGCAGTCCAAAATGGTCTGCTAATTTGAATCCAACCGGTAAAATAAGTACATTGTACGTCAAACACTGCTCCTCAACATGTAGATCACTTTTGTGGATGTTCAAGAAAATGCAGTAACAACTGTAAAACATTTTCGACCCAAATAAAAAGGACATTACAATAGCAAAGATGGACGCCAGTCGACCATCTTGAATCCGATCGAAAACAGGTTACGCACTGCACCTCAATACGTCGATCAAATTTGTGAATTATCAAGGACATACAAACTGTAAGTCTAGTTCGCCCAAGGAAATTGCAATATCCCGGATGTCCTTAAATCGACCATCTTGAACCGATCCAGAAAAAGAAACAATTGAATCATGTTAATAATTTCTGTGAAGTTTCATGAAAATGTGCGAAAACTGTTTGCCCTGAGTTTGGACAGACAGGCAGACGATTACCATAACAATCGACAAGCTGACTCTCAAAACATACCTGAAACCCCGCTTGCAGTGATATATTAAGAACATATATGATAATCTGAACCAAAATCCTGGATATGAACAGGATTTACAATAATATTTCAAGAAACACCCACTAATGGTTAACTGTCATCAAAGTCTGCACAGGAGACATTCCCAAAGCATACAAGTCCCACAAAAATAATGAAATAATAACAATAAAAATGAAAGTAAACAGAATAATAAACCACCTATTTCCCGTAATTCAAATCGGCTCTGCGTTTTGGATTTGCTATTTGTTCACTTTCATATAATGTAAGACCAGATATCAGAAAATTCCACCAGAAAAAAATCTTATTTATTAACCCTTTACTTGATATAAACACCTTTCCACGCCTTTAAGAAGCTGTCTGATCAAGGTCCACTCTGTTTGCATGTGGAACTATATGGGTTTGATAGTAAAGTTGCTGCCAAAGCACCTTGTTTGTCATATACCATTATGAAAAGTCGGCTAATAAATATTCACGATGTCAGTATATATTACATGAATATGCTTGAGGTAAATGGAGGATGACAACAAACACCGTAATGGATTTGACCGATAGTGATCTGAACGTTGTTAATTCATTTTAACCCATTGCCTCATAGGCTATTTTAAGATACAACCGCTTTGAATAAACTACCGAAAAGGAGCAGTAACTAGAGAAAAGGAAACTTTAGAATTTTGTAGTTTGACAACCATTGTGATAAATAGAGCATTTGCTCATATAGGAGCAAATGCTCTATTTATCACAATGGTTTCACAAAGTGACTTTTACAGAGTCGTCAAAAGTCGCCAATATGAGGGAATGGGTTAAAGACGAATACACTTAGATCTACACAGTGAATATCTAGACACCAATATATTGTAGCGTAATTTTTAAACTTTTTTTGTATGTGTTCGTTGTTTCCCCAGAGAATTCACTGTGAGAAAAGATGTCTTACCAATTCACCCAATACATAATTGTAGTTTTTGAAACACGCTTAATCTCAAATCTACGTCACGTGGTTCATCAACGCAATGTTAAATCTTTTGCTGCCAAATATTGTCGTCTGTTACAATTTTTATTTGTTTAATTACCCCCCCCCCCCCCCTGCTCTCATTACCACAGTAATAAATAGTTTGCATGTTACTCGGGGTCTCATCTGGATCCAAACTGTTTGCATAGGTAATCACAGATGGGACATTGGCAATGAAAGAGTTAACCAGAATTTAATATTTTCAACACATCAGCAAAATGTTGTCTTCAATTCTAAAAAGGAATATTTTTCTTCTATTTCCCATTAAAAACATGCCAGAGTGCAGAACAGTTTGGATCCTGACGAGACATCGAGTTACTCAGCAAGTGATCTTGATCTAAACTGTGGCAAAGGTCATCAAAAGTTGCTATGTAGAACTGAAAGTATCAACTGAACTTTTTTTAGTCGCACATCCCTCTAAGCACATTGAAGACAATGTCTAGATTTCCCCCTCTATCCCATGGGAAGTCAAACGTATATAATCTTTTCGATTAAATATATTTTAACGTGTCGCCACTCTTTGATTTAATGTAGCATAGCAGGCTGGTTGGAGATAAACAACCAATCTGCGTCTCCTATAGGAGTGTTTTGTACTATTCTACACAATTCTAAACGTTTCCTTTTCTCTGGTAAATGCTCCTTTTCGGTAGATTTATTCAAAGAGGTTGGGTCTAAAATAGCTTATGAGAGAATTGGTTAATGCACTAACTATAGAGTGGCAAACAGATTGGGTTCTGATGATTTTAAATAAAAGTATCCAGCTGATAAATATCTATGATGTCATTACTTCTTATATGAATATTAATGAGATGAAGGGCTAATATTTTTTTCCTGCTATAGTTGTTACAATTAACCCTTTACCTTATGAATATTGATGCAACAAATAATACTTTTTATAACAGCATAATGAACACATGGTGTTTTGGTCATGGCAGAAGCAGATATAGAATCAGATCTACACTAAAACCTCTCTATAACGGCCACTAAATAGTGTTAATTAGTTTGTATTTAGGGCAGGTGGCTGCTTAAAGCAAGGTGAAAGTAAAACAGAACGCTCCTATAGGAGCGTTCTGTTTTACTTTCACCTTGCTTTAAGCAGCCACCTATCTTTAACACAAAATCCTTGATGTAATTTAGTGGCCGTTATAGAGAGGTTTTACTGTATATAGTTCCGTAAGTAAATAAAGTAGATCCTGATGAGACAGTTCCTGCATGAGTCATCTGATGTGGGTCTACCCTATATCCTATATGCAAATGCACCAGGCTAATATTTATTTATTATATTTGTCATAAGATACAGTCAGAGGGGCAAGCAATTTGGTTTCTGATGAGATGCCTAGTTATTCAATATCTTGTCTTGATCCAAACTAATAATAAGTTTGCTGCATGTGGCAGGGGATGAATTGGATCCCTACAGGATGAATTGGTTTAACTAAACTCCAATTTGATAGCCCAGAGTTCGAAAAAAAAAAATATGTGTAATTTACAATAATTTCCTTAGAACATCGTAAATAAATCACAAATGAAATATGTTTTTCTAAACGTGACCCATTACCAGTCTAGTGTTTATAAACAATCCCACGTACGTTCGAACACAAGAAACACAGAAACATGTGCTATTGGGAAATGTCATTTCTATTATTTTATGATGTGTTGGAAACAGATATTGACACTCCTTGTCGTGGAGATTTATGACCAACATTCTTATAGCTGAATTCTCAATCTGCGTGACAATGGAATACTGTAATAGTTCAGCAAACTCTCTAGAGGGACCACCAAAAACCCGGTCTATTTCTGGGTCTGCACCCTTTATCTGTAAGAAATAATGACATCATAAATATTAATTTGCTGAATTTTATACAATGTAATGTTACACGAACACATGATTGTTTTGTCATACGCAAACAGATCAGATCATGATCAGACGGTTCCTATTTGTCAGCGAAAGAGTACAGATTAATTTGTAAGTGATATTTTAGAAATTGTTGACAGGTCTTTGTCAAGGAAAGGTAGCAAAATTATGCGATAGTAACCCTTTTCTTCATGAACTTTTATGTATGAATTGATCACTTCATGAATATTTATTAATTATTTTTTAAAATGTAATTTTCATAGGGAATATTTAGCTTTGACAAAAAACTGTAGGATCAGCTCTATATAATTTCATACGCAAACAGACCCTGATCAGACGGCTCCTACAGGATGGGTCTACTCTGTTTGAAAATGCACGAAAAGCATTTATATGAGGACAACGGTTAACTTAATTGATACTTTTATGAATATTACTTTTAATTTCTTTCTTTAACTTTATTAAGTTAAGGATCACAATGGAAATAAGAGTAACTATTACTCTTTTTTGTGTCATATTTGGCGGATAATGTTGATTGACATGGCTGTTTTAAATCATCCATATTGTTGTTTGTTTATTATGTATTTTTTTAATAACAGATTGTCGTGTAATTGTACATTTTATGTTGAAATAAATCTATATATCTTAACCTACAGAAATAGTCTATGAGGGAATGAATTAATAGGAACATGCAATGCTGGTATATATGAGACACTGTCTGGGGGAAGATGCGTCTTTTTGAGTTGTAAACAGAGTAGCTTGGCGTCACATCTGGACGGAAAACGTCGACAAATGTTTTAAAGTGTATCATTAGAGTATCGTTACACGTCGTTTCGTTTGTCCTGAGTCGTCTTCATCAAAATAATAGTTTTGGGTAGACATTGTTACGGTGGTAATCAAGGAATATCTACATGTATTGTTGCCACATGTATGTGCAAGGACGTACACTATACTGTTTATGATAATGCGTGTTTAGAGTTGAAAAAACTCACTTCTTTTTATATTTCGACCAAACCCTTAGAAAGAGAAATACAGCACCCCCCCCCCCCTCTACAACAACACCTCGAAATACATTTAATTATGGAGCTGAGGACAGGTGGTAGCTCAATGCAGGACGATTATTTTTTTAATGAATGCCCGGTGCCTATTGGAGCAGAGGAGCTTTCTGTATTACTGTTCTGTATACAGTAACCTACCATTTCTAAAGACAGCTTTGTGCATTTACTAAAAGGTAGTTTTAGATAAACAGTAAAACCCTTTTAAACCGGAATTCTGGTAGAGAAAAATTTAAATACTTTTTGACAGGTGACTGAAAGTCATGCAGAAAGCTCCTAGAGGAGCTTTCTGCGTGACTTTCATCCTGCATTAAGTTGTCACCTGTCTTCAAGACCGATATTTGTAATAAATTGAACGCACAGTTTATAGAGATTTGACTGTTTTCTACTGTATTTATTTTACTCAGCTACAGGACAGAATTGTATGCTGTCACGTAATTATATACACGTATCTATGTATACGAGAAGGACAGTAAGTAACACAATAATTGATACTCAAAGAAATATAGTTTATAGGAAATGTTTACCCTTCAAGAGAGAGAGAGAGAGAGAGAGAGAGAGAGAGAGAGAGAGAGAGAGAGAGAGAGGAGAGAGGGCGTAAGGAAAAATAAAATTGTGTGCTCTAAGAAGTGTTTTACCTTACAAGAGAGAAGGACAGTAAGTAAAATAATGTTTGGTCTATAAAATACACTACAACATATGTTTTATTCTTCAATCCCAATCGTCGTTGTCTTAATGTCATTCATTGTCGCCTACGATTACAGGCCTTTGGAGATATGCCAAGGTTTAAATAAGACGCAATGTCTTATTGTCTGTCTTGATTCTGATTTAATGATATTCCCACAGCTTACGTCAATTGAGAAACCCTCTTTGACCTCTGATCGGGATCTTGACTGCTTACTACACCAATCAGTGCCAAAAGCGCTTGCCTAATGCAGGGTAAAAGTAATGCAGAAAGCTCCCATAGGAGCTTTATGTATTACTTTTGACCTGCATTAAGCTATCACCTTCCCTACAGACCCACAATTAGACCTCTTTTTGATGGTCGCTTAAGACAGGTTCTACTGTATTATGGGCGAATTTACCTCATATAGTACAGAAGAGACACATCTAGATATCTAAATGTATTTAAATATCTACGTGGTTCGAAATGCAACTATGTGTATTCATTGACCCACTTCCTCATGCTGCCGCCTTTTGACGCCTCTGCAAAAGTCACATTTTGAAACCATTGTATTTCCTTTTCTCTAGTAAATACTCCTTTTCGGTAAATGTATTCAGAGATGTTGGGTTTTAAAATAATCTATGAGGAAATGGGTTAACCCTTCACTCGAAAGACTCTTTTGCAATAAGAGTAAGCCCAGAACCATTATGAGCAGTCTTATCAGACAGGGTCTGCTCTGTTTGCTTATGAAATATTGTCTATGCTACGGTTTCTACCTTTGCTAAAAGTGATGTATAAACATGTCATGTTAAAAGGTATCTAATTGATATTCATGATGTCATTATTTCTTACATAAATAATCATGCGGTAAAGAGTTAAGCAGCTTCTAGAGTGTGTGTTGTAAAACAAACTTGTATTAGTTTGCCAAAACAAACGTGTCCCAAAACATTGGTCGATGATAACCAATTCTTTTGACATAAACATTAGACAAAGGTGCCAGTGAGTCTGTGATGGCGCTAGTATGACCCATGCTTTATGGCTGCTTTGTCCTGTTTTGCCATAAATCTGCAATGACTGTCTACCAGATCACAGATGTGCTGGACCTGTTACACTGTATGAGTATTGGGGAAGAAAGAGGTTGCGTAAAGACATTCTTTTAACTGTTATCTTGCGCTCCGCGACCTGTTTTGGATTTGAAAACAGCTTGGATCCAGATGAGACGTGGAGTATCTCAGCGTCTCAACAGGATCCAAGCTGTTATTTACTCGGTCAGTGGTTTTTCAAAAGCTTAATCGAATCGGACGTAGTCAAATTAGATTGGATCCGAATTTTAGACATTTTTCTTTATAGCGGAGCAAGGGTTAACATTAAATGTTTAACAAGTCATGTAAGTTGTCGTTTATTAACCGTTTACTCTATATCCATGTAAGAAATAATGACATCATGAACATTAATTACATGTTGTGTTCTTTTTTATAATTTCACATGAACATAGGAACTATTGACCATGACAGAAATTGTAGAATTATATCAATATTATTTCATGAGCGAACGGAGCAGACCCTGATCAGACGGTTCCTATAGGAGCCGTCTAATATGGGTCTACTCTGTTTGCAAAGGCATATAAAGGCGTATTTATAGAGGAAAGGGTTAAATTTCAGTTTCATTTCCTGCATGGTAGGGTAACCCTTTACCTTATCAGAGACGCATTTTGATGCCTTTGCAAATAGAGTGGGTCCTAGATCAGGATGTGCTCTGTTTGTTTATAGAATTGAATAGACCTGACTCAACAGTATTTTCCGCGATCAATTCTACTGTAGTCATATGCCATCATAAATGGCTAATAAATAGTAACATGACTAATTTCCTCCGATTACTTATTTAAAAATTACATCAAGTATTCTTGCTTGGATGATTTTGACTAAAATGGAACAACAACAACTGTAGAACCTGTCTTAAGCGGTCATCAGAAAGAAGTGTAATTATTGGTCTGTAAGGCAGGTGGAACTTTCTGCATTATACTTTTGCCCACCATTAACCCTTTCCCTGATATTGACGACTTTTGACGACACTGTAGAAGTTAGTTTGTGAAACCATTGTGATAAATAGAGCATTTGCTCATATAGGAACAAATGCTCTATTTATCACAATGGTTTCAAACTACAAAATTCTAAAATTTTCCCTTTCTCTAGTTAATGATCCTTTTCGGTAGATTTATTCAAAGAGGTTGCATCTAAAAATAGCCTATGCGGTAATGGGTTAAGCAACCACCTGCTTTTAATGCCCCAATATTCACTAAATGAATGACAACATAGTAGGACACGTTCTACTGTATACAATGTGAGAGATAAAATGTGGACAAAAGACATAACAGTGTTGATGCACCAAGTGCAATGTAATTGATGCTCCCCTTTTAGAAAGTGAAATGTGAATAAAACATTCATCTTTTCCGTTCGTAGTCACCTGTCTAGGAGCAATCACTAGTCATTAACTTCAACGCTTTACTCTATAAATATTCATGTAAGACAAATGACTTTATGAAAATTTGTTAACAGATATTTTATAGTGGCTTGTAAACATAGGAACATTTGGCCATGACGGAATATATATATAGAATCAGGTCTATATTATTCCATAAGTAAAGTGAACACACCCTAATAAGGCGGCTTCTAGAGGAACAGTCCCAGCTGGGTCTACTCTGTTTGCAAATGCCTTAACCCTTTCCTCCATAAACACGCCTTTCTACGCCTATGTAAAGGTCAATTGTTGAAACCATTGTGATAAATAGAGCATTTGCTCCTATAGGAGCAAATGCTCTATTTATCATAATGGTTTCAAAATGCAAACTTCTAAAAATGTTTCTTTTCTCTAGTTAATGCTCCATTTGGGTAGATTCATTCAAAGTGATTGGATCTAAAAATATCCTATGAGGGAATGGGTTAACCCTTTCATTTCTACAAACGCTTTTTCACACATTGGCAACCAGAGTAGACACAGGTCAGCTGTCTGATCAGGGTATGCCCTCATTGCTTTGAAATGTTAATAGATCTGACTGTACAGTTTCCTCCAATACCAAAATATCATATATACATATGTCATTATCATAATAGGCTAATGAATATTCACGATGGCATTATTTCATACATAAATATTCAACAGGGAAAGGGTTAACCCTTTACTCCGTAAATATGGCTTTGCAAGCATAGAAGACACAGATCAGGTTCTACTCTGCTAATGAAATAATATAGATATGATTCTATAGTTTCTGCCACAGCCATGAATACTCACAGAGTAAAGAGCACTTTCTATCTAGACCTTTACATATAATAAACAAGCAAAATATGCGGAAACCGCATTATAGCCGGATTTTTCAACTGAAAGACCTTCACCCAAGCTATCTGCATACCAAATATAAAGTCTCTAGCATATGCAGTTCAGATGTTATAACAAAATTGTAACGACAATTAATTTGTTTTCAAAATAGTGACCTTGACCTTGACCTTATTTCAGGTATCTTTATGTCATTTGTAAGGCCCTTAACAAAGCTATCTGAATACCAAAGGTAAATTGCCTTGCTTTCGTGGATCAGAAGTTATAGCAAAATGTTAAAGTTTGTTAAAAACAGCCAAGTTTTCAAAATAGTGACCTTGACCATGACACCTTTGATATACCTCAGCAACTGACCTGGGTTTTTATTGTTTGCAAAATGCAAATATATTATTTCTTGAGCCACAGTTCCCTCAGCTTTGAAGGTAATGTTATAAAAGCGTTATGGTATTTGAATAGAACTACACATTCCAATACTTTGGTTTATTTTTCTTACTCTATTTTTGCAAAGGAAATTAGTGACGCGTGTCCCGCACTGTAAGGGTTAATTCGATTGACAGGCGTTTCCGACAGCCAAAATACCTTCTGCCATAAACAATTTCTCTTTACAACAAGAAATTAAGTCGTTATTACAAGATGTCTTACTTGTAAGAAAGTTCAACTTTTATTTTCGCATGACACCATTTGGCTGTCAAATGTGTTCAGTTCCATTGCAACACTCTATGACAGAAAGTGCGCAAGGAAATCATCAACATTGCCTGGATGTGTAACTTTGCTGACATGTTTATTACCGTAATGCACACTAGTGCCCGGTAATTGACGTTAAATATTTGACTACAGTCTTTATGACGTTCTCTGAAGTATTCTATTTTACTTACAACTTTTGTACAATGTACGTATACAGTAAAACATGTCTTAAGCGGCCACCAAAAAGAAGTTTGTAAGGCGTGTGGTAGCTTAACACAGGACGGGTCAAAAGTAATGCAGAAAACTCATATAGGAGCTTTTTGCATTACTTTTGCCATGTATTAAGCAACTACATATTTTTTAAGATTCCTAGGATCAATAAATGATTGGCCGCTTAGGATAGGTTCTATTGTATTTTACTTACAGATGCGGCTATGTCAAAGTCGTTGCTCAGAGACATCTTATAACAGGGCTGTAGATAAGAATTATATTCGGAAAATCTAATGAAAATATCTATTTTTTATATTCTCTGTCAATCCATATCTTGGTGCCATTCATTAGAATTTTCTCTTCGAGTTGATTTTAACCCTTTCCTTCATATAAACGCCTTTTCACGCAAACAGAGTAGACCCAGATCAGACGGCTCCTATAGGAGCCGTCTGATCAGGGTCTGCTCTGTTTGCTTATGGAATTTGATAGATATGTTCCTTTATTTTCTAAAATTGCTACAGTGTTCCACCTTCTATAATTCATTATAACTGTTTTGTCCATGAATATTCAGTAGGCATTGTTTTCTGGAATAAGAATAGAACAGGGAAAGGGCTAATGAGTTGCGATAAGATAGGGATTGGCTGAGAAATAAGAGAAAGATAAATCAGTACACCCCTTGTCTTAAGCTCTGATTTATACCATGTTTTACTATTAAAAACCTTTAGGGCAAACATACTTGAAAGCAACTTAATTCTTTACTTCAAGAACATTCGAGTAAGATAATGGAATATTTATAATGGCATCGTGTACTAGGACATTTTTACTATATCACTAATAATACAACAATGTCTTAAGCAAACAGAGCAGACTGTGTAGGAGATGTCCGATCTAGGTCTACTCTATTTGCAAAAGTGTCATAATGCGTCTGTGCGAGGAAAAGTATTAAAATTATGAGGTCGCATTACTGCCGACAATATAACACCTTAACTTTATTTGGTGTTCAAAAAAACGACACACCGTGACTGTATATTCCCTAATGAGATTAGACGGATGATCAACCCTTTGAATAAAGACTTTTAGAACTAGAACCATCCATTATTAACCCATTCCCTCATACGCTATTTTTAGATCCAATAAATCTACCGAAAAAGAGTATTTACTAGCAACAAAAAAGTAATGTTTTAGAATTGTTTTGAAATAATTGACTGGACCATCTGTTGCTATGGAGCAAATGCTCTATTTAGCACAATGGTTTCAAAAATGACTTTTACAGAGGCGCCAGTATGAGGGAATGTATTAATGCAATACCAAATGACAGAACTACTGATAACGGTGCGTCTTTCAGATATCTCCATCAAACCTTATGTTATTACCACTCTTTATATTATATTAGTATTGTCTCGAAGAGAGATTTTAAAGAGTGGTTACAACATAAGGTTTGGTGGAGACAACACCTTTTGCAGACGAGAATATTATGCCGCGAAAGAGTTTAGGAACACTTTGAACCCCAGAGTTATAGCCCCTTTTTGTAAAAAAAACCTTCACATTTTTTGTCCGTCTGGTCAATAACTCAGTTAAAAACTGAGACCAGCACTTGTTTGGCGGGGATATCAACTCTGGGAATTTGATTGGTACAAACGTAACACGCTAAGTCTTCTTACAATTTATCGCCGATATGATGACTTTTTGTATTAGCCACTGCTCCAAACAGATTCAGAGCTGCAGATAAATGTGGGTACTTAGACACTAAAATCGTTGTTTCTCCACAAAACCCTATGTTGTGACCACTGTTTAGAATCGTCTCTTCGAGACGATTCTAAACAGTGGTCACAACATAGGGTTTAGTGGAGAAATAAAGAAGTTATTCTTGAAACTGTTCTCATTTACGTATGTTATCTGGACATTTGATGTCTGTGCGTACTAACAGAAGAATATAAAACTTGAAAAGTTGTTACTAGTGTCAGACTACATTAACCCTTTATACAACTGTGAAAAAACCCATACTGTCGGTTCAAAGTCCGATCTGGTGCAATTTTGACTACAGTAAACTCTCCTAATGCAACCATTTAATGAATAAACATGGCATGAGCTTTCTGCATAACTTTCGTCCTGCATTAAGCTACCACCTGCCTTTACCACTGTGAATTATGCCCCTTTTTGCTGGTCGCATTAAAGGGGGTTTACTGTACTTAAAAATCGATCAAGCTTTTGAGAAAATATTCACGGAGTACCAAAGAGCTTGGATTTTTATGAAATGCCGAAGTACTCGGCGTCTCATCTAGATCTATGCTGTTTGCTATTTGCGAGTCAGGCCGTGGAGAGCAGAATAAGGATTAAGGCAAGTAAGCTACGAGAGCTGTCTGATAAAATGGGGATTGAATTACAATGAGAATTGATAATCAATAGTATATGTGTAACTATACATGTACAGTAGACCCTCTTTATAGCTTCCACTTAACGAATAAACACTAGGTTGGTGAAGCAAATGACTGCATAATGCAGAACAGTAGAAATATAGAACATTCATGAGAGCTTTCTTCATAACGTTCATCTTGCATTAAGCTACCGTTTGTCCTAAAATCACCAGCATTAAGTTTCTTTTGAGTTTTTGTTTGAGAGAGGTATAGTTGTAAAGAGACAGACAGTAATGGAACTTAAACGGACTCTCTCATTGACTATAAATGACCTTCCTCTTAACAGTTAGCCTGCTCTCGGAATACATGATTACCTTTGCAAACAGTTTCGAACCAGATTAAAGGCAAATTAACTCGGCGTCTCATCAGGGTCCAAGCTGGTTGTCATTCTGATTGCATTTTGGTAGACTAACTGATTATAGGTCGAATTTGAAAATGTAGTGGGTGAAAAGTTGTGTAAAAATAATTTGCTCAATAGACGTTAGGTTAATCGAGGACATAAAAGTAGTCTAATCATCTGTATTTAACCATTTACTTCAAGAATATTCATGAAAGAAATAATGTGTGTGTAAATACGTATTAGTTCAATGTTTATAATCGTATATAAATAGGAAATCTTTAGCCAAAGCAGCGCGTATGTATAGAATTGAATAAGCAATGAAGAAAAATGTTAAGACAGAAAATAACTTGATGCAGGGGGAATTCCCATGAGAGTTTTGTGCTACATTAACCATTTACTTCATATATACGCCTTTAATGTCTCTGCAAACAGAGTAGATCACAGACGGCCCCCATAGGAACCGTCTGATCAGGATCTGTTCTGTTTCCTTATGGATCTGATTGTACAATTTCGTTTCTTCCATGGCAAATAATGCACCATAGGAGCAAGTGCTCTTTTTATCACAATGGTTTTAAAACTACACACTTCTAAAAATTTCCTTTACGCTAGTATATGCTCCTTTTCGGTATATTTATTCAAAGAGATTGGAGCTAAAATAGCCTATGAGGTAATGGGTTATACAGATACAGGAGCAAGTGCCAAATACTTCTGAAATCTTAGACAGAGCAGTTCAATGTCCCTAAGTGCGTCATGTCACCATGCTGTTGGAAAGTGATGATGAGAAAGTGTTCCAGACAGGAGTTCAAGCTGACACCGGGAGGGAGTGAAATGCTGGCATAGCGGCGGATGACACAGTTACAACACAGAAACTGTAACAACGGGAAGCTTATGGCTAGGGCGAGTTATTTATTTTCACGTTGGAGCAACGCGCAAACACCAAACATCGACAACTCTAGTCCAAGATGAAGTCAGATGAAATGGGAGGAATCTAGACTTGCGAAAGCTGTATCACTTGAACAGCAGGGTACATACATGTAGTTGATCTGGGAGGGAGTGCAAGAGAGGAAGCTGAAATGGAGTGAGATTTGGAGTATGGAAGTCTGTCTATGGCATGCAGCCAAGCCCAATTCATCTGAAAATATTCTGGCTTGTTAGAGCAAGCTCTTTGGAAAACCTAGGATATATGTTACGTTTTTTTGTAAGACAGTTCTTATAGATTGTAGATTTGGACGGTGTCACCCCAAAGTCCATACATCGATAGCATAAACATTGGATCATGCGAGGCGCGCACAGAAGACAGAAAGTGCATGTATATAACACCCATTCATCCCATTTGTAAGAGCATGAGGATAGAGGAGCCAGAGTTGTGAGAGGGATACTTGCAATAGCAAATACTTTGAAAGTGGAGGCTAACCTGAAGAATCAGATGAAAAAAAATCATCCCACAGGAAAACACATTGACGAAGTGAGGCCTGATATAGTTCATGTTGAGTCTGAGTTCGTTCTCAAGTTTTTGATTGGTCAGATTTGAGCCTTTGGCTCAAATCTGACCAATCAAAAGCTTGAAAACTCATATCTGACCAATCAAAAGTTTGAGAACGAACTCAGACTCAACTAAAAAGTTTTATAAGCATGGACTCAGGTAATACTGCTAGAGCTCACAGCATGGGTTGATAGAGTCGAGGAAAATATCAAGCCCTCGTTGACAATTGTTAGGAGAGAGGATAGATGCCATAGTCTTTCCCTGTAAGTAGGCTGCAGAGAGATTCCTGATTGGTCCCTGTGGTGACTACTCAGCAGTTTTGCAATTATTGGTCAAGTGCACAACAGGACTATATCAGCTGTTGCTGGGGAAACAGAAATAACCCCACCCTGGACCGGATGAAAGAGGGAGGAACCGAGGATTGGGGAGAGCGGATAAAACGGATAGAACTTCAACCGAAAATTTGCCAAATGATCAGGAATTGTGTAAGCTTACTCGACATAACACAGGAGATACAACACAGTGAGTAGCGCCGATATGCCCGATAATATGACACCACTGAGCACGGAGATGGTAGCAGCACAGATGTCATCCACCTGAGAATGGACATGATTGTTGCACAGATGTCACCACCTGAGAATGGACATGGTAGCAGCACATATGTCACCCACCTGAGAATGGACATGGTTGTTGCACAGATGTCATCCACCTGAAAATGGACATGGTTGTTGCACAGATGTCATCCACCTGAGAATGGACATGGTTGTTGCACATATGTCACCCACCTGAGAATGGACATGGTTGTTGCATAGATGTCACCCACCTGAGAATGGAAATGGTGGTTGTTGCACAGATGTCATCCACCTGAGAATGGACATGGTAGCAGCACATATGTCATCCACCTGGGAATGGACATGGTAGCAGCACAGATGTCTTCACCTGAGAATGGACATGGATGTTGCACAGATGTCCCCCACCTGAGAATGGAAATGGTAGCAGCATAGATGCCATCCATCTGAGAATGGACATGGTTGTTGCACAGATGTCACCCACCTGATAATGGACATGTATGTTGCACATATGTCACCCACCTGAGAATGGACATGGTTGTTACATAGATGTCATCAACCTGAGAATGTCACCCACATGGAATGGACATGGTTGTTGCACAGATGTCACCCACCTGAGAATGAACATGGTTGCTGCACAGATGTCATCCACCTGATAATGGACATGGTTGTTGCACAGATGTCACCCACCTGAGAATGGACATGGTTGTTGCACAGATGTCACCCACCTGAGAATGGACATGGTTGTTGTGCAGATGTCATCCACCTGAGAATTGACATGGTAGCAGCACATATGTCACCCACCTGAGAATGGACATGGTTGTTGCACAGATGTCACCCACCTGAGAATGGACATGGTTGTTGCACATATGTCATCCACCTGAGAATGGACATGGTAGCAGCACAAATGTCATCCACCTGAGAATGGACATGGTTGTTGCACAAATGTCATCCACCTGAGAATGGACATGGCTCCTTGTTGCACAGATGTCACCCACCTGAGAATGGACATGGTTGTTGCACAGATGTCATCCACCTGAGAATGGACATGGTTGTTGCACATATGTCACCCACCTGAGAATGGACATGGTAGCTGCACATATGGTTTAGTATTTTAAATATTTAGTTCATATAGTTTTTAAATATGCATCGCACAGGCAAGGATGTCGCCACTACAGGTATCGAAACCATGACCTCTCCTGATGCAGGTGCGGATCCAGGATTTCAGATTAGGGAGGTGGGGGTAGAAATATTTTTGGAGGGGCGGGGTTGCGTAGATTGTTATGTTTGATGACATAAATAAATAGTGTGTTTGTAATACATGTTGAAAAAGAGCTGTGTTAAAGGCAGGTGGTTGCTTAAAGCAAGGTGAAGGTAAAACAGAACGTTCTGTTTTACTTTCACCTTGCTTTAAGCAGCCACCCGCTCTAAAAACCAACTAATTAACACAATTTAGTGGTCGTTATAAAGAGGTTTTACTGTATATAGATCTAAAATATTACTAAAAAATGTTTCGGCAATTTTAGGGTGCGGGGGCGTACGCCGGCTCCGCCCCCTTCTAAATCCACGCCTGTGATGAAAGCGAATGCAGCGTCAATGGAGTCTTCGAAGCGATTGGCGCATGTTGATGCAAAATGCATTCAATGTTTTATGAGTACGCTCAGTCAGTTTGAGTGAAATGGCTGAGAAATAAGACTTTAAACTCTTTGAATGCTGAATACTCAAAGTGCAATGGTTTGTCATTGCAGTCGATTCGTTATGTAGTGATACTAGTTGATGGAGGATTTTGAAAAACAAACATGGCGTATGGTAATCAGAGGACTCCTCTATGAGCACTCTGGTCTAACTCTCTACTGTTTAAAAATGCCACTTAAATCATTCCTCAATAAATACAATTTTTACGCCTTTGCAAACAGAGTAGACCCAGATCAGACGGGCCCTATAGGGGGTGTACTTTCCTAGTCGAAAAATCAACAATTGAGATTCTAAGTCAATGCCCATGGTTATTTATAGATATGTGAAAATTATGCACATGGCAAATAAAACAAATGAATAATAAACAATAGAAATGATCCCAAATATTACAAATGTGAATTGTGAAAGCATAAAACACAACACGATCACGTATTTCAAAATCACGTGACAAAGCATTTGATATATTTACGATCACAGTTTCGTATATTGCTGAATATACGACCCCATTCTTCACGACAGTTAAACATCGCATAATTTTATAGGATTTTAAGATATTTATATTATTTTAAGGCATTGTGTATATTTATTATAGCTGAAATGGTATATAAACACAGAAATTTTGCCATGGAAGACATTTATAGTATCAGGGCTATATAATGGAGCAGACCCTGATCAGACAGCTCCTACATGAATCGCTTGTCTGGGTTAACTCTGATTGTTAGGGTGTGAAAAGGCGTCTCTATCAGATAAACGGTTGACCCGGACAACTGTACAAAACAGAGTAGACCCCGATCAGACAGCTCCTGTAGGAGCTGATCAATGTTTGTTCTGTTTTAACCCATTACCTCATAGGCTATTTTTAGACCCAACCTCTTTGAATAAATCTACCGAAAAGGAGAATTATCCAGAGAAAAGGAAAGTTTTAGAATTTTGTAGTTTGAAAAAAAAACATTGTGATAAATAGAGCATTTGCTCCTATAGGAGCAAATGCTCTATTAATCACAATGGTTTCACAAAGTGACTTTTACAGAGTCGTCAAAAGTCGTCAATATGAGGGAAAGGGTTAATAGATATAACTATCTACCAAATCAAAAAGTCCATGTGTAAATAAGTCATTATAAAATTCAGTCAATACATTTTCATGATGTCATTATTTCTTAAATGAATATTCATCTGGGAAAGGGTTAATGTCATTGCAAACAGAGTAGGAGCAGTCTAATCAGGGTCTGCTTTGTTTGCTCGTGAAATTACATAGATCTGGTTCTACATTGTCTACCATGGGTAAAAAAGATGTTACAAATGTGATTTACGAAAGCATAAACCACAACTCAATTACGTAGTTCAAAATCATGTGACAAAACCTTTGATATATTTTACGACCACGGTTTTATACACTGCTACATATACAGTAAAACCTCTCTGAACGGGGAGTTAAATTTAGTATAAATATCGGTCTTGGAGACAGGTGGCAGCTTAATGCAGGATGAAAGTCATGCAGAAAGCTCTTCAAGGAGCTTTCTGCATGAATTTCATCCTGCAGTAAGCAGTCACCTGCCTAAAGTATCTAAATTCTCTATTAGATTTAGAGGGGTCTTACTGTACAATCGTTTCCCCCCACGATAGCTGAAATAGACAGAGGACCTTCAAAACATTATAAATGTGACTAGATAATATAGACAGTTTAGATGTTGCATTTGTTTATCAATACTCTAAAATATGTACCGACACTATTTACATAATACACTAAACCCCCTCTAAACCGGAATTTTAGTAAAATAATTTAACCCTTTCCCCCATAAATACGCCTTTCTACGTCTCTGTAAAAGTCACTTTATGAAACCATTGTGATAAATAGAGCATTTGCTCCTATAGGAGCAAGTGCTCTATTTATCACAATGGTTTCAAAACTACACAATTCCAAACTTTTTCATTTCTCTAGTAAATGCTCCTTTTCGGTAGATTGATTCAAAGAGGTTCTGTCTAAAAATAGCATATGGAGGAAAGGGTTAACTCTCTATTGGCAGATGTCCGCTTAATGCAGGATGACAGTCATGCAGAAAGTTCCTTTGGGAACTTTCTGCACGACTTTCATCTTGCATTAAGATGTCGTCTGTCTTACAGACCAGTAGCGATACTAATTTGAACGTCCTATTTAGAGGGGGTTCACTGTAATATGGTAGAGCGTGGGTTTAGTGCAAAACTGCTGTAACAACAATTGACAGGACACGTGCAGACACGATGTGCCCAGGTGACACATCGAATAGCTGTTTGCCACTCGGTCACTCCACTAGGTTGTTTTGTTTTTTTTGTTTTTGTTTTTTTGTTTTTTTAAAAAGAAGCTTGAACTTATCAGATTTAGGTAAATTGGGTAGTTTTCAGTTGAGAGTAGAAATTGACTAGACAGTTTTAGGGAGACGCGTTATTTTGAATCTGCTTATATTCGCCCGATAGTTTCTTCTAAGTTTAACCCATTTGTTCCCACGATCCTATATATGGGACGTATAGGCAAACAGTGTAGACTCTGGTCAGACGCCGCATAATGCGGCTACACAGAGTCTACACTGCTGACAGGAATTTCAATATAAAACAGAACGAAATTGAATATTTAGGCCAGGTACACCTTAAATTAAAAATGGACTAATCCAATGTATAAACATGGAAGAATCCACTTGACGCAAATGGTTTAAAAACTTGCAGTAGATCACCATTTGAACAGACTGTTTTGCAGTGGGGGTAAGGCTTAAGTTAATGCGCTTACTGCACTTTAGGAACAATTTTATCCGTCATCCTGTTAAGCATATTAAGAACATTTTAACCATTATCCTGCTTAGTATTTAAGGATCAGTTTTATCCGTTATCCTGTTAACCATTTTAGGAACATTTTTAATCGTTATCCTGCTTACAATTTTAGGAATATTTTAACCGTTATCCGGCTAAGCACTTTTTGAAAAGTGTATCCGTTATCCTGCTTACTATCTTAGAAACATGTTTAACCGTTATCTTGCTAAGCATTTTAGGAACATTTTTAACCGTTACCCTGCTAAATACTTTAGGAAAGTTTTATCCTGCTTACCATTTTAGGAACATTATTTACCGCTATTCTGCTAATGCCATTTTGATGTGAATTTTCAAACAATTTGAATACAGATGTAGCAGACTGGAGCTTAGACAAACGTTATTTTGACCCTTCTCGTGCTAAGCCCGACCTGAACTGAATTTTCAAACAACTTTGATTCAGACTGGAGTTTTCGTCTTTCCTTGTGCTGAACGCAACTAGCAAACACTTTGTATCCAGATGAGACGCTGCCTAAGTCTGCGTTTCATCAAGTTCCAAGCTGTTTGACTCTGTCAGCCTTTTCCCAAGGGTTTGAACGAATCTGAAAAATTAGTAAAACAAATGTAACAGACCGGAGTTAATTCAGGCTTCATTTTGTCAGCAGATTCAGGTGTCAATCTACCGTACTCTATTCTCGGTTACAAACAGAATGTGTGCTCGCCAATTTCGACTCAGTGCATCAATTTGTATTATCAGACTTAAATGTCAAGAATGTTTCTCCAACATGTTTGCATCTTTCCCAGCTGCTGCCATGCTGGTAGAGCAGAGCTGTATCAAAATGTTGAATCTTTAAAAGTAATTCTCGCGAGACTTCACTGATAGCTTGCTTTGTGCAGATAGCACAGACAGGTACATGAGAAATACATGTATTTGAGAATATTAATGAAATATGTACAGTAAAACCCCATACTTCGAACCCTTAAACAAGTATCATTATCGGTCTAAAAGACAAGTGGCAGCTTAATGCATGGTGAACGTCACACAGAAAGCCATGATAATCACCTCGCATTAAGCAGCCACCTGCATTAAAGACATTGCTAAAATTTCAAAGTATCGAGTTTTTACTGTACATGTAAGCCCTGATGCAGGTCTGATGTACAGGTTGACAAAGTGGCATGTAGCATGTGGCATGGGACGATTCGCTAAACCTTACTCGGCTGTGAACAAATAATGTCTGTTCGAAATAATCTACGTCTGGTGCAATTTTGACTTCTTCGATTCGACCAAGCTTCTGTGAAACTATTGGCCGAGTATCAGACAGCTTGGAGTTACCCAGTGTCTTATCTGGATCCAAGCTATTTGTCGAGAATTACAGGATACAGTAAAACCTCTCTATAACGGCCCTACATCGTGTTAATTAGTTGGTATTGAGGGCAGGTGACTGCTTAAAGCAAGGTGAAAGCAAAACAGAACGCTACATAGGAGCGTTCTGTTTTACTTTCACCTTGCTTTAAGCAGCCAACTGCCTTTAACACAAACTTCTTGGTGTAATTTAATGGCCATTATAGAGAGGTTTTACTGCAATGGTTAAGGACATTTCAAGGGCATACTGCACACTGAGTAGACACATATCATATACGGGTCCTGTATGGGTGTAATCAAGGTCTGCACTGTCGTTTATCAAATAATATAGATCTTATTCTACAATGCATATCATGCCCAAACCATTCTGTATTCGTATGCCATGATACAAATTCATCAAATATAAGCCCCTTATGTATTTATTTCTTACTTGAATATTTATCATGCATGTAATGGGTTTAATAAATATCAAATCTTGTAATATTTTTCTATTGTTTGTCGCATGACCAGGTGTCCTGAGTATCTATTCTCATAATCAGTTTTGCCCCCCCCCCCCTCCCGACGGTTCTGTGTACCTGTATTGGCTTTTTTAAGTTTGCCTGACTCAAGCAACTTACTTATTTCATAACAGTAGTCTATGGATGTTCAAGACGTTTTTTTTTATCCCAATACGGTAAAGTATACGGTAATATGGCTACTCAAAAGAAGTATAATTCTGGATTTTAACCCTTTCCTTCATGTATATTTATGTAAGAATTAATGACATCGTGAATATTCGCAAGATTGGTTTTTATAATAGCACTTTAACACAGGACATTAAAGACATGGTGCAAACTGCAGAATCATATCCATATTATGCCATAAGCAAACAGAGCAGACGCTGTTCAAATACGTATGTATACAGTAAACCTTCTCTATAACGGCCACTAAATTACATCAAGTATTTTGTGTTTAAGGCAGGTGGCTGCTTAAAGCAAGATGAAAATAATACAGAACGCTCCTGTAGGAGCGTTCTGTTTTACTTTCCCCTTGCTTTAAGCAACCATCTGTCCTAAATACCAACTAATTAACACCATTTAGTGTATTTAGTTTATTGAGAGATTTTACTGTAGAGTAAAATGGCTGACTCTTTTGCTACCAAGTGTTGTTGTTTGCAGAATTGGTCGTCTGCTGCAATTGTCCATGTTTATTTCATAGCACAGTCGTAATAGTAACAGCACGCAGGATCCTTAATGAGACGCTTTGTTATTCGGTGTTTCATTTGGATCCCAATTGTCTAGACTGGTAATAATCACAGATTAGGCACTGGCAATAAAAGAGTTAAATACATAATATATCAAACGATCAAATAATATGCATAAGTCCCTAGATAAGAAACAATGGCATCCTGACATGTTATACTCGTAGCCGTAATCAAATTTCTACCAGCCAACCCTTGAGACGAAATAATACGCAAAATAATATTGATGACGTTATTGAATCTCGGGAAAACAATGTTGCTGGATGTAGATAAATTCTTATAGATAGATATATAGGAGATACGTGGGAGATGATTTTCAAAGAAAATTGGTTTTATGTTACAGAAGAGAAAACTAAATTAATCGAGAATTTCTCCTTTTTACCCTTTTGCGGCCGAACAAATTTCGTCTGCTAAGATTACCGTGTGCGCCACGGCAAATAGTGCACTCCCAGATTAAACGCCGCCTTTTCAAGGCGGCGTCTGATCAGGGACTTCACATTTTGTCCCAATCTCTTTTTCACTATCTGTGCTTTATTCCTTTGAAATTTGCATTTATTCATCTCATTTCCTTATTGTACAGAATGATTTAACAAAAGTTGGATTGCAGACGACAATAAGAAATTTGGCACCGAAAGGGTTAAACTGGAACTGTCTTTAATTTCTTTTTTAAAAGGACATAACTAGAGTGTCAACATTTTGGATCCTGACCGCACCGAGTTACTCGACGTCTCGTCTGGATCCAAACTGTTCACAAAATCATTACTAGTTTCGCCTATGACGGCAAAAGAGTTAAAGAGATATCATAATAAATGTATTGGCAATCCCTGTCTTTCTAGCATTTCCAAAAAGAAAGTATTCCATAGAACAGAATAAAGTCTAAAAATAGAACATATGAACACTTTGCACGATAGCGACTTGTGGTGATCATTGTAAACACTGTGGATTTAGATGAGGCGCTGTATTTTTATGAGAAATGGAAGAATAAATGAGTTTGTGAACTATGGAAGACGAAACATTTTACAATGAATAATTACATAGTGCATAATGAGTTAACCCTTTCATTTATGTAAACACATTTTCACGAATTTGCAAACAGAGTAGACCCAGATCAGACGGCTCCTATTGGAGCCGTCTGATCAGGGTCAGCTCTGTTTGCTAGTGTAATTTGAACTACCAGTTCTTTGCTTTTTTAAAACGGCTACAGTGTTCCACCGTCCATATTTCATTATAACTATTTTGTCCATGAACATTCAGTAGGTATTGAAAATTAGATAACATATAAACAGCCAAAGGGTTAATTAGTATTAACGCTATGGTGGACTTTATTTTTTTTTTATACACATATGAAGAATACGCACGGATTCTTTACAACTTTCCAATGTAATATTTGCGTGAGAACAGTTTATCGACTCGATTACCCACTTGATAGTACAAACGAACTTTTCACACGATCATTGCGGGCAACAGTCCACCTGGATTTAAAACACGTGAAAGCTTGATTAACGTCGATTTGTTTATTTTTGGAATTAAATTAATGATAAGGAATAAAGACCTGATCCAACAGTTTTTTTTTCTTGTCAAAATTCTTTTGAATTGTTTACAATGTGAAACCTAATTTAATGAATATTCATCAAGTGACCAATTGGTGCATACATGTTCATTAGGGAAAGGGTTAAGTAAACCACCTGCCTCTTATGGTAGAAATTATCTCTCTTTAACGCTTTCCTTCATATACTTTTTACTTTATACAAATCCATAAGGCCATCGGCCCATGAGGAAGTGTATACATAGTATACACATTATTTAAACATATATTCAAAACATCGCATATGAACGCCTTTTCATGTCTTTACAAACAGTGTATGCTCGTGACGAACATACACTGTTTGTAAAGACATGAAAAGGACGTATAGGGGTGTAGCTTTGATACATGGCGAAAGTTAGGTAGAACGATCTCGTAGAAGCTTGCTGCATTACTTTCGTCATGCATTAAGCAGTGGCATGCCTTTAATACCTTCCATGTTTAGTGTTAGTGTCGCATTGGAGAGATTCTGCTGTAACCCTTACAACGCTGAATTTCCAAATGGACTTTTCCAAAATTCTAACAGGTCAAGGTTATGGTGAATATTTAGGGTTATTCTAAAGAAAAGTATAACATGATAAACAGTACAGACTCTGATGAGAGAGTTCCTCTAGGAGCCCTCTCATCTGGGTGTACACTGTTTACAAAGGATATTACAGTAAAACTCGTATAACGGTCACTAAATTACATCAAGTACATGTATTTGTGTTTAAGGCAGGTGGCTGCTTAAAGCAATATGAAAGTAAAACAGAACGCTCCTATAGGAGCGTTCTGTTTTACTTTCCCCTTGTTTAAGCAACCACCTGCTCTAAATACCAACTAATTAACACAATTTAGTGGCCGCCATAGAGAGGTTGTACCGTAGTGACTCGTGTCCCGCACTGTAAGGGTTAACCACCCTGCGAACACTAACCTGGCTATACTAATGAAAAACAATCTACAGTTGAACTTCGATATATCGAACTTCAAGGGACCATACAAATTAGTCCGAGATAAGAAAAAAGTTCGAGTCATCCGATATCTAATCAGAACAATTTCTCAAGGCCACAGCTTAATACAGGTCCAAAGTAATGCTGAAAGCTCCTGTAGGAGCATTCAGCATTACTTTAGACCTGTATTACGCTGTCACATGTCTTTCTAGATATATGTAGCGATACATTTTAGAGCAAGTGTGTATTTGTAAGTTTTGGAATGACTGAACTTTTTGTTCGAGTTATTCCGAAGTTTGAGTTATCTGAGTTCGAGATATCGAAGTTTAACTGTATCTCTCTGCAATGCCTTATAAAGGCTGTGTTCCATCTGAGGCGCATAATATCAAAACCGTGATTGATGAAAAATATATACATAATAAAAAAATAAACTGAAAACAAAACTGGGGTTTGAGAACGAATGTTGTTCTCAACTCATATTCTGTACAGCTAGCTTTAATATATTCGATCTCACAGCAGAGAGGGACAGTCAATGAATATAAACACTGGGTCACGGAATGTGTAATTATGAATTAAATGTTTCTCATAGGATGAATAACAGACACATAAAACATTTTCTCCACATTATATCAATATATCCGTCTAGGCAGTACAAGGCTAATATGTTTTTGGTATACAGTACAACCTAGATTATTCGAATATTTAATAAAGAACATTTGAGATCTTTTGAGGCAGGTGGCTGCTTAATGCAGAGTGGAAGTCGTGCCGAAAGCTCCCAGACTACATTAAGCTGCCATCTGTAAAAAGCGATAATGATATTCACTTGAGTATTCGAATAAAGAGGGTTTACTGTATATGTAATATGTTTTATATGTACAATTCATATTTGCTCCAACAGGGGTCGGGGTTCTAAACGGAGTCTTCATATATTCTTTGTAGCATGCGTTCGTGTGAAAATTAACGATCGTAAGCGCAACTGAGTTAAATCTTTCGCAACTCTGACGTCTACAACATTTGTCGTCTGCTTCGATTTTCATTTTTTATTTTTCTTCTTTGTTTTATTAGATAGCCATAGTAACACACACATTGGGTGATATGGGTTCAATTCAAACTGCTCGCAAGGGTAATCAACGACTAGCCATTGGTATTGGAAGAGTTAACTTGTTTGTTTTGTAACTCTTAATCCACTAATTTCACCGCCAATGTCGCCAAAATACACCACGACAAAACAATGCGGCCCCAAACTCACACATCAGACGCCGCATTTTCAATGTGACGTCTGACCAGGGACATCACTGTTTGTCTAATCCTGTAGTTCTCTGTCTACGAGTTATTCCTTTGAATTTGCATTTATTTATCTCATTTCATCAATTTACTAATTTGGGTTGCAGATGACAATTAAAAATTTAGCGCCAAAAGAGTTAAACCATGGTTGACAGCGACATGTGCTTATAAACTTTATGATCCAGCTCGCGGGGCACAGTAAATATTACTGTATACGGTAAATACCCTCTAAACCGGACGTTCAATTTAATATAGATATTGATCTTAGAGACAGGTGGCAGCTTAATGCAGGATGAAAGTCATACAGGAGCTTTCTGCATGACGTTCACCCCGTATTAAGCAGCCACCTGCCTAAATTTATCTAAATTCTTCTTAACTAGAATTCCGTTTTAGAGAGATTTTACTGTAATTCAGAGCCTATAGGCATTTAACTTAATGAAAGTTATTACTATCGTTTTGTTAATCAGCCATCTGTGTTAATTCATCAAGTGGTCTCATGACAGAAATTTACCGTTTGTCTATATGACAAGAATGTGTCAGATGAAATTATGCCAGTTGTATAATTGCTATTATATATGCACTGCAACGTCAAATTGTTAACACTACACTTTTATGTCATTAAAGTCATTCTGCACCATCTGCGCTCACAGTATTGGAATGCTGTATCATCAAATATTCATATAATGTGCCAGTTACGTGCCAAACAATGCTTTTTAGTGACAAGCAGTGCAGACCCTGATCAGGGGGCTCCTTTAGGTTTGCAAATGCAAATTAACTCGAATCTCGTATTTAAAGCGTTATAATTAATCACTTATGCGATAAAAATCATTATTCACCACCTGTACCCACAGTGTTTCAGTTCTTGATATGCATGTGCCAGTTATTTTGCTGATTTATTCACACGCTGAAATGGAAAAAGGGATTTCCACACCCATTTAGATTCCATTGTCTGTCAATGACGATTATATGATTACCTATGTAACCATTGGATCCTGTTTGATACTGTGATTATGTTTCTTTAACCCTTTCCCTGTTCTATGTTTATTACAAATTTCAATACCTACTGAATATTCATAAACAAAAAGGTTATTATGAATTATGGAAGTTGGAGCATTTTAGCCATTTTAGAAAGTAAAGACACAGATCTTTGAAATTTTGTTAGCAAACAGAGTAGACCCTGATCAGACGGCTCCTCTAGGAGCCGTCTGATCTGGGTCTACTCTGTTTGCAGATGCGTGAAAACACGTTTATATGAGGGAAAGGGTTAAACGAAATGGAAGAAAATAAAGAAAATTGTTGTAGGAGACAGATTTTGCAGACAATATTACATGGCAGCGAAAGTGTTAGTTTTAATGAAATGATAAAAACACATTGCAGTCTATTATACACGCAACGTGCAATTGCCATAAACATTCATTCACAGTAAAATCACTCTAATGCCACCGCTTAAGAGGTCTAATTCTAGGGGAGGCAGATGGTAGCTTAATGCAGGACTAACGTTAAGCAGAAAACTCCCATATAAGTTTTCTGCATTTCTTCCATCCTGTATTAAACTCTTTCAAAGTGGAGTAGTCCAACACTGTTTAACCAATTCCCTCATAGGCTATTTTAGATACAACCTCTTTGAATAAATCTACCGAAAAGGAGCACTAACTAGAAAAAGGAAACTTTTAGAATTTTGAAGTTTGAAACCATTGTGATAAATAGAGAATTTGCTCCTGTATGAGCAAATGCTCTATTTATCACAATGGTTTCACAAAGTGACTTTTACAGAATCGCCAAAAGTCGTCAATATGAGGGAAAGGGCTAACGGTAGGGTATGAAAGGGTATAACTTGTGAAAGGGGATTTTGGATGACAAACATTGCAGATTCTGATCAAATTATTCCCTTAAGAACCCTCCGACCTGGGTCTTCCCTCTTTGCATGTGTCAATCAATTCACCCCCGAACCCAAAAGGTTAAACAGCCACCAAGAGTATTGTCATTCCAAATGCAAACAGTGACATTTGCGTTTGAAATTTGTTGTTTCACATGCGTGGAAAATGCTGAAAAACGTTTTCTTTCTACTTGTTTAGTTCTTTGATAATGAAATATTTGTTAGTGTTGTAAAATGTCTCTAATATTTTCAAAGGTTCTTTATTATTACAAAGAATATATTCCGTACAGAAGTTATGGTCTTCTTCATTAAATTTCATTCAATGCAAATACTTTACGTGAGATGTTTTATAAATACGTCTTTATTGATTAGATCAATAGAAACATTGCAAAGTTTTGTACATCATTATCCTTTAAAAACGGGACGTACATGCGCTGTCATCTGCAAAAAGTGTAGACCCAGATCAGAGGGCTCTGATCAGGGTCTACACTGTTGTCATTCAAAATCCTCTGATAAGTTTGCGCCTTTCATACTGAATGGACTCTACACAGTAATGGGTTGTTCCAATCTGAAGTATCAACGTTTAAAGGGTTAATGAGATTTGGTTTCCATTACTTTCTCTTGTAAATTGAGAGTTAATAATCAGTGTCATAAAATAATTGTCTAGTTTAACTCAACGAACTTTTTTAACTAGGCAAATCAACACTGACAACAGGTTCCATTTTATGAATAATTCTGAACACAGTTCTCACTAATTTAACGGTTTATAATTTGCAAACAGTGTTGATTAGTGGTATGCGCTTTTTGTTTGTCAAAATTCTCTAGCAAAGTTAAGTTTTTCATAATGAATTGAACCTATGATTATGTTTAAATGAAAACTGTAGCAGATTACACAATTTGCAGATGACATAACGGTTAACTATTTGAACAGCCTTCAAAGGCTTGACGTATTTGACGTTTATTAGTATTACCGAATGATTTGTACCGATACTGATTACGTTTTATTAACCCTCAGCACTGTTTATTTTTCAAAATATCCTAGAAATACTAAAGGAACACTTTTAAGACAATCCACTTCTATACCATTTTCCTGTCAGTGGTGAATCTTCGATTGCCTTAGATGCAAACGGTTACTCGGCGTCTCATCCGGATCCAACCTGTTTGATGCTGTGGTTATGTTCTAGACAGAACAGGGAAAAATACACCTCCCCCCCCAAAAAAAAAAAAAAAAAATGAAAACAGTAACAGACGATAAAGATTGCAAACGATATAACTGGCACAGAAAGTGTTAATTATTCAGCATTCAAAGGGTTCAACATATTTACGTTTATAAGTACGTCTTAGTGATTTGTACCGATACTTACTATGTCAGGCAGATACAAAAACTGTACTGAGTAAATCTGAGATAACCTTTTGCATTGAGTTTGGATCATCAAAGTCAAATCTGTTTGACACTCCGATAAAGCAGTTGATATTGCAGAACATTCATCTCTGCGGCAAACGTTATTGATGAAAGTAACTTAGCCATTAAAGGAGTATGTAGATACATAAAACTTGACGGTCCATGCTTATAAAGCTTTTTAGTTGAGTCCGAGTTTGTTCTCAAGCTTTTGACTGGTCAGATTTGAGCCAAAACTTGAGAACGAAGTCAGACTCAACTAAAAGTTTTATAAGCATGGACTCTGATTCGATTCGGAAACTATTTAACCCTTCGCTTGCTGAATTTTAAAACACATCTCTCCTTCTTTACCCATGCCCTGTTGTATAATTACATATATCTTCACTGTGTACAGGTATTTCGCTGTGCAATCACTTCTGTGGAGTGCACTGGTTGGACAATCAACTTGTAAATAGTGCAGACCCTGATGAGACAGCTCCTGCATGAGCTGTCTCATCTGGGTCTTCACTATTTACAGGTAGGTATATTGACGTGAACAGCAAGCGAAGGGTTAATATGTCAGACAACCGACGTGCACAAACCAGTCTTAAGCGACCATTCCTTTATTGAACATGTGAGTCGTAAAAAGCATATGGCTGCTAAATGCACGGCAAAATTAGTACAGAATGCTCCAATAAGAGCTACCACCTGTCATCTCGAGGAAAATGTCCACCTAAACTTAAAAAACTAGCTAACACATGTCTTAAAGACCCAAATTTAGACCTTGTTTTAATGGTAGCTGACATTACTGTATTTACTCTTTCACAACCACATATATTACCGTCTGCAAAATTTGTCGTCTGTGCCAGTTTTCATTTTTGGATTTTCCTATTTTTTTTGTGACAAAATCGTAGTCACAGTATCAAACATTTTAGAACCTATAATGAGACGCCGAATTACTTGGCGTCTTATCTAGATCCAAACTGTTTACAAAAGTGACCTTCACCATAACAGCCGACGTTTCAACTGAACACTCTAAGATGAAATACATGGTGTATTAAAACTTTACTCCATGAATATTCATGTAAGAAATAATGACATCATGAATATTAATTAATTGGTTTTTATATTGGGTCTATTTTGTTTGCAAAGGCATTACAAAAAGAATGCATGGGCTATTTATGGAGTAAAGGGTTAAGATCACTGATGTCTTATGCCTGTTTGTAATTCTGGTGATAACTAACGAGGTTCATAAAATGTGAAAACCGACGAACATAACTTTAAAATGGCCACTAAACCCTTTCCATAATGGTTTTTTCATACGTGAGTTTGTGACTTCATGAGTATTCATCAACCTATTTTTTATATTGTATTTTTTTTCAATGGAAAAACTGTAGGATCCGTTCTACATAATTCCGTAAGCCCCGCATCAGATAGTTCCTACATGAGCTCTCTGGTCTGGTCTACTCTTGTTTAAACATGCTTTAAAAGGCACATCTTTGAGGGAAAAGGTTAGTAAATTCTGAAGGGAAGTGATCCCCGAAGAGCAAAAATTGCAACACAAAAAGAGAAAATTGCAGACTCGGTTTTATTGAGTCTGTTCATGAACAGTAATTGAAAGTGCAACACTGCTCACACCCCCTAGCACCGGCTTAAGCGGTATTCAATTTTCAGAACAAGAAGTATAGTACTGAAATTCATGATCTCGAAGGATCAGAAGTTAACAATATGGTTTTGTAAGGAAATACAACGGAACCTCAATATTTCGGACTCGGATAACTCAAATTTCCGGACAACCCGATGTAAATGTTGGCCCCTTCTAAACTTTGTAATACAGAAATTGTCTAAAATTCGCCACTGCACATATTTATAAAGACATGCGACAGCTTAAAACAGGTGGTAACTTTAATACAGGTAAACATTTATGCAGAAAGCTCCTATAGGATCTTTCTGCGTTACATTTGTCCGGAATTAAGCAATTTCCCGCATTTACAGACTCATAAACGTTTGTTTACGACTGATAAGGTACAGTAAAACCTCTCTATAACGACCACTAAATTGTGTTAATTAGTTGGTATTTTGGTCAGGTGGTTGCTTAAAGCAAGGTGAAAGTAAAACAGAACGCTCCTATAGGAGCGTTCTGTTTTACTTTCACCTTGCTTTCAGCATCCACCTCTGCCTTTAACACACACTACTTGATGTAATCTAGTGGTCGTTATAGAGAGGTTTTACTGTATTCAGTCGCCATCTTCACATTCAAGGAAGGCGAAAATGCAGAACGAAAGTAACCACCAAAACCTCACAAAACTTTGTTTTATTTGTTTTTCTTTTGACACACTAATCCATAAATACGCATTTTTACGCATTTGCAAAAAAAAACCCCAAACCCATATCAGTTTCCTGCTAAACGCGACATAACATTAATTTGAAAACAACTTGATCCATGATGGCACGCCGAGTATCTAGAAACTTATCAGGATTCAAGTTGTTTGACATTCGGTCAATATTATGTCGAAAACGTGATCGAATAGGAAGTAGTCAATATTGAACCAGGTTTAACTCTTTCGGCGCCAATGTCGCTTGTTGGCAACCTTGAAAACAGTGCAGTCCCAGGTCAGATGCCGCCTTTTCAAGGCGACTTCACTGTTTTCTGTATTATTTTAGCCCAAGCATACAGGTTTTTAAAAACAAATGTTTTACTAATATACCTTTATTATTTAGTTTAGAATTATATTTAATATGGAATTATTATTGCAGACGACACTTTTAAATTTGGCGCCAAAAAGGTTAACTTTGAGCAAGCCGGCGGGGGTAGGTCTGGTATGTGAGTAATGCATGTGAGCTCTGGTAAGTTATATCTGAAAACATTGCTCATGTCTGGCAATATGAAGCTATTCTGGATTATAGTAGAACTTGTCTCAAGCGACAATTAAACATTCCAAATCTAGGTCTTTAAGGCAGAGGGCAGCCTAGCGCTGATCAAAAGTAATGCAGATAGTTCATATTGGAGCTATTTACAGTACTTTTGTCTAGTATTAAGCGAGCACATGCTTGAAGAGATTCTGATGTTCAATTAATGAATGGTCGCTGAAGACAGGTTCTGCTGTATTAAAGTACTAGGGCATCTCTAATAAAGTGTTTCCCCCAAAAGCCGATATATAATATATGTTTACTCTGAATCCTTATACTGCCGAAATAATAATTTGGTGAAAGTTTTGTCGGTTGCATTTCTACTTACAGTAAAACCCCTCTAATGCGACCAATAAATGAACAAACATGACTGTCTTCATTAGCAGGTGGTTGCTTAATGCAGGACGAAAGTTATGCAGAAAGCTCCTATAGGAGTTTTCTTCATAACTTTCATCCTACATTAAGCTACCACCTGCCTTTGCCACTGTGAATTATACCCCTTTTGGTGGTCGCATTAGAGGGGTTTTACTGTAGTATATATTAAGGATCAAGCTTTTGAAACACTACTGACCATGTCATGCAGACTGGATCCTGATGAGACGCCCAGTTATGTATGGCCCAGTCAGATCGCGCCTGGTACGATAAGGGTTAAAGCCGTATGATCAGGGTCTGCTCTTTCTGCTTACGAAATAAGAATAGATCTGAATCTACAGTTTGTATCAATACCAGCAACTCATGTGTACATATGCCATTACAGTAAAACCTCTCTATAACGGCCACTAAATTGTGTATATTAGTTGGTATTTAGGGCAGGTAGCTGCTTAAAGCAAGGTTGAAGTAAAACAGAACGCTCCTATAGGAGCGTTTTGTTTTTGTTTCACATTGCTTTAAGCTGCCACCTGCCTTAAACACAAAATAATTGATTCTATTTAGTGGCCGTTATAGAGAGGTTTTACTGTATTAAAATTCAGCTTATGTATGTTTATGATAGCGTTATTGCTTGCATATTCAACAGAGAAAAGGTTTGACTATATCATTTATCTCGGGTAAACGAATATATTTCTATAAGTCATTGTTCTAGATAACCTAGATCAATACTTCATTTTCTTGGCACACATTTCGTGGTACCCCATTTACAAAAAAAGATCTTATTCCAAAAATTAGTTGGTTTTTTTTGTGTTTTGTTTCAATGACAGCTGATCCATCATGAATTCTACGGCGCCTCCATAAAATAAAATATGTCACTCGTAACTACTGAACTATTTCCTGATAAAGAATAGGGTCGATGTGTTTTGAACGGAGCAAAGCCCTGGTGTTATTAAACATGTGTCTGAGTTCATTCTCAAGCATTTGATTGGTCAAATTTGGAATGAACTCGAACTCTGACCCATCCGATACTTGAGCAGGAACAGAAGTTTTACTACCTCGCTACCGCGTCTTCGACCTTACTATATTTTTCTTATGATATGACGTGCATGTTGTTCAGTTATGGTTTGATAATTCTGTATTATCCCGTTTGTTAAATGTGTTGTGTTGTGATGGCCTCATGGAAGTTTCCAAATGTGTTCCCTCGTTAACCCTTCGCTTGCTGAATTTTAAAATACATTTCTCCTTCTTTACCCATGCCCTGTTGTATAATTACATATATCTACATTGTGTACAGGTATTTCGCTGTGTAATCACTGCTGTGGAGTGCACTGGTTGGACAATCAACTTGTAAATAGTGCAGACCCTGATGAGACAGCTCCTGTAGGAGCTGTCTCATCTGGGTCGTCACTATTTACAGGTAGGTATATTGACGTGAATAGCAAGCGAAGGTTTAAATATAGTCTTTATTATTATAAAAATTCATCGCGTCAAAGATACGGCCAGCCTGGATCTAAACTGTTTGCTAAATAAATAATCCATTTAACATCTGTTTTTGTTCCATTGCATGAATCACTGAATTAATCATGAATCAAAATTAGATGAACAAATTTTGATTCAGATTAGATTTAGAGGTTATAAGTTTGCAAATACATTAAACACTATTAGTCTGTATTTTTTAAAAGGAACGCCAAGAGTACACAATGCCAGTTGATTGTGCTATGCCTTTTTTTTCAAAGTAAACTTTCGCTATAACCTTGACCTTTAACCGACTGTGACGTCTCCTTAACCCGTTCCTTCATATAAACGCTTTTTCACGCATATGCAAACAGAGTAGATCCAGATCATACGGTTCCTGTAGGAGCCATCTGATCAAGGTCTTCTCTGTTTGCTATTTGAATTGGATATATTTGTTTTTTTTACTTTCAAAAATGGCTACTATACATACCTTCTATATTTCATTAACTATTTTGTTCATGAATATTCAGTAGGTATTGAAATTTAGAATAAACATAGAACAGGAAAAAAGTGTTAAACTCGGAATAAGTGCAATGTTGACTTCAAGCTTTTGAGAAACTATTGACCGAGTGTCAAACAGCCTGTATCTTGATGAGACGCCGAGTTACTAATACTCGGCGTCTTATGAGAGTCCAAGATGTTTGCAATGCGAGTTTGGATAAAACATTTAAATGATACCCATGGGTATTGATAAAAGATTTAAATGGTACCCATGGGTATTGATAAAATATTTAAATGGTACCCATGGGTATTGATAAAAGATTTAAATGATACCCATGGGTATTGATAAAATATTTAAATGGTACCCATGGGTATTGATAAAAGCTTTAAATGGTACCCATGAGTATTGATAAAGGATTTAATGGTACCCATGAGTATTGATAAAAGATTCAATGGTACCCATGAGTATTGATAAAGGATTTAATGGTACCCATGAGTATTGGGTTAAAATAGTATGGATAAAGGATTTAACCCCTTACTCCATAAATACACACTTCTATGCCTTTGCGAACAGAGCATACCCAGATCAGACGACTCCTGTAGGAGCAGTCTGATCAGGGTCTGCTCTGTTTGCTTATGGTATAACATAGATATTATTCTACTGTCATGGCTAAAGATTTCTGTGTCCATATGCTATTGTAGCAATTAATCTAATTAATGTTCATGATGTCATTATTTCTTACATAAATATTCATGGAGTAAAGGGTTAAATGGTACCCATGGGTATTCTTTTTATCATCTATTGCAACTCAGGGTAGACCCAGATCAGACGGCTTCTGTAGGAGTCGTCTATTCAGTGTCTGCCTTCTTTCACGAACTAATTTAGTTCTACAGTATCTGCAATTATTCTGTACAGACTGAGACTAATACAAATGCCAACAAAATCCTGCGTACATGTACCATTATGAGATAAATTTCTATTTAAAATGACTATTTATTAGGTAAAGGGTTAAGTAATAATTTGTAGTAGGTTCAATTTCCCATTCATATATCTACGTCAATATAAAGTAGAACCTGTCCTAAGCGGCCATACATGTATTAATCATAGGAGTCATAAAACGCACTCGGTTGCTTAATACATGGCAAACGTAATACAGAAAGCTCCTTAGGAACTTTCTGTATTATTTTAAACCGACATTAAGCTACCACATGCTTTACAGTCACATAATAGTCCTCTGTTTATGGCCCTTAACACATTCCCTCATATTGACGACCTTTGACCACTCTATAAAAGTCATTTTGTAAAACCATTGTGATAAATAGAGCATTTTCTCCTACGCTACAAAATTCTAAAATTTTCCTTTCTCTAGTTAATGCTCCTTTCCGACAGATTTATTCAAAGAGGTTGTATCTAAAAATAGCCTATGAGGTAATGGGTTAAGACAGGTTCTACTGCATGTATAGCCCGAAACCGGGTTTGTTTTATTTTGCTTGCACTTAGTTAACTATACTGTCAGCCTCAATCATAATAAGACTGTGCTTTTCTTTGAGACTTAATGTTATCTCAATTCGTTTTCGAATTCAAAACCACATTTAGATTTCTATTCACATTGGTGAATTGGACATGAAGTTGATAGCACAATCACGAACTCAAAATTAAAATTACTCTCTACTATATATGCTTGGTATCTAGCTTCAACCAGTTTCAAAGTTTTGAAGAATATTCTTGAATCTCGAGAGAATGAGAAAATGTGTTTGTTGATTCAAGACCATGCCTGGGGCGGCTTTGTCTTAGTCTGTACAAAATAGACGCAGCCTCCTTCCATATATAGATAGTGACACATGAATAAGCACTCAAGATGTAATGTCTGTATAGCGCATGTTGAGGAAAGTTCAATAAATGTCAATCAGTTGGGAACAACATTGCAAACACAATAGATCCTCTCACCAGATGATGTCTATGTACACAGGTATAGGCTTTTATCCATTATCTCGCTATCCGCGATACGACTCAAACAGTTTGGATCCAGTTGAGACGCCGAGTAACTCGGCGTCTCATCAGGATCCAATCTGTTTGGCATTCGTCAACAGTTCCTGAAAAGTTTTGTTAAATCCAAGGCAGGAATAACAGTATTCTTACAGTGGGACCAGGTTAAATTATTTACATCATGAATAAATAGAGAGTTGGATGAATGTCGGCATAGTTGAATACATATTTTTAAAGCAATGGTTCATACATATTGTATAGAATCAGATAATAAGAATATTATGATATACTATAAGATGTACATGTAAATCATGACTTGTTTCCCATGACCAAGAGTAACACAGTGAAGAGCAAGCAGATGTCTGATAAAACATGATGTCATAACAAATGGACCATTCTTTCTTTTAATCCATTCCTCCATAAATGCGCCTTTCTACGCCTCTGTAAAAGTCACTTTATGAAACCATTGTGATAAATAGAGCATTTGCTCCTAAGGAGCAAATGCTCTATTTATCACAATGGTTTTATAACTACAAACTTCTATTTTTTCCTTTCTTTAGTTAATGCTCCTTTTGGGTAGATTTATTCAAAGAGGTTGTATCTAAAATAGCATATGGAGGAATGGGTTAAAACGCAAATTAGAAAACACACGTTCCGTAGCCACGCTTATGAATATCCTTAAAAATAAGAAGCTGTTGCTGGCGTTACAGTTGTACATGAAATACACAAGTTCTTATAGGATAACCCTTTACTCCATAAATACGATTTTCTACGCCATTACAAACAAAATCCCTGGAGCCATCTAACCACACGGACTGTCTAATCAGGGTCTGCTCTGTTTGCTTATGACATTATATACATCTGATTCCACTGTTTCTGTCTTGGCCAAAACTCCTGATTTCATATGTAATTACAAAATGTCAGCTAATTAATATTCATTATGTTGTTATTTCTTTCATGAATATTCATGGGGTAAGCGGTCAATATACCACTAGCACTTTGCCAGTGTCGGCAATTACCTAATGAATACACATATTAGAACGAACCTCATGAATACTAATTAGCTGATGTTTTATAAAAGCATCTGATCAAGAGATGTCGGCCACTGCAGAAATTGCAATCATAAGCAAATAGAACAGACACTGATCAGACAGCTCCTACAGGAGCCGTCTGATTTGGGTATACATGTACTATGTTTGTAAAAGTCTCAAAAACGTCTATAGTAGATAATGGTCAATAACGATTAGATTATTTTATATATTGTATATTTAATCATACATACACGTAACTGTTTAAAATTTATACCGATTTGAGAAACTTTTCCAGTGTGAAATACAATTTTATTCCATTCTGTATTGCTTTGAAGCAGAAAACATTCCTAATCCTTTCCCTAATATATACGCATTTTCGTGCATTTGCAAACAAAGTAGACTCAGATCAGACGGCTCCTATAGGAGCAATCTGACCAGGGTCTGCTCTGTTTGCTTATGACATGATAATATAGATATGATTCTACACTTTTACTTTTTATCAGAGCAAAAAAAACTTCCCTTGAATTTTTTACATTATGAAAATTCAGCTCATAAATATTCAAAATGTCATTATTTCTTACTTGAATATTGAACAGAGAAAGGGTTAATGAGTTTTAGGATCTTTGCCATATTTCATTCGCGTCTGACAGGAACGGAAAATTAACCATGACAAAAGGTAGTCAGTACAAATAAATATTGTCAGACTGACAAATACAACTAGGACTCAATCCGTCAATAAGATGAATACACGTGGTCAACGTAAAGGAAACAAAATACATTGACATGAAAAATAAATTGAATTGTCAAAGAAATCAACTTTTGTGTGTTAGTCTTTGGCAGGCTGAACAAAACTATACATATACTAGTAGCAAAGGTTTAATCCTTCTCAATGCTATACATGCCTTGGCTGGCATCTGCAAACAGCTTGGATCAAGATGAGACGCCGAGTAACTCGGTATATCATCTTATTCCATACTGTTTAACCTATTCCCTTCTACTGACGCATTTTGACCACAGGGGCAAATGCTCTATTTGTCACAATGGTTTCAAAACTATACAATTCTAAAAATGTCCCTTTCTCTAGTAAATGCTCCTTTTCGGTATTCTTATTCAAAGAGGTCTGGTCTAAAATAGTCTTGGAGGGAAATGGTTAATACTCGGTCAACACTTCCTCAAATGATTGAACGAATAGGCAGTCAATGAAAATTTCATCAGCAACTCAAACATTGAGCGGACATTATGTTTTCAGCATGAGAAAGGTTAGGTTAAAGAAGATTGATTTCTTTCAAACAAAACAGATCATATTATCAATCACGTCGCCCCCTAATGAGGCAATAGTGCTAAATGGTATCGCGAGGTAAGCCGCAGAAAAACGTCCCTGAACTGGGCATTCAATTTAGTATAAATATCGGTCTTGGAGACAGATTGCAGCTTAATGCAGGGTGAAAGTCAAGCAGAAAGCTCCTACATGGCTTTCGCGCTGCATTAAACCGCCACCTGCTTAAAAGTACAGTAAAACCTCTCTATAACGACCACTAAATTGTGTTAATTAGTTGGTATTTTAGGCAGGTGGTTGCTTAAAGCAAGGTGAAAGTAAAACAGAACGCTCCTATAGGAGCGTTCTGTTTTACTTTCACCTTGCTTTAAGCATCCACCTGCCATTAACACAAAATACTTGATGTAATTTAATGGTCGTTATAGAGAGGTTTTACTGTATCTAAATTCTTCTCAACTAGACTTCCGGCTTAGAGGGGGTTTACTGTATTCATGTAAAAATATGAATATGTATTAGCTGCCTTATCATTATGGTATATGTACATGTGAATGTTTGGTACTGGTAGAAACTGTAGAAACATATTCCTAAGCGTACAGAGCAGAGCCTGATCAGTCGGTTCCTACAAGAGCCGTTTGATCTTGGTCTATTTCGTTTACAAAGGCGTGAAAAGGCGTTTTGTATGAAGGAATGGGTTAAAGGGATTTGAATAGAGTGTAACTATGGAATGAATAACAGTTGCAAAGACTGCACCTTTATTCCGCTGTGAAAATAATGTCCGCTAAAATTCTGATCTGTTGAAATATTGTTTGCGAGACCAATGAGTTTCATTCGCATACATTTCTCTTGCACGTCACTGTTAAATGGAAGGGTTTCCAAATTTCAGATTCGACAAGTTTACCTAATATTATATGGAATTAAAAAATGTTAAGAATTTGGAATTAAAGGGTTAAGCACTAAATGGATTAAGAACTGGTAATTAAAGGGTTAAGAGCTAGGAATTAAAGGGTTAGAACGAACTGGGAAGTAAAGGGTCAAGAAGAAAAGGGGTTTAGAACTGGAAATTAAAGGGTTAAGAACTGGGATTAAAGTGTTAAGAACTGGGAATTAAAGGGCAAAGGACTGGAATTTAAAGGGTTGAACTATAAAGAGTTAAGGACTGGGAATTAAAGGGCTAAGAACTGAGAATTAAAGGGCTAAGAACTGAGAATTAAAGGGTTGAAACATAACGGGTTAAGAGCTTGGAATTAAAAGGCTAAGAACTGGGCATTAAAGGGTAAAGCTTTAAGAACTGGGAATTCAAAGTATAAAGTACTGGGAATTAAAGGGTTACAAAGAGGGAATTAAAGAGGAATAAAGAGGAAAATAATTTTCCCAGCAAGCTAAAGATTATCAAAATAACGTCGTTAACCCTAAGCAGCAAATATTAGCTCTGAGATTTATCTTTGAAAAAACGCGATCGGCCAGAAAATTAACTATGGGAACACTACGGTGATTTCTACGTAAATCATTCTATAAACAATACAGCTGCCGCCATATTGATGGACAACTTCAAACATGAAGTCACAGAATCGAGAGTATTGATGTAAACGTAATTTTAGAAAGAAGTAAAGCATTTTGAAACACAAACTGACTGACTGAACGTTAGGAGGTGTCATAACTTCCTTGTTGTCATGCAGGATGAATAATTATTTCAACACATTCAGGACTTACCTTTTCACCACAAATAATGCGAATTTCACTGAGACGGATCACTTTTGTAAAATAATCATATTATACAACTACAGTAAAACCCCTCTAAGCCGGATGCTAAATTTAGCATAGTCTTGAAGACAGATAGCAGCTTAAGGCAGGATGAAAGTCATACAGAAAGCTCATCTAGGAGCTTTCTGTCTGTTTTTCACCCTGCCTTAAGCAGTCACCTGCCTTAAGTATATCAATTCTACTCAACTGCTTACGATGTATATCTCAGAGCCTTCAGAAACGGCTTAGTACAGTAAAGTCATGTTAACACAATCATTCTGAAGAATTTTAATTCTAGATTTTAAAACAGATGACAGTTTAATACATGACAAATGTCATGCAAAAAGCTCCTATTGGATCTTTCTGCATTACTTTTGCTTTGCATTCAGCAACCACCTCTTTACAGACCCCTATGTTAATAACATGTTTAGTCGTGTTAGAGAGAATTTATTATAGCAATGATTGGATAATTTATGGATAATGTACATAAAACCTCTCTAAACTGGAATCCTAGTAGACAATAATGGCCGTCAATTTTCGGTATAATAAAAAACATTATATAGGCACACTACAGTAATCCACCTCTAAACCGGAATCTAATAGAGAATACTTTAGATACTTTTAAGCATGTGGCCGCTTAATGCAGGGTCAAAGTAATGCAGAAAGCTCAAGTATGAGCTTTCTGCATGACTTTCACCCTGCATTAAGCTGCCACCTGTCTAGAAGATAGATATTTATACTAATTTTAACGTCCGGTTTAGAGAGGTTTTACTCTACCTCTATTCTTTGGTTCATCCAATATGTTAACCTTCAAACCTTTCTAGACCGTATACTAATTTAACCCTTTCCCTGATATAAACGCTATTTCACGCATTTTCAAACAGAGTAGACCCAGATAAGGGTCTTCTCTGTTTGCTGATAAAATTATAATAGACCTAACTCTACAGTTTCTACCAATACCAAAATATACTTTATACAAATGCTATTATAACAAACTTGACAAGGTAATGAATATTCATAATGTCGTTATTTCTTACATGACTATCCAACAATGAAATGGTTGAAAAGAGAACATTCGAAGGAAGATATGTGTTTACTGCTGGCATAAATGTGACGATACATGCGTGACGAAAAACATGTGACAGACAGACAGACGAACGGATAGGCCACGGGGAAATTATCCTTAATGTCCTAGCAGGTGACACAAAATTGCTTACATTGCAAATCTGTCATTTTTACAATCATTTTGCAATTGTTGTATATTGGCTGAACCAAGAAAGGATACTCCATTTACTGGAAACAACCTTTTCGTGCCAAAGTTATTAGTTTTCAAGAGGAGTGCCATTATTCCTCAACAAAACCTGGGTGTACTCTGTTTGCAAGTGCGTGAAAAAGCTTTTATATGAGGGAAAGGGTTAAGTTTGACCATATTCGGTACCGTTTCGGCAAAGTCAGTGTAAGATTGCCTTGCCTTATGTGAGGATTTCTCTATTCAACATTGTAACTTTATATTCAAATTTATTCACCGTACATGCGTAATTTATCAAATTGTATACAATACAAACAGTTGATGTAGATAAATAGACGATATTAACAAATAAATAAACACTCACGTAATTTATACCAACCTATATAAATGACAATGCAGTAGTATATTTGTTATTTGTGAAGTGCCTGTGATATAATTGCAACAGAAAGTTTCTAAATGTGATATCCAGACACCAAATCAAAACAGATGTTCTCAAAGACTAACTTACAACACATAATCTGCTGAATAATTAATTCGACTCCTCTTGTTCTGATTACAACTTTGTTCAAACTATTGTATCAAAATGTATCACTGACAAAATAATTTTTATGGCAAAACAGTGCAGACCCCGATCAAAGGGTTCCCTTTGGACCCCTTTGATCTTCATCTACATTGTTTGCTAAGGTCTTATAAAATCGATTGCCACACATTAAGGGATAAATCACTAAATCAACTAAAACACCGTATCAATTGGCGCAGTTCTTAATAGGATACAGACGAAAATTTATATGTTGGTATGTTTTATTTGCAAAAGACATACATGTCCATCAGCATTATATAATACATAGTAAAAAACAAGTAATGACGGGCAGTCATTCATAATATGTAATGCTAAATGTGCCTTATTAACAAACACTACAGATGACAAACATTGCGGACTCGGACCAGAGGGCTTCTTAGGTGCCCCCTAATCTGTGTCTACACTGTTTGTACACCAAGAGTGTGCCAATTAAGGTCTTATGTGCATGGTTTAACACTGTACACCCAAAAGACAAACAGTGCGGAACCAAATCAGGGGGCTCCCCAAAAGCACTCCGATCTGTGTCTACACTGTTTGTACCCTGCAAGTGTACTAATTAAAGGTACATGGTTTATAACTGGCGAGCACACCCTAAAGACAAACCGTGCGGAACTAGACCGGGGGGGGGGGTTCAGGAGCCCCCTAATCTGTGTCTACACTGTTTGTACATTACAAGAGTGGCAATTAAAGAACTTAGGTACATGGTTTAAAACTGTATACCCAACAAAGACAAGCAGTGCGGAACCAGATCAGGGGGCTCTTCAGAAGCACACCGATCTGTGTCTACACTGCTTGTACTTTACAAGTGTACCAATTAAAGGTACATGGCTTATAACTGGCGATCACATCCAAAAGACAAACAGTGCGGAACCAGACCAGGGGGCTCTTCAGAAGCACTCCGATATGTGTCTACACTGTTTGTACCTTACCAGTGTACCAATTAAAGGTACATGGTTTATAACTGGCGAGCACACCCAAAAGTCAGACAGTGCGGAACCAGATCAGGGGGTTCTTTAGGAGCCCTCCGATCTGTGTCTACATCGTTTGCACATCGAAGGTTCACTCATTAGTGGTGCATGCTTTATAAATGACGAGTACACTCAAAATGACCAACATTGCGGACTCAGACCAGGGGGCTCATTAGGAGCCCTCTGATCTGTGTCTGCACTGTTTGCACATTTCAAGTGTTCTCATTAGAGGTACATGGTTAATAAATGACGAGTACACTCAATATGACAAAACAAAACAGTGCGGACCAAGATCAGGGGACTTCATAGGAGCCCTCTGATCCGGGTCTACCGCTTACACATCGCAAGTGCACTCATCAGAAGTGCAAGGTTCATAACTGACGAGTACATCGCTAAGGTGTTAATGTACTGGGAAAGCACAAAGTATTAGGTTTAGTTGCGGCGTGTGGCTTTTCCGTTACGATACAAGATTAAATGCTTTGTAAACATAAATACTTAAATTTCTAATTTCTTTCTTGTTCCTGGAGGTGAGCAGTTCGATTAGTATTGGGATGTTGGGTCTCTGCCAATAATATTTGTTAATGTAAGTAGACCTTAAGCAGCTATATTTTCTACATTGAAATAAAAAATGAAATTCATCTTCGAGTTCGTGACACTCTAAACACTTTCTGTTGTTAAGAGGCACGGGCTTAGGCTTTTTATATCGACCTTTCTCTACTTCTAATTTGTGTGAAGATAATCTCAATTTAGTTAATGCTATTCTAAACTTTGTAAATGTTACATGATTTAGGTAGTCTTGAAAGCCAAAATTGGAAAATAATATGTAAAAACGAGCTTTTGGCGAGCTCTCTAATCTAGCCTGCCAATTTTGCATCATGTTGTCTTTCAATCTTTGTTTGAAAACAGACAGAAAATACGAGCTATTTCCGACTCCCTGAAATAACCAAACTTCATAAAAACCTAATTCTGACAGCATCTTTTTCACCAGGGAAGCCCAATTATCTTTTCTTGGCATTTTTTCAATGTCATTTACAAGTGTAATATATGCACATTTTATGTATTTTGTATCCGAACATTGTACAATTTTCAACCAATAATTTACTATTCTTAGGAAACGATTGTACTGCAATGGAAGACGCCCTAATTCCCCATATACCATATCTGTTTGCGTACTTTGCTTTACGTGTAATAATCGTTTACAAAATTGTAGATGTACTTTCTCGATTTTGTCAGCCTTATAAAATCCCCAGACTTCACAACCATAACAAAGAATTGGACTAACAAGTTTGTCAAAAAGTTCTAGATAATGTTTCAAAGGTATTCCCTTAAAATTGTGCAAATATTTATTCAGTTTAAAAATTGCCTTCTGTGCTTGTCCGGACAGAGTAGCTTGTGCCTCAGAAAATGCCCCTCCAGTTGTGAATACAACCCCTAGAAAAACAAATTTGCTTACAATTACCAATTTGTTATTACCATAAAAGAAACTAATATCCCGCCTTGGTAACCCCCCTTTTCTGAACACCATACATTTTGTTTTAGAAGTATTCACAGTCAGTTTCCATTTCATACAGTAATTTTCAAGAATATTAAGACCTTTCTGTAGACCTTCTGCAGATTCTGACATCACTATGATATCATCGGCATACATCAGTATGAAAAGTTTGAACATATCAAGCTCGACTCCATCGGCTCCCTTTAATGAAAATTCTTGTTCCAGGTCATTTAGATACATTGAAAACAGGAAAGGTGAGAGAGATTCCCCCTGTCGTACTCCTAAATTACAAACAAAATCGTCGCTGAGCATATTTTCATATTTGACTTTGGCCTTGATTTCAGAATACATCGATTTAATAACATTAAGAATATTTCCCCGGACTCCTGATTTAATCAATTTCAACCACAGATTTTCCCGTACTACATAGTCAAACGCCTTCGTAAAATCTACGAAGGAGCAAAAAAGTTTTTTACCATTGTTTAATTGATGTGTAATAACACTATGCAATATGAAAACATTATCTACCGTGCCCATATTTCGTCGAAATCCTGCTTGAGCCTCTATGTAAACATTATATTCTTCAGCCCAACAGTTCAAACGTGAATTCAAAATACGTGTGAAAAGTTTGCCGAGGCAGCTCAGTAGCGTAATTCCTCGGTAATTTTCCACATTATCAATACTAGATTTCTTGTGAATTGGTACTATATAGCCTTCAGACCAAACTTTGGGGAAATAACCCGCATTTAGAATTCTATTAAAAAGTTCATGTAAGTATTTTACAATATGGTGGTTACTGTGTTTAAATATCTCATTTATATATAAATCAGGTCCTCCTGACTTACCGTTCTTTAGATCCCTAATAGACTTAGTAATATCTTCTTGAGAAATCTCTGAATTTAGCTCATCGAACATTATTTGGAATTCGCCATTAATATACCTGTCATTAAAATACAGAACATCCTCATCCGGTTGATAAAAATCACTCTCCGGATTATTAATAGCTTTAAAATAAATTTCAAAATCTCGAGATGACAGTTGTTTAGACTTATTTTGCATATACACCCCTTTTAACATCTTCCAGTACATCTTTGCGTTTTTGGTCTTTGCTTCAAGTAGTTTTTCTGTTTTATTTTTATCAAATTATATCTACTTTGCCTCAGGGTTCGCTTATATACGGAACGTGCCCTAACTAAATCCTCTCTATTATTTTCTGAAGAATCTGATCTAAAACTGTTTAAATGCTGATAGAAAGTGTCTCTGTATTCTTCACACTTGTCATTAAACCAAGGCTGCTTTTTGTCTGTCCTGCTCTGTTTATTACCAGTAACGATGTCCGAATGAAGTTTCTTCTTAAAAACCAGATCGCAGCGGGATTGCAAAAGATTATTAAATTCTGACAAATTTTTATCAATACTTTCACCATCATTTGCAGTTTTTACATTATCTGTTAAGCCTGAGATTTCATTTATAAAACCATCCGAATCGATCGAATTCAAAAATTGATCTTTTTTATCTTCATCAAACTTATATTTGTACTGAATCTTTGTAAAATTCTGGTATTTGTTTTCTACAACAATTTCCTGTTCTACAAAATTAGTATATGATTTAAGAGTAAATGTTATAAGACAGTGATCCGAAATGATATTTGGATCGTGCACTGCAAATTCAGACACCAAATCTAGCATATTTTCGCTTATCAACACATAATCAACCAGAGACTGACCTTTAGTTCCCACATATGTACAATTACCTATTGACTTGTCATCGCCAAAACGACCATTCAATATACGAATGCTCGTTTCTTTGCACAAACTAGTTAAAAGTCTGCCATATTCATTTACAACCGAATCCTTTGAGTGCCTTGTTGGCAATTGTAAATCAAATGTATAATCATCTGGCAAAACATCTGCTTGTAAAAATACATCATTTTCAACAAAATCATACAATGTGCCACTTCTTGCATTAAAGTCACCACAAACCAAGAAATTACAATGATTTTCTGCAAGACTTTCAATTTCGACTATATCACTGTAAATTTTGTCAAAGCTTGATAATTTATCATTTTGCGCCTCACTGCTGGATCCCTGTGGGGGTTATAGCAAAGACATAGAAAAAAATCACCATTTAGGCCAAATGCATCAGTCTAAATGTAACCAAAGAATATTATCGTCAGTACATTTATACAGCATATTGTCAGTTACCAATTTGTCACGGACATAAATTACAACTCCGCCAGAATCTCTCTTTGCATTAAATGATCTTTTTCTATGTAACGCAAAATGTTTAAATCCTTCATATTCAATATCGCTCAATTCATTTGTCCAACTTTCTACAAACATAATCAAGTCACACTTGTCGAAAATATCAGCTATTTCCTTACTGTTCAGTTTGTTTGGGAGCGACTGTACATTTAACAATGCAAATCGAGTACACACCGCGCTGTCCTATGCACGTGACACCCGCTTACCCGTGTCAGAGGTTATAGTTTCACCTGCCTCGTGCGAAATCCCCTCACTACCCACCAACGGTATCGTGTCATCTGTGTTTACACACTCTGTATGTTTATTAGAAGAAATTTGCTGTGTTGTGTTATTCGGACTGGATTTACATGTTGCACTTGGATTTAACAATGACTGTGATTGTGAATTATGTTCATCGATGGATAATTGAGAGGATATATGCTGAATCGTGTCATTCTGTGAAGAAGACACACCGTGTGTTGCACACGGTTGTGTTTTCTGCACAGAATTGCCATTCACACTCACAGGTATGTTTGATCTTTTCACTTGTCTACTTTGCGCACTGTGCGATTGTTTTACATTATTGTTTTGTTCATCACCGCTTATGAACTTTCGCTGAGTCTGATCGCGATCTCGATCGCTGTCGGATTCAGTGTCTGCATTATAGGCTTGATCCTGGTAGGCTGGGAGTTTAGGATTCTGACCCTGATCACGCTGACGTTCTGTCTGCGGGTTGCTGCTGCGGGGTGGTTTACTAGTAACGTTTCGATTTGGCACAGCTGACTGTGTATAGCTCGTGTTTTGGGTGTAATCGAAGGATGAACGCTCATGCATTAGCTCGTACCAGCCAGGAAATTCATCTATTACTGTTTTTCCGTCGATTTCCACTCTTGCCGGATACTTCAAGGCAACTTTAGATCGCGGGTTATCTTGGCGCAGTTTCTTGAAGTCATTCCAGATGCGTCGCCTTGCTGCCGCAACCTCAGACGGATAATCACGGTCAATAGCGAACTCTGAGCCCTTGAACTTGGCCGCCTGATCAAAAACGTAGTCTGCATCTTCCTTATTTCGAAATGATACCAGAATAGGTCGTCGCACGACGTCGTTCCTACGTTTGGCCCTCTTAACCGCCCCAACATACCACCCTACTCGATGTACGTTTACTATACACAGCTGTCTGGGGTCTACCTCCAGCCAGTCATGTATCACATCGTTCACTAGGTCATGCAGGTTCTCATTTCTCGTGTCTTTGAAACCTCGTAGAATTATGTTATTTTGTTTTTGTCTTGTTTCAATGTCAATTTGTCTGTATGCGAGTGTCCTAATATGTCTGGAATTAATGTCTATACCACGCTTTGTTTCGTGTAGTTCTTCGTCATGTTTGTTTACTCTCGACCGCAGTCCGTGTATTTCTTGCTGAGCCCCTTGAATATCTAACAGTTTCTTAAATATTGCACTGAGTTGATCATCTTTAGACAAGCTCTCAAAAGTTTCTAGTTCTACACTACCTGTACGGTTTCTCTTACGTTTTCTCTCACGATGAACCTGCCATTCGTCGGCATTGCCTGGCTGACCCCACCCACCAGCTTCGTACGGGTTGCTCGTTTCGACATTGAAAACAAGTCCATTTTCGGTCTCAGCATCACTTTCTGACAGCATGTCTTCAATATTTACCTCACTCATGACTAATTTAATGTTTTCTGTACGTTTTTCAAAATTACTTCTGAAGAAATGTCCATGTAAAAATTAATTTCTAGGTCTTGCGATTTTCACCACGTCATCACTATAGCCCGCCATTACCGGATTTCTTTTTATATCGTTTCCGTAAACAGAAATACAATTCTGTATTATCGAGAACTATATACTATTGTGAGACATTATTAGAAAATATTTTTTCTTATTCACTTATGAAGATCATGTTGAGTGAGGGAAGTTTATAGTATCCACACCCTAAGGTCCTGCTGAGTGAAGGAAGTTTAGTATCCACACCATAAGGTCCTGTTGAGTGAGGGAAGTTTAGTGTCCACACCCTAAGGTCCTGTTAAGTGAGGGAAGTTTAGTATCCACACCCTAAGGTATTAATGAGTGAGGGGTGTTTAGTATTCACATCTGAAGATCCTGTTGAGTGAGGAATGCTTAGTATCCTCATCTGAATATCTAGTTGAGTGAGGGATATTTATTATCCTCATCTGAATGTCGAGTTGAAAGAGGGATGCTTAGTATTCACATATTATCAACAACTCTGGTCTTTGAATCTAATTTCATAGCAGAGCGACTCTACCTGTCTGTAAATTGCATATACACTCCATTGTATAATAAAACAGGACAACTCTGCCTGTCTGCCCTTTGCACATGCACTCCACTGTATATAACCCAGCAAAGCAACTCTTTCTGTCCTTTACATATATACCCCACTGTATAAATTAGCAGAGTAACTCTTATTGTATGTCCATTGCATATGTAGTCCACTGTATAACTCAGCAGACCAACTCTAGTTGTCTGTCTTTTGCATATGTGTTCCACTGTTTTATATAGCAGAGCAACTCTATCTGTCTGTCCTTTGCATATGTATTCCGTTGTATAACAAAGCAGAACCACTCTAACTGTCTATCCTTTGCATGTATTCCACTGTATTATATTGCAGAGAAACTATAGCTGTCTTTTCTTTGCATAATTATGTTATCCATAGTATAACACAACAGATCACTTCTATCTGTCTGTCCTTTGCATATGTATTCCGTTTTATAACAAAGCAGAGCCACTCTTACTGTCTGTCCTTTGCATATGTATTTCACTCTATTACATTGCAGAGAAACTATAGCCGTCTTTCCTTTGCATTTGTATTCAACTTTATATCATAGCAGAGCAACTCTAGTTTATGTCCTTTGCATATGTATTCCATTGTATTACACAGCAACACAGCAGGCCAACTATATCTGTCTGTCCTTTACATATGTATTCAACTGTATTACATAGCAGAGTAACTCTAACTGTCTGTCCTTTGCATATGTATTCTACTGTATTACACAGCAGAACAAATCTAGCTGTTTGTTCTTTGCATATGTATTCCAATGTATAACATAGGCGAGCAACTCTTGCTATCTGTCCTATGTATATGTACTCTGCTCTACAACAATTAGTATTAACCCTTAATCTGCCGAATAATTAATACTGTCTCCTCCCTTTGTGAATATTAATTGAACAGTAAGTTGTATCAAAAGTTATCATTGGCGAAAACGATTTTTATGAGAAACAGTGCAGACCCTTTCCAGGGTTCCCTCATGAGCCTTTCAACTGTTAGCAAATGTCTTTATTATACCTCAATATATCATTCAATGCAAAACACCTAAATACCTAAAATGTGGTCTTATGATAAATCACCCCAGAATAAGCTTCCAGGTGAATATATCAGGATATATCACCCTCAGAACGAGCTTCCAGGTGAATATATCAGGATATATCACCTTACATTTATATGTATCAATATTTATTTCTTTTAATTATAAAATCAATCTAATATTGTACTTATAAAGTTTTCGGTATATAAAATAATTAACACATGGCTATCGGGGTGATAGGGGATAATGTCAACCCCAGAACTGGCATATTTACCCCTAGGCGCAACAAAATATACCAATTATCTGGTTGACAATATCCTCTATCATCCCGACAGCCATGTGCTAATTATATAATATACTCGGTGGGTTCTCGCATATTAAGGGTTAAGGTATTTTGGCTGCTACAGGAGCTGTTTAATCTGGGTTTTCTTTGTTTGACAATGAAATAATATAGATTTGATTTTACAGTTTCTGTCATGATCAAAATTTTCGCTGTTTTGTTTGTTTGTTTGTTTGTTTGCTTGTTATTATGCCTTTATGAAGTTTCATGTAATTAATATGCTTGATGCCATTTTCCTACATAACTATTTATGGTGTATAGGGATGATATTAATAACCAACCCTCTCTAAAGTGACCACTCTTTGACTATTTGAAGACTATTTGCTAAGTGCATTTACCGAAATATAAGTATTATGAACTCACTTTATTTCATACTGAGATGTGTTTCTTCAAGCATTGCCTATATCCTTTATAAAGGCAACACATATATAAAGATGAATACTGCTGGAAGCTAAATGTGGGATGAAATGTGCTTTAATGAAGGTTCTACTGTACTGGATACCATGCACCAAATCATGAATATCAGGGACATACTTGACACCTGATTGGCTAGAAATGTCTCAATGCATAGTGCCATCAGACTTATGTTATCTAGTATCTTAAAACTACGGAAAGTTCATGGTAACGATGTACTTTGAAACAAGTTCGCAGTTTGTAAAACTGGTATCAAACTGCGTATAAATGTGGACCACCATTATGCACTTTGACAGAAAGCATGCCTTAGTATTCCATTGTTAATGCTTACGGTGAGTTGCAAATAACTATTTATGTGATATTTCAGCCCGGGAGCTGAGTTCTTCAGAAAATATGTAATTATTGCTACATTGCTGCAGGGTGCAATTAACTTTATACGTTGATAGCCCGTGCATATATAACACACAACTGTGTTACCTAAATATGAAATAATGTTTACGTTACTTCCTTAGATGGTTAAAGCTGATTATACGCAATCTAGGCACGTGATTTAATATAAGAACTACCAATATACTATAGATTAATATTGATAACTACCAGTATATTTATACATGATCTACTCCATTCTCGTCTCTTCTACTATATCCTACTCTATTCCTCCACTCACTTGTACTCTACTCCTGCGTCACTCTCCTACATTACACATCACGGTACTTATTGTACTATGATAGTTCCAAATCTCTTCAATATGTTTTACTGTGTATCATAATATGAGGAGTTCTAGCTTAATGTTACTTCTAAAATAGAAAATGAAAGTGAGATAGGAGATGCCATACAAATATGAAAATTCATTCTAGTTACTAGTTGAATGATATTATGTACTTTACTTTCGATTTTAATACAGTACAACCTGTCTTTAGCCACTTAGAATTGAGTGAGGGCAGCAATTTTAAATAGTACATGTAGGTGGTTGCTTAATGCGGGGCAAAAGTAATGAAGACAGCTCCTACATGAGCTTTCTGCATTACTTTTGACATGCATTAAGCTACCAACTGCCCTACAGACTCATAATTAGACATATTAGACATTATTTTGATGGTCGCATAAGATAGGTTCTACTGTATATGCGCCGAAAGTTATGAAGTAAATGAACTACTGTTGAAGCGACTGGAAACCGGAATAGCAATGACAGGCACAAAATGACAGTACATGTAGTTCACTTGTCATCGTATTTACCATGCTTGATTAGTATAAGTTTTCTACTAGATTCGTTTCACTTTTTCAATATTAAAATATACCACACGGTACTTCTACAATGCTACTTTTTTTAACAGGTGTCAGGTAACTAATCGCATTATGTAATGTACTTTCGTATATGATTATCATATTATACAATAATATATCATATCGCAATTGTAATCGATTCGTTTATTAACATATCATATAATATCCCATTCAACTCCATTCCATTTTCAACAGTCCCATCCAATCCAGTATCGTCCTAACCCACTATGTCCATTCCAGCTTGTCCAATCCCGTTTCACCATGACCATTGTCAGTAGTATAGTGTGCAAGTTATTCGTCCTTCTTGATATTGAAGTTTCGCTTGATTGCCATTGATCTTGAATGGAGAGATGGAAGCGACCTTGTCCTTGAACGGGGTGACCTCGAAATCGGATATGGGGTTGACATGACATCCAGCACGTAAATGTCAGATTAGGTATTTAATTATGTTAACACAGCAGAAATGTGGTGAGAATCTTAAAACAGACGACTGAACCCGTGTAATAGTTTTCAAAACAACTTAAAGCTATTTACCCCTTAGCCCACAGAAAATACCTCTGTTGTTAATGTATTCAATTTATACCTTTTAAAGATGATGGTCTTAAAAAGACGTTTTAGTAAAGTTTTAGGTCTATTAATCTAAAGGTAAAAATGAACAGTGAATTGATGTCTTTCTATGGTAATAGAAAACAAAATCGATTGTTTCGATCGTGTTGAACAAGGTTATGTATAACATCGTGCAATTCTCAAGTGTGACCGACGTAGATTTAACTATACTCAATTCTTAAGGTCACAACGTTGGTTCAGCTAAATGTTTCATGTTTCTAAGGTGGTTTGGGTTGGTTTGTGTTGGTTAACGTCCGTTGTTGCTGACTATGGGCTAATTGGAAGCACTAGAGAGAGGGGGAGGATACAGAGAAATCCGAGTGCGATGCCCTACTTTTATTATGGATGGGAGTGACAGAATTCAATATGCTACATACAACATAACTCATAGAATAAATACATGGTACATTAAAAATATTATTTAGTGCATAAATCCCCATACGATGGTTAAGACAACAACACACACACACAACTCACACACTCCGCATACACGCATACACGCGAACATGCCTGTGCACATACACCCGAACACACTTTGGTTGAATTCAAGATAATGCGAATATAAATAGGCATACATTATGATAAAAGACGAACTGTCGAAAAATAAAATGGGAGAGTAAGATAGGAAAATTATACATTTTAACTGTAACGTATTACTTTTGATTGAAAGGAGGTCCATATTCAAAGTAACCGTTAGTGGATAACAACGAAACATGTACTCTTCATTTCTCTTCTAAAACTGAAGTCCAAACGAATAGCCGCTCAACAATAATGACATCTGTTGCAGGGTCTGTATATGTATGTTTCCCACAAAGGAACCATTATTAGCACTTATCCAGCTATTTGTAATATCACTCATTTTTTCAAACAGCTTATGTCCAGATGGGACGCAGAGTAACTGGACGTCTCATCAGGGTCCAAGTTATTTAACACTCGGTAAATAGTTTCGCAAACGTTTGAGGGCATCAGAAGTATTCAAAATTACACCAGAGCCATATTTAAAGAGACCTCACAGCACCAACAGAGCTTAGTACTGGAAAGCTTTTACGTTGAGAGCAAACACTTTCTTCCTAATGACGATATTACGATATCTTGACAGCATTCCTGAAAATAAACAAGAATAATTTGCTAGCATACCCTACAGACATAATTTTATAACCTTTCAAATGAAGACAAAGTTGTCTATGGTAGACGTCAAGAAGAAACATTCTAACGGTATGTAGAACAAACATTTAACCATTTCAACGCTGAATTTCGAAATGGCCTACAGCAAAACCCCTATAAACCGGAATTCTAGTAGAGAAGAATTTCGATACTTTAGGCAGGTTGCTGCTTAATGCAGGATGAAAGTCATACAGAAGGCCCCTCAAGCAGTGAGGACTGCCAAATGTCTCCAAGACCGATATTTATACCAAATTTGATGTCCGGTTTTACTGTATTTCAAAATGCAAATCTCAAGCTTACCGTGAAATTCGGGGATTTAAAAAAAAAAAAGAGTAACAGAAACAGTGCAGACCCTGATAAGAGGGTTTCCACTTGGTGCCCCCTTATTTAAGTCTTCACTATTTGCAAATGACTTTCACACAATGAAAGGGTTAAGGACGGCAATCTCACAGTTCCAGTCATTTTCTTATGTATAATAGGTGTAGCCGCCGATAACGCATGGTTACAGATTATTACTAAATTCTCATTCAGCTTTAATAAACTCTGTCACTGTCACGTTTTGTCGTCTGCAACATTTGCCGTATGCTTCATTGTTCATATTTTAATTTTCCACTTTTTGTTTAACCCTTTCCCTTATATTGACGACTTTTGACGACTCTATAAATGTCACTTTATGAAACCATTGTGACAAATAGAGCATTTGCTCCTATAGGAGTAAATGCTCTACTTATCACAATGGTTTCAAACTACAAAATTCTAAAAAGTTAATTAATTCTAGTTAATTCTCTAGTTAATGCTCTTTTCGGTAGATTTATTCTAAGAGGTTGTAGCTACAAAAAGGCCTATGAGGGAATGGGTTAACAAACATAACCATCGTATCATCTACTGTGGATCCTGAAAAGACACCGAATTAATAGGCATCTGACCTGGGTCCAACATGTTTGCAAATGTGACCAAATATTCACCAGTCACAACGAAAGAGTCAAACTTCAATGTGTATGATTCCACATATCATGGACTAATTGGTCAATCAAATTCAGCACAATTCCATTATCGGTTTGATTTTATGATAGCTGGATGTTATTTTTCCACATCAAAATCTATTATCAGTCATATATCAGTTACAATCCTTGAGAAAATGGTGTATTGATTCATCTGACGCCGAATGATACCCATACGCTTACTACAAGACATCATAAACTATTGTATGGACATTCTCAAAGGAAATCAAGCATCGCTTTATCTGATGTTTTGCATATTTCACTTGTCTTAGTGTAGCCAATTGCAGTTTTTATAGACTTGTAAGACATTTGTTATCTCTAAAAGCTCTTGGGACAAATGGCTTATATCTAATATTTTGTATTACTTGAATTCATGTACTATCAGAACCATATATAAAGCATCTGCCAGTGGACCAGAAAGATATGATATAATACCGCTCTTTTTATACAATATGTAAAAAGCGAACAAGGCGAACCAGTTAAACCATTTCCTATTTTTGACTGAACTTCTTTGAATTAATCTTTAAAAGGAGCATTAACTAGAGAAAAATAACTTTTTTAGAATTGTGTAGTTATGAAACCATTGTGATAAATAGAGCATTTGCTCCTGTGGAGCAAATGCTCTATTTATCAGAATGGTCTCATAAGGTGACTTTTCCAGAGGCGTCAAAAGGCGTCATTATGATGAAATGGGTTACGGTATTTCAATACTCTATAGTTTGAGTATATGGACATTTCCACAGATGGATAATGGTCAACTCTCATCTTGCTGTAAATGTAACGTCTTTTCAAACTCTGGTCTCTTGCAATTGTTACTTAATTTCGTTTAGTTCAAGCTTTCAAGAAACAACTGATCGAGTGATACACAGTTTAAGACCTGATGAGACACCTGGTTACTCGACTTCTCATCTTAATTCAAGTTACAGTAAACCCCAAATAGTTTAAACTCTGAAGCAAGTACATTGTATCATTATCGGTCTTTAAGACAGGTGGCAGCTTAATGCAGGATGAAAGTCATGCAGAAAGCTCCTCTAGGAGCTTTCTGCATGACTTTCACCCTGTATTAAGCAGGCACCTGCATAAAAAGGCATTTTTATTACTAAAATAATAAAATTTCGAAGTATCGAGTTTTTATTGTATTTCCAAATGAAAACCTGATCTCGTTTGGTAGGATAAGGGTTATTTCGCATATTGCAGACATTCATATAGTCTAGAATACGCTAGAATGTAATTGTCATTCATATAGCAGGCTCTTTTCGGAAGGACATCTCCAATACTTATTGTCTTATCTGACTTTAGGACAGCCGATTAGTTTTCGCAACACGCTGGTCTCAGAGGAAATACTTGCTGATTAGTTTTCTCAGTTCTAGTCTTCGCAATGTACCTGCCGTGATAACGACACTATTCACTAAAACCCTTCTAAGGCGATACTTATGTTTGGTTGTACGACACCGCAACACTAAACAGGTTATATGGTTCCATTATATGAGAAAAATAGTCTACCCATATCTCATTTACATCGGGATACAAATATGACACATTGATCCAGAAACTTTAATTCTGCTGGGGAATGAGAGGTGCAGATACTTCAGTTTCCATTAACCCCGCCCCTCTTTTGCCTCTTACGATGTGCGCGCGTGTGTTCGTGCATGCGTGTACGTGCGTGCGTGTGTGCCCCCCCCCCCCGCGTGTGTGTTTTACTGCAGAACGAAAGTATTGCAGAAAACACAAAACAATATGTTGTCATGTGTCACAAAAAATGAACTATGTTTATAATACTCCATTTAGAAAGGTTGTGTGTTTAATCTCCATGTAAAAATACCTATCTTTATACTCCACGTAGGATGGTTTATCTAAGTACTCCACGGATACTGAACTATTTTTATACTCCATCCTTGGGTATGTCTTTATACTCCATGTACATGTAGAATGGTCTATCTGAGAACTCCGTGGACAATTATTTAAATCTATACTCTATATCTATTTTATTACTCCAAGAAAATAGCCTTTATCTTTATCGAAGAAAGGCTTATGCAATTGGACATATCTTTATACTCCACACAATTTTTGTTTTTCTATCTTAACCCTCTACTTCATAATTATTTCTATGTCTTTGCAAAGAGAGTAGACCCAGATCAGACGATTCCTGTAGGAGCCATCTGATCAGGTTCCGTGCTGTTTGCTTATGAAATAATTTAGCTGTTATTCTATAGTTTCTGCCATGGCCAAAAATTCCTCTGTTCATGTGCCCATTATAAAAAATAAATTAATTAGAATTCATGATGCCTATTATTTCTTTCATGAATATTCATGGAATAAAGGGTTAATACTCCATGAAAAAGGAACTATCGTGTGATATCATTTAACTGAAGTTCAAACAACACTCTGCTCTATAAACGATTGACAAGATCGAATACAATGAGAACCCTTCCCTGTTCAATATTCATATAAGAAATAATGACGTCATGACTTTTTATTAGCTGAAATTTTATGATGTAAACTTTTCAATAATTATGTTTGCTTTGACAAAAAATGTAGAATCCGATCTATATCATGTCATAAGCAAACTGAGCAGACCCTGATCAGACGGCTCCTACAGGAGCCTACTGATCTGGGTCTACTCTGTTTGCAAATGCGTGAAAATGCCTTGACATGAGGGAAATGGTTAATACAGTGCATATTCCATAATATCATTGGATGCATTTACAAATACTATGGAATATTCTATGGAAGAAGAGAGCAGCTTCTCTTAACCCTTTCCCTCATTTAAACGTGTTTTCACGAATTTGCAAACAGAGTAGACCCAGATCAGCGTCTGATCAGGATCTGCTCTGTTTGCTGATGGAATTTGATAGATCTGTTTCCTTACTTTGTAAAATGGCTACAATGTTCTACCTTCCATATTTCACTATAACTATTTTGTCCATGAATATTCAGTAGGTATTGAAATAAGAAATAAACATAGAACAGGGGAAATGGTTAACTCATGTCCTGCGTATCCCCACCTGACTTGCATTTGCAAACAGCTCGGATCAAAGGTCAGACGGTGTGTCTCATCAGGATCCAATCTGTTTGCCATTCTGTCAGTGCGTTTTCAGGAGCTTGAAATAATTGGAATTGTTTTTTTTGTTTTTTTTTACTGTAGATCAGTATGGAAGAGATCATTTTCTAGAATACAATAAGTTTTAAATAAGGTTTAAACATTGTTTTTTAAAGTTTGCTTGTCTTGCATATCAATTTTGAATGAGAAATTATATGCATAGAAATGTCTCACCTACATAACGTTTTGACTAGAAAAATGTGAAGTTGTCTCTTTTGAAGGAAAGCGTCATCTATTTTTCAGTGAGGAAATTTAAAGAAAGATACGTTTTGCTACTCCGGCTTTTGTTGTACTTTTCTCACTGCCAAGTGTTCTCTTCTACGATATTTGTTGTCTACTTTAAACTTCTTCCTTTGTGTTTAACCTGCTACACTCTGAACAATTGTCGTCTCTAAAATTACATATTTTTTGCAGCTCTTATCGTGCATTTCTTTTCAGCAATAGTGTCAGAATGACAAACAGTTTTGATCCAGACAAGGCGCCAAGTTACTCGGTGTCTCGTCTGGATCCAAACTGTTTACAATGTTAATCACCCAGTCATCAGCAGTAGAGTACTGAAAATTAAAACAGTTTTATCATGATATCAGTCAGTCTGGTTTCTGATGTGTCGGATACAAACTGTTCGCAAAGGTGATCACAGTTCCACCAGGGGTAGCGTTAACCCTCTAATCATGTAAGAACTTATGATATCAGGAATGTTATAATAGCACATAGAAGGTTGGCCATTGCCAGAACTATAGAATAAGAACAGAAATAATCTGATCTGGGTCTAGTCAATTTGCAAGACGTTATATTGCCTTTTCATCAGTTAAATGGTTAGCCTTTCATTCATATAAACGCATTTTCACGCATTTGCAAACAAAGAGGACCCAGGCCAGAAAGAACCTACTGATGTATGCCATGTTTGCTTATTACATGATATACATTCTGCATTTTTTGCCAGAGCAAAACGTTCGATTATAATAATTCCGTTAATAAATATTCATAATGTCATTATTCGTTACAAGGATATTGAACAGGTAAAAAGTTACCCATTTACTACATATATACGACTTTCTATGCTTTTGCAAGCAGAGTAGAAACAGATCAGACGACCCCTGTAGGATCCTCCTGCTTACAAACTAACGTAAATATGGGTCCATGCTTGTAAAGCTTTTAGTTGAGTCTGAGTTTCGTTCTCAAGCTTTTGATTGGTCAGATTTGAGTTCTCAAGCTTTTGATTGGTCAGATTTGAGCCAAAGGCTCAAATCTGACCAATCAAAAACTTGAGAACGAACTCAGACTCAACTAAAAGTTTTATAAGCATGGACCCATGATTCTACAGTTTCTGCCATGGTCAACACTTTCCGTGTTCTTGTGCCATTATAAAAAAACAATCCAATTAATATTCATGATGTCTTTACTTCTGACATGAATATTCATGGTTTAAAGAGTTAAGGGAATTATTTTGGCATACGATGGTTGAAGCAAATATTATTTAGCGTTTATCTATAGGTATTCTCGTGGAAAATGTCAGTTACTTACCACATATTGTAAGAACATTTTAATTGCCGAACCAGTACACAAAAAATAGTCATACTGAATTTTGTCTAAGCTTGTCCCAAGAAAATTAAAGGTTACATAAACATTCATTAGTGGTCGACCTCGTATATTTTACGAGGTGTTTAGCCACAGGGAATAGTTTTCACTCACTAGCATGCTGTAGTTATACTTTAAGGAAACATAGCAATGGGAGCAAACTAGCTGGAAGTTTGTCCATGAATGGTTTCCATTGTCGTTTGAATGTAATGTTTTTGAGTGGAGTGGAATGATCCGTTAGTTTTAACCCATTCGCTTGCTATTCGCGTCAATATACCTACTTGTAAATAGTGAAGACCTAGATGAGACAGCTCTTGCAGGAGCTGTCTCATCAGGGTCTGCACTATTTATAAGTTGGTTGTCCAACCAGTGCACTCCACAGCAGTGATTGCACAGCAAAATACTTGTACACAGTGAAGATATATGTAATTATACAACAGGGCATGGGTAAAGAAGGAGAAATGTATTTTAAAATTCAGTAAAAGAAGGGTTAACACATTCCCTCACAGTGACGCATCTGACGCCTCTGTAGAAGTCTCATTTTGAAATCATTGTGATAAATAGAGCATTTTCTCCGTAGTAGAAAATACTCTATTTACAACAATGGTTTAAAAACTTCACAATTCTAAAATTTCTCTAGTTAATGCTCTTTTCGGTAGATTTATTCAAATTATTGGGTCTAAAAATAGTCTAGGAGAGAATGGGTTAAACAGCAGATCACCATTATAGTGTCTAAGCCAAGCGTTGCTGAAAATAATTTAACCCTTTCCCTTTTGATTATTTATGTAGGAAATAATGACAGCATGAATATCTATTAGCTGAATTGTTATAATGGCATATGGCCATACATGATTGGTTTGGCATAAGTAGAAACTATAGAGTCAGATCTATAATTTCATAAGCAAACAGTGTATATCCAAATCAGACGGCTCCTACAGGGACCGTCTGATCTGGGTATTCTCTGTTTACAAATGAGTGAAAAGGCGTTTATATGAAGTAAAGGTTAAATGAAGAACCTTGATCAAATAGCTATGTTATAAGCTGTTTGATCTAAGTGTAAATGGCCTTATAAATAATTCCCTGCAGTCAAATATCTAAGTTGTTTTCGTAACATTAACCCATTCCCTCATATTGACGCCTTTTGACGCCTCTGCAAACGTCACCTATTGAAACCATTGTGATAAATAGAGCAGGAGCAAATGCTCTATTTCTCACACTGGTTCAAATTACAAAATTCTAAAATGTTCCTTTTCTCTAGTTAATGCTCCTTTTCGGTAGATTTCTTCAAAGTGGTTGGATCTAAAAATAGCCTATGAGGGAATGGGTTAATAACATTGTAACTTATGCATGATCACAGTAACACCTTGACCTTTAAAGTGAATGCGGGAACCGTGTATATAAGACAATGGCAAATAGAGTAGATCCAGATCAAACGACTCCTGGGGGAACCCTTTGATCATGCTTTGCACCATTTGTCATAGAAAACATTTTCTTCAATGGTACATTTTGAATCATTTGTTTCTTTAAATGACTTACAGAAAGGGAGTAACCATTTTTAATTGATTAAAAGGTTCAAGATTGACTATAGCAAGGCGTTTTTACGTTTAACATACATCCCAAGCAATTTGCTTAAATGGTGTATGTCCCCTATGAAATTGATTCAGTCATTTACATCGGTTAACGATTGTACATGTAATTATTATCTTGTTTGGTTTTCAGTGCCCTGAACCCAGCACAGCCAAATACACTAATTTATCTCTTTTCTTACTCCTGTGTAATTTATGGCGTCACAACTTGTCTTTGGCTTTTTAGGTTAGTTTGAATGACACATATTGATCATATGGCACAGCTATCCGTTCGGTGTTGGGTAGGCAAATAACGGGTACGTTATGGCTGTGTGTGTGTATATATATGCGCGCACACCAGGTGTGCTTCTGTTGCTGTGGACTTTTATGCATGACGGCATGAACATGTGTGAAATGTTTTGTGTGTTACATGTACACATTTAACCTATTACACCACAGACACCTCATGGCACTATTGCAAACAGAAAGAACACAATCATGCGGTTCCTGTAGAAGTAGTCTAATCTGGGTCTAGTCTGTTTGCTTATGGAATAACATAGATCTCTATTTATTATCAATAAAAATCAGCTAATTGATATTCATACATACATTATTTAGAGGATGAGTATCTTAACCTAAAGCATACCCTAATCAGTCGGCTCCTACAGGAGCCGCATGATCTTATTCAACTTTGTTTGCAAACACGTGAAATGGGGTTTGTATGATTGAAATGGTTAAACTACAGAGATATTGTCGGTCACAGCAAAATGCAACACCATTAAAGATCTGTAGGTACAAGAGTGTTTATGGTAGTATTTTCTATATTTTGTTCAGGGTAGTATTTTCTATATTTTGTTTAGTGTAGTATTTTCTGTATTTTGTTAAGGGTAGTCTTTTCTATATTTCTCTACCACACCGTATCATTTTGGTACTAATTGGAGTCACCTTTTCAATGTACAGTGAAACACTTTCATCTACAGCAATGATGCTCACTATATACCTTAATCCTATCCTTCATATACCACTTTAAACCGGATTTCTGGTAGAGAAGAATTTAGATACTTTAAGACAGGTGGCTGCTTAATGCAAGGTGAAAGTCTTGCAGAAAGCTCATAGAGTAGCCGTCTGCAATACTTTCACCATGCATTTAGGTTCCATCTGTCTCCAACACTGATATTTATACTAAATTGAACGTCCGGTTTAAAGGGATTTTACTGTATTTATAATGGATATCAACAATAATGGGGGCAATGGAGAAAAAAGAGATAATGATGATTTTCTATATCAATACTCATAAATATCGTAAGAGAAAAGAGAAGCAGCTATAAATACTGATAGATAAGACTGATGACAACCACTAAAACCTGCTGATCCGTTCTTTAAATAAAGCCAGTTTCTTTAACTAACAATACATATGTATATAACAGTTGGCATTTTATGGCAGAATCTCAAAACAGACATCATCCTCTCAGCAAGTTTTCCTAATTTCAGTAGTAATATTGTCTCGCATTAGAATCAAGTTATTCATATTACTGATTTGGCGTAGGCTTAATTTTCAGTTTATTATAAAATATCTTTCATTTGATGAAAAAACCCACGACGGTTACAGTAGGTGTTTTTCGATGTATTTAAATCTTTGCACGCTAAGTATTCGTCTGCAACAACTGTCGTCTGCTTCAATTCTAAAAATAAAAGTTCTCTCATTTCGTCGCAAATATATGGTCATGCAAAGAGTTAACCATAATTATTTGTGACTTAATGTTTTATTTCTCAGAGGACTTTTGGTATTGCTTTCTGTCTGAAATGTTCACCGTGTCTTGAAATCCTGTAAACTTCACATGTGATCCTGTTTGATATGCATACAAAACTATAAGTATGATGGTATTACAGATGTATTTAAAAATCGAAATAAGATATTGTGCAAAACCTGTATATGGAATTTCCGTGTGCATAAAGTGATTCACATCGACGCCAAAGAGACATTTGCTAACACTCTGTACGGTTATAAAACAAGTAGACGACAATCTCGTAAGACAAAATAATTTGGCTGCGAATATGTTCTAAAGATCAGTGGTTTTTCTGTATTATGGAAGCAAATGCGTGAAAATACATTTCTGTCAGGTTTAGGGTTTAAAGGGATTATTGCGTAATGGTTAATATACACTAAAACGGGAATATCTGGGGAATGCATGTCATTCCATCGGCTTAAGATATCTCCATGGAAATTGCTTTTAGATTAACTGTGTATTTAAATCTACAGAAAGTGCATACACGTAATATAGGCTATTTTATTGAGAAATTCTATACGTAAATCATATAAATCATACGCGTAAATAATCAGTCTCAGCTAAAATCCAGTTGGTATTTCAATGACCCCTTGTTAACCCAGTCCCTCATAATGACATCTTTTGGCGCCTCTGTAAATGTTAAGTTTTGAAATCATTGTGATAAATAGTGCATTTACACCATATGAGCAAATTATCTTTTTATCACAATGGTTTAAAAGCTACACAATTCTAAGATTTTCCTTTTCTCTACTAAAATCCCCTCTTCAATAGATTTATTCAATGAAATGGGGTCTTAAGTAGCCTATAATGAATGGGTTAATGTAGATGGCACCGGAGAGGGTTTTGAGTTTAATGACATTATTTTCGTTTGGGATTTAGAAATAGAATTTAGAATGGAATCGCTTAACTTCAAACAGTGACAATTTAAAACACAAGTACATGTAGTACATAAATTGAATTACTGTGTGTTATATGAAGGTGTCTGCAATTTATATATATTAAAATACAAAAGACGCCAAGATACAAAGGTATAAGAGAGAACAATATTTCTGAATTATTTTCCAAAATCTTAATCTATTCGCGTTAAATTCTCGACTTGTAATGTCATGCTTAGCTGAAATTGTTCGAGGTCAAAACCCCTCTAATGCGACCACCGAAAAGAGGGGAAATTCTGTGTGGCAGAGGCAGGTGGTAGCTTAATGCCGGACGAAAGTTATGGAGAAAGCTCCTGCATTAAACAACCACCTGCTTATTAAGACAGCTATGATTATTTTTAAGTGGTCGCATTAGAGGGGTTTTACTGTACATGTACAATGGAGGTCTAATTCTACATTGTCTACCACAGCTAAAACTTTCTGTGTTCATATGCCATTATAAAATTGCATCCAATTAATATTCATCATGCCATACTTTCTTACATGGATGTGTATGGTGTAAAGAGTATATAATAATAAAATGCGTTACTTTAGCAACAGTTTGTTCAATACTTTTTTCTGTATTATGTATACGATGCCTAGATCACGTACTCAAACATGCTACTGAACAGTTGCAATAGTAACTCTTTCGTTGCCGCCAAATTTCTAATTGTCATCTGCAACCAAATGTTGTAAAATGAAGAATCGAGAGAAATAAATGCAAATTTCAAAGAAATAAACTACAGACATAGAACTAGAGGTTGTGACAAACAGTGGAGTCCCTGACCAGACGCCGCTTTGAAAAAGGGACTGCACAGTTTGCCTTGGTGCATTTTGGCGAAACTGGCGACCAAAGAGTTAAGATGAGCTCCTAATGGGAAACTTTCCTCCTGCTGTATTATGTTGTTCAGCCATACTTTCCAGAATGTTCGATACATGTACTCAAACAGGTAAATACATGCTCACTATTAATGAATACTTTAGAGCACCTGTCACGAGGTTTGCTAAGGACGGCAAATAGAAGACATTCCCCTTTTTGGGATTGATATTAAAGTATGAAAGTAGGTCATGAGAATGGATTATTATTTGTTTTTAAAAAATCGAGTTAGGAGAACGATTTGTCTTTACCGGATACCAACCCATTCGAGTGATATATGTTTTAACCCATTCCCACATAGGTTATTTTTAGATCCAACGTTTGAATAAATCTACCGAAAAGAAGCATTTACTGGAGAAAAGGATTTTTTAGAAATGTGTAGTTTTTAAACCACTGTGGTAAATAGAGCATTTGCTCCTAAGGAGCAAATGCCCTATTTATCACAATAGTCACTTTTACAGAGGCGTCAAAAGGCGTCAATATGAGGGAATGGGTTAAAACCAACATTAACAGGTTTGCTTATTCTGTTCATGTACAGTGATATTGCCACTGGATGTGAGTTCATCATTAGTGAGGATATCAAATATGCAAATAATCTGACTGCGAAGTCTCTATATATCATTGATATATGTATAATAATAAGAAGGTCTATAAGGAAAACGGTGTGGCAACTTACAAGGAGTTTAATAAAGTATATACTTGTGCCATAATACTTCAAAATAAAACTATACACACCATGAGGTCAAGATAGTTAAAACAGTAACCAGACATAATTATAGTGTCGATGAAACAAAGAGCTATCCCCACCCCTTAATAGATATCGGTTGCAGAACATGTATGTGCATATCTCTTATAAAAAAGAACCATTATTAACCATTTAATCCATGAATATTCGTATGAAAAATAATGACTTCATCAATATTATTAATATTTTAAAATTGTTATATCACATGGACACAGTGACGTTTTTGCCATGGCAGAAAGTGTAGATTATATTTGTATTAAATCACTAACAGAGCACGCTCTGATAAGACTGCTCATATAGGATTTGTCTAATCTGTTTCTACTCCGTTTGCAAAAACGTGAACAGGCGTATATATGGAGAAAAAAGTTGAACCCTACCTTTCTGAATATTTATCTAATTACGGCGAGTAATTAATTCCTCTGAATTTCATCTGGTGTTTGAATCTGCTCCTGGTGTATCATTTACCAAGATACGGATTAAATACGATTAAAGATGTTATGACGGTATTTTACACCGAGAGCAAACACATTCTCTCTGATAGCAGTATAACGCTATCTTGACAAGTTGACAATATTCCATCACCTTTACACCGTAATGGAAAATAATATCTGCTAAAATTGGTATCTGATGCAATATTTTTACCCTTTACTCGATGAATTTTCATGTAAAAAGAAATGACATCATGCATGTTAATTTGCTGTTTATTATAATAGCATATGAACACACGAATATGTAACCAAGGCAGTAGGTTAGAATTAGATCTACATGTATATCATATCATAAGCAAACAGAGTTTGCTCTATTTGCAAAGGTGTAGAAATGCGTATTTATGGAGTAAAGGGTTAAGTACTTTCGATTCGATAAAGCCTTTAAGAAACGTTTGACAGGGTGTCAAACAGATTGGATCCTGAGGGAAACCGAGTTACTTGGCGTCTCATCTGGATCCAGCCTTTTTGTAACGCGAGTCAGGTCGCGAATAGTGGGATAAAATGATGACAAATTATGCCTTGGTAGATGTCATAGAGGGTAAGTAACCAATCTACAACACGTGTTCTCACAATTTATTTTTGTTAATTTAACATGTTTCGGCTTTTGTTTTTCATTTGGTAGATGTCACTAACAATTATTTGAATAGGGTTTTATTACAGTTCCTTTAAAAGATGAATATCTTGAAAACTATAGCTTCGGTCATTCATTTTCTTATGAAGTATGTATGTAGTAACATAATACATTATATATATTTTCCATATTACACTTGTTTTAGTGTAGCAAGAACATAGTTTACATTGGTATAACAAACAGCCTCTCTCACATCGCCAGAAAGACATATCCAATACTTATTATCTTATCTTACTTTAGGACAGCCAATAAGTTTTCGCAACTCGCTGGTCTGAGAAGAATTTCTTGCTGATTATTCTTCTCATGTGCAATCTTCATAATGTACCAGATGTGATAACGACAACATATGATAGAACCATTTTACAACGAAAGAAATACAGTACACCCCAATACATACACACACAAACTGAATAGTCTTATTCCATTACTCAATAAATACGCATTTCTACGTCTTTCATCACATAGAAGACCAATATCAGACCAGTGTCTGTTCTGTTTGCTTATGAACTAATATAGATACCATTCTACAGTTTCTGCTTTGGTAAAAATGGCATGTTGTAATATGCCATTTAAAAATAAATCTAATTAATAGTAATCATTATTGTGTCAACATCTTTTATGAATATTCATGGAGTAAAGGGGTAAATTCCGACACTCGGTACTGAGAGGATTACCTGTATACACACCACGAAAAAAACATATATTTATACTCTGTGATAAAGGATATACATATATCTTTATACTCCATGATGAATGATATATCTTTATACTTCGTTTGGAAAGGATGTTGTTTCCTGTTCCAGCCATGTTGAGTTAGTGGTTATAGTTACCTTTCTGAGACAATAATTGAGCTTGATCTAGCTTTCGAATCCATCACAGAACCTTCTTCAGGACTAACCTCAGTCGCATCTTGTGATTACATATTCAAACACGTTGGATCAAGATGAGACGCCAAGTAACTGGTTGACTCATCAGGATGAAAACTGTTTGTTACTGTAACTATGTTTTAAACAAAAAAGAAATTTACTGCAGACGACACAGTCTCATCTGGATACAAGCGGTTTGCAAAGTCGAGTCCGGATGTGGATAGCTGGGGAAGGGTTAACCCTTTCGGCGCCAAAATTTCTAATTGTCGTCTGCAAAAGGAATAACGCACATATATGGAAATAGAGATTGAGACAAAAACTGAAGTCCCTGATCAGACGCCGCCTTGAAAAGATCTGGGACTGCACTATTTGTCGTGCTGAATTTATGCGACATCGGCGGTGAAAGGGTTAATAAAGAAAGCATTCATAAAACGATAATTATAGAAAGTGTTATTCTTTATTTTACTACTTGTATACATGCGCGTCGATCATTTTGACAGCCTATCTCATATTGTAAATAACACTTTAACTCTTTATAGTCTGCTTTAATGATAAATAAAGGTATGAATTTTCCTCCTACATGTATATATTTCAACTAAAGCAGTAAAACAGTTTGGATCCTGATGAGACGTGTAGTCTGCATATGTCATAATGGATCCGTCCCTTGCAGTGAAGGAGTCAACCATATATTTTGTCTAACCTTGTCTCAAAAAAGTTTAAGGTTACATAAACATTCATTAGTGGTTGGCCTCATATATATTACAAGTTGTCTAGCCGCAGGGAATACATCTCAATATTTATGCTTCATGGAGGCGTGACATGAGAGCAAAATGTGAAGAAAACATGCACTTCGTCCTTGGAAACGGTGCACGTTGTCCGTGGAGATGATGCACTTATCCAATTTTTCCGTAGAAAACTGCACCTTTCCTATGGAAACGATGCATGTTGTCCTTGGAAACGATGAACATTGTTCGTAGAAACGATGCACGCTGTCATTGGAAAGGATGCATTTTGTCCGCGGAAACTATGCACTTTTTGCCGTGGAAACAATGTTTTTATTCCGTGGAAACGATCTTGTACTTGGAAGCGATAATTTTTCCCATGGAAACGATGCACTTTTTTCCGTAACCATTGGCATATTATTCCCGATCATGCCGATGGCGACCAAATTCTGAACCTTTACCAGATCCAAACCATTTCCTATTCGGTCAGTTGTTTCTCGAAATGTTGAAATCTTGAATCTGATAAAGGAATAAAAATTATAAGTATAACAGATACATGTTTTGGCTATGCATATTTATTTCTGCTGGTTAGGATTTAGTGCTGAATATTCGTAGTGGAATGTTTCACTATTTAAGAATTTACCTCATTAATACAAAAAATGTAGTTATTAAACGAGTCATGACTTCATGAATATTCATTAACTGAAATCTTATAAAGTCAATGAACAAAGCAATGTTTTGCCATTGCAGAAACTGTTGAATCACATACATGTATATAGATATTATTTCTAAGGCAATCAAATCAGACCCGGAACAGACGGCTCCTAAAGGAGTCGTATTTATGAGCCGTTTGATCGGGATCTACACTGTTTGTAATAACGGTCTCTGAGGTAAAGGGTTAAAGATACATCCAATGAGTATGATAATGTAGGCTAAACATTGCCGAATCTTTAAAGAGATACAGCACAACATCAGTAATCCGAGCTGTTTAAAGTTGAGAACATTTTAGGTAGGTTGCAGATTGACCCATTCCCTCATATTGACGTCTTTTAACGCCTCTGTAAAAGTCACTTTCTGAAGTCATTGTGACAAATAGAGCATTTGCTCTTTAGGTTTCAACACTACACAATTCTAAAAAATCATTTCCTCTAGTTAATGCTCATTTTCGGTAGATATACACAAAAGAGGTAGGATCTAAAACAGTCTATGAGGGAAATGGTTAGCCCATTCCCTGTTCTATATTTAGCCCAAATTTCAATACCTTCTGAATATTCATAGACACAATAGTTATAATGAATTATGGTGGACTATTGTAGCTATTTTAGAAAGCAAAGGAGCAAATCTTTCAACTTCCATTAGCAAACAGAGCAGACCCTGATCAGACGGTTCCCATAGGTCTACCCTGTTTGCAAATGCTCGAAAATGGTCGTTAGTATTTAGGAAAGGGTTAATGTTCTTATAGTGCATATTTGCTTTGGAAATGAATCAGTATTCTATATCAGATGAATGTTATTTGTTGCTGTCTTGTCTGGTTTATAATTCAATATAATACGTTGAGTAATAGGTTTTCATTGCAAATTGCAGTGGCGACGAGGAATACTAAAACTGTAGATGTCCTGGGGCTCGGTACAAAACTGTTGTAACTTTCTTTAACCCTTTATTCCATGAATATTCATGAAATCAAGAATTTAAGACATGTTTATCAATACTCATAAGTTCCATTTAAATCCTTTGAAAATACCCATGGGTCCCATTTAAATCCTGTCTCAATACTCATGGGTACCATTTAGATTCTGTCTCAATACTCATGGGTACCATTTAAATCCTGTATCAATACTCACGGGTACTATTTAAGATCTTTATCAATACTTATACATGTACGTTCCATTTAAATCCTTTATAAATATCCATGGGTACCATTTAAATCCTTTATCAATACTCATGGGTAACATTTAAATCCTTTATCAATACTCATGGGTACCATTTAGATTCTGTATCAATACTCATGGGTACCATTTAGATTCTGTATCAATACTCATGGGTACCATTTAAATCCTTTATCAATACTCATGGGTAACATTTAAATCCTTTATCAATACTCATGGGTACCATTTAGATTCTGTATCAATACTCATGGGTACCATTTAGATTCTGTATCAATACTCATGGGTACCATTTAAATCCTTTATCAATACACATAGTTAACATTAAACCCTTAATTAATACCCATATTAATAACCACCTTTCAAAGTACATCAGCAAACATAGCAATCGCGGATAAGACGGATATGTCTGATATGGGCCTACTCTGTTTGCAAGCTTGTGAAAAAACGGGTTAAAGAGATTTTTTACTTTAAAAAAGGCATAGCACAATCAACTGACATTGTGTACTCTGTGCGTTCCTTTTAGAGAGAAAAATACAGACTTATAGCGTTTAAGATATTATTACCTCCAAATCTAATCTGAATCAAATTTGTTCATCTTGTTTTAATTAATGATTACTTCAATGATTCATCAAATGGAATGAACAAACAGATGTTAAATGGATTGTTTAATTAGCAAACAGTTTAGATACAGACTGGTTGTGTCTTTGACACGATGAATGATAATGATAACAACAACAACAACAACAATAATAATAATAATAACATTTGAATCTTCCATGAGGTAATCACAACTGTTTTCGATTAATTACAACATATGCACAGATAGAAAGAGATTAATTTATAGAAAAGGATAGTTAAGTCTGGTGGCAGTAGTACCTATAACCCTTTCCCTCGTATAGACGACTAGGACAGTTAAGTCTGGTGGCAGTAGTACATATAACCCTCCCCTCGTATAGGCGACTAGGACAGTTAAGTCTGGAGGCAGTAGTACCTATAACCCTCCCCCTCGTATAGACGACTAGGACAGTTAAGTCTGGTGGCAGTAGTACCTATAACCCTTTCCCTCGTATAGACGACTTATGACACCTTTGCAAACAGAGCAGACCTGTAGGAGCTGTCAGGAATTTTATAATTAATGTACTATGAACAAATTAGAACAGACATATGCATGCAGTAAATCATTCTTAAATTAATAGCCATGACCAAAAGGGTTAAAAGCTGATTGTCTGTTCCCAATTAAACATGGTTTCCCCATGCTCAACAATTTAGACCATTTTGTCGTTTATGACAGAATTTAACCCGTTACTCAATATATACGTCCTTATACGCCTTTGCAAACAGAGTAAACTCAAATCAGATGGCTCCTATATGAGCTGTCTGATCAGGGTCTGCTCTGTTTGCTTATAATTTAGTATAGTTCTGATTCTACAGTTTAAGTCATTGTCTAATATATTATGTTCATGTGTCGCTATATAAATCACCTAATTGATTTTAGTTGCGTCATAATTCTTACATGAATACTCATGGAGTACAAACATCCTTCACTCATTAGTCTTTTCGCAAAATGCTGTCTGGTGTGTCAGTTTTAATAAGTTACTGTCAAGCACACATAAAGAAAACAGTTAGGACATGTATTGGATACAAGATTTTAGGATTGTTCTTAATACATAATTTATCATACTTTATTGTCCCGGTGTGTTCTCTACGTGTGCCATTTGAAGAACATTTACAATAATACTGCAAACACGACACTGTGACAGGTCAGCGCTATTGTATATGCAGATATCTGCTAGAGCTTTCAAAACACCTGCTGTGATTTATTTGTCAACCTTACCATGCTCTTTTCTACGGTAAGAAATGGCTTTTCTATTAAACTTTTCACTGCCAATGTCGCAAAAATGCACCACGACAAATAATGCAGTCCCAGATCAGACACCATCCTTTTAAGACGGCGTCTGATCAGGAACTTCACTTTTTGTCTATGACTCTAGTTCTATATCTGTGCTCTATTCCTTTGAAGTTTACATTTACTTATCTCATTTCCTTATTTTACCGAATGATTTAGCAAAATTGGTTTGCAGACGACAATTGATAAATTGGAGCCGAAAGGGTTTTGGTAGCATCTTGCTAATCCTCTAACTGGTGCAAACGCCTTTTTACGCATTTGCGAACAGAATAGACACAGACCAGACTGCTCCTTATAAGGAAGCAGAGTATGCTATAGACACTGTAAAGTAGATCTACTGAAGCAAAAGAAAATCCTGTGTCCATATACCATTATATCAAATCATTTAAACTTTACTGCGTTTAGCTGAAATGTATTTTGTGAAATTCTGTGATGTAATTGTTTCAACAGCTTGAACTTTGAAAACGAAATTGCGACGTTTTAATTTTATTTGAATGCTTGTCGAGACGACAAAAAAGCAGTCTCGGTGGCACTTATTGGATTGCGTACATTTCAGATTTCTCGTTGGGTTTTATCTATAGTGCAATAAGTGTTTCCTAACCCTTTACTCTATGAATATTCATGTCAGAAATAATGACATTATGAACATTAATTCGCTGGTTTTATAATGGTATCATGAATAAGGAATTTTACCACGACAGAAACTAGAAACATATCTATGTTATTTTATAAGCAAACAGGCAGATCCTGAATCTTATCATGATCTACTCTGTTTGCAAATGTGCCAAAACATCTATATAGAGTAAAGGGTTGATCTGTCAATTCAACGACCGTCAGCCTTAACAACATTAACCCTTTCGGCGCCAAATTTCTAATTGTCGTCTGCAATCCAAGTTTGTTAAATCATTCAGTAAAATAAGGAAATGAGATAAATAAATGCAAATTTCAAAGGAATAAAGCACATGTATAGAAATAGAGATTGAGACAAATAGTGCAGTCCCTGATCAGACGCCGCCTTGAAAAGGCGGCGTCTGATCTGGGACTGCACTATTTGTCGTGGTGCATTGATGCGACTGCGGCGGTAAAAGGGTTAATACAGACACCACTAAAATTATCTACTTTATATTTGTTCTATGTAGCAATCACCTGCTTTTGAAGACTGTCTATATACTGAATACGTGGTCCTGTTATGGGGTCCAGTGGCATATAATTATTGAAAGTAGTTTCTTCTTTCCGTTCGTTTCTTATTGGTTCTTTAATACTGTTGGTGCCAAATTTCTAAATGTCGTCCAACAGCCGAATTTATTAATGCATTTCGTTTAAATTAAGTATTGAGATAAATAAATGCACATATCAAAGAAATAAGCCGTAGAACTAGAAATCAATGATGAGAAGCAGCTGCTTTAGAAAGGCAGCGTCTGGGAACTGCACTGTTTGTCCTGGTGCATATTGGCGACATTACCGGTGAATTTAAGATTGTTTTATGTGAAGAATTTACTCTGATTTCATTCTTTAATATTGTCACTTTCTATTCAAATTTATTCAAAGTACATGCATATTTTATTTAATTGTAGACAATTCAAACAGTTGTGGATGAAGACAATAAACAATATTATTAAAACAAATATGCTGTTCATGTTATTTAAACAAATATATATGACAATACAGACGCTTTATAATCAAACATGTGTTAAATGTGAAAGTCAGACACCCAAATCAAAATAATTGTTAGTTGTATCACTCTTAACCCTTTACTATGCATTTAACAGTGCGGGACACGAGTAACCAATGTCCTTTGCAAACAGTGTATACCCAGATGAGAGGGTTCCTAGAGGAGCCCTCTCATCAGAGTATGCACTGTTTGTCATGTTTCACTTTTCCCTAGAAGAATCCCTAAATATTCATCATAAGCTTGATCTGTTTGAAGTTTGGAATAGTCCATTTGAAATTTCAGCGTGTTAAGGGTTCACGTCTTTGCAAACCCAGTAGACCCCCTGATTTGACGATAGGATCAGTTTTGTCGAGGCCAGGCCCCGAGGTTATAAAACTTTTTGCTTAAGTCTGAGATCATGCTCAAGCATCTGACCAATCAGATACTTGAGAATGATCTCAAGACTCAGACTCAGAGGTTTTATAACATTGGACCCTGTTGTCTTTGCTTACGAAATAATAGGATTCTACAGCTTCTGCAATGGTTAATTGACTATATAAAATTAAGCTAATTAATATTTGTACATTCATTATTTCTTAAATAAATAAGCATGGAGTAAAGTGTTAATGTCCTTACAATCAACTGACATATCCCACTGACGGGGTTACAGGCTGGATACAGATGAATACTTGAAGTTAACCCTTTGAATGCTGGGTTTCACAGTGGAATAACCAATCAGTGTCTAACAGTAGAGTCTATTCAATTATCCTCATACGGAGATCATGTTGAGTGAGAGATGCCTATTATAACTTTTATAAAACAGCAAAGGTTTTTTTGTTAAGCCTGCAGTGGCGAGAAATTATTTGAGATAAGTCAACGATATTTATTGATATATCTTGCTAATATATATGGGATGTTCATCGCCCAGATATGGAAATTCCTCAGGATATTTACTTTTCGATACACATGTGAATTTTTAAGCTGAGATAACAGCTTCTGTTTTTCCGGCATTTTTAATAAATGCCCCTTATCAAACTCACTTGTGTCTTTTCTCGTTTCTAATTCCCCTTACATAGTTCGTGCTGGCCCGCCAGATCAAGTCCTAATACGAAGTAGAGCATAAATGGGACTTATTTGAATAGCAGGCCGACTCAATCTGACTGTCCTGTAAGCGTGCATTTATTTCCATTACATTTTGATGTTAAGTTTTGAATGTGGGAAACGAGTGTAAATAGTGTACATGTAGACCCAGATTAGAGGGGCGCCTAGAGGAGGTATTCATTTTGTTTCATTCAAACTTCCCTCGCTAATTATACAATTTCATACTAAATGGACTAATTGTAAACAATAATGGACCATTCCATTTTGAAAATTCAACATTCAAAGAATTAAGGTATTCAGTGAAACCACACTAAATTGAACGTTCAATTTAGTATAAATATCGGTCTTTGGGAGCTTTCTGCATGACTTTCACCCTGCATTAACCAGCCACCTGTCTAAAAGTATCTAAATTCTGCTCTACTAGAATTCCTGTTTTACTGTATGTATTGACAGACCTGGAGAGGCATGTATATGATAAAGAGCCGTGTAATGTCAATCCCAAATTGTGCACCCTGTCAACATAATGACTTCTCAGTCAATCCCAAACTGTGCACCCTGTCAACATAATGACTTTTCAGTCAATCCCAAACTGTGCACCCTGTCAACATAATGACTTTTCAGTCAATCCCAAACTGTGCACCCTGTCAACATAATGACTTCTCAGTCAATCCCAAACTGTGCACTCTGTCAACATAATGACTTCTCAGATATGGATCTGGTGTAATGATGACTGTTTCCGATTAGCTCGAGCTTTTGAGGAGCTATTGATATAGTATCAAAGCAACTTGAATCATACAGTAGTGTACACTATACAGTTTGTCCACTTTGAAAAATGACCTTGTTAATAACGCTGTTAAAATTCGCCTGATTAATATTCATACAGCCACTATTTCATTTGTGAATACCAACGCAGGCCCCATGACATTTCCCTGTTCTATTTTTATTCTAAATTTCAATACTGAATATTCATGCACAAAAACAGTTATAATGAAATATGGAAGGTGGGGCATTTTAGCCATTTTAGAAAGAACAATCAAATTCCATTAGTAAACAGAGTGGACCTTGATCATATGGCACCTATATGAGCCGTCTGATTTGGGTGTACTCTGTTTGAAATTGTTGAAAAGGTATTTATATGAAGGAAATGGTTAAATGTGGAGAAAGTGCATACAGAACAAATAGATTCTGTTGACTGAGCAATTCTATAAGGAAATCTCATGTCTGAGACATGTAAATAATCAGTCTCGGCTAAAATCCAGTGGGATTTTCAACGGCCTTTTTGATTTAGATGATGATTGAACAGATTCATTGTTTAGTTTAATTTATTCTGCTTGGAACTACTGAAATTTAGAATGGAATCGAAATATTATCAAATGTGGCCATTTTGAACTCTCTCGCTGCCAATTATTGTCGTCCGCAAAATAGGTCGCCTGCTATAATTTTCGTTTATTTATTTTTCTCCCCTTTTATTATAAATAAATCGTTACCATAGCAATTGACAGTTTGGAACCGAAAGAGAGGCCGAGTTACTCGGCGTCTCATCTGCATCTAAACTGGTGGAATAGGTAATCACAGATGCGATTTGAAAACTTTTTGAAAACTTATGATTGATTTGTTTTATTTCGATTTCACGTTGTCTAGTTGTATAAAGATGTTTGCATTTAAAAGATCGAAACTATAAAAATAATACACATGTCCTTATATCACATAGATATAACACGGTAATACGAACTGTCGAATAATTGAAATGGGATATTAAGATGGGGAAATGGTAAATTATAACTGTAACATATTCCTTGAGATAGTAAATCATATTGGAAGTCTTTATTAAAGGAACTGTCATAAATATACTCAGACGGTTAGATATCGTTTGCACACACACCCGATGCTGGATTTTAGTATCTGGTGTGTGCTTTTCAGAAATGACAATAAAACACCCTTGTTGTCCCCAAAACAGTTCTTAAGGATGAGTTATGAAAACTGGACCAGGAAACTATACATAAGACTTTGCAATTATGGCCAAAGTGTTGTTGGATGATACACAACTGCTACAGGTTCGATATTTAGCATTTGTTACATTAAAATGTCATCAGGTAAGATTTCACTGTTATTATACCCCCACAAACGAAGTTTTGGCGGGTATACTGGAGTCACCGTGTCCGTCCAGTTGTCTGTCTTTCTGTCCGTCCGCCTTGTCCGGATCATAACTTCCAAAGTATTAAAACTATTGACTTCAAACTTCATATATAGATAGATCACATTGACGGCAAGTTTGTAACTCTGTCTTCAGTATTTTTGGAGTCATTGTCCTTTGTTATTTTCCAGTTTTCCGGAGTTTTTTTTTTCTAAACCTTTACAGATATTGAAGTGATATGTGGTATGTGGCTTTATTATAATGAGTTACAGATCAAGTTTGAATTTCGTTACGCTTCATTGATTTTTCGCGGATATACAGTGATTTTACTTAGAAATTTTCCGGAAATTCAGGTTTTCCGCAGGTTTTTCTAAACCCTTGCAGATATTGATGTGATATTTGGTATGTAGCTTTATAATAATGAGTTACAGATCAAGTTTGAATTTTGTTACACTACATTGATTTTTTACGGAATGACAGCATTTTGACGTAGAAATTTTTAGGAAATTTCAGGTTTTCCGGAGTTTTTTTCTAAACTGTAGCAGATAGTGTAGTGATTTATTTCTATAACCCCAATCTCTGTGTCAAATGTGCTAGTGGGGGTATTCATTACCTTTAGTGGTCGTTTTAGTTTTGTTAAACAATAATCTGGCCACTTCTCGTACAAGTAGTAACACAATCCAGATTTTAAACCATTAACCCTTATCTCGCATTTGCTAACAGTTTGGATCCAGATGAGACACCGAGTAACTCGGAGTCTCATCAGGATCCAAGTTGTTTGACACTCGGTCAATAGTTTCTCAAAAGTTTGATCGCGTCAGTGCTAGTTAAATTGCACAAGATACAACTTTGAGCAGACGGGGTAAGGTTTAATGAGAAAATGTTTTCAGCTTTAAACCTGGTTTAAGTCCCCAGTAGCGTTTTTTGGCTACTGGTGGTTCCAAGGCGGTTCTCCTACTTTTACCCTAAGTTCTACCTTGTTGTTTTTATATGGTAAATGCTTTATGTCTTTTATGCGTTTCATCATGTTTGTCTTGTAATTGTGCTGTTTCGTACTTGATGATGTTTGGTGCCATGCCAATTTGTGTGTGACGATCCGCATATGGCTGTTTTTCCACTTCCACACTGTGTATTTGTTTACATCTCATTATCAAAAAGGGTATACTTATAATATCGATTTATCCTGGAACATTATAAGCTATTATCAGCCATGTAACATTTAAAGTTTTTTATTGATTCAGCTTACGCCCAGTACTAGCCATATTCTTACTGGAACACATAAACTAATGTATCAAATTATCAAAGGAACTCAAGTATAACTGTATCAGATTGAGTAAAATCCCTCTAAACCGGAATTCTAGTTGAGAAGAATTTAGATACTGTTAGGCAGGTGGCTGTTTAATGCAGAGTGAGAGTCATGCAGAAAGCTCCTATAGGTTTAGAGAGGTTTTACTGTCTGTTGTACAGTAGAGTATCGCTAAAGTGATCGCATCATTTACTTACATAGGAGTCTGTGAAAGCAGGTGGTTGCTTAACCCTTCGCTTGCTGAATACATTTCTCCTTCTTTACTCATGCCCTGTTGTATAATTACATATATCTTGACTGTGTACAAGTATTTCGCTGTGCAAACACTGCTGTGGAGTGCACTGGTTGCACAATCAACCTGTAAATAGTGCAGACCCTGATGAGACAACTCCTGTAGGAGCTGTCTCATCTGGGTCTTCACTATTTACAGGTAGGTATATTGACGTGAATAGCAAGCGAATGGTTAATTAAGGGCAAACGAGAAACAGGAAGCTCCTATAGGAAGCTCACTTTTGTTTTGCATTAAACTACATATTTCAAAACTCCAGAATCAGACTTCTTTGAGACTCTACTCTGTTAATGTAGCCAAATTCGGTTTAATGTTTTTGGGTTTATAGACTTATAAGACTTCTGTTATTCCAAACACTCTTGGGACAAATGGTTTATATCAAAACATGCTTTCTTAGGCATTCTCCATGTATTGTCAGAACTACATATGAAATATATAGACATTGGACTGATGAATATAGTTTAACCCTTAATATGTGAGAACCGAATATATAAGACCCTTACAAACAGTGAAGACTCAGATCAAAGGGCTCCCAATGAAAGTTTTTGATCAGTGTCTGCACTGTTTGTTATAATTAGCCTTTTATTCATTGATAAAGTTTAAAACAGCAAAAAAGATTCAGCAGATTAAGGGTCAATGTTTCTTTTGTCACTCGTAAAGATCTAACAGAAAACCGGTTTACTGGGTGAATCAATTAATGTCATTTCAGCAAAGAGAGTTCGAGCATGTGGCATGTTTCATAAAACAGTAATGGTTAACCTTTATTCTACTGTAAAACATTCGTGCCTGGTCTTAACCCTTTCCCTCATATATGTCTCACGCATTTGCAAGTAGAGTAGACCCAGATCGGACGGCCCCTGAACAGGAACTGCTCTATTTGCGTATGGAATTATAATAGATCTTGCTATATATTTTACCAATACCAACAACTCCTGTTTACATAACGGTATGCCATTATAACAATTTAACTAATAGATATGTCATTACTTCTTACATGAATCAACAAGGAAATGATTAAAATAGTTTACTTTACTCCGATTCGCTCAAGCTGTCGAGAAACAACTGATCGAACATCAAACAGCGTGGATCATGATGCAATATCAAATTACTCGGCATATACTCTAGATTTAACCTTTTCACCGCCGAAGTCGCATAAATGCACCACGACAAATAGTGCAGTCCCAGATCAGACGTCGCCTTTTCAAGGCGGCGTCTGATCAGGGACTTCACTTTTTGTCTAAAACTATATTTTTATATATTTGCTTTATTCCTTTGACATTCGCATTTATTCATCTCATTTCCTTATTTTACCAATTATTTAACAAAAGTGGTTTGCAGACGACAATTAGAAATTTGGCACCGAAAGGGTTAACCTGTCTCCAAGTGTAATGTTTCGCTTCGAAGAATAAGGCTTAGTTTAAAGGACAATAAAACCTCGATAATTCGAAAATTTAGAAGATTTTAAACCGTTTCAGGCAGGTGCCTGCTTAATGCAGGGTGGACGTGAAGCAGCAAGCTCATTGAGGAGCTTTCTGCATGACTTCCATCCTGCATTAAGCTGTCACATGTCTTGAATATCAATACGTATTTGAGTGTTCGAATAATCGTGGCTTTACTGTACAGCAGAAATTCGTTATGAAATACGTTTGTTCAGAATTTATTTTTCTTCATGTAAACAGTAGTCTATCTCATACATCTTCGGAAACGTATCTCCAATAGATATATTATCTAGCATGTTTTATCTAAGATTAGTGTGACCAATACACCAGTCTATCTCTCTCTCTCTCTCTCTCTCTCTCTCTCTCTCTCTCTCTCTCTCTCTCTCCCCTCTCTCTCTCTCTCTCTCTCCTCTCTCTCTCTCTCTCTCTCTCTCTCTCTCTCTCTCTCTCTCTCAAATATTCGGGGAAAGCATCTTATTGTCTTACTCCTTCAGTTATTATTAACGTATTTTCACGCATTTGCAAAGATGGTACACCCAGATCGGGCTGCTCCTGTGTAAACTGTCTGATGGAATCATGTAGATTTGATTCTACTGTTTATGCAAATGTTAAATAACCATTTGTACATGTGCGATTATAAAATGTTCAACTAATAAGCTGATAAATATTCATGATGTCATTATTTCTTACATGAATATTCATCTGGTAAAGGGTTATCTAACATTATTACAGCAAATTAGTTTTCACAACATCGTTGGTCTCAGAAGAATATCCTGTTGATTGGTTTAGCTCAGTTCCAATCTTTACAGTGTCCCTGATGTGATAAAAAATAGTACATGTATACAGTAAAACCCCTCTTAATCTGATTTTAAATTTAGTATAAATATCGGTCTTGAAGACATGTGACAGCTTAATGCAGTAGCTCCTCTAGGAACTTTCTGCATGATTTTCACCCTGCATTAAGTAGCCACCTGCCTAAGTGTATCTAAATTCTTCTGTACTAGAATCCCGGTCTAGAGGGGTTTTACTATACCAGCAAGGAGAACCTTTATAACCACTTAACGCATAAACATGTGTGTCTTTGACCATTTTCCATCATACCGATACATTTTGGCACCTTTGCAAACTGATTCTGAAGTTTTAGTCACAGCCAACCAGTTTCTTGTAAACAAGTTATTATAAAAAAATCAGTCAGCGAATATCCATGCAGTTATAATTTTAGCTCCACTTTTTCGAAAAGTTGAGCTATTGTCATGACCCTGTCGTCGGCGTCTGCGTCTGCCTCTGCGTCGGCGTTGGTTAACCTTTTTGTTAAGGTCCATTTCGCAGAAACCATCAAAGATTTTTGGTTAAAATTTGGTATGCATGTTTACTATCAGAAGGGAAACCAATTTCACAAGGGCAGGTAACCCTAAAATTAATTTTGCCATAGTTATGCCCCTTTTTTCGGCTTAGACTTCCACTACACTGTCCAGCACTAAGAAAAGTGGAGCGCGCTGTACGCGGACAGCTCTTGTTCAAATTAGCATTCATAGGAGAAAGGATTAACAGAAAAACCGGCAGAAAACTACAAATGACTTTTAGTTTTGCATTATCTACTATCTATCTTAGCCCTTAACTGCAAATGACTTTAAGCTTTGCATTATCTACTACCTGTCTTAACCCTTAACTACAAATGACTTTTAGTTTTGTATTATCTACTATCTGTCTTAACCCTTAACTACAAATGACTTTTAGTTCTGCATTATCTACTATCTGTCTTAACCCTTAACTACAAATGACTTTTAGTTTTGCATTATCTACTATCTGTCTTAACCCTTTACTACAAATGACTTTTAGTTTTGCATTATCTACTATCTGTCTTAACCCTTAACTACAAATGACTTTTAGTTCTGCATTATCTACTATCTGTCTTAACCCTTTACTACAAATGACTTTTAGTTTTGCATTATCTACTACCTGTCTTAACCCTTAACTACAAATGACTTTTAGTTCTGCATTATCTACTATCTGTCTTAACCCTTAACTACAAATGACTTTTAGTTTTGCATTATCTACTATCTGTCTTAACCCTTAACTACAAATGACTTTTAGTTCTGCATTATCTACTATCTGTCTTAACCCTTAACTACAAATGACTTTTAGTTCTGCATTATCTACTATCTGTCTTAACCCTTTACTACAAATGACTTTTAGTTTTGCATTATCTACTACCTGTCTTAACCCTTTACTACAAATGACTTTTAGTTTTGCATTATCTACTACCTGTCTTAACCCTTAACTACAAATGACTTTTAGTTCTGCATTATCTACTATCTGTCTTAACCCTTAACTACAAATGACTTTTAGTTTTGCATTATCTACTATCTATCTTAGCCCTTAACTACAAATGACTTTTAGTTTTGCATTATCTACTACCTGTCTTAACCCTTAACTACAAATGACTTTTAGTTCTGCATTATCTACTATCTGTCTTAACCCTTTACTACAAATGACTTTTAGTTTTGCATTATCTACTACCTGTCTTAACCCTTAACTACAAATGACTTTTAGTTTTGCATTATCTACTATCTGTCTTAACCCTTTACTACAAATGACTTTTAGTTCTGCATTATCTACTACCTGTCTTAACCCTTAACTACAAATGACTTTTAGTTTTGCATTATCTACTATCTGTCTTAACCCTTTACTACAAATGACTTTTAGTTTTGCATTATCTACTACCTGTCTTAACCCTTTACTACAAATGACTTTTAGTTTTGCATTATCTACTACCTGTATTAACCATCTACTACATGATTATTCATGTCAGAAATAATGACATCAATCATATTAATGTATTAAATTCATCTTTATAACGGCATATTGAACACAGAATGTTTTGGCCATAGCAGAAACTGTAGAATCAGATCTATATAAGTTCATAAACAGATAGAGCTATCCTAAGTAGACAGCTCCTACAGGAGCCGTTTGATCTAGGTCAGCTCTGTCTGCAAATGAGTTAAAATGCGTATCTATAAAGTAAATGGTATAAGCCCAGGAACTTCTTTTTATAAACTGCTGTAGAGGGGAATGACTGTAAATACTCTACAAAAAATACATCATCATTTAATTAGATATTACATGAATAGTTAGAATTTAATCTTCTGAGCTCTAAGGTAAAGCACATTTTCATATGCTAATTCAGATTCAGTAATAGATTGTAAGCAGATATGTATATATGTTATACAGATTTAGATTTCATAAAAATTGAAAAAGCATAGGCGCTAGACAATACAATTCTGAAATGGTTACGTGTGCACAGAAGTATGATATTCTATGAATTAGTAAACACACCACTTTCCTATCTGCGTTTTTATTGCTCCAATTTTCTACATATTATAGGTTAATGCTTACATTAATCTTCAATTTTCAAACCCTTAAGTGTCGAAAGTATGATTGTATCCGCATATAAATTACGCATTGAATGCGAGAATGAATAGAAACATGCGTATTTTTATCTATAATTATGTGGTAACTGTGACGGTATGACTAGACAACTGGAAGGATACATCATCTACTTCGAGTGAGGAACTTTGAAGAAAAATAGTTTTTCCTATACGCTTGTATTTGTTGCAATCAAATGCATTAGCAAACAGAGCAGACCCTAATCAGATGGCCCCTATAGGAGCCGTCTGATCTGGGTATTCTCTGTTTGCAACTTTTAATCACTAAACAAGTAAATTATCGCTATTAGGACCACTCCAAAGAAAAAATTAATGTAATTCAATAAAAATAACCACCGTCTAATGTCTACACAGTCTTAACCGCTTAACACCTGTCTTAAGCGGCCATTCATTTATTGAACATATGGGTCATAAAAGCAGGTGTTTGCTTAATGCAGGGCAAAAGTAACGCAGAAAGCTCATATAGGAGTTTTCCACATTCCTTTTGTTCTGCATTAAGCTACCACCTGCCTTACAGGCTTGTAATAATGCCTTTTTTGGGTGTCCGCTTAAAACAGGTACTACTGTACTCAAAAATAAAACATCTGTTTCCTCTGCTCAGCTGTTTAGAATAGTGGGTAGTTTGTGAGAGGTTGTAAAACTATTAACATCCTCCTCTCAGTAGGTTCTCCGAATGTGGGTGGAACTATTTATTCTCTCGCTGAAAATTGAAATGACCTACTCCAAAATTGAAATAGGTCAAGCTTACCGAGAATGTTCAGTTTTGTTTATTTTAAAGGAAAAGTGCAACATGACAAACAGTGCAGACCCTGGTGAGAGGCCTCTCATCCGGGTCTACACTGTTTTCAAATGACATTATTGTCTCGTATCCCACACTGAAGGGTTAACAAAACAGAAAATCGCGTAGGTTAATTAATAAAATGTCTTACGTTTTGAAAATATATTACACCGTCACAGGAGTTATATTTAAATTTAATTTAATTATAATTGTATTTACTGATTTTAGGAGAGTCATTGTCTTATCTCTAACAATGACTCATCCCTAACAGGATTTGTGGGATGGTTTGGTGTAACAGATCTATTAGCTGCCATGTCTTATTAACCCTTTCGGCGCCAACTTTCTAATTGTCGTCTGTTGTTAAATCATTCAGTAAAATAAGGAAATGAGATAAATAAATGCAAATTTCAAAGGAATAAAGCACATATATATAGAAGTAGAGATTGAGACAAAAAGTGAAGTCCCTGATCAGACGCCGCCTTTAAAAAGCGGCGTCTGATCTTGGACTGCACTATTTGCCGTGTGTATTTATGCGACATTGGATGTGAAAAGTTTAATTAAGTTAACAGCATAAACAATTATGCGTAGGTTACACGATGGAAATTTAACCATTTCCTTCATACAGACATCTTTTCACGCATTTGCAAACAGAGTATACACATATCATACGGTTCCTATAGGAACCGTCTGATCAGGGTCTGCTCTGATGCTTTTGACATGCTATAGATCTGATTCTACAGTTTTTGCAAAATATTTCTTTGGAAAGTTTACATTATAAAAATCAGCTAATAAATATTCATGATGTCATTATTTCTTACAGGAATATTGAAAGGATTAAATACCAAATCAACATTTGTATTCGGATGAAGATAGGTAACCAGATAGGCGCAGTCCCTGATGATCAACACTTTGTGTTACTATGTCAGTCTATTTTAAAGTCCGATTATATTTTATATGAATTAATTTCTGCGTTCAAATGGCTACACGTGTGTTTTTGTATAGAAATTAACATCACTTTATGTTTTGTTTGCTAAAAAACGATACAGGAATACCGGTTTATCACGGAACAAGCCGACAAAATCTAATTTTAGCAGTTATGATTGTCATTGAATCGCGTGACCATTGGCTGTAAATAAATATAGAAATTCTGCTCTATTCTAAAGCTATCGATAAGCGCGACCAAACAACGGAAGAGAAACTAGACCTGAACAATGCAAGCAACTGATTCCATATTCCCTACCATTCTTAGTAAGTGACGACGTGTCTCGGCTGGGACCAATGTTTCTAATCTTATTTTCTATTCTCCTCTGATACCAGCTTTGAATGCGGACTCCACCTTAACCCTTTCACCGCCGCGGTCGCATAAATGCACCACGACAAATGGTGCAGTCCCAGATCAGACGCCGCCTTTTCAAGGCGGCGTCTGATCAGGGACTTCACTATTTGTCTCAATCTCTATTTCTATATATGTGCTTTATTCTTTTGAAATTTGCATTTATTTATCTCATTTCCTTATTTTACTGAATGATTTAACAAACTTGGATTGCAGACGACAATTAGAAATTTGGCGCCGAAAGGGTTAAGTCGCCAATTTTGTTTGTAAACCTCTTTGAGAGCAGACGATGCCGTTACAGTAGGTCATTTGCATTTAGTGAACGATCTGGTCAACTTGGGATCCCCATGGTAAACTCCGTTCATCCATTCAACATGTTCAAAGCATTTTTCGAGCATTGCGACATGTTTGCTAGTGATTTAAAGCCAACCTTTGACAAGCTATGGATCTTTAAAAAATTTCAGAAGGAACAGTTGTGCTAAAATATAACGGGACTTTAAAGTTGTCAAAGCAGTGCAGACTTTACTTATACAGTTTTACAAATCACTGGAGAATGTGTCTGATTATTTAAGATAAATAAGTGTATTATAGAATTATGGTTGTATTTGGGCAGTAAGTTTAATAGTCTGTAAAACATTAAAGGATGGTCCTATGCACATAAAATGATATTTGTCTATGTGCATGCGACAAGACTAAACACATTCATACAATAAACAATAAAGATATTTGCAGACTCCTGTACGATTGTACCGCAAGCACAACTCTGAGATTCGAAAAAGGGACGTTGTTGGGCTAATAGATGTTCCACATATAAATATACATAGCAAATATTCGTTTACCAAAACATCAGATCTCATATTTCGCGACGTTATGCTTCCTATAAATGCTGTATTTGTTCTGTCTACATAACACACACAAAACTCAGTATAACTTTTTAACTAAGATAAATGATTTACTCAGCAGTAAAAACAATTGTCAGAACGGTCTGGTTGAATGAATAAAAATGACGTTTAACCCATTCCCTCATATTGACGCCTTTGACGCCTCTATTAAAAATCACTTTTTGAACCATCGTGATAAATAGAGCATTTGCTCCAAACTATACAATTCTAAAGCAGTTATTTTTTCTATTACATGCTCCCTTCAAGTAGATTTATTCAAAGAAATTGGGTTTTAAAATAGCATGTGAAGGAAAAGGTTATGTGTATTATATATGCTGGATTAGCTGCTGTCTAGCCATGGTCAGACCAGAAAGCAATGAATGTAACAAAATGTCTTTATTAAATGCATTGAGCGCCACTGTTCTGCAGTTTTTATATCTGCGGCTAGACCACTGGTCTATAATCATATCATAAAATGTGTGCATATGCATGTGCGTGCGTGCGTATATGCGTGTATGCGTGTGTGTTTGTGTGTATTTTTGTGTTTGTGTGTGCGTATGTGTGTGCATGCGTGCGTGTGCGTGCGTTCATGCGTGCGTGTGTGCGTGCACGCGCGTGTGTGTATTGGGGGTGGGTGCAGTGGTTGCATTTCTTTTGTAAATATATTTATATGTTCGATAATTATGTTTCACATAATCTCCAGTGACTGGGTTGATCGGATGACGAAATGCTTATAAGTAGGTAAATCCAGCTGTTCAGCTTTCAAAAATGTTAATCAGTTTCAAGTTTTAAGCATTGCTGATGTGAGGAAGCCTTCCAGCTGGCTTGCGGTCGGTCGGTGGTTGTACCCGGATGTTCTTCAGGGCACGAAACAATGCAATGTGTTCCTTGCACAGCAGAACCTCTGGGGTCTTTCTCCACCTGTAATTAGGTGGACGTCGTGATATGACTCAAATACTGTTATTTAAAGCGACGTAAAACCAAAAACAATCCTTACTGATGTCTACTCAAACTATGATCACTTTTAATCAAATAATGAAGTTAAAAAAAGGACCATAACGTTTACAAATAGTAGACAGAATCCTATATCCAACTTAGACTGTATTTAAATGAAGTATTTATACCAGAGTATACAATATAAATCCAATCCATTAGTATTTTGAATGCACGCACGTATGCACGGATGGGTACATGTACTATTTTTTGCTAGATGGGGAGAAATTCTCCTGCACTCAAGTATAATCCAACCCTTTACCTCTTGAATATTCATGTAATAAAATATGACATCATGAATATTTATTTGTTTAATGTTTATAATTGTATATAAACACAGAATGGTTAGGCAGACTCTGTAGAGTCAGATATATGTTATTCCATAAGCACGCAGAGTAGACCCTGATTAGACGGATCTTATACATTAGAACCAAGAACCTGTCTTAAGCGACCATTCATTTATTTAACATTGGAGTCTTACAAAGCAGGTGGTTGCTTAATGCAGGGCAAAAGTAATACAGAAAGCTCCTATAGGAGGTTTCTGTATTACTTTTGACCTGCATTAAGCTACCACCTGCCTTACAGATCCATACTTAAACCTATTTTTATGTTTGCTTAAGACAGGTTATACTGTATTAACCGTCTGATATGGATGAACTCAGTTTACAAAGATTATGAGATCAAGGTTAATGTCAATGTTTTCGTTTGTCTGTATTGATCGAAGATGGTCATCGTGTTGGGGAGGCTGATTTCTGTTTGTATTCGTCAATCTGACTCTATTTATATGTATTGACAAGCCTCATCATGGCTCATTGTCCGCGCCCGAGGGAACTCTATGAAGACATGTTTATCGTATATTTACTGCTAGACAATTACCAGGATCAGCTGATTGTGACGAACGTTTCTGTACAAACAGTGATATTACCACTCCAACTTGTGTGAGGCAATGTTCAATTGAGAAGGACATCCACCATATACAATGTACAATAAAACCTATATTAAACATTAAAAAGCAGACCGTTGCTTATTTCCATACAAACGTAATACAGAAAGCTCCTATAGGAGCTACTACTGCACTACTTCTCGGTCCATGCTTATAAAGCTTTTAGTTGAGTCTGAGTTTCGTTCTCAAGCTTTTGATTGGTCAGATTTGAGTTCTCAAGCTTTTGATTGGTCAGATTTGAGCCAAAGGCTCAAATCTGACCAATCAAAAACTTGAGAACGAACTCAGACTCAACTAAACGTTTTATAAGCATGTACCCTGACTTGAAATAATCTTCGGCCTCTTTTAAAGACACACAAGTATATCCCTTTTTGATGGCCGCTTAAGATAGGTTTTACTATATGACTATAGTAAGTAATTACGCTAGAAATAGCAACACTTTCTGTTCCGTTAAATCAGATGGTAAATTAACTCCTTACCTACTGAATGTCCATGTAAGAAATAATGACTTCATGAATACTATAGTATAAGTAGATTTCTATCATGACACGTGAAGAAAGTAATGTTGGCCATGGCAGAAACTGTAGAATCCAATTTATATTATTCAATAGCAGAACAAAGTCGACTGAACAAACAGGTGCTACAGAGACTGTCTGATCTGGGTCTACACTGTTTGCAAATACGACACTTGCGTATTTATCGGGTAAGAGATTAACCCTTGCAGTGCGGGACACGAGTCACTAATGTCCTTTGCAACCAGTGTAGACCCAGACGAGAGGGCTCCTAGAGGAGCTCTCTCATCAAGCTCTACACTGTTTGTCAAGTTGCACTTTTCTTTAGAAAAATCCCTAGACAATCACCATAAACTTGACCTGTTTAAATTTTGGAAATATCCTTTTGAAATTAAGCGTTGTAAGGGTTAAGAGTAGACCTTTACCATAAGTAACTTTATATCGTTAGTATGTCTGATGATTATAAATATGTGCACGTGCTTTGGTATACAGGTACTCTAAAATCACACTAAAGCGTCCACATGGTTTATGCTCATAGGAGATTGTTTAACGCAGATGGTTGCTTAATGCAGGACAAAGGTGATACAGAAAGCTCCTATATGTCCTGCATTAAGCTTTCAGCTGTTTGAAAATGCAGAAATAGACTTCATGTAAGTGATCGTATAAGCGAGACTTTACTATACTAGACACTGTTGTATTATAGAATACATTTAACGTTGTTTGAATGCGTGCTGCTCATACAATAATCGAACATGGGTGTAATTACTTGTCTGTAGAAGTGCAATGTTATTTTAAACTGTTATTACTAAAAGAAAATATTTATTGAACTTTTATTAGGTAAAATATCACCTACAGTAATAAACTCGATATTTCAAAGTTTTAGTAATGAAAAATTGAGACAGTCTTAGGCAGATAGCTGCTAAACGAAGGAGGGAGATTATCAGCTAGGAGTTTTCTGTGTAGTTTTCATCCTGCTTTAACCAATTCCCTCTTAGGCTATTTTTAGATACAACCTCTTTGAATAAATCTACCGAAAAGGAGCATTAACTAGAGAAAAGGAAAATTTTAGAATTTTGTAGTTTGAAACCATTGTGATAAATAGAGCATTTGCTCCTATAGGAGCAAATGCTCTATTTATCACAATGGTTTCACAAAGTGACTTCTACAGAGGCGTCAAAAGTCGTAAATATGAGGGAATGGGTTAAGCTGCCATCTGTCTTAAAGACCGGTAAGGATACTTTGTTTTAGTGTTTATCGGGATCTTACCGTACTTTATTTTCATGAAACATGTTCTGTAGAAAATATAGTGCCAAATGGTGCCACTGGAATCACATAGTTTGCATATGTAATTACGAATTCGACTTTTTTACCTATGGAATGAACGTTCCAATTTTGCTGTTGGCTTTCGTATATCGAGGGCTTGGTGCAATACTATTCTAACTCCTTCACAAAGTGAAGGAGTTAGAATAGTTTTGCACCAAGCCTCCGACATCTGTTCTATTATCTAAACAAAATTGTAGTCCCTAATCATTTCATGCAACTATATTGTTGAATCGGTTTACATCTATCACATTCAATGAATACATATGGATGTCTTTAACCATTACAATGTGGGACACGAGTTACTAATCTTCTTTGCAAACAGTGTAGATCCAGATGAGAGGGCTCATACAGGAGCCCTCTCATCAGGGTCTGCACTGTTTGTCATGTTACGCGTTTCTTAAGAAAAGTCCCCCATTATTCACCGTAAGCTTGACCTGTTTCAGTTTTAGAATATTCCATTTAGAAATTCGGCGTTGTAAGGGTTAATATCAGATAGATGTTTAATCATTATTGCGCTGTCATTTACTCGCATTTGGAAACAGGTTGGATCCAGATGAGACGTTGAGTAACTCGGCATCACATCTGGATCCAACCTGTTTAACATTTGGTCAATGGGTTCTCAAAATCTGGATCGAAGCGAAATTAGAGATCCAAATTTGAATGAACATTATTTTCTTTCACATTTTCACAGCGGTGTAAGGGTCAATGCAGAATGAAAGTAACGAAGAAAGCGCTGTTTGACATGAAACGCATGCAAATTATTTGCTTCATGCACGAGAAGGTTCTTCTAGCGCCAAATAATTTTCATCTGCAAACGATGTCGTCTGCTGTAAGATTCAGATTAAATTCTCTTTCAATTTCTTCTAAAAATGTGAGTGGTGTGTCACACAGTTTAGATCCTGCCGAGACGTCGAATTACTCGGCGTCTCATCTGGATCCATACAGTTTTTGCAAAGGTAATCAGACATACGTCAGTTGAAGTAACCTTGTGAATCGCTTTCCGGCGGCTTCAGCAGTGAATGAGTTAACCCTTTACTCCATGACTATTCAAGTCAGAAATACAGTAGAACCCCTCTAATGCGACCACTTAATGAATAAAGATGCGTGTCTCTATAAGCAGGTGGTTGCTTAATGCAGGACAAAAGTAATGCAGAAAACTCCTTTAGGAGCTTTCTGCATTACTCTGGTTCTGCATTAAGCTACCACCTACATTTAGCACACATAATTATACCTCTTTTAGGTGGTCGCATTAGCGGGGTTTTACTGTATTGACGTCATGAATATTAGTGATATTAATTAGTTTATTTTTTATAATGATACATGAACACGTGACTTATTAGCCATTCATATCTGTATTATTTCATAAGCGAACAGAGCAGACCCTGATCAGACGGCCCCTATAGGAGCGGTCTAACCTGGGTCTACTGTTTTCATATACGTAGAAAGGCGTATTTAGGAGCAGAGATTTAAGGCAGATGGTTTTCGTGTATTGTCATCTGTTGTATTCTCTGTTGGGGCCTTTGCAATTTCAGATTTTCCTGTTTTGCAGCATAACTTCATAAACCTTAAATTGGAAAGATTGCCATTTCGTTTGCTAATGTTAGCCAACAATTTGACAGGTTCGACTGCTAATTTTATGACCGCAAAATATGCAAGAAAGACTCTTGGAAATTGCTTTTCCGTTATGATGGTATCAGAATGGAGCTTATTGCCATCCCATTTAGACATTCAACCGCCTTTTAATAGATTCAAATCTGTTTTGTCTATGTCAATGTTCTGGATAAGGGGAGAGAATGTTATCTCAATGATAAATGTTTTCTGTGTCTCAGTCAACAACTCATCAGAACAGCCTCTCTAGGGCGCTTTAACCTTTTACCTGATGAATATTCATATAAGAAATAATGACGTAATTAGGGCCCCGCATGAAAATGCGGGTGCCCTATAATAATCAGCATGTCCGTCTGTCCGCCGTGTCCGTCTGTCCGTCAGAATGTCTGTCCGTCCGTCTGTCCGTTTTTGGTTACCGCACACTATCCCCTTAAGGAATGGTCCAATTTTCACCAAACTTGCTCAGTGTACTTGATATCCAAGTACCTCGCACGGTTTCTGTGTTCGGCAATTTCCGCGCATTTTTTGGTAAATTACGGGCGTTTTAACTTAGGCTGCTGCAATCTGATTAGCCAATTGGTTTCCGCGCAATACCTCCTCAAGGAATGGTCCAATTATCACCAAACTTGCTCAGTGTACTTGATATCCAAATACCTCGCATGGGTTCTGTGTGCGGCAATTTCCGCGCATGTTTCGGAAAAATTCGGGCATTTTCACTCAGGCTGCTGCAATCTGTTTAGCTGATTGGTTTCCGTGCAATATCTCTTCAAAGAATGGTCAAATTTTCACTAAACTTGCTCTGTGTACTTGATATGCTTACATTATTGGAACCAGAGGCCTAGGGCTTCCATACTTGGTATGACCATGCCAACAGTTTTGCTCTTCTGACATTGACATTGACCTTTGACTTACTTTTGCAAAAATATTTAAATGCCTATAACATTTGAACAAATGGACCTAGGGCTTCCATACTTGATATGCACCTTTCATGTGTCAAGACATTTCCAACAATATCATTGTTTGCCCTTCTGACCTTGACCTTGTATCTTTAAATGTCTTTATTATTGGAACCAATATGCCTAGGGTTTTCATACTATGTATGACCATGCCAACATTGTTGCCCGTCTGACATTTGACCTACTTTTGCAAAAATCTTTAAATGCCTGTAATATTTGAACAAATGGACCTACGGCTTCCATACTTGATATGCACTTTTCTTGTGTCAAGACTTTTCCAACAATATCATTGTTTGCCATTCTGACATTGACCTTGACCTTTGACCTACTTTTGTAAAATATCTTTAAATGTCTATATTATTGGAACCAATATGCTAGGGTTTCCACACTATGTATGAACATACCAACCTTTTTGCCCTTCTGACCTTGACCTTTTGATCTACTTTTGCAAAAGTCTTTTAATGACTATAATATTTGAACCAATGGATCAGGGGTGTCCATACTTGGTATGCAACTTTTTTGTATTCAGATCTTTCTAACAGTATCGTTGTTTTTTCTTGTTGCTTTGACCGTTGACCTACTTTTGCAAAATTCTTTAAATTTGAACCAGTAGGCCAAGGGCTTCTATACTTGTAATGCAATTTTCTTGTCTCAAGATTTTTCCAATTATACCTTTGTTTTTGACCATGTGACCTTGACCTTTGAACTTTGACCTACTTTTGCAATTTTAAATGTCTATGGCATTGTAACCAATAGGCTATGTTTGCCTTTCTGATCTTGACCTTTGACCTACTTTTTCAAAAGTCTTTAAATGCATATACTTCCATACTTGGTATGCATTTTTTCTGTCTTTTGACTTTTTTTTTTAACTTTTTCAAACATACCAATTTTTTTTACCATTTGACCTTGACATTTTACCTACTTTTGCAAAATTCTTTAAGTGCCTATAACATTGGAACCAATAGATCTAGGGCTTCCATACCTGGTATGACCATGCCAACATATTTGCCCTTCTGACCAATATGCCTTTGACCTACTTTTGCAAGTCTTTAAATGCATATACATGTAACATTGGAACCAATATGCCTAGGACTTCCATATTTGGTATGTATCTTTCCAGTCTTATGACTTTCCAATCATACCAATGTATTTTGCTATGTGACCTTGACTTTTACCTTTGACCTACTTTTGCGAAAATCTTAAAATGCCTATAATATTGGACAAGATGGACAAAGGGCTTCTATACTTGGTATGACCTGACCTTCACCTTTAACCTACTTTTGCAAAAGTCTTTAACTGCCTATTACGTTGGAACCAATAGACCTAGGGATTCCATACTTGGTATGTATCGTTCTTGTTTAATAATCTTTTGAAGTTGCTGAAAATTGGTATTTGATTGCATTTTGGTTCTGATATTGATGCAGTTAAGTTTAAATTGGAAATTGAATAACTTTTTTTGTTCACTATGACACGTTTTAGACTTAACATTTAAGCAGGCGAGCATCAGGTGGCTTGGACACCATTTCTTGTTTGAAATTGCAGACATTTTCACTGCTGCACTCTGATTAGCCGATTGGTTTCCTTGCTATATCTCCTCAAGGAATGGTCCAATTTTCACCAAACTTGCTCAGTGTACTTGATATTCAATTACCTCATATGGGTTCTGTGGTTGGCATATTCTGCACATATTTAAAGATGATTATACAATCTGGTTGGCTGATTATTTCTGTGACATATCATCTAAAATATTGGTCCGATTTCTATCAAACTTACTCACTATATGCTTATTATTCAAGTACCTAGCAAAGAGTACCCAGCTAAGCAAACTACATGCATATTTGATTATGCTGCTGCAGTTCTGCATTAGGAAAATCTAGGAATGTTTAGTCATTGCAAAAACTGTAAAATAAGATCTATAGTACTCAATAATGAAAGAACAGACCCTGATAAAAACGGCTCCTACGAGAGTCGTCTGATGTGCGTCTCATCTGTTTGTAAATGCTTCGAAGAGCATCTCTGTTCGGTAAAGTGGTAATTAAGACCAACAAGATAGAGTTTGATGAGAATAATGGAATCTGGATTGGAATATTTGTCTATTATCAACAGCTGTGTCAGGTGGTGATTGGTTCTCGTTCAAGTGACGATAGGTACTCATTCAAGTGATGATCGGTGCTCTATCAATTGACGATAGGTGCTCGTTCAAGTGATGATCGGTGCTCTGTCAAGTGACGATAGGCGCTCGTTCAGGTGATGATTGGTGCTCTGTCAAGTGACGATAGGTGCTCTGTCAAGTGACGATAGGTGCTCGTTCAAGTGATGATGGGTGCTCTGTCAAGTGACGATAGGTGCTCGTTCAAGTGATGACGATAGGTGCTCGTTCAAGTGATGATGGGTGCTCTGTCAAGTGACGATAGGTGCTCGTTCAAGTGATGATGGGTGCTCTGTCAAGTGACGATAGGTGTTCGTTCAAGTGATGATGGGGACAGTCAAGTGATGGTGGGTAACAAGAAACCTGACGGGTTTCAAATATAGAGGGTCAAATAACAGCTTTCTATCTTACGGCTCCAGCAATAAATACGAAAAACGAACAGCAAAATGTCGCTAATCCGAACACTCAAATTCGTATAAGTATAGGTTAGTATAGGTCTTTAAGGTAGACGGCTGCAGCTTGATGATGTTGTTGTTGTTGATTGATGATGACTACTACTACCACTACTACTACTACTACTACTACTACTACTACTACCACTACTACTACTACTACTACTACTACTACTACTACTACTACTACTACTACTACTACCACTACTACTGCTGCTACTACTACTACTGCTGCTGCTACTACTACAACTACTATACTATATTACTATCAATATAACTACCACTACCAACAGCACTACTACTATTACTACTACTATTACTGCTACTACTAGCACTACTACTATTACTACCACTACTACTACTACTACTACTACTACTACTACCACTACTACTACTACTACTACTACTACTACTACTACTACTACTACTACTACTACTACTACTACTACTATTATTATTACTACTACTTCTACTACAACAACAACAACTACTACTACTACTTCTACTACTACTACTACTACTACTACTACTACTACTACTACTACTACTACTACTACTACTACTACTACTACTACTATTACTACTACTACTACTACAACAACAACAACAACAACTACTACTACTACTACTACTACTACTACTACTACTGCTGCTGCTGCTGCTACTACTACAACTACTATACTATACTACTATCAATATAACTACCACTACCACCAGCACTACTACTATTATTACTACTACTATTACTACTACTACTACTACTACTGTACTACTTATCATCATCATCATCATCATCATCATCATCACCATCATCACCATAATTATCATTATGCAATATTATAAAAATAACGAAAAATATTATATTTAGCGAGAGAAACCATTTAATAACAGCAATCCTCCATGGGACATCTAATGTAGGTTGAAAGTCATACAAAAGGTTCCTTTGTGAGAGCTTCTGTATGACTTTCTTCCAGCATTCATAATAATTTTAGTTTAACCCTTCGCTTGCTATTCACGTCAATATACCTACCTGTAAATAGTGAAGACCCAGATGAGACAGCTCCTGCAGGAGCTGTCTCATCAGGGTCTGCACTATTTACAAGTTGATTGTGCAACCAATGCACTCCACAGCAGTGATTACACAGCGAAATACTTGTACACAGTGAAGATATGTGTAATTATACAACAGGGCATGGGTAAAGAAGGAGAAATGTATTTTAAAATTCAGCAAGCGAACGTTGAAAGCGTTTCGACATACTTTAAGTATGTCATCTCCGAATCGAACATATACTAAATACTCCTCCACAGCGAGTTGACTGCCATTTTCAAACAGAGTAACTCGTCGTCTGATCTGGATCCAAGCTGTTTGACACTCATTCAATATTTGCTATCAGGTGTGAACGAATCCAAAGTCATTTTTTTTCCAGAAGATCAGAGATTCAGCAGACACTATGTTTTCAACATGAGAAGGATTGAATTATCAAAGTTTGTTTTAACCTATAACATGTTTCTAGCGAACAAATCAAACGGTATGTTTTTCTATCTATCTTCCTTTTTAGTCGAACCCCTTACGGGGACATAGATCCAACTGAGACAATGATTAACTCGACAGTCGTCTAAACCCAACTTTTTTAATATCAGATCTTAAACCGGTATAGGCACAAAAGAATATATGTATTTGTTATTTTGAAAAAACAAAAGCATATACTGTTTTGGGGGGATGGAACTTTTAGTCAGCACCACAACGGTTAAATGACATAATTCGACAAGCCGTTCCCCTTGCCTGACAATTTGATTACCCTTTTCACCTTATACCTTGGTGTGAAGACAATGCGTCTGGGAGTTGGTTCATTATTATGCCACATGTTATTCATGGAAGCAAAACATGAACGGTGTAACCACGTCACGAAAACATTGTACAGTAGAAACTGTCTTAAGAGACCTTATATAAATTGGACACAGGCATCTCAAAAAGCAGATGGTCGCTTAATGCAGGGCAAAAGTAATGCAGAAAGCTCCTACAGGAGCTTTCTGCATTACTTTTGACCGGCATTAAGATACCACCTGCCTTACAGACCCATAATTAGACTCATTTTAATGGTCGCTTAAGACAGGTTCTACTGTTGTTTGTTTCACCCACTCACTGGATAATGACGCATATCATTCGCATTTGCAAACAGAGCAGACTTAGATCAGACAGTTCCTTAGGAACCATCTTTGGTATGACCCGACTGGTGATCGGATCGAATATCCGTAACCTCTCGTTTCGAACACTTGTTCTACCGACTAAGCTATACAGGATTTTAAGAGACACTGGGTCTTTTTGTATGAAGGTATGCATGTGCACTGTGTGACAGAACAGACAACATCCCGATGATATACATCTAGTAAAACACAACAAACCTTGGAGTTTCAAAGAAAATTATCTGGTATTTTTTATCTATTGAACAGTGTGACTTTCTACTATTAACATTTTCCCTCATATTGACTACTTTTGACGACTCTGTTCAAGTTACTTTGTGGAACCATTGTGATAAATAGAGCATTTGCTCCTATAGGAACAAATGCTCTATTTATCACAATGGTTTCAAACTACAAAATTCATTCTAAAAGTTTCCTTTTCTCTATCTAGTTAATGCTCCTTTTCGGTAGATTTATTCAAAGAGGTTGGATCTTAACATACCCTATGAGGTAATGGATTAAACGAATATACAACATGTATAGAGATCCTCAACTATTTATTTGATACAGATGCATACTTACACATTTGCAGACAGAGTAGATCCAGATAATCAAAGCTCTTGTAGTAGCTGTCTGTGATCAGGGTAATTGTGAAGATTTGATTCAACAGTTTATGCCATGGCCAAACATTCTTTTGTCGATTTCACAATATAAATCTTAAGTTAACGATACCCGGTATTGACACCTGATCATGTATGATCACACGAACACTAGATACCTGTATATTTGCATCCGATAATATATGGTTACGCAGACACCAGAAACCATACTCGCATATGTGTACAATGTGCCCGATTAATTACGGTTAAGTAGACACGGTCAAACATACTGTACATTGGCACCCGATTATATATGATTACGCAGACACTGGAAACCATATTGTATATTTGCACCCGATTATATATGATCATACGGAGACCGGAAACCATACGGTATTGGCACCACTCTCTTACACCCGGTTACATTACATTTACCTCTGTAGTTAGCTCAGAAAGTAGTCCGAAATGAAACTAACTCCCGTACAAAACAGAAAGTAAATTGTTTTGTGTGTTTCGTTGACAGTTCAACGGAAGACAAGCAAAAGGCTGGGATTTCCAAATAAGTTGTGTGTCCTTTGGGGTTATAGCAGAATTTCAGTGCCTTATAAGAAGTTCGGAATCTACAGTTTGTAGAAACTGTTTTCGAAATATAGAGCAGACATCATTCCGTTTTGTTGTTTACACTTGTGCAATAATCAAAGCGTAAAGCGGCATGAAAATAGGTCATTAAATATTCTCTGAAATTTAACTGTATTACCAGTTTTATGATAAAATAAAAGGTGTTTATTCTCTATTCAGGCTATTTTGATATAAACTATCGACTCGGATAACCATAAAACACAAACTATTGGTTTTGCCACGATTCTTGTCATGAGCTCATCGCAGAGGTGTGTGTGAGAGTAACGAACGACAACTCTGCAAGATTGTATTGACACCCGATTATATATGATTACGCGGACACTAGAAAACATTTCTGTATATTGGCACCTGGTCGTGTATGATAACGCTGACACTGGAGCCATACTGTATATTATCACCGATTATGTATGGTTACTATTTATTACGCAGACACTTGAAATCATACTGTTTATTGGCACCCGGTTAAAATATGATCACACGGACACTGGAAAAGATACTGTACAATGGCACCCGAGTCATCTATGATTACGCGCAGACACTGGGAACCATTCTGAGTATTGGCATCCAATTATATATGACCACACGGACACCGGAAACGATACTGTATATAGGCGCCCAATTATATAATATATATACGCCGACACTGGAAACCATACTGTATATTAGCACCCGATTATATATGATTACGCTGACAATAGAAACCAAACTGTATATTCGCACCCGATAATATATGACCACACAGCCATCGGAAAACATAATTATTGTATGTTGGAACCTGATTATGTATTATTACACGTTTTTGATCATTTGACGAATCATTACAATGTACACACCAGTGTGTTCTGAGTCCTGCACAAATTGCAGATCAAATATGTATAGCCAATTAAGATATATTTTCCCTTGTAGGGAAGCGTGTGTTGTACTAGGTATTTAGCCTAGCATGTCGCATTATACCTTTTCCTTCATATAAACGTGTTTTCAGGCATCTGCAAATAGAGTAGACCCAGATCAGACGGCTCCTAGAGGATCTGCTCTGTTTGCTTATGGACTTCGATAGATCTATTTCTTTACTTTCTAAAATGGCAACAATGTTCCACCTTCCATATTTCATTATAACTATTTTGCCCAAGACTATTCAGTAGGTATTGGAATTTGGAATAACTACAGAACAGGGATAGGGATCATTATACCACCAGCAGATTAAAGACATGTTTACTCAGCCCTGATGCATCTCTCTTTTTATATGCTAATTTGAACTTAGTAATGGATCACAAGCACGTGTATGTGCTTTTTTTTATGCAGAATTAGTATTTCATTAATCCTTTACTCCATGAATATTCTTGTAAAAAATAACGACACCATGCATATTAATTAGTTTAATTTTTATAATGAGATATGAACACAAGAATTTTGGCAAAGAAAGAAACTGTAGACATATATCATCCCATAACCAAACAGAGTAGACCCTGATCAGACGGCTCTTCAAGTCTTAGTTGCGTCTACCCTGTTTGCAAAGGCGTAGAAATGCGTATTTATGGAGTAAATGGTTGAACAGATTAGTTGTGACAAGAAAAGATATAGAATCGATTGCACGTTTGCGTACAATTGTGCTGTTACCGCATATTGTTCATTGTTTGGTTTTATTGATAGTAATTAACTTATCAACGAATTCTGCTGTTTATTATCATTATTTCTATTCGTTTGTTTTCTTTTTCTCTCATATGCGAAAAATCTCCGACGCCAGTTTAAAAGTGTAGTCCAATTAACACACCAGAGTTACTCGACTTCTTATCAGAATCCATACTGTTTGTAAAAGTTAAAACGAATTCACCCATCCGACAAGTTAACCATTTACTCCATAAATGCGCCTTTCTACGCCTTTGCAAGCAGAGTACACCCAAATCAGACGAATCCTATAGGCCTGCTCTGTTTGCTTATAATTCAATATAGATTTGATTCCACAGTGTCCACCATGTTCCTGTGCCATTATAAACATTTACGTAAGTAATGCCCATGGTGTCATTTTTCTTAACTTATATTAACGGAGTAAAAGGTTAAGGCTTATCCCGTTGTGACACAAAAATAATGTCTGCTCAAATTTTAATATCACGGTAGAACCTTCCTTAAGCGGCCATTCATTTGTTGACCATATGAGTCTTAGAAAACAGGTGGTTGCTTAATGCAAGACAAAAGTAATGCAGAAAGCTCTTATTGGAGCTAACTCTTAAGTTATCCATAATTAGACCTCTTTTGGATTACCGCTTAAGGCAGGTTACACTGTATTCAATTTTGACTACTGCCGATTCGATCAAATTGACTAAGTGCCATGACACAAGCTTTTGATTAACACGTTACCCCCTAGTGACGCATTTTTGCGCCTCTATAAAATTCACATTGTAAAACCATTGTGATAAATGGAGCATTTGCTCCTATAGGAATATAGAACTTCAAAATGCTAAATTTTTCCTTTTCCTTGGTTAATGCTCCTTTTCGGTAGATTAATTCAAAAAGGTTGGGTCAAAGAATAGCCTATGTGTCACCAACAACTTGGACTCTTATCGGACGCAAAGGTACTTGTCTCATTTTGACCCAAGCTGTTTGCAACTGCTACTAAGGTCGCGGAGAGTGGGATTAGGGTAAAACTTCACGTAGTGAACAATTGTGTAGAACGAAATAATGACTTGATGACATCATTTATTGAACATATGAGTCGTAAAAAAGCAGGTGGTTGTTTAATACGGAACTCTTTTTGATGGTCGCTTAAGCCATGTTCTACTGTATTTCTCCACCCCACTTTTTGCCGCACTCCTCTAGATATTATTTTTTTTACAATTGTGGTCATAACAGGGTTTGTTGGGGGAAATGACGAGTTTGTTATTTGAATACGCTCCTGTGTCTATAGCTCTGTAGGTTGATGAAATATTGATTGGGATGACAGAACAGTCTTGGCAAATAAGGCAGACCTAGAATGAATATTTTGACAAGGATCTATACTATTTGTGACTATGCCAGTATAATTTAGATTTGTCAGAATGATGCCAAATTGACTTATTCTGTTGATGTGGAGGGGAAATTTCGTGTTCGAGTAGTTAAACCAACAGAGCTACAGATAAAAGTGCGAACCAAAATACTAAAATTATAATTTCTCCACCAAACCCTATACCGTGACCACTTTTTAGATCGTCGCGAAGAGACGATTCTAAATAGTGGTCACAGTATAGGGTTTGGTTGAAGTTAAAGGCGCCGTTCTTGAACATGTTTAAATGTACATATTTTATCTGGACCTCTGAGTAAGGGTAAATAAGAGTATTGTCTAGATATTTTATCAGTATTGTCTAGACAGTTTATCGCAAAAGTTCATGGCTAACAAGGTCTGAAGGTTGTATGTTATAGCTCATGTTAAACTTTAACACTTTAGCATGTTATTCAAAATGTTCGTCGATAGAAAATGCAAATTGTGATTTCGTAACGTTTTGATTCCATTTCTTTTCAAAGACTCAATTTTAGTGTCAAATAGTTTTGACCTGGAATGTATGATGAGAGGCAGAATTAGTTGGTATCTGGAACCAATCATTCAAAAGTTATATTAGACTTGCTAGTGGCATGACCAATGTATACAGAAACAAATCGAATACCAGTGTGACGTAACTGAGAGATTTATTGAATTCACATCCAGAACTTTACAATAAAAGCTCACTAGTGCGACCACTTTTTGAATACGATTTGGTGTCTTAACCCTTCGCTTGCTGAATTTTAAAATACATTTCTCCTTCTTTACCCATGCCCTGTTGTATAATTACATATATCTTCACTGTAAACAAGTATTTGGCTGTGCAATCACTGCTGTGGAGTGCACTGGTTACACAATCAACTTGTAAATAGTGCAGGCCCTGATGAGACAGCTCCTGCAGGAGCTGTCTCATCTGGGTCTTCACTATTTACAGGTACATATATTGACGTGAATAGCAAGCGAAGGGTTAACCCTATACTCCTTGGATATTCATGTAAGAAATAATGATATCGTGAATATTAATATTAATATGGTTATAATAACACATGTATATAATAATAAGATTTGGCAAAGGCACAAACTGTATAATCAGATCTATATCATATTATAAGCAAACAGAACAGGTCCTGATCAGACGTCTATAGGAACCGTCTGATCTGGGTCTTATCTGTTTGCAAAAGCGTAGAAATACGTATTTATGGAGTAAAGGGTTAAACACAGATGAGTGCTTAAAGTGATAGTCTCTACAATAAAAACATATGTATTTGATAAAACAATATGACATGGTATCGGTTACTAAATAGATAGATACCTTATTAAGAAGTACAAAGGCCATAGGCCCAACAGTACAAGATGGCAAATAATGATTATTACTTGGTCAACAGCAATATGAGTTAAATATCCTCACATACTCTCCATAGATTCAAACAAACATACGCATTCTAAATATAGAATTGGTGATGTTCAATAAATCTAATGTTGATTGTCAATTTGAGCGTATATTGAACAATTTCCCTGTGATACAAAGTAAAGCATTTTCTACGATACTTATAAGTTTGTATTGTACAGCAATATAGTTTCGAAACTAAAACCCAACCCGATATACTTTTTATCAGCATATGAACAAATGGTTTATATTATTTCAATGCAATTTTAAAAACGCTTTGCAAGTAGAAACAACAACTTTATGCAGAAAGTTCCTTGAATAAAGCTACCACATACCCTTACGACATAGAATTAGACATCTTTTAGGTGGTCGCTCGCTTTAGAGAAATTATACTGTAAGTTCAATGAATAGGTCTCTCGCCGAAGTAAGCCGACTTTGACTACTTCCGATTCGATCAAGCTTTTGTTAAAACTAAACACCGAGTATGAAATAGTTTGGACGCTCTTGAGACACCAAGTTACTCGACGTCTGACGTGAGTGAGGATGCGAGTAGCGGATACAAGGGTTAATTACCTATGAATAACGAGTATCATACAAAATAATAACATGCTAGGAACAATCAATCTTGCATCACGTGCAGATAAACTGCATTATTATCCTGTAATTATTTGAGATACAACCGCTCCTTTTCAATCCGAGCATTTAAATGAAGTCTCAATGTTAGTCTTTAAGACAAGTGACATTTTAATGCGGAACGAGCCTAATGCTGAAAACTCCTATGGGAGCTGTCTGCATTACATACATTTGCAATTAAGCGCATCCTGTTTATATAGGTCCCCCTTTTATCACTAAGTGATAGCGCTATAGAAAGATCCTTCTGTAACTTAATCATAGGAACTCTTCTAAATCTGAATATTTACTGTGATATCTATTGCAATATCAAAACAGCTGCAGCAAAATTGACAGTGCACCTGACTTAGCATAAGAACAAATAATATAGAATAATCGGGAAATATAGAATGTATTATCAAAGTACAGATGAAACTGAACTAAAGTAATGTAAAATTTTACTAAAAAAGGACTATAGAGTTTTAGGCAGCTGGTTGCTTAATGCAGGATGAAAGTAATACAAAGAGTTCCACGAGGAGCTTTCTGCATGACATTCATCCGGTACAAAGCTGTCACTTGTCTTAAAGACCGGCATTCCTACTTATTTTAATTTCTGGTTTAGAGGGTTTTACTGTATACAGTTTGGTTCAGAAATACAACATTTGCAACACATCGGAAATAGATACATTTGCAACAAATCTAAAAATAAATAAATACATTTGCAACAAATCGAAAAGTAACACATTCGCAACAAATCGAAAAAAAAGATACATTTGCAACAATCGGTGTGGGGTGTGTGTGAAATCGCGATCTTTATTATTCTCTATGCACTTAACCCTTTCCCTCATATAAACGTGTTTTCATGCATTTGCAAACAGAATACACCCAGATCAGACAGCTCCTGTAGGAGCTGTCTCATCAGGGTCTGCTCTGTTTGCTTTTGACATTGTATATATCTGATTCTGCTGTTTTTGTCAACACAAACAATTACTTTGAAAAGTTTATATTACAAAAGTTGAGCTAATAAATATTCATGTTATCATTATTTCTTACCTGAATACATAACAGGGAAGGGGTTAACCTTTTCCGCCATGAATATTCATGTAAGAGATAATGAAGTAATATATAGTACATGAAATTTGTTATCATATTACACTGACACGTGAATGTTTGGCCATGACAGAAACTGTAGAATCATATCTATGTATTATATCATATGCAAACAGAACAGACCCTGACCACACGGCTTCCATAGGATTTGGGTCTCCTCTGTTTGCAAAGGCGTTGAAAGGTGTATATATGGATAAAAGGGTTGAGTCGGGAACTCTCAGAATTAATTATCCCTTTACCTCATGATTATTCATGTAGGAAATAATGACATCATGAATATTTATTGGATGAGCTTTTATAATGGCATATGAACACAGGAATCTTATAGGATATAGCAGAAACTGTTAGTTCATATATATATATCAGAGTCTAATCAGAGTCTGCTCTGTTTGCTTATGTAATTATATATATAATTGCATTATATATATTTTTTTATGCAATTATATATATAATTACATAAGCAAACAGAGCAGACTCTGATCAGATGATTCTACATGGCGTGTAACCCGGATGAAAATATGAAGACGATCAGCAACATGTATTTATCCTGGTTCTATATGTGGTATGTGATAATCGCTCACTTTAATCCATTCCCCCATACTGGCGCCTTTTGACGTCTTTATAAAAGTCACTTTTTGAAACCATTGTGATAAATAGAGCATTTGGTCCTATGGAGCAAATGCTCTATTTATAACAATGGTTTCAAAACTACACACTCCTAAAATGTTCCTCTCCTCTAATAAATGCTCATTTTCGGTATATTTATTTGGAATGGTTCGGCTTAAAAATATCCTATGAAGGAGTGGTTGATATGTAACATTTGCGTATTCTGGATTTACCCTTTTCCTGTCAAACGCGACCGGGCTCGCATTTTGCAAATAGCTTGAATCAAAATGAGACGCCAAGTAACTCGGCGTCTTATTAGGACCCAAGCTGTTTGACACCCGGTCAATAGAAGAATGTAGGATGCTTGGCGCATGTAATGTACCGATTAAAATAAATACAGTTTTCAAAAGCTCCTGGGAATCATTAAAGTTCTTTGAACATCTCATTCCAGTTCAAACGCAACTTTTAAATGGAACATTAAAGAAGGATGAAGTAAATCCACCCGTGTATGTAGTCTGTAATGGCCGAGCTAGGTGCTTTAATCTGTCTATGAAATGGCTTTAACCCTTTGACGCTGAATTGTCAAATGGACTATTCCAAAATTGAAACATGACAAGCTTGCCGTGAATACGCAGGGAATTCTTATGAAAGAAAAGTGTATTATGACAAGCTGTGCAGACCCCGATGAGAGGGCTCGTCTAAGAGCCCTCTCATCTGCGTCTACACTGCTTGCAAAATACATTTGTGATTCGTTTTCAACACTAAAAATGTTACTCCAGCAATACTTAAATACCTTTTAGGCACAGTTATATAATATAAAAGGTGTTGTTGAGAAAATGTAATTTAGCAGCAATCTCGACGAACTACGGACAAACATGCCTTCATTATCCCTAACAAGACTGAATTTTCAAATGGACTATTCCAAACTTCAAATAGGTCAAGCTTAGGGTGAATATTAGGATTTTTATAAGGAAAAGTGTAACATGGCACACAGTGCAGACCCTGATGAAATGACTCCTCTAGAAGCCTTTTCACCTGTGTCTACGCTGTTTGCAAAGGACATTAGTGACTCGTTCCCCACATTGTAAAGGTTAACTGAGGTATTACATATAATACAACATGGGGAGTGTGGGAGTCTCCACTGGGATTCGAATTCACGACCTTTGGGAGGCAGACGCTATATCACTGACCCAAACAGGGCTTTAGTGAAATGCTTTTGAAATTGGTACATATTTTATAATCTGAGACATTTTAAATGGTATACGTTTTATATGGCAATACAATGAAACCGGCATGTATATAACCCTTTCCTATTATAAACGCATTTTCACTTTTGAATTATGAATATATTACACATACATAGATTCGCTGGATTTCTATAATGGTATATATAATAAAAGACCACCACAGAAACTGTAGCTGTCTGATCTGAGTCTACTTTGTTTGCAAAAGTATGAATAGGAGTCTCCAACAGGCAAAGAGTGGGGAAAGTAATATTAAAGCGATATATGCATAATCATGCGCTAAAATGAGACGAGATAAATTGTGCACACAAGCAAGAAAAATCCCAGTGCCTGCAGTGCTTTGGTTGACTTAACCCTTTACTCCATAAATAGGCTTTTCTACTTCCTGTAGGAGCTCTCTGACCAGGGTCTGACCAGGGTCTGCTCTGTTTGCTTCTGATATAGTATAAATATGATTCTACAGTTTCTGTCATGGCCAAAACTTTCTCTGTCCATGTGATATTATAACAAATTAATATTCTTGACGTCATTAATTCTTGCATTAAATATGCATGGAAGAAAGCGTTAACTCGTATAGAATTATTGCTTTTCATGCTTTTAAATTCGGTTCTTGCTCATTTTTTTTATATCTTGCACTTTCCCCTTACATGCAATTAGATCAAGCTGTGGTGAACATATTTATTGAGTATTATACTCTCGTAGAGCACCAGATAAAGTCTATTAAAGTCATTTCTCTATCAAACCCAATACCGTGGTCAATATGTAGGATCTAAAGAGTGATCACAACAAAGGGTTTAATAAGAAATAATGAGCTATTTTTGAATATGTTTTATGCTACTTTGTCTAATTCAAAGTTATCAAAATGGTCCTAAATCGGCTTATTTTGCTTTAAACCCATGGAGATGGGAGTTTAGGTGTTCAAATAACTAGAATAGCTAGGATACAGAGGCTGTGTTAGTTAATTCAGTACTAATCGGTAAATAGCTGTTTATTTCAATACATATTAATGTTTATTTTCGCTGAAACAGACCAGATCATAAAAAGAAGTCATGGGGTACGAATAGCAATATTCGAGATATACAGCGACTTTTAGTGTTTCTTATCATGTGAAAAAGAAATACATTAAGTTCAAATGAGTATAATAGGATAATGCTCCAGCTTTGTATGAAAATATATAACATTATTCATAAATAATCTATTTACAGCGGTGTCTTTGAATTAATAGACAATATAATCTGCACGGAACGCGTCTTTAGCTATAACTTATATTCTTGAAAGTGAAAACTATTCCAGAAATAAGTTCAGTCCTCTTATGTAATTAAGTTGGTGATTCAAACCTCTTATAAACAAGTTACTTCATACGATCTTGTGTGATGTCCATCATTATCTACAGAGTGTGTTTCATTGATGTTGCTAATATTTGGAAGTTCTATTGAAAAAGCGAAAACAGATATTGCTTTAGCTCGTGCATTCTAACATACAAGCTTAGGCAAACAATGAAGCTGCTTCATAATCCTTTACTCCATAAATACGCCTTTCTACGCCTTTTGCAAACAGAATAGGCCCAGATAAGACGGCTCCTATAGGAGCCGTCTGATCAGGGTCTGCTCTGTTTGCTGCGATGTAATATAAATACGTTTCTACAGTTTCTGCCATGGAGAAAAGTATGTCCATGTGCTACAAATAATCTAATTAATATTCATGACATCATTACCTGAATATTTCTTACCTGAATATTCATGGAGGAAAAGATTAAGGAGCAGCGTGATCAGCGTGATCAGGATCTACCCTACTATTGTTCAAGGTTATAAAACTTCCGAATCTGAGTCTGAGATCATTCTCAAGTATTCGATTGGTCAGATTCTGAGCAAACTCAAACTCTGGCCAATCAGCTGCATGAGATTGCTCTCAGGCTTAAAAAAGGGTTATAACATCGGGGCCATGCCAGACTAATCTAAAAATGGTACCAACTTGTTTTTTATCCTGTCACCGTCTTGTTTAGTTTAGTAATACCAGGGTGCCTGAAAAGCATTTATTGATATGAGGTCTTTAGATCACACGACAAGTTTACATAAGTCAGTTAAATGACCTCGGCGTACTAATTTCTATCATATTACAGTTTGCTAATTTACGACCAACAAACTCACCCCAGTGTCTGAAAATGATTTATTAAATTATTATGCCTGTTCCCGTTTATAGCACTGGGCCTGTTTCACTAAATATTGTATGACCAAATTCAGCGGTAACCAATTCCTTCATATAAAGACATTTTCACGTATTTGCAAACAGAGAAGACTCAGATCAGACGGCTCCTGTAGGAGGCGTCTGATCAGGGTTGGTTTGTTTGTTAATGGAATTTGATATATCTGTTTCTTTACTTTCTAAAATGGCTAAACTGTTCCAAATTCTATATTTCATTATAGCTGGTTTGTACATGAATATTCAGTACGAGGTATTGAAATTTAGAATAATTGTATAATTACATATATCTTCACTGTGTACAAGTATATCGCTGTGCAATCACTGCTGTGGAGTGCATTGGTTGCACAATCAACTTGTAAATAGTGCAGACCCTGATGAGACAGCTCCTGTAGGAGCTGTCTCATCTGGGTCTTCACTATTTACAGGTAGGTATATTGACGTGAATAGCAAGCAAAGGGTTAAGAAGCTACTCATGACATTCGCTACCTCTCGCACAGTCTAGTGTGCAGCAATAAATCTAACTTTGTACGAAGAGCTTATCGTAACTTATAACATACGACTGTCGCAACTGCCACTTACGATCGCCATATATATTAACCCATTACCTCATAAGCTATTTTTAAATACAACTTCTTTGGATAAATCTACCGAAAAGGCGCATTAACTAAAGGAAAGGAAAATTTTAGAATTTTGTAGTTTGAAACCATTGTGATAAATAGAGCATTTGCTCCTATAGTCACAATGGTTTCACAAAGTGACTTTTACAGAGTCGTCTTACGATAAGTTCAGTGGTACGATCTTTAGAAAAACGGACTTAGGTCAATATATCACAAACAACTCCATCCAATGCAACTGCAGATATGTCATTTGAAAACAAAACCCAGTATTTAATTCTTACTCATCCTTAATCCTTACCAAATCAGTATTTAATCCTTAATCATCCTTAATCCTTACCAAATCAGTATTTAATCCTTACTCATCCTTAATCCTGACCAAATCAGTATTTATTAACACATTATCCCCCAGTGACGCATTTTTGCACCTCTATAAAATTCACATTTTGAAACCATTGTGATAAATAGAGCATTTGCTCCACAGGAGCAAATGCTGTATTTACCACAATGGTTTCAAGACTACACAATTCTTAAACTCTCCTTTTCTATAGTTAATGCTCATTTTCGGTAGATTTATTCAAAGAGGCTTAAAAGAGTTAACGCCGCCTATTTCATGAAGATCTTGTGAAGGTTGCATGAGGGTGTATCCATTATCCATTTGTAGTACATTATCTAAATGAGTTTACTATATGTAAATCATATCATTACAGATGCTTGATAATCTTTGCGTGAGATCAATGTGTTGAGAAAGAAATTTATGATTTTGATTATGGGGGCTTTTTTCTAGAAGAGACGATTCTAAAGAGTAGTCACAACATAGTGTTTGATGAAGAAATAAAAAAGTTATTCTTGAAAATGTTTTAATATACGCATATTATCTGGACCTCTGTAATGTTGAATGTATTGTACCATGTTGCTTTGATATAGTCATGGTATTACTGATTTTGGCCAAAACATCAATAATTTTAGCTAAGGTTATCAAACTACACATTTTTGTTTATAATTTCCATGGCCCCAATCCGTTGATAAATGAAATAATCCGATTCAGGAGATTGATTCCTTTGAACATTTTGAAAATTAAACATTCCACTGACAGACTAGCTTTGTTCTATCGTATTATGTTTCGTTAATTCATTTGGTTACAAAGTCGATTAATGTTATACATTTTAAATGTATGTATAAATCTTTAGCATGATGCTATTGGCTAATCCCAAATTTCCTTTGCAAAAAGTTAAGATCAAATTGAGAAATCGATTGATTAGGCGTCTAATCAGGATGCAAACAGTTTGAGCACTTGTATAGTAATTATTATCAATTTATCCTGAAACAAAACAAGAACGTTTCACAAAGGCAAACGCCGTTTACAAAAACAACAAAGGCAACATCATCCGCTGTAGTGTGCAGTAGAATCTGACATAGTTGTGTAGATCTTGAATTGACGCAATGTTTCTGACATGGAGGCCAATCTGGGATGACGTTTTCAAATAGTATATCAGAGACCTCTTATTCAGTGATGCTCTTGTGACATGATATGGCATTTATGTCTTGCTAAGCGATGCCTTTTTAACATGACGAGACATTGCATATTCACAGGATATATTTATAGTGTAATCACATTTAACCTATATCTCATTTATGGCAAGCAAACTATGATTGGTAAGCAAGAGAGATGATTATCATTTGATGTAATGTCATATTATTGATGATAATGACATTTAATTATAGGTTAACTTTTAACATGCTACGGCCGAATGTGTGATTAAATTAGCAAACAATTTTGGATCAGATGAGACGCCAAGTAGCTTAGTGCTCACCATAATCCAAACTGTTAACACTTCTGTTGCGTTTGTATAAAATGTCAGTACATGTATATGTTTCTTTTCAAATATAAAGTGTGTCAAGTTGTGAGGGGGCGACAATCTACCCAGCAGTCTATGGTTTAATCGTCTGCACTCTTTATAAACAATAACATAAAGTAGGATGTTATCTCTAGATTTTATTGCATACTTTACACACAATTTATATGTATATTTAGAGTCATAGCAAGCGGGCGTATTTCAAACACACAAACAATCACCATTTCTCCACCAAACCCTATGCTATGACCAATCTTTACAACCGTCACTTTCAGACGATTCCAAACAGCGGACAAACTGGAGGATATGGTTGATATATTTAGGAGATATTCTTAAAAACAACAAAATCTGAAAGAGATCCTTTGAAAGCAAACGCAGCAATGCAAAAAGAGAAAATTGCAGACTCGGGTTTTATTAAGTCAAAGTGTGGCTTAGCGGTGTTCAATTTTTGTAACTAAAACATCAAAACTAACGATCCCGGACTAGAAACTATAACAATAGTTTATTTTACATATTCTTAAATATGCATCTGGATTTTTATCATATTGAATAGTTGACAAGTGATAAAACATCTTAGTCCATACTGTTGACCAATCTGAACGATGTTTATACAGTAAAACCCCTAAAAACCTAATGCGACCGCTTAATGAATAAATATACCTGTCTCTATAAGCAGGTGGTCCTGCATTAAGCTACCATCTGCCCTTGCCACTGTGAATTATGCCCCTTTTTGCTGGTCGCATCAGAGGGGGTATACTGTATAAGAAATTACACTGACTGTATGAGGAAACTATCTGGAAAAACGAATTCGTTCAGCGTCAGTGTTCTAACTCCAATCGATGCTAAACCAAAAAGGGAGCAAAGTCTTCCCCTTTATCCTGCTGTACATGAACTGACTCGCATTTGCAAACAACGTGCATCCAGACGAGACACCGGGTAATTCTCATCAGCATCCAAGCTGTTTGACACCCTCTGTCCATAGTGTCTTCAAAACTGGAACGAATCGGAAGAAAATAAAATTACAGCAAATCAGGGTTTGAGAAGATATATCTTGTTTACAGCACGACAAGGTTAATAATTATTGGGTGATTTTAATTAAACCTTTCTATTAAAGGATAATTGCAGAGTCTCTCTGCTTGTAATTTATGACGTGTCTGATAGTGCTCTCCAGCATGATAGAAAATTGTCCAATAGTCCATTGGTGTGGATAGGAAGCGTAGTTAGAAAATATATGATTTTCTATCTATCTATCTATCTATCTATCTATCTATCTTTCTGTCTGTCTATCTATCTATCCCTCTCCATCTCTCGCTCTTTTCTACCCCTCTCCCTCCCTCTATGTTTTCTCTATGCTCTCTCTCTCTCTCTCTCTCTCTCTCTCTCTCTCTCTCTCTCTTGATCTGGGCGGGCACTATTTGCAAAAGTTAAATCATATAAGGTACTCCTTTCGTTTCGTGGAGTGACTGAAATGCGTTTTCACGCCGTGCGTTGTGGTTTCTCTGTTTTCCATGTCTGAGAAACTAAATGTGGAAGGTGATAATCATGCGTTTCAAGAAGTTGATTTAAATGAGATTGCATTGCACTTCTTGGTAGAATGTCTGAATATTTCTTTACATTTAACCATTGACTCCATAAATACGCCTTTAACGTCTTATCAAACAGAGTAGACCCAGATCAGACAGTGAAACCCTTTTATTGCTACCACCAAAAAAGAGGTATACATATGGGCCTTAAATGCAGGTGGTGGCTTAATGCTGGACAAAACTTAAGATCGCCCACTGATATTCCTTAAGTGGTCGTATTAAGATATGTTTTACTGTGTTGCTATACTATACAGTGGTAGTGATTCAGTAACACGTATTGACCCTAACAAAGCTGAATTTCCAAATGAACTACTCCATAATTCAAACATGTCAAACTTACGGTAAATATTTAGGGGGTTCTTTAAAGAAATATGTAACATGACAAACAGTGATGACCCGGATGAGAGGGCTCCTTTAGGAGCCCTCTCAAACTGGGTCTACACTGTTTGCAAAGGACATTAGTGACTCGTGTCCCGCACTGTAAGGGTTAATCTTAAGCTATGTACAGCATGTATACAGTACCCCAAGAAAACTAAAATACATCAATCCGCCTAACCCTATATCTCATCAATATTCACTGACAGAGTGAATATCAATAAGCTAAATGACGAAGAAATAAACCTTTTCACAATGGCAGATACTGTGGATTCAGATCTATATCATTTGTTAGGCAGACACGACACCCTGATCTTGGTCTACTCTGTTTGCGAAAGTGCCAAAGGTGTCTGTACGAAGTAAAGTGTTAAACCTAAGTTCTGTTATTTAATGAATGTTTAATGCTATGTTTCTAATTATAAGTTTCATCATTTGTTCTTGAAAACAAAATAAGTTTCAGTAAAACCCCTCTACGTACACAAAAAAGAGAGGTATCAATCTTGGTCTAAAAGACGGATGAGAGCTTAATGCAGGATCGAAGTTCTTTCAGGAGCATTCTGCATTGTTTTCGTCCTGTATAACGCAATCGTCCGCTTTGAAAGACACCTATGTTTATTCATAAAGTGGTTGCTTTAAATGGGGTTGACTGTATTTTATGAATAGGTACCTTTACATGGCACTTTCATATCTAATAAAGCGCATTTTATCGCAATATGTATGTTACTCGTACATGACAAAATGAAATAAAACTAATGCTCTACAAAGTTTGCCCAGCATGAAGCAACATCTTTCTTTTTATGATTCCTATGTTCAATAACTGAATGGCCATTTAAAACAGGTTCTCTTATACATACATGCTGAATATTTTTGTATCTTCCTCTCTTTCCTTTTCTAATCATGAACACCTGTCCTAAACAGTGCACATCAACACTTAGGTGCGTGAACACTGTATACATCTAGCTAGTATTCGTGGTCATGTGAAGATTTTTATATGTCCGAGCTTTCCACCGCTACACACATATATCTCTAAAGAGAAGCCATCTCATCAGGGTCTGCATTGTTTTCATGACATTTTCTTTGAAAACAACCCCTGGATATTCACGGTAAGCTGGACCTGTTCGTATTTTCGAATAGTCCATATGAAAAATCAGCGATGAAAAGGTTAATCTAAATACATAAATAGAACGTAAGTCTTCAATATACTTTTGAAATATAAACTCATTTTGTAACACCATCAATGTCCCAACACATCAATTTGATAGAGTTAATATTTTTCATCTTGGCTCTGGTCTGACCCCTAGACAGTTTCCATAACAACTGATTGATCTTGATTGATTTCGGTCCCAGATGAATGTTTCTGTTAATGCAGTTTACAGGCAGCCGGACGAAACGTGCGTTGCTCTGGTTTCTTCTGAGTGTTATTGTCGGATCGAAAGCATAAATCGCCTTCATAGAACTAATACCCCGGTTTCCCCCACCTAGACTTCATTTTTAACCCTTTTCTTCATACAAACACCCTTTCAAATATCTGCAAACAGAGTAGAGTAGAGCTGAAAACACTAATAGCAAACTATCGGATGAAAGAATGCGGGATAGAATTTCTATCGCGGAACTTATCGTACTATAGTTTGTAAATAACCTCCACTTACTGACAACAGCATACAATAGAACCTGTCTTAAGGGGTCACCAGAAAGTGGTCTAATTATGGGTCTGTAAGGCAAGTGATAGCTTAAGGCAGGTCAAACGTAATGCAGAAAGCTCCTATAGGAGCTTTCTGCATTACTTTTGCCCTGCATTAAGCAACCGCCTGCATGTTAATAAATGAATGGCTTGTTAGGATATATTTTATTGTACATGTAGCCAAGATGCGTAATTTGATCCTTTACCTCATGAATATTCAGTAAGAAAATAATGACATCACGAATACGAACAAGATTAACTTTTATAACAGCATATGAACACGTGACGTTTATGGCGACGGCAGACACTGTAGAATCAGATCTACATTTAAGCAAATAGAGCAGACCCTACATGAGCCGTTTGATGTGTCTTCTTGTTTGCAAAGGCACGGAAAGGCGTTTGTATAGGGAAAATGTGAAAAACTTCAGTAGAATCTGTCTTAAGCGACCATCAAAAACGGGTCTGATTAAGGGCCTGTAAGGCAGGTGGTAGCTTAATACAGGCCAAAACTAATACAGAAAGTTCCTATATTTGCCCTGTATTAAGCAACCACCTGCGATTTAAGATACATGTGTCCTATCAATATAAGGTCGCATAGAACAGGTTCTACTGTAATTCGCTAATACCTCAACCAAACCCTATAATGTGTCCGATTTTCAGAATCGTCTCGAATAACAACTGTCTATCCAAAATAGTATGTAAAAGTCTTCAAATATGTAGAATACTGAACATAATGACGCCAAGTACATTTATCCCTACTCATGTTGAATATTAAAATGCAAATCCATCCACTTTGAATAATAGTGGCAAATATTTCAGACTCGGAGCTATCTCATATGTGTCTACATTGTTTGCATGTGTATATATGCACACAAATAGCACGAGAAAGATAATGATGGTTTTATGGATATTTACTTTGACATAGACGTATTTCAAACATAGCCAAAGGACGTGCATGTTATAATTTTGTTAAACATTGAGTAATATATAATTCTTGCATAAAACGTGCTGTTGTAGTCCCGTTAGACCATGTATTAACAAGGCGATTCTCGTGCTCACGCGCTGTTGTTGACCGGTTTTAATTATACCTATTACGGGCCTAAGGTAAACAATGGACGCGAATGCTACAGCGTTTTGGCCTAAGCTAGGTGAACGCCGGGGTGTGAGTATTTCCAGGAGCACAGACAATGAACTGTTTTTAGTGATAGACATATTGAATGAAATTCCGTGTAAACGGTATTTGATACAATCATGAATTGACGTCAAAAAGAAAACAGTGGCCCGGAAACAGCATAAATCGACGAAGTGTCAAAGAAGTGTATAGTTTTGCTGCCGTTGTTTTGCTTGTATTTTGAGGAATTAAATTGATGCAGGAGAGCAGAAAATTGGTTTTATGCAAGAATAGCGTTAATACACGTTTGTTTTCGGGCAATAACATCTGCAGTGTCCCTCGGGAATGTTGTTGCCCTCGCCCTTCGGGCTCGGGCCAACAACAGTCCCTCGGGACACTGCAGATGTTATTGCCCGAAAAAACGTGTATTAACCCTCTATTGAAACGTTGCAATACTTATGGTTGCGCCAAATAGCATAATTCTACCGCTAGACAAATATATATCCTAATTACGGTAAGTGTTGGATCACCCAATCTCCCCATATCCATCAGTTTGTATAGCTGTATAATTAAACATTGTACCATTTACTTTAATATACCATAACTATAATTTGGACTGATATACAGTAAAACCCCGCTAATGCGACCACCTTAAAGAAGTATAATTCTGGGGCTTTCTGCATTACTTTTGTCCTGCATTAAGCAACCACCTGCTTATAAAGACACCCATGTTTATTCATTAAGTGGTCGCATTAGAGGGGTTCTACTATAGTAGCAACTGCATTACTGTACACATCACACAGGTTATTATAATCTTAATATTAATATTAACCCTTTCCTTCATATAAACACAACGTTGCAAACAGAGTAGGCCCATTTCAGACGGGTCCTGTATTCATGAGCCGTTTGATAAAATATTCAGCTAATAAATATTTTTGATTTTATTATTTCTTACATGAATATTAAACATGAACATGAGCATTATCCTAAGCGTTTTATATTGGCGATTAATGATTTATCCCTTTACTCCATAAATACGCCTTTCTACATCTTCGCAAACAGAGTAGACACAGATCAGACGGCTCCTATAGGAGCCGTCTGATCAGGGTCTACTCTGTTTGCTTAATGGAATGATATAAATTTGATTCTACAGTTTTTTTTGTATGGCAAAGATTGAATGTGCTAATATGCAATTTTAAATATCAATCTAATCAATATTCACGATGTCATCATTTCTTACATAAATATTTATGGGGTTAGTTCTTATCCAGCTAACACGTCCTAATTCTCATTTGCAAACAGCGTTGATCCAGGTGTGTCGCCGAGTAACTCGGCATTTCACAATGATCCAAGCTGTTCGATACTTGGTCTAGTTTCTGAAGGCTTGGCCGAATCAGAAGTAGTCAAAATCGTACGAGAACCATTCTTTCCACTGTAGATGTAAGGGTTAATTCAAAATCATACGAGAACCATTCTTTCCACTGTAGATGTAAGGGTTAATTCAAAATCATGCGAGAACCATTCTTTCCACTGTAGAGGTTAGGGTTAATTCAAAATCATACGAGAACCATTCTTTCCACTGTAGATGTAAGGGTTAATTCAAAATCATACGAGACCCATTCTTTCCACTGTAGATGTAAGGGTTAATTCAAAATCATACGAGAACCATTCTTTCCACTGTAGATGTAAGGGTTAATTCAAAATCATACGAGAACCATTCTTTCCACTGCAGAGGTAAGGGTTAATTCAAAATCATACGAGAACCATTCTTTCCACTGCAGAGGTAAGGCTTAATTCAAAATCATACGAGAACCATTATTTCCACTGCAGAGGTAAGGGTTAATTCAAAATCATACGAGAACCATTCTTTCCACTGCAGAGGTAATGGTTAATTCAAAATCATACGAGAACCATTCTTTCCACTGCAGAGGTAAGGCTTAATTCAAAATCATACGAGAACCATTCTTTCCACTGCAGAGGTAAGGGTTAATTCAAACTTTATTAGATATGGATTGGATATATACATCTGTCGGATAGAACTGAATGCAAAACACTGCAAATATCAAAGGGCACAGAGAATGGATATGTTTTCAAACAAGAATGGCATCTTGACATGTTATTTTCGTAACCATAATCGAATTTCTGCCAGTCAACCCTTGAGACAAAATTATACTCAAAATAATGTTTTAGAGTATATGAACAGCGGAGAAAACAGGATTGCTAAACATAAGATACACTCTGATATCTATATTTCAGCAATTTGGCATTAAAGATACCAGTCAAGAAATGCATTCTTCAAACGTACACACTGGTAGACTGGCTGCTGTTTTCTGTTTATTCCTTTCACTACTAAATAAATAATCACCTGCTGAGATTATTATTTGCTTCAGGTTTGGTAGTGGACATCTTCAAGTGTTCGGTTTCTTTAACCCTTACAACGCTTAATTTTCTAATGGACTATTTCAAACTTCATACAGATCAAGGTTTTGGTGAATATTATAGGGATTTTTCTAAATATTTAGGAGCCCTCTCATATGGGTCTACACTGTTTGCAAAGGCATTAATAACTCGTGTCCCGCACTGTTAGGGTTAAGCATCAGTGTTCAAAACAGTTTAGATCCTGATGAGACACCGTGTTACTCAACGTCTCATCAGAATCCAAACTGTTTTAACGTTTAGCCTGCTGGGCAAAATTTTGTTCGTAGAAAATGTCATCGATTTCAATTGTCACTGTTCATTTATCTTGCATTTCTTTTCAACAGCATGGTCAGAGTATCAAACAGTTTGGATCCTGATGAGACACCGAGTTACTCGGCGTCTCATCTGGATCCAGACTGTTTGCAAAGGTAATCACTCATCCGCCTCCCAGCTGGCTAAAGGTTAAAAGGTTATAAAAAATCGCATTTAGCGGCAAAAGTAATAACCATTTGAACACTTTGTCTCTTTTGTTTGCAAATGTTATCGTGATTCGTTTCTTTCCAACAGTTTTGCGCTAGGTCAATGGTTCTACACGGATGTTCTTCTGTGCACGAAACAATGCAATTTGCTCCGTGCACAGAAGAACCTCCGGGGTTTTCCTCCACCTGTAATTAGCTGGACGTCGTGATATGACTCAAATACTGTTAAAGCGACGTAAACTCCGATAAAAGGCAAAAACAAACCTTTTGAACAGTTAGCGACTGAAATACATTTAGCAATACAAACATTTCTTAAATTCATTTCCAGCATGGAAATAGGATAAGCAAATTGTCTTCTATAGATATGATATTTAACCCGTTCCTCCATAAATACGCCTTTCTATGCCTCTGTAATAGTCACTTCTTGAAACCATTGCGATAAATAGAACATTTGCTCCTATTGGAGCAAATGCTCTATTTATCACAATGGTTTCAAACTACAAAATTCTAAAATGTTACTTTTCTCTAGTTAATGCTCCTTTTCGGTAGATTTATTCAAAAAGGTTGTATCTAATAACAGCCTTTGAGGTAATGGAATGAGTGCATTGGGTTGTTTTCTACAACCCTTTATCTGTTCAGCTAATGTAATTGATATTAGCTACAGAATGTTTGATCTTATTTTAAGATTTCTAAGCAGATCACATTATAGTCTCTTATAACTCTTTCTTTGATTTTCAATATAAAGATTTTGTGATATGTTTACATCATATGATGATGAATGTTATATGTATATTGATGATATTTAACCCTTTCCCTCATATAGACGTGTTTTCACGCATTTGCAAACAGAGTAGACCCAGATCAGACGGCTCCTAGAGGAGCCGTCTGATCAGGGTCAGCTCTGTTTGCTAATAGAATTTAATAGATCTGTTTTTTTTTGCTTTCTAAAATGTCTACAATGTTTCAACTTCCCTATATATTTATAACTATTTTGTTAATGAATATTCAGTAGGTATTGAAATTTGGCCTAAGTACAGAACAGGGAAAGTGTTAAATAAAGAATCTATCTATCTATCTATCTATCTATCTATCTATCTATCTACCTGATAGAGGCGCCTTTTCATGCATTTTGCAAACAGAGAGAGGATCAGATCATACGGGACTTATCCGTTGAGAAGCGAAATGACTTTGTCCTAGTTGTTTGGTCTAGTAACTGGAAGAAAAATGTACCTTAACATTCAGCCTACAGTATAAGATTTAAGGTAATCATGCGGTTTTCGAAACTATTTCCAAACAATCGAAATAGTTTACACTGTTTCCCATTATACTTAATCGTTATCCACAACCTGACTCGCATATGCAAGCAGTACCTTGAGATATTGTCACAATTTTAATCATTCAACCGTAAACATGTCACACTCTGGGATCAAGTACAGTAATACCACTCTAAAATGACTCAAATAAGTCCAATTCTGGGTCTTACAGAAATGTGGTAGTTTAACACATTCCTTCATATAAATGCCTTGTCATGCCCTTGCAAACATATTAGATCGAGATCATACGGATCTTGTAGGAGCAATCTGATGTGGATCTTCCTTAGTTTGCTTAGGCAATTATATAGATCTGATCCTACATTGTTTGTCTTAGCCAACAATCCTCTTTTAACCCTTCTCTTGCTGAATTTTAAAATACATTTCTCCTTCTTTACCCATGCCCTGTTGTATAATTACATATATCTTCACTGTGTACAAGTATTTCGCTGTGCAATCACTGCTGTAAGGTGCACTGGTTGCACACTCAACTTGTAAATAGTGCAGACCCTGATGAGACAGCTCCTGCAGGAGCTGTCTCGTCTGGGTCTTCACTATTTACAGGTAGGTATATTGACGCGAATACCAAGCGAAGGGTTAAATGTTAACTTCATAAAAATGTTAATGAATATTCATAAATGATTAATTCATAGTTAAATGTTCTTTATAGAATGCTAAGGGTTAATGCAGGATGAAAATCGTACTGAACTCTCCCACCGGAACTTCTTCCATTACTTACTTCTTGCGTTAATAGGTAGACACACGTAATAACCATTCCCTCATGAGTATTTATGTAAGAAATAGTGATATCATGAATGTGTGTTAGCTAAATCTTTATAATGGCGAATAAATACAGGATATTTTGGCCATGGCAGAAACTGTAGAAGCAGACCCTCATCAGTGGTTCCTACATGAGCCGTCTGATCTAAGTCTACTCTGTTTGCAAAAGCGTGAAAAGGCGTAAATATGAAGGAAATTGTTAATGGACTCGAAAGTTTATTCATTAGGTAGTCGGGGAGAGAGACCCTTGTTTATATCTGGAAGATCTTACATGTTTATTTCTTTCTTATCAACTTATCAATGGCGAGACAATAGCCTTTCAAAAACATTTTGTCGTCAACAAGTTCAATAAAACACAAGTATGAGATTATAAATATCAGATGAAACAGGATATGCCACAAAATGAGATCAACATAGCGAGCCGGGATTCAGAATTCGATAACACACACTGACGTAAAATATAGCCGGGGTTTGAATTTTTAAACTATTTAAATCACTATAAAATAGATATTTCAAGAAACCTTCATGATCTAATAAGGTAAATGGATATTGAAACGAGCATTACATAAACATTTGATATCACTTATCTAGACAAGTAGCATCCAAACTGTAATAGAACAATAATAACAGTAATAACATCCAAACAGCATAATACGACATGCAAACAATGTTGAAAATGATTCATCTTCAGATATGTGTGTATACTGGAGCCAGGATATACAGTAAAACCCCTGTAAACCGGTCGTTAAATTTAGTATAGATAAATGAAATTTCGGTCTTGGAGACAGGTGGCAGCTTAATGCAGGGTGAAAGTCATGCAGAAAATTCCACTAGGAGCGTTCTGCATGACTTTCACCCTGCATTAAGCAGCCACCTGCCTTAACTTCTTCTCTACGAATTCCGGTTTAGAGGGGTTTTACTGTATCAGCGAGTATCTCTTAAATTGTTTAACCCTTTCGCTGCCAAACTCTGTCGTCTGCTTACTTTGTCGTCTGCTACAAATTTTCATTTTTTTTATTTTCTTCATTTTTGTTTCAAAAACATAGTAACAGTAACAAACAGTTTGGATCCTGATGAGACGCCGAGTTACTCGGCGTCTCATCTGGATCCAAACTGTTTGCATAGGTAATCACAGATCCGGCATTGGCAGCGAAAGGGTTAACCCTTAAAAAATGATGCCCGCTCACATTTGGATCTGTTTAATTTTGACCATGTCCGATTCCATTAGGTGTTTGAGAAACTATTGACCGAGTTTCAAACAACTTTGATCCTGATGCGACGCCGAGTTACTCGGTGTCTCATCTGAATCCAAACTGTTTGCATGTGAGAATCAGGTCGCGGATAGGGGGGTATGAGTTCATATGTACTCGTATATAGATATGGTCGCCTTTGCATCAAGCCATCATACATAACAGTAATGGCGCCATCTGGTGGGGGAAATGAAATGTTATAAGAGATAAATAATTCAAACATGTCTCTCCAATTTCGCATTTTTTTGAGTAACTTTTACAATGACAAGACTATTATTTACGTTGATTGTAAATTCATGTAGAATAATATATGATGGACCAGGCGCCGTTTGGTTTTAAATACTTTGAATACATGAAGGCAAATTTACATACTAATTCATTTGGAAGACAAGTGCATTTAATCCATTTCCTCATACAAACGCCTTTTCAAGCCTTTGCAAAAAAGTGGACCCAGACCAGACGGTTCCAATAGGAGCCGTCTGATCAGGTCTTCCCCGTTTGCTTATGAAATATCTAATACTACAGTCTGTACATCTACCATAAAACGATACGTGCACTTGTCCAGAGGTACAGATAAGATGCTTTAATGAAAACAATTTCAAGACTAACTCCTTTATTTCTCCACCAAACCCTATACTGTGACCACTTTGAGACGATTCTAAAGAGTGGTCACAGTATAGGGTTTGGTGGAGAAATGACGATTTTAGTGTCTCGGTACGCACCTTTATCTATAGCTCTGCTTTTATTTATTAAAATCAGCTAATAAAATATTCCTGAAGTCATTACCTGTTACATGAGGGTAAACTTTCAACATGCTAGTATTGTTGCTTTTAGACTGGATTCAGATGAGATGTAGAATAACTCATATTTTAGCAAAAACAAAAACGAAATGTAGAATGAACAAATGTGGAAAAGACGTATTTTTCTCGCCAGGATAAATATTGATATGCTCCACGCCAACAACGATAACCTACTTATAGGATTTCATTGAAACTTTACGGGAAGTTTCATTATCATTTAGGAATTCAAGTTGATTAATCAAGTAATTTTCCTGTTTCTCGACAAATATTGTCACCCCAAAATCTTCTATTCATATCTGAAATCCGAACATATGAATGATTTAAACGAATATTATGTGTAATCATCTTTCTTTTACAATGAAATGTCTGGCATGATATTTCACAAATAGTTCCTTGTACTGACAGATATCACATTCCCTAATTACACCAAATTATTCCGATAGACTGAGTCAAACGGTGCAGACCCAGATCTAACTGATCCTTCTGGAGCAGTTTGATCTTGGTCTGCACTATTTGTTGTTATGTTAGTAGAGTTTAAAGTGTTTAAAATGGTGTCAACTTGATTTATTCAGTTATACAAACGAGAGGAGAAGGGAGACTGGGTGTCCGAATACTTAGCCCTTTCACCGCCGCAGTCGCATAAATGCACCACGAAAAATAGTACAGTCCCAAATTAGACGCCGACTTTTCAAGGCGGCGTCTGATCAGGGACTCCACTATTTGTCTCAATCTCTATTTCTATATATGTGCTTTATTCCTTTGAAATTTGCATTTGTTTATCCCATTTCCTTATTTTACTGAATGATTTAACAAAATGAAATATTACACCTATTGGACTTGCTCAGAAGTTTGCGAAGCACTAACCTTTCTTTTGGATAACATATTTGTACGTTATGGGAATGCTATATACCGTCAGGTAATTGGTATTCCCATGGGTACGAATTGTGCACCACTTGTCGCAGATTTGTTTTTGTACTGCTATGAGAGAGATTTCATGTTGAGTTTGAATCCTCAATCACAAGAAGATGTTATAAAAGCCTTCAATGAAACTTGTCGATATTTGGATGATATTTTTAACTTAGATAACCCTTTCTTTGATGCTCTGATTCCTACAATTTATCCTAAAGAACTCAAATTGAATAAAGCTAACCCATCCGACAATTATGCAGCGTTTCTTGACCTAGACCTTAAAATTAATAATGGAATGATTTCTTCTAAAATATATGACAAAAGAGATGATTTTGATTTTAATATTGTAAACTTTCCTCATCTTGACGGGGATGTTCCCCGTGCTCCATCTTACGGGGTTTATATATCTCAACTTATTCGTTTTGCTAGAGCTTGTTCATCTATTGACGATTTTAACAGTCGAAATCTCATTTTAACTGAAAAACTGCTTAAACAAGGATATAGATACCATAAACTAAAAAAAACTTTCTCTAAATTTTACTATCGAAATCTCTCGCTTATTGGCAAGTACAAATGTAATCTCAAGGTACTTTTGCGACACGGTATTTCACATCCTGAATTTTATGGTGATGTGATTTACAAACTTCGTAAAATTATTGGACATACCCATTTTCTCACTTTGTTCATCAAATATATAAAACAATTCATTAAAAAGGGATATGATCCTGTATTACTACAACATACTGCATGTTTGGTTGTCAACCCTTTTACAGTTGGCAATCACGCTGGCCTCTTTGCATGTACGCCGACAAGAAAGGTTTAGTACTCTATGAAGGCGACCTCTTAAATCCAGAAATGGAAGGAGAACGTCGGATATCTGTACTATTTCATTTTTGTCGTACCCTTTATTACTTTTCTACAGTTACTCTGTTTGCAGCTCAATCATTGAGTACACTAGCGATAGGTGGATACAGTATGTTCAATTAAATGTTTTTTTGTTATACATGCACTTTACCACTGTATTTGCTGTCGCGGTTGTTGTAGATTAGTCGGAGAGGGGATACGTTTATTTACACTGTTTGTCTTTTAGGATGGGGATGGAATAAGGGTGAGGTTGGGCGCCCATAAACCGGTTTAAACCCCCGGTGACTTTTGTCACTGACCGTTCCAAGGCGGTACTTCCATCTTCCTCCTATTGTATGTTTGTTTTGTCTTTGTGCGTCTCTTGTTGTTTTTTCTACCTATGTACATTTGCTGTTTCCTTGTGTTGCTGTTCGGGCGAGTGTTTGTTCTGTATGTGGTGTTTCCTGCATGACTCATTTTTGTACTTGGATTGCAGACGACAATTAGAAATTTGGCGCCGAAAGGGTTAAGGTAATTTTGTACTCAAATGACTTCCTATCGTGACTTCATCCACTGAGATACAAAGAAACATCTTTGAAATAAAGGCATGAACCCCTTCATACATTTTATGAGCGCCCTGCATTTCGAAGAACAGACGGTAGTGGCAAGTTTCCATTGCCTTTCCGTCTGTGAGTCCATGCGTACACGAATCTGTGTATGTATGCGTTTGTCCGTCCGAATAGTGGTTTCCGATCAATTATAACGCAAGTAATATAAAATAAGGAACGTTCTTGTCATGGCGTGAGAGAATTAGATCTGTATCATACAAGCAGACCCTGATCAAACAATGCTCCAGAACAAGTGTCTACTCTACATGTTTGCAAGGTGTAATAGACAGAGTTACCAAGTAATTTATTTATATATAGTTTTAAACTATTTATTTATAGTTATCAGTTTGGCTTTGAGACATGACAATATTATTTAATTTAGGCAACTCTTCTAGGTATGGCATGAGACACCCTCAGACGAAACCAAGTTAAAAAACACTGCCCGCTCAAATTCGGATCTGTTCAATTTTGACTACAGTAAAACCTCTCTATAACGGCCACTAAATTAAACCAAATACTTTGTGTTAAAGGCATGTGCCTGCTTAAATCAAGGTGAAAGTAAAACAGAACGCTCCTATAGGAGCGTTCTGTTTTACTTTCACCTTGCTTTAAGCAGCCACCTGTCCTAAATACAAACTAATTAAAACAATTTAGTGGCCGTTATAGAGAGGTTTTACTACATACGTCTGATTCGATTAAGCTATTGAGAAACTATTGAAAGTACAGCCTGGATCCTGATGAAGCGGCGAGTTAGTGGACGTCTTCTCTGGGTCCAAGCTGTTTTCAAATGCCAGTAAGGTCGTGGATAGCGTGGGTAGGGTTAAATTGTTATGGATCCTACAAATGGCATACCAAACTACAAAGCAATGCTTAATGATAAGTGTTTAGACTTAATCCCACGTGTACAATCCAATCAGAGTATCACCAGGATATAATAATCCGTAAAATGTCCATAAATCGACTCATGAGTCTCTCTAGGACAGGCGGTATCATGATGCAAGACGAATGTACAGGTAAACCAAGCTATTATATATTGAGACTTGTTGTTATTTTGTTGTTTACATAACAGAACACAAATATAGGACCAGACAACACATTCTCGCTTCTCAGTCGTGCTAGATAAGCTGAGTTACTAAAAATAGCCGTACTAGAAATCCTTATCTGGAACACCCCGTGACTAATGTATTCATACGCGCGATTAGGTAAAATCAATACAAGGGAAGGACTTCTTACAGAATTACACCAACATTTCTATAGGCAACAACCTTATGAATTGAAATTAATATAAGTAATTAGCACGAATATGAAATTCTATTTATCATATAAACACTTTAAAAGCCTATTTAATTAACCGAAGACGTTGTTTTGTAGTCACTCAGTCATTTATATTTACGCCAAAACGTAACGTTTGTGGTTGTCATAACAAATGACGTCATTAGAGGGTTAATACACGTTTTTTCGGGCAATAACATCTGCAGTGTCCCGAGGGACTGTTGTTGGCCCGAGCCCGAAGGGCGAGGGCAACAACATTCCCGAGGGACACTGCAGATGTTATTGCCCGGTTTTCCCCCCGAAAACAAACGTGTATTAACGCTATTCTTGCATAAAACCAATTTTCCGCTCTCCTGCATCAATTTAATTCTTCAAAATACAAGCAAAACAACGGCAGCAAAACTATACACTTCTTTGACACTTCGTCGATTTATGCTGTTTCCGGGCCACTGTTTTCTTTTCGACGTCAATTCATGATTGTATCAAATACCGTTTACACGGAATTTCATTCAATATGTCTATCACTAAAAACAGTTCATTGTCGGTGCTCCTGGAAATACTCACACCCCGGCGTTCACCTAGCTTAGGCCAAAACGCTGTAGCATTCGCGTCCATTGTTTACCTTAGGCCCGTAATAGGTATAATTAAAACCGGTCAACAACAGCGCGTGAGCACGAGAATCGCCTTGTTAATACATGGTCTAGCGGGACTACAACAGCACGTTTTATGCAAGAATTTGGTGTCACACCTAAAGTTATGCTGCGGTCTGTTGCTATTAGATATGGAAGTCGTATTACGCAATGTAAAGTAGTACTTCACAAAATTCGTTAATTTTCTTGGTTTTAGGGCGTATTTCAGCGAGAAAAATAATCAAGCATGGGATTTGTTAAAGCCGGGGGGTTCTATACCCTCGGTTGGTCTGTTCCTATCGGAAACTCGCTAAAGCTCGTTTCCGACTGGAACAGACCAACCTCGGGTATAGAAACCCCCGTCTTTAACAAAACCCATGCTTGATTCTATTAATGTAGTAAGTTGCCACAAATAATGTACTGGGCTTTGGTCTAATGGATATGTATCTGGTCTTGCAAACAGGGGGTCGTGGGTTTGAATCCCAGGCTATGCAGTTTTCTTTTTTTAAACAAAAATGATTTGCTATTTGTAACCATCTTTTTAATTTTTAGTCGTTTCCAATTATATGTTAATATTTTGTTATTATTTATTATATGTTATATTTATTGTCGTTTTGTATGGACAATTAATTAATAAAAAAATATTGGCCACTGGTCAGACTCGAGACCCACCGCATGCAAGCCGAGATATATATCCATTGCACCACGACAAATATTCTGAAGGGTTGTGGCTTGTGAAGTCCTTTAAAAATTAGGAAGCGCCGTAGTCGCTTCAATTTGTTTACATTAGAGTAGGTCATGTTTTGTTCCAAAATAAGTTGGTCTATCTGTAGTGTAGAAATCTTAACCCTTTCACCGCCGAAGTCGCATAAATGCACCACGACAAATAGTGCAGTTGCATTTATTTATCTCATTTCCTTATTTTACCGAATGATTTAACAAAATTTGTTTGCAGACGACAATTAGAAATTTGGCGCCGAAAGGGTTAATGACTAATGAATATTCTAGTAAGAAATGATGACACCATGAATATTAATTAGCTGACTTTTATAATCGCATATGAACAAAGGATATTTTTTGCCATGGTTCAACCTATACAATTCCATAAAACAAACTGGAGCAGTCTGATCTGGGTCTGCAATGTTGCAATGGCGAGAAAAGGCGTTTAGCCGTTTCTTCATAAATACGCTTTTTAATCTTTGCAAACAGTAGATATAGATCAGACGATTCTTGTAGGATCAAGATCTGCTCTGTTTGCTTATGGAGTGATATACAGTAAAACCTCTCTATAACGGCCACTAAATTATATCAAGTATTTTGTGTAAAAGGCAGGTGGCTGCTTAAAGCAAGGTGGAAGTAAAACAGAACGCTCCTATAGGAGCGTTCTGTTTTACTTTCACCTTGCTTTACGCAGCCACCTGCGCTAAAAACCAACTAATTAACACAGTTAAGTGGCCGTTATAGATAGGTTTTACTGTAAATATGATTTTACAATTCTATCCATTGCCAATATTTACTTGTGCAGTGTGTCATTATACAATATCATCTTATTAATACCCCCTGATGTAATTAGTTTTAAAAGGATATTCAGTTCGGAATAAACAATTTGGAGCCACATGAGGCAAGTTGATTAAATTTATTTCATTTGTTTTTGAAAATTAAAGAAAAATATTATGGCAAACGATACTTACCTGCGTGAGTTGTTTCACATAGAATGGCATGCGCTACCAAGGTTGCCTTTTACAAACATTTTGGGTTCAAATGACGATGCACGCGGTACAAAGTACACGCGCCTCATTCGGATCTAGACTGCTCCATATCCAGATTATAGTTTTGACGAGAAATATAATATAGACGACTATAGCACTGAGCTGACACAATATTCGACAGTCTAATGGAGAACTAATGGATAACTCGACACGCTAGTGGAGAATTTAACCCCTTTACTCCATGAATATTCATGTAAGCAATAATGACATCATGAATATTAATTAGATTAATTGTTATAAAAGCACAGTGGATACAGTAATTTTGGGCTTGGCAGAAACTGCAGAATCATATTTATATTATATCATAAGCAGACAATACAGGCCCTGATCAGATGGCTCAGGTGGGGACCGCATGATCTGGGTCTATTCTGTTTGCATAGGCGTAGAAAGGCGTATTTATGGAAGAAAGGGTTAAAACATTATATCATTTTCAAACAGTCCGGTTTCGGGTAAGATGCGCGAGTAACACAATGTCAACGTTTCATCTGGATCCAATGTTTTAGAGATTCTGACTGCAGTTTTACAGTTTTAACACCGCTTGCTCCATGAATAGTCATGCAAGAAATAATTACATTATAACTGTTGATTATATTATTTTATATGACATGCAAGGAACTGTAGGCCATAGGCGAAACTATATAATCGGATCTATATTATAAGAGCAGAACCGTATGATCAGGGTCTACTCTGTTTACAAAGGTTTGGAAAGGCGTATCAATTAACCTTTAGCCTGCTGAGCAAATTATTTTTGCAATTGTTTTCACCTACTACATTTTCAAAACTCGAGCTATAATGAATTTGTCTACCAAAATGCAGCCAGGTTGTCAAACAGTTTGGATCCTGATGAGACGCCGAGTTACTCATCTGTATCCAAACTGTTTGCATAGGTATTCACTCATCCGCCCATAGCAGGATAAGTGTTAAATAAAGGTTAAGAATTGTAGCAGACGACAAAATTGCTTGGCATCTAAAATGCTTCACTAACATAAGCGAATGACAGCGTTTAGTAATTTTTTGTTACACTTTGAAAATATCCTCTAGAGAGATATTCATTGAGACCATTATCATTCGCTTGTGTATCAGTAATTGAGTTTCTCTTTCGATTGAAACTCAACCCTGAACCCGTTCCCTCATATTGACGACTTTTGACGACTCTGTAAAAGTCACTTTGCGAAACGATTGTGTTAAATAGAACATTTGCTCCTATAGGAGCAAATGCTCTATTTATCACACTGGTTTTAAACTACAAAATTCTAAAACTTTCCATTTCTCTAGTTAATGCTCCTTTTCGGTATATTTATTTAAAGAGGTAGGATCTAAAATAGCATATGATTCGGCCAAGCTTTTGATGAACTATTGGCAGAGTGTCACACAGCTTGGATCCTGATGTGACGCCGAGTCACTCGGCGTTTAATCTTGATTCAAATCGTTTGCAAATGCGAGTCTGACCGTGTTAGGGGATGAAGGGATAAAACATGATACTGTACCAGCCTTGGTAATAGTGCTTGAAGTATAACATGAAAGTCGTAACAATTGTACGGCACATTCGGAGTAAATGAGGTTAACTTCTTCGCCGGCATCGGAATATCTGTGACCACCTTTGAAAACAGTTTGGATCCAGATGAGATGCCGAGTAACTCGGCGTGTGACCAGGAAGCAAACTGTTTAATGCCTTGACCATAGTTTTTAAACCAAAATGGAAGAAAACTCGAAAATGAAAATTGTAGCAGACGACAAAGTATGTAGACGGTAATACTTGGCAGCGAAGGAGTTTAAATGAAACATATAATATGGTTTAACCAACTGACGTGGAAAACTAGTATGGGATGAAAAGCGCCTTGTATTGTTATTACATTCGGTATTTGCCTATCAGAAAAAATATTGGTTTATACAAATGGATCGTAACAACAAAGTGTTTTAAAAGTACATGTAGATGGTTGTCTAATGAAGAGCCTTAGAAGCGACTTATGTATAGATGGATGGGGTGGGGTGGAGATGTCTGACCGACACGATAGATGGATAATCCAGCTCCCGATTTCTTTAAAACTATTTTATGCGATTACTCAAAACAGGACAAATTGTAGGTATTTGAGACAGGTGGAAGATGAATGGAAAATGTACAGTAAAACCTCTCTATAACGGCCACTAACTTACATCAAGTATTTTTGTTAAAAACAGGTGGCTGCTCAAAGCAAGATGAAAGTAAAACAGAACGCTCCTATAGGAGCGTTCTGTTTTACTTTCACCTTGCTTTAAGCATCCACCTGTCCTTAATACCAACTAATTAACACAATTTAGTGGTCGTTATAGAGAGGTTTTATTGTATTGCAAAACACATTTACAATATTACTGTATAGTGTATTGTAAAATTGTCTTATTCTGTATAAATATGATGTAATGAATGCTGTTTAAAACCAGTATCGCCAGTCGCTAGAAAAACAGGTTTAGAAATAACATATAACGAAACCCTTTAATCCTTTCTTACTTACACACGTTTTTCACGTTTTTGCAAAGAAAGTTTTAGTCCCAGATCAGACGGCTCTTTTTGCATGCAAAATTATAATAAACTAAAGTCTACAGATCAGACGGCTCTTTTTGCATGCAAAATTATAATAAACTAAAGTCTACAGATCAGACGGCTCTTTTTGCATGCAAAATTATAATAAACTAAAGTCTACAGCTTCTACCATATACCAAAATTTCATGTGCACATGTGCAATTAGATAAAGAATTGCTATTCGTGATGCCATTATTTCTTACATGAATATTGAACAGGGACATGGTTAAAACGCTTACCGACACATACTCATAATAATTCCCTAATATGTAAATGACGTTTATCAGCTACAGTTATCATTGTTTTGTCTCCATTAATCTAAAACTGCATGTACTTATACTCGGCTATTATGTAGCTATGCTTTGATGCCAGTTAGAATGTATGGAGAAAGAGCGCTAGAATGTTGATTTGCTTCTTTGACATATGCACTGACATTCCAGCTATACTATTAAACCTTATATGGCTGATCACGACCTAACTCGACTTTGCAAACAGCTTGGATCCAGACGAGACGCCGAGTAACTCGGGGTCTCATCAGGATCCAAGCTGTTTGACACTCTGTCAATTCTTTCACAAACGCTTGTACGAATAAGCAGTAAGTAAAACATACAACAGTTTTGTCAGACATAATGTTTTCAGCACGATTATTGTTACATCTTGTTCAAAGGATGTGCGCATGGCTTTCCCTCACTGTATTACTCGTCTGTTATATGAGTGGTGGTTTCAGGGCCGCATGAAAAGGTATACAGTAAAACCTCACTAATCCTCAAGTTCAAATTAAAACAATTTTAAGACGGGTGGCAGCTTAACCCTTCGTGCTGAAAAAAATGTCTGCCAACTCTCTGATATGTTACATTTTGCTTACTTCTGATTCCAACAATTTGTTCAAGCTTTTGAGAATATGTTGACCGAGTGTCAAACAGATTGGACCCCGATGAGACGCCAAGTTATTCGGCATCTCATCTGGATCCAGGCTATTTGCAAATGCGACTCGGGTCGCACTTATCATGCTGAGGGTTAATACAGGGCAAAAGTCATGCGGATAGCCCCAAAAGTATGATTTCTGCATGACTCTCACTCTGCACTAAGCCGTCACGTGTATAAAACGGTACAGATTCTTCTTGAATAAATTTCCTGGATTTTTTGCTGTAGACCCAGGTAAAATGAGGTACAACATCGTGTTCTATGAATATATTTGGAAATAAAGTATGTTCGAGCTGTAACTTTTGTAATACTTTGTGTCCTAACCTGGCAAACTGAGAAAACTCGTACTATTTACCACATTTTATGACGGTTGATTCTCTAAAATATTTGCAAAACAAGTCCTTAAATTAGGTTTGCGACTCTTAACTGCACAAACAGCACCTACTATTACTTGTTTGTGGTTGTTGCATCGGTTCTGTTCCCTTGTTCAAATAAGTACAGTAGAACCCGTCTTGAATTGATTGAACGCAGAAATCTTAAAAAGCAAGTGGTTGCTTAATGCAGGGCAGCAATAATGCAGAAAGCTCCCATTGGGGTTTCTTTATTACTGTTTCCCTGCATGAAGCTACCACCAGCCCTACGAATCCATAATTAGACCTCTTTTTGATGGTCGCTTAAGATAGGTTCTACTGTATATGGAGTTTGATAAAACTACATAAGATTTTGTATTTTAGCGTAAAAATGTTCATTAGTACCTTAAAACACAATGTTTGTCACAAAATATGTGAGTAAACATCATCCACTTGTTTTCGAAAATTTAAAAACAAGTAGGAGAAATAAAATTGTATAACGATTCACATTCTATTTTATAATTAATTATTTTAAATGAGGATACATTATTGTAATGGTATCATAGCAACAGATACATGCTCTTACTCAGGTGTTGGTGTATTTGACCATGACTCTATACCCCTAGACGCAATGCCAAACTCCTTCTTTATACAAGCTATCTGTAAAACAAAATTTGGCCACGACATTAAGTTATTGCGCTGACACGGATGTTGTAGTAGCTGTGACATAGGCCTTGGGTGCAACCCCAAACTGTTTCTCTATGCAAGCTGTTTGTACACTTCATTTTGCCATAACTATGGTTTGGCTAAAATAAAGAAGTCAAACCTTTTCAAGCAAGGTTTTGTTTTGATTCAGAGTGTAATGATAAACAGTTCCAATATAGAAACCTTGTCTACCACATCGAAATTTATCCAACAATGCCCATCGTTATGAAACAGCAGCCCCTATTCCTAAACACACATTTTTACAGTCCTAACTGCGCTTTGAATGACCTTTGCAAACAGCTTGGATCTCGATGAGACATCGAGTATTTCGGCACCTCATTTAGGTCCAGGCTTTTTGCCACTCGGCCAATTGTTTTTCAAACGATAAGGCCAACTTGGTATTTTTTTTAAATAAATGTTTGCAATGAAATATCAGAGCTATAGATAAAGGTGCGTACCCAAATACTAAAATAGTAATTTCTCCACCAAACCATAAATTCTCAGTCAACTTGCACCTAAAGTCTAATGGACTAAGACAGGGTTAACTTGCACCTAAAGTCTTGTGGACTAAGACAGGGTTAACTTGGACCTAAAGTCTTGTGGACTTTGTGGATTAAGACAGGGTTAACTTACACCTAAAGTCGTGTGGACTAAGACAGGGTTAACTTGCACCTAAAGTCGTGTGGACCATGACAGAGTTAACTTGCACCTAAAGTCTTGTGGACTAAGACAGAGTTAACTTGCACCTGAAGTATTGTGGACTAAGACAGGGTTAACTTGTATCTAAAGTCTTATGGACTAAGACAGGGTTAACTTGCATCTAAAGTCTTGTGGACTAAGACAGGGTTAACTTGCATCTAAAGTCTTGTGGACTAAGACAGGGTTAACTTGCACCTAAAGTCTTGTGGACTAAGACAGGGTTAACTTGCACCTGAAGTCTTGTGGACTATGACTCAGGAAGACAACAACCTGAAGCGTAAATTCCAGGAAGAGCTACTTGCAAGGCAAGTGAGGGTTTATGATAACCGACACATGAGATTGATTTCAAGCACGTGTCTGAAAAAATGATTAGGATTTTTCGAAAATCTTTTTCGTTTGTAACAAAACATTTTCAAATAATCAAATAAATGCGGACTGAACAAAGCATAACAGTTTTCGACGGGAATACCCAGAATATGCTAGTTATAATCAGATGTAGATTTTTCTCGTCAAGTATATAACTACATTGACGTATACCCTTCGAAATATATTAGAAGTTATGCATTCTAACTTACAGACTCAGTAACCATTGATATGTTTTGCTGGTTTTCATTAGTTGGGATAATGAACAGAAGCTACTATTTTTTCTATTTACAATATATTTTGTTTATCAATGGACTTATATTTTTTCTTCACTGTCTGAACTGAGATCATAGTTTGAGTTGGGAAGACAAATTCCGTCTTTAATTGTCAAACATGTGATGGGGAAATTGAACCCTGTATGTCTTTTGTAATTCTGGTGGAATTTATTTACAGATATCGGAAATTAAAGACAAAACCTCAGACGGATCTCAGTAATAACACATTTCGTAAAGCAAACACGTGCACAAAACAGTTTAATGGATTGTTGGAGGAATTAATGCGTCCGTATTTCCGACTCGAAACAAAGATTTGCTATAAAGCGCCACATTTGCACATTTACATTTTATATCCTAATTAAGCTATGAATTTCGTTCAGTATAGTAATGAGGAATCCGTTTGTGTATATATTAATTGTTCATAAGTATACATTCGCCTGTTTCAATGTTCCGTGTTTGTAAATGAACAGAATAATGCATGATCAAATCTCAAGATAAGAACATTAATTTTAAAGCTCTGTACACTATACACTATGACATATCAGTATACATATACAACACCAGTCCTAAGCGATGGCCATTCATTTTTGAACATAATTTTCTTAAAAAGCAGGTGAATGTTTAATGTAGGGCAACAGTAATGCAGAAAGCTCATGAAGGAGTTTTCTGCATAATATGCATTTTTGACCTGCATTAAGCTACCACCTGTCTTGCAGATCCACAATGAGACCTCATTTTGATGACAGCTTAAGACAGGTTCTACTATATACAGATTGGATGGAGTTAAGAAAACTGGAAACTCTGCGTGAGGCACAGTCCAAACTACAGTAAAACCTCTCTATAAGGCCATTGAATTACATCAAGTATTTTGTGTTAAAGGCAGGTGGCTGCTTAAAACAAGGTGAAAGTGAAGCAGAACGCTCCTATAGGAGCATTCTGTTTCACTTTCACATTGCTTTAAGCAACCATCTGCCCTAAATACCAACTAATTAACACAAATTAGTGGCCGTTATAGAGAGGTTATACTGTATATAAATGCCGTTGGCATGACACTTATGATAGCAAGTTATAATGAAATACACTACAGTTAAACTTCGATATCTCCACAACTTCAAGAAAGCATGCACATTTCTTAGATAACAGAGATTCGTGTCATCCGATTTCCAATCTGGACAATTCCACACGTTCACAGCTTCATGCAGGTCCTGAAGGAGCTTTCAGCATTACTTTAGACCTGTATTAAGCTGTTACATGTATTTCTAGATATGCATAGTGATACATTTCTGAAGTTTTGAAGGACCGAACTTTTACTTCGAGTTATCTCGAAGTTTGAGTTATCCGAGTTCGATATATCGAAGTTCAACTGTATATTCAGGCAAGTTCGGGTATCATAATTATACTCGACAAGTTGTCGCGATTGTTTTAACCCTTCACTTGCTGAATTTTAAAATACACTTCCATTTTCTGTTGTACAATTACATATAACTTCACTGTGTACAAGTATTTCGCTGTGCAATCACTGCTGTGGAGTGCACTGGTTGCACAATCAACTTGTAAATAGTGCAGACCCGGATGAGACAGCTCCTGCAGGAGCTGTCTCATCTGTGTCTTCACTATTTACAGGTAGGTATATTGACGTGAATAGCAAGCGAAGGGTTAAGAGTCACACCTTTTTAACCCTTTTCTCTATAACTACGCATTCCTACGTCTTTGCAAATAGAATAGTCAGCTCGGTTTGCTTATGGGATAATATAGATCTGATTCTACAGTTTCTGCTTAGGCAAAAGTTGCATGTATAAACCAATGTTTACAACCTAATTTATTTACCAGTTAACCAATTCCCTCCTACTGACGACTTTTGACGCCTCTGTAAAAGCCATTTTTGAAATCATTGTGACAATTAGAAGCAAATGCTTTATTTATCACAATGATTTCAAAACAATACGGTTATAACATTTTCCTTTTCTGTGGCAAATGCCCCCTTTCGGTAGATGTTATCAAAGAGATTGGGTCTTAAAAGGCCTAGGAGGGATCGGTTAAAGTGTTTTAATTCAATGTAAATCTATTTGTGCATCTTTAACTGAACCATGTACTTCACCCTAGTGTATACGTTGTGGCTCCATGTTTTGCAATAAACAGGTAATAAATTCATGTGGTTTTACACGACCATAGCCTACCAAAAGTCTACATGGTTAAATGCGAAATTTAAAACACTGTTGAAGACAGAATATGGGTAAAAGTGCCATCAAGTTTTGAAATTGGATTATTTGGAAGTTTGAGAGTTTTGTTGAAGAAATTTATATATCACACTCCCTTTCTGTTGTTTCCAAACTTGTGAACTACATGTACCAACATTTTCAAGGTGTGACTGAAAAAATATTTTACTGAAGAACAAACAAGTTCAATTATTAGGTGTAGAAAAGTCCGTTTGATTTGCATCCCAAAATGTTTCAAATGCAAGTAGAGTCCTGAAACTGTGTTTTATGCCAGTGTACGAACGTATATGAGTCGTGCTTCAGGAAGCTTACACAGTAGAGAAAATGAGAGATACCTTTTCTATTAGCAAGACCCACACTAAAAGCATTCCTCATTAAATACATTTATTTTGCTTTGTGCTGACCGTTTTAACAAACTAAATTTGGATTTTTCATGTTATGACGCCTTCCAGCTGGCTTGCGGTAGGTCAGTGGTTCTACTTGGATGTTCTTCTGTGCATGAAACAATGCAATTTGTTCCGTGCACAGAAGAGCCTCTGGGGTATTCCTCTACCTGTAAATACTTGGACGTTGTGATATGACTAAAATACTATTAAAACGACGTAAAACCTGATAAAAACCAAACCAAACCAATTTTTGTGTCACCTGTCGAGAGGCAGTGTGTCACATAGGGATCATTTTTCCGTCGTCTGTCTGTCCGTCTGTCTGTCTGTTCGTCACACTTTCTTTTTTATTCTAACGCTTCTCCCAGCAGGTGACACATGTAATCCTTTGAACACTCTTGTTAAGTTTCAAAGTATACTTCTGCTGCACCGCGCATTTATATAAATGCGCATATAACTCGGGTACATGAATTCACAAAGGTAGAGAAAGGATAGCTTGTACCAGGAAGAGTTTGGGGTCATTAATATCTTATCGTTTACACTCATAATACTTAAATGAAGTGTTGGCATTTCAATCCTATAGGAGCAAATGCTCTATTTATCACAATGGTTTCAAACTACAAAATTCTAAATTTTTCCTTTCCTCTAGTTAATGCTCCTTTTCGGTAGATACATTCAAAGAGGCTGGGTCTAAAATAGCCTAGGTTAACTACTGACCATGCACAAAAAGACGTCACTTTCACAACAATGTATAGTTTAAAGATTTCTTAAGACAAATGTTACATGTTACAAGACGGCACTTCCACAACAAGAAAAGGGCTATATGTTTACTAAGAAGTTAGTTGTTTCTCAGTAAATGACCTCCTGAAATATATATTTTCATTCACATACACATATTTTAGGTATAACTTTACTTCATATTATACAACGAGTAATTACCCAATCTTCCGGAAATAGGAAGAACGCGTATCTTGTCTTTGTATTAGTAGTCTAGACTTCCTCTACTGTAGTATAGAATAAACGGCAAGATTGTCATGATGTTACCCTTTAAAAACATAATAACTTTGCAATCTTCTTAGTCTGAGTTCATTCTCATGTATCTGGCAAATCAAATGAACTCAGACCTAAGCAAACAGTTTTTATAATCATTTGGTCTGCATAAACTATTCGTGAAGTAAAATGTCCTTCCACTTCTTTTCAATTAATGACCCATTCTGGATCATAACGATACATGGGGTCTCTCATTTCAGTTAAACGATATATAATATTTTACAGTAAAACCTCTCTATAACGGTGACTAAATTGTGTTAATTTAGTTGGTATTTAGGGCAGGTGACTGTTTAAAGCAAGGTGAAAGTAGAACAGAACGCTCCTATAGGAGCGTTCTGTTTTACTTTCATCTTGCTTTAAGCAGCCACCTGCCTTTAACACAAAATACTCCTATAGGAGCGTTCCGTTTTACTTTCACCTTGCTTTAAGCATCCACCTGCCCTAAATACCAACTAAAAACAATAGTAGCCGTTATAGAGAGGTTTTACTGTATATGTGCGGACACACTTCATTTGTTGTGTACTTCCGTGTGACATCCCCTTCCTCAGTCCTTTTGTTCTATTGCTAAGTAATAGAACTCGTTTAACAGGAAGCGTGTCTTTGGGAAATTATAGTTCCGTTATTCTTTGGCTTGTGCCAAAGCTGTCGTTTCAAGTATTTAATTTCAGCATATCACATAAACTTGCATACTTCCATCACATCAATGTGCAAAACTTTTGATTTGCATTTTATTCAAAAGTAACTTTAAATGTGTAATGAATGCGTTAATGCTTGGAAAATAGGGGAGTTACGCGCAATTATCTCACAAATTATGTTGTATATTCCATATTGAATCATTAGAACGACCAAATTGCAAATATGTTTTGACATTATTTTCGCAATACTAATGAGATTTCTGCCAGCCAAGCCTAGACACGAAACAACGGTGTGATACACACTAATAAATATTCTGCAGCGACTTTCCAAAGTAAGTCTTATTCTAAGGTGTTAAGACAGATGGTAGCTTAATGCGGGACAAAAGTTGTGCAGAAAGCTCATCTAGGAGCTTTCTGCATTATTTTATTCCAGTATTAAGCATCCTCCTGGTCTTATGTACCCCTTCTGTGACCGCTATAAGCAGATTCTACTTTATATAAATCAGGTTCTGGTGTTAAACTTTACCAATATATTTGATAAAGACAGAGGTGAGGAAAAACACTAAACTTCTCAAAGTACACGATTCTCTAAACAATACATATTTGTAATCAGACGCCGTATTACTCGGTGTCTGATCTGGATCCAAACATCGACATGGAAACAAACAATTAAAACATTAAAGAGGTCAGACAGTGTCTCAAAACAGTTTCTGGAGTTTCTAACAGAGCGTAAGATAAAGGTGCGTACTCAAATACTAAAATAATTTCTCGACCAATCCCTATGCCGTGATCATTCTTTAGAATCGTCTTGAAGAGGCGGTTCTAAAAAGTTGCCACAACATAGGATTTGATGGCGAAATATAAGAGAAATTCTTAAAATGATTTATTTACAAATCTTGCCTGGAGCTCTGGTCTCTCATCAGGATATTTTTAGCAAGATATTTTGTCGGAAGGAAAATGTAATTGCATGTATGTCACATAACTACCGAGACCTATTAATGTAAATATACATTCCTAACTTTCGTTGACATGTTGATTCTAAAAGAGTCTTTACCTTTGACAATGACGTAAACCGGTCTCAATGTGTATGGACCCTGTCCACAGTACAATAATTCATAATACAGAGGAAGTTGTATGTACATTTCCATCAGTTTTACTTAATGGGTTGACTATTCAATGTCATTGCGATTGTCTTATAAATCGTTGTAAAGCTGTTAACTTATCCATACATTACATTTTAATTACCACATACGAACAAGAACATTGTATTTTTGTCGCGGAACTCGATTATATAAAATTCATGGTTTTATGTGATAAATATACTCACCAAAATTAATTTAACTGCATTATTACTGTAAGATATTACAGATAAATATAATATTATACATAATACCTTAAAATTGATCTAGATCAATACAATAACATTCTAAATGAAAAATAAGTAGATTACGAAATGCAGCGATGAAAACGAGTATGGACAGAGTGCAGTACATACTGGAGCTAGAATATATCAGCAGGTACAGTGTATATCAAGTTTTGGAATTGTTTTAATACCAATATGGACACTTTTGCACCTCATAACCATATTTTACATTAATATCGCCATCATGATGAAAAAACAACAACAAAATTACAACAAGAGATAATAATCAAACATATTTCCCACATTTCCCCATTGCTTAACTCATTCCCTCCTAGACGGCTACTTTTAGACCCGACCTCTTTGAATAATTCTACCGAAAATGAGTATTTAATAGAAAAAAGAAAAAATAAGAATTGTGTTGTTTTGAAACCATTGTGATAAATAAAACATTTGCTCTATAGGAGCAAATGCTCTGTTTATTGCAATTGTTGCAAAACATGCCTTTTTTTAAGAGGCACAAATAATGACAGTAGGAGGGAATGGGTTAAGCAACTCACTATGGCAATTCTTATTGATTATTAAACAATCTATGATGTGTCTGTCCTTGTTTCGATAAATACGATTGAATCTCGTTAACTCGATTTTTTAATAACGAAGAATTGAGGATTCTTTAGACAGATGGCTGCTAAATGCAGGGTTATAGTCATGCAGAAAGCTCCTGTAGGAATATCACCCTGTATTAAGCTGCCACCTATCTTAAAGACAAGATATACAGTTGAACTTTGATATCTCGAACTTCAAGGGACTAAATAAATTAGTTCGAGATAACAGAAGTTCGAGTTATCCGATTTATTATATATACAATTTCTCTATAGACAAGTTCATAGCTTAATGCATGTCTACAGTAATGCTGAAAGCTCCTGCAGGAGCTCTCAACATTACTGTAGAACTGCATTAAGCTGTGAAATGTGTTTCTAGATATGCGTAGTGGTACCTTTTAGAGCAATTCTGTATTGTAAGATGTTGGAAGGACCGAACTTTTAGTTCGAGTTATCCCGAAGTTCGAGTTATCCGAGTTCGAGATATCGAAGTTCAACCGTAATATTTGTTTGAGAGTTCGAGTTATCGAAATGTTAATGTAGTTTGTTTTTTCCATTAGCGAAATCATGCCTGGATATTTTATAAACCATCTTCTTCATTTCATGGAGGTATCTATCCAGTAGAGAGTATACTAATTGTAAAGGAATATGCAAAGCAGTGCTCCCAAACTACACGACACCCAGATGCATCATTGTTAAAAAGATAAAACATGTACAACACATATTTAGATAGAGAATACCAGGTCAATCAGCGGCCATCAAAAAGAGGACTAATTATGGATATGTAAGACAGATAGTAGCTTAATGCAAATCAAAAGTAATGCAGTAAGCTCCTAGGAGCTTTCTAAGACACATATGTTCAATAAATGAATGACATATTCTACCTATATTTAACAGTTTATCTTGATAAAACATATCCCAATACAGACTCCTATACGACACTGACCTGGTATTCTTTTTATCCTGCCATCACACAAATTCGTTTTCTTTCATCCTTAGATCCTTTTAATATAATGCGACAACAATGAAGTTTTATTTTTTCAACATGACTTGGTTTAGTCGATAATCAGTAACAGGACCGGACCACCAAAGTTACTGTTGCACGATATTTTGGAGGAATAAAAATCAAGATAAAAATTATATACTTGTACAGAAGAGCCAGTCTTAAGTGGCAATTTATTTATTGAACACACGAGTCTTATAAAGCAGATAGTTGTTTAATGTAGGGCAACACTAATGCAGACAGTTCCTGTAGGAACTTTACCGACCCAAAATAGATCTCTATCTGGAGGCAGCTTAAGATAGGTTCTATTGTATTTCAAATGTTTCATAACATCACAGCTCAGTTCAGTTCAGAATTATCTCTATTTATGCGTGACTATCTGCATTGATTTCCAGAAACAACTTCGGCGAATCACCGGTAATCATAGAAAATGTTTGAAATAGTTTTGCATCAGTATTCATTCAACGTGTATTGACAAAATTCTAATAGTACATTCACTCCGTCCGCTAATGTCGCTGCATTTTCAAAGTGTGGATTTCCTTTTAATGTTTTAAATGCAAACAACAGCGTGTGAGTTTGCAAAATTACCTAATAAAATACATCAATAAATAAAATTATGTCTCTGCCATAAATTCAAGCTCGGGAAAAATCTTTTGAGAAAGTCGCACGTGATGCTATGAGCCAGGAGGTCGTTTCCAGTCAGATTGTCCCGCATTGACCCAGATTGTCCCGCATTGACCCAGATTGTCCCGCATTAACCCTTCGCTTGCTGAATTTTAAATACATTTCTCCTTCTTTACCAATGCCCTGTTGTATAATTACATATATCTTCACTGTGTACAAGTATTTCGCTGTGCAATCACTGCTGTGGAGTGCACTGGTTGCACAATCAACTTGTAAATAGTGCAGACCCTGATGAGACAGCTCCTGCAGGAGCTGTCTCATCTGGGTCTACACTATTTACCGGTGGGTATATTGACGTGAATAGCAAGCGAAGGGTTAACCCAGTAATCTTCAAAATCAATTTGGGTTATCTGCTAGTCATGACCAAGCAGCGTACTAATTTTTAACATCGTACGTCTTTGCATGCCTCTGTTACTGAGTGAAGATGATATTCCTGTTCAAAGCCAGAGTGATATTGACCTTCGACCCAAAATACTCTTAAACTATAGGTGTCATTTACTGATCATGCACAACATTTCTACTAAGTGTACGGCGATTGGTCGGAAGTGTTTTCTAGATATAGATTGGAAATCTACCAATCGAGCGACGGACAACTTTCTTCGAGAGGATTGGGGGAAACAATTAAAATATTTTCAGACATCAGGTGGACGTTGATGGCCGTAAATAAGCAAATTTTTATATAAAAGAAAGATATTATTCGAGGTCAGTCGGTGCACTGACTGATACACCTGTTGCGTAGTCTAATGATTTAATATCAAAATGTTAATCAGACACTCTGTTTGATAGTGACAGGATAAAAGGCAAAGTTGCATTTAATGGAACATTTATGGTCCTCTGGTGATTCAGTAATGTGTTCTCTCTTTAGTTTGACATATTATACATGTTACCGCATTACCCTTGATAATAGAACTGGAACATGTAATACATCCTTATTGCATTACTGACTAATTTCCTTTCATGACCCCTTTCCTCCAGGAATATTTTCGTAAGACATAATGCCGTCATGAATATTAATTAGATTAATTTGTTATAATAGCACTTGGGCACAGGAATGTTTGGCCATGGCAGAAACTGTAGAATCATACCTATATTATAGCATAAACAAACAGAGCAGACCCTGATCAGATGGTTCCTATAGGAGCCGTCTGATCTGGGTCTACTCTGTTTGCAAAAGCGTAGAAAAGCGTGTTTTTGAGTAAAGGGTAAACCTTTAACCTTTTCGCTGCCAATAATTTTGTCTAAAAAAATTCCCAGCTACAATTTTCGTTTAATTTTCTCGATTTCAAAAATTACCACAGTGAAATTCTATTTAGATCCTGATGAAACGCCGAGTTACTCGGCCTCTCATCTAGGTCCTAACTGTTTGCATAAATCACAAGATAAAATATTGGCAGCGAAGGAGTTAAATGAAACATATACTTTTGTATAACCAATCGGCATGGACAAAATATATGTGATTAAATGCTTCCGTTCGATAATACTGTTGGTCGGACGTAAAACCCAACTCACTCACTCACTCACTCGATAACTTCCACTGGAGTATTTTTAAAAATGAATCGCAAATATACAGATTGCGTCAAGCGCATTTAGTTTATTCAAAATGTATTGTTGTCAGTGAATATGTACTGGGGGTTTCAAAGCGGATGACTGCCCAACGAAGAAGGAAATAAATATATAAATATCTTCGTGTAGCTTTCGGTATTACTTTCGCCTTGTATTAATCTTTCATCTATATTTAAAGACCAATTCATGAATTTCTTCCACGTTTTAGAGATGTTTCATTATGGTTATTATATAAAGCTTTTAGTTGAGTCTGAGATCGTTCTCAAGCTTTTGATTGGTCAGATTTGAGCCTTTGGCTCAAATCTGACCAATCAGAAGCTTGAGAACTCAAATCTGACCAATCAAAAGCTTGAGAACGAAACTCAGACTCAACTAAAAGCTTTATAAGCATGGACCCTGATTACTCATCGTGCACCAGACTACAGTAGAACCTGTTTTAAAGAACCTTCATAAAGAGCTCTAATTATGGGTTTGTAAAACAGATGGTGGCTTAATGCAGGTAAAAAGTAATGCAAAAAGCTCCTAATTGGAGCTTTTTTGCATTACTGTTCCATGTATTAAACAGCCACCTGCTTTTAAGATTCCTATGTTCAATAAATAATTGACCGCTTAGGGTCTATTCAACTGTATTTCATCTGATAATGCAATACAATAGGGTTGATTGTTACATTTTTTCTTTTTTTTTTCAGACGTATAACGTGTTCATTGAAACTCATGTTTTGATAGGAAAAAGAACAAACGTTATTCTACATACTTTAATTTGATGAGTTTCAGTAAAAATATTTTAATTTCTTTAAGCACTTTCTAATATTAACCACATTATCATCATACACTTCATTCATCATTCATACTGTCGGGAGCATGGGGACCCGAGTGACGCAGCTTAAGAGAAGTTTATTCAGCCAGCTGAACACAAAACCTCTTGCAAACCCTTTTATGCTACAAAAGTTTTCTAAAATACAAGAAGCTAAAACATATGTGTTGATATTATATAGCGAAAGTTTTGACAAAACGTAAACGTACACGCTCGTAATAATACCATAATACGCCAATGACGCTTATCTGCTACATTCATCATTGTTTAATCGCCATTAACTTAAACCTGCAATAACTTTTGCCCAGTATTTATGTCGCTATGCTTTGATGCCAGTTAACCATTTCCTCCATAAATATCCGAAGAAATACGTCATGAATATTAATCAGATGAATGTTTTATAATAGCACTTGGACATGGCAGGAACTGTAGAATCATATCTACATTATATCATAAGCAAACAGCAGACTCTGATCAGATGGCTCCTATAGGAGCCGTCTAATCTGGTTATGCTCTGTTTGCAAAGACGTAGACAGACATATTTAACCCATTACCTCATAGGCTATTTTTAGATACAACCTTTTTGAATAAATCTACCGAAAAGCAGCGTTAACTAGAGAAAGGGAAACTTTTAGAATTTTGTAGTATGAAACCATTGTGATAAATAGAGCATTTGCTCCTATAGAAGCAAATGCTTTATCTATCACAATGGTTTCACAAAGAGACTTTTACAGAGTTATCAAAAGTCGTCAATAACAGAGAATGGGTTAAGGAGTAAATGGTTAGAACGCTAGGAGTTATCTGATCATAATTTTGATTTGCTTCTTTGACATATATCAAACTTTTGAGAATCTATTGAGCGAGTGTCAAACAGATTGGATCCTGATGAGACGCCGAGGTACTCGGGCATCTCATATGGAACCAAACTGTTTGCAAATACCAGACAAGTCGATCTTATCATAAGAAGAGTTTAGCATTATAACTTAATGTTATGTATTGTTCAGAGGATGGATTTGCATGTGTTTTTCTCTTATAGTATTAAATGTTTGTTATATGAGCAATTGTTTAGTGTCTAAATTGTAGACTAGCTCAATAAACCATGTAGTCAACCCAGATTTCTATATAAATAATGAAATCACCATCAACCATTATGCTTTGTTTCCAAGCTTAGCAACCTGCAAAGCCTCTGATTATGTTTTGATGACAGGGACTGGCCTTCCTCCCACATATTTACAGAACCACGGAAGTCCCTAAACAGTGTTTGCGACTCAAACTATAAGGTGTTTGTGGTTTTCGTACTTGCGCTGTTCTCCTGTTCACATAGGTACATGTACATGGAAGGTTTTGAATTTACCAGATTACTTTGTTCAAATGTCTTTATTACTCCGGAAAATGACACTGGAAACATCACTCGCATTTAGGTCTGATAGCTGAAAACTGTTTCCGTGACAAAAGAGTATAACTATAACTTTAAGAATTGAAAAGAAAAGACTCAAAGCAAAGAACTGTAACTTGATAGAATGATTCACAAATCTTGCTCATGATATATTGGTGAAGACGTGAATATCGTTTACTAAAAAACAACTCAAAAACATCGAAAATTCTCTATACTGTTAGAGCTGTTGAACATTACAGGTTCAGGATATATACAATGTGTAGATCGATTAACGACAATTGTATGTGAGTTGTTCAATTAATTATGCCGTAAACTTAACTTAATTGAATATAAATTTACCTAAACTCAATATGTAACGTTTTAATTGCATGAATGAAAGTAGTTGATCTTTCAAATTACCATCAGTTGATATATTGAATTCGTATATCATTTTAAATAGATCAGCTCCAAACAAAATGACACACATCCTCTATTCCTATTCCTGTGTATTACTTCAAACACATGTACGATTAAATTCAACTAGAACTTGTTTGTAAAAAACTTTTTGTCTCCCCCAATCCCCCCACTTCCACCCTACACACAAACACACCCTACACAACATTTTAAATTTATAAGTGATAGGATAAACAACATGTGCACTTTCAAGTTGTTATAATATTAGTTGACTGGTCCCAAAACGAGTCAAATCTGTAATGTTATGTTATCTGTATGAAGTATGTTGGAGAGACATGACTATCGGGTATATATTTGCCTGACAATCGAAAAAACCCCACAGATATGTCATATTGACATTAACCGTTTACTTGATATACACATATTTACGCTTGCAGATTAGGCAGATATTATAGAGCAGACACGACCATTAAGACTAAAAACATTTGACCTACTGTCTGCACATCGGCTTGTTAAGGAGAACATTTGTACCACAGCATTTTGGAATCCTCCCAAGGGTTATACAGATGTGGAGTGGACATGAACATTTGACATTGAATTGTGGCATTGACTTTTGACCAATGTGCCTGAATCCTGCTGTCTGCACATCGGCTTACTGTTGAGAACATTTGTGACAAGGCATACTGAAATCCTTCCAAGGGTTTAAGAGATATGGAGCGGTCACGAAGGTTGTGGCTAAAACATTTGACCTTGAATTGTGACCTTGACATTTGACTCGTGCATGAATCTAAAGTTCTGCACACTGTCTTGTTGAGTCGAACATTTGTGACAAAGCTTTCTGAAATCCTTTCATATTTTTGAGAGATATGAAATGGACACGGATGTGACAGACATAGGATAGACGGACGGACAGACAGACAGACGGAAAACTCGACCAAAACAATATGTCTCCCCATTTTAAATCGGGGAAACATAAAATGTCAACAGTTTTGAAAGAAACATGGATTCATCTGGATTCAAACTGTTTGAAATGCATCTAATGCTTCATCAATAGCAAAAACTTGAGCAAACATTTCAGTGCAACACGCAAGTGACTAATGTCATTTTGAGGAAATAGGTTCCTATGGTTTTGGCCCCGACCTCATATGACCTTGAATTGTGACCTTGACCTTTGTCACACGCGCCTAAATCGAAAGTTCTGCACATTGTCTTGTCGAACATTTGTGCCAAAGCATTCTGAAATCCTTCCATATTTGTGAGAGATATGGAGCGAACACAGGTGTGACAGACAGACTGACAGACAGACATACAGACAGACGGGCATACAGACAGACAGACAACTCGACCAAAAACAATATGTCTCCCCATTATAAATTGGGGGAGACATGATTCGTCTTGTATAAAATCTAAATGTAATATACGCACCGTGGCTTTAGGGGTCCGGTGTGCATGCTCACCGGGAAATTTTCGAGTTGTATAGTTTTGAAACCATTGTGATAAATAGAGCATTTGCATCACAATGGTTTTAGAGGGTGACTTTTATTGAGGCACCAAAAGGCGTCAATATGAGGGAATGGGTTCAAGCTTACATGACAAGGCAGAACGTAAATCAAAGTCTACTCCTTTTAACCTTCGGTTTTTGTTCCATGTTGGTGTTAATAATGTTTTCACCTTTCAGATTGATGTTGCGCATGTGCGTAAATGCGTATCGCTAGTTACGCCCCTGGCTTAGTAAATGCTTTCCATACACAGAGTAAATGTATTCCATACACAAATATATCCAAAGTAATAAGCTGGCGGTGCACCAACCGGCCATATCAGAAAATGCCAGCCCCGAAGGGTGTGCTGGATTAACTCCATTATGTTTAGTGATAACATATCCACGGGGGTTGGGGGATCCTTTACGAAATAAAGTGGTATAAAAAAAGACCAGACAGATGTAGCAAGATAATTAAATTGTCCATGCATTTAATCCGCATATTTAATGAGACATGGTTTCTCATTTAAGGAACGAACATGCAATACAAAGATTCGTATTTATTTAACATCACCGATATATAAATGTTATTTAAGAATAAGCTAAGGTTGATTGCCTTTTGCTATCAATTTATAATCGATTAAAGCTCTGACGTGATTTTAAACTACATGAAGCAATAGGAAATGTATACTACAAAGCATCCACTTTAACCCTTACAACTTTTTAAATGGACTATTCCAAAATTCAAACAGGTCAATATGAAGGTGAATGTTTCGGGATTTTTTCTAAAGAAATGTGTAACATGACAAACAGTACAGACCCTGATGAGAGGGCTCCTATAGGAACTCTCTCATCTGGGTTTACACTATTTTCAAAGAACATTAGTGACTCATGTCCTGCACAGTAAGGGTTAAACATGCGCCTGCAAATGTTTTGGAATAGTTTTACTTTTGCAATATCTGTCGATGATTATTTCTAAATGAAACCATTGGTAACGTTTAAGGAAGAATCAACAAACGGAATATGGAAGGGAATTAAAGAACAAATTGTTGCCGACGTATTCTAAAGCAAGAGCTTTACGCATCATGAACATTTTCATAGAACTATATTCGAACATACAATTTGTTAACCCTTTCAGTGAGGGATACGAGCCACTAATGCCCTTTGCAAACAGTGTAGACCCAGATGAAAGGATTCCTAGAAGATACCTCTCATGAGGATCTGCACTGTTTGTCATATTACTTTTTTCTTTAAAATAATCCCCGAATAATCACGGTAAGCTTGACTTGATTGGATTTTGGAATAGTTCATTTGAAAATTCAGCATTGAAAGGGTTTCTCTTTGGAAAAGGAGTACACGCTATAGGGAGAAAGCCAGTTCTTACACGAGTCTTGTCAAGTATTTATGGGTCACACATAAAACAATTTTTACTCTTGTATAGTATTCATTCGCCTTATCCAGCTGAGCAATACAATATCCGTTCAGAACTTTACGTACCTCCTATTTGACGTTAGAACCTTGAACATTTTCAGCTGAAAATGCTGTCTTTTACCATTCACGTAGTGGTTTTGTTATTTTGTTTCTTTTTCAAAACGCAGTCAACAGCTGGGAGGATTTTGATAAAATTGTCCAATTTCCTAATTACGATTTTATTATATTTCGTTGGAAAGAAACAAGGTATTGTAAACAGAAGGTATTGTCATAGCGACCAGCTATTGGGCATTTTGCAAATGGTATCATGTATTCACCCTCGTTCAAGAATAAAACCCCTTGAGACGCTGAGCAACAATATAAATGCACAGTGGTGAAAGGATATGTGCCTGTGCATCTTGGTATTTCTTCAATGTTTTCATAAATAGAGAAATGCAGATACACGAACACATCGCAAAAATAAATTTAAGTAAATTTACAATATCGGCACTTCGAAGACAGTTTCGTGTATTCCCTGTATAAATTCAATTACAAATCCATCTGGATTCGATCACTAAACAATGTTCTATTTGAGTGGCTTATTGTATTATTCTGTCGTATTCGCTGTCTCAAGAGATACATTTCAAAATAAATCACAGTAGAACATGTTGTAAACGACCATCAAAAATAGGTACATTCGTGAGGTCTGTAAGGCAGATGTTAGCTTAATACAGGTCAAAAGTAATGCAAAAAGCTCCTATTGGAGCTTTTTGCATTACATTTGTCCGATATTAAGCAACTACTTGCTTTTAGGATTCAGGTGACCAATTAATATAAGGTCGCTTAAGACAGGCACTACTGTGATACATATTTTATGCATTTGCAGGGTACAACACATCATTATAAACATCATACAGGGTACAATTCATCATTATAAACATCATACATGGTACAACACATCATTATAAACATCATACAGGGTGAAACACGTCATTATAAACTTTTATGTATGTATAAATCCGTGTTATCTCAGAACTAGCGGTTCTCGAAAACAATAACCCTGGAATTGCCTTTCTTTACTATAGTGAAAAAGCCAGATAGACCGCTATGTATAAGACAGAATATATTCGCTTCAACATTTATACATAAACTGGTGTTATTTTAGAACTAGCGGTATTGTTTTCTAAAACCCAGGAAAATTACAACTGTATACCCGTTCAATGTGAACAAAACCAAGCTAGCGTTAACCCTTTTACCGCCGGAGTCGCAAAAATGCACCACGACAAATAGTGCAGTCCCAGATCAGACGCCGCCTTTTCAAGGCGGCGTCTGATCAGGGACTTCACTATTTTTCTCAGTCTCTATTTCCATATCTATGCTTTTTTCCTTTGAAATTTGCATTTATTTATCTCAATTCTTTATTTTACCATATAATTTCACAAAATTCGATTGCAGACGATAATTAGAAATTTGGCACCGAAAGGGTTAAACGTAATTACTGAAAATGAGATCCTGAAGTACGTTCATCTTGTGGTCAGTACACCTTAATATATTTGAGAATTTATTTCCTCAGTGTCTACAAACTAAATCACTAGTAGCATACAAGTCACATGCAGACATTTATTTTACCAAGTGACTAAGTCCAAAATGGTAAAGCGAGGGCGTCCATGTCATATGGGCTTAATTCTTGTTTTGAACGAATGAAGATATTGGTTACAACTGAAAGTAATCATCCCGTGAGTAATGGAAATATCAGACCACTTAAAAGGTTTATGTGAAGATTATGACTGGTGCCATATAACGCATAGTCCTCATTCTTGGAACTGGATTACAGTCGTACCATGCTTCTTTGGACTCTAAACCATTTCTTTTTTATGATTGTAGTAGTGTTATCAATATAAGGCAACATATTAAACTATAAGATACAGAACTGCCAGAAAATACAATCATTGATTGTCATAATATAGATCAGCAGTTCCTCGAGAAAGCCACAATTAGTGCAAATTATGTCGACCGAATTCAACCGAGTAGTGTATTACACACTGACTGATCTAAGTTTCCACTGTTTTCAAGAACTGCTTCTCTAACAAACGCCATACAGTGTAAACCAAAAACCTAGACACCACCTGTCCCACATGGGAAACATTCTAAAATTTCAAACAAGAACATGTGGTGTGCGGTGGTCTAGTGGTAACGCGTTTGACTATCAATCCGGAGGTCCGGGGTTCAAATCCCGGTCCTTCCCGGAAATTTCAGAGACGCTTTTCAGTGTCTCCCGCTCGTACCTCCTCTCAACCCAGGGGTTAAAATACGTACCTGTGAGGGTCACTAGCCGATACTGTGGCTGTATGATTGTGTCGTATATTAGCAGTGCCCAATATTGTAGGCGAATGACTCAATGACGAGTGGAGTAAATGTACAGTCGGCTAGGCGGTCCTTTCGACTGAAAGTAGACCATAAATAGGTACTTTTTTAATGCGGATGCCAGCACTTGTCTACTTTAACGAGGTTTTATGGACCCCGTACTTCATTCTAATGTGTTGTTATATTTTCTGGTCCTTCGGGATCATTAGTTTGGATGTTATTAATTTGAAAATTGAATACTGCTTAAGCCGGTGCTAGGGGGGGGGGGGGTGACTAGTGTTGCACTTTAATTACTACCTATGAACAGACTCAATAAAGCCGAGTCTGCAATTTTCTCTTTTTACATTGATACCTTTGCTTTCGAAGGATATCCCACTTTCAGAATATCCATAGATATGCAGGATAGATTAACAATTCCTTACCTTTTTTACTGTTCTGATGGTAGCTTCATTGTAAACTTCGATAGGGATTGCTGCACTGATGTTGAAACTATGACAAAATGTGAACGGTTTTACACAACTATAAAGCCCACGGCGACGAAAATGCTAATACCGTGACTTATTTTCTTTATACACTGTATAGGTCTTGGTGCTATACCAATTTAATGGTTTCCGTTACCGTTTACTGTACCATTGTACATACTGTTCGATTCCATTTTATTTGCATGTTTAACACTTTTTTCTCATATAAACGCCGTTCCATGCCTTTACAGTTCCTAAAGGAGCTGTTTGATCATAGTCTGTTCTGTTTGCTTATGGTATAATATAGATATGATAAGTACATGGTATATTATAGTATAATATAGATATGATAAGTATATGGTATATTATAGTATAATATAGATATGAAAAGTACACTTACGGTTTCTGTCAGAGCAAACATATCATGTTGCCATATGCCATGATAAAAATAATCTTATTAATAGTAATGATGTAATTACAGTAAAACCTCTCTATTACGGTCACTAAATTACATGAAGTATTTTGAGTTAAAGGCAGGTGGCTGCTTAAAGCAAGGCGAAAGTAAAACAAAACGATCCTATATGAGCGTTCTGTTTTACGTTCACCTTGTTTTAAGCAGCCACCTGTCCTAAATACCAACTAATTAACACAATTTAGTGGCCGTTATAGAGAAGTTTTACTGTATTTCTTACATGAATATTCAACATGTAAAGGGCTAAATATTCTAATACTGTGAGGACAGAACTTGTGTAAAGTTATGTTAACTGATGAAGTTTAAATCAATGAGAAAATTATAGATAATCAAAGCATCAATTACTCATGAATTGATTTGTCGAGAGTCGAAGATATTTCAATACCACACTCCTATTCTATTTTCTCTTCAAACAAATGGTCTGCCAAGAAAGAATATTCGGTATTTCAAAGGTGACAAACTAATCATTAATTCAAGAACAGATCCGTCCAGATCCTAGCTAGGTATCGAAAACTGCATATGCTTCTAATCCGAAACTGTTTCAAAAGTAATTTCCTAGAGACTGTTTAAGCATGCTAAATTTGTTGTTCATGCCAACGTATGAATTTTTAATAATTGTGAGGCGTACATTGTTAACAGTTCTACCTTTTGTTGGCAAGACTCATATTAAAGGCACACCTGAAGAAATGCCGTTCTTAAATTGATTACATGATTTTTACATTGATTACCTTCACACAATTCAACATAACGTAATGTGCGTCGCCTATGTGGAAATCATTTTTAAAACTAACGCACTAACACAAACTTGAGGTCACAGATAGATATTGCTCTTTCTCGCCTACACATCACTTAAAGTACATTTTGCTACACTGTTTAAATATAATTCGAGATATAACTTGGGTACAACATTTTAAAAAGGTAAAACATTAGGTAAGTCATAGCTTATTCCGAGTATAGTCTGGTTTCTTTAATATTCAAAAATCGATTATTTTATTATTTACATTCGTAACGTTTAACCGAATTATTGACGTTAAAATTATGAAATCCATTTATTGTTTCTTATGTGTTTCGTATGGAATCGTTACCTCTACCCGCGCGTTTCCTTGAAGGGATCAGCGAAATTACGAGATCACGACAGTGATAACGCGAGATTTGAAAACCGCGAAGTTGATTTTAAGATACTATGCTGATCATACCTCTATAATACGTGATAGTCCGAGACTCTATGAAAACGCAAAATAAATGCGCTCTATTGCTATCGAACTATTGCCCTTATACTCTCGTTATCTTGATAATTAGCCGTAAAACTCCCTGTGTAACTGGCATGTGTGTGATTTCAAGATGGAGAAAAGTGAAAATACAAATGCATGACTATCGACACGAACAGAAAATTCAACACACATCAAGAACGGTTCAGCTCTTATTCTGCTTGTCGTTACGTGTTATTTTCAACTGATCCAGACCTGATGTGCCATTTCACAAGACAAATGCTAAATGGTTCTCCGTGAATTCAGTTTCTCATAGGAAATGTATTCCATTAACATATAAAACTGATTTAAGTGTTATGAACTTGTTTGGATTATGATGAGGTACAGTAAAACCTCTCTATAACGGCCACTAAATCTCTCTATAACGACCACTAAACCTCTCTATAACGACCACTAAACCTCTCTATAACGACCACTAAACCTCTCTATAACGACCACTAAACCTCTCTATAACGACCACTAAACCTCTCTATAACGACCACTAAACCTCTCTATAACGACCACTAAACCTCTCTATAACGACCACTAAACCTCTCTATAACGACCACTAAACCTCTCTATAACGACCACTAAATCTCTCTATAACGGCCACTAAATTGTGTTAATTAGTTGGTATTTAGCACAGGTGGCTGCTTAAAGCAAGGTGAAAGTAAAACAGAACGCTCCTATAGGAGCGTTCTGTTTTACTTTCACCTTGCTTTAAGCAGCCACCTGCCTTTAACACAAAATACTTGATGTAATTTAGTGGCCGTTATAGAGAGGTTTTACTGTATGAGTTTATTGGCGTCCCTGTCGAGTTACAGATCATAATAAGAGTGAGACAAATGAAAGCTTGATTTAAAAAGTGTTTACACATCAAAAGGAGACGTTTCCACTACCAATATTTTACCATGGATATAAATGCCTACCTATGATACAAATATTGTTTTGGTTTATCTTAATGCTAACATTAAAGAATAGGAATGCTGCAAAGTGCAGCAGGAAGAAAGTTTCTGGGAAATGCATTTTGTTATTTGTTTTGCGTCTGTCAAAACTGTCGTGTTAAAGATATTTAATTTCTGTGAATCACATCAACTGACGCACTTTTATCACACCATACGGCAAAACTTCCGATGTGCATTTCATTTAAACATAAAAAGAGCATTAAATAAATGCACGAATGCAGGGAAAACTAAGGACTTTATAATGCGATAAACTGAGAAAATGTCTCTATGAGGGTGATCCTTGTTTCGTTTCACGGAACTCAGACACTACATTTTACATAGAATTCAGTTATAGCAAAAAATGTAACGGCTAAATTATGGATACGCTTTCATATTAGAATGTCATTTTGATATGTTATTTTCGTAAAGATTGTCAAATTTCTGCCAGCCAACCGTTATGACAAAATAAAACACACACTTATTGACGAGGTTACAGAATCGCGACAGAAACAATATTGCGTGATGTGGATAAACTTCTATATATACAATAGATGTCCAGATAAGATGCGTAGATTTAAACATTTTCAAAAATAGTTCCTTTATTTCTCCACCATCCCCAATACTGTGACCAATTATTTAGGATCGCCTCACTGAGACCCGATGAAACTATTCTAAAGAGTGGTCACTGTATAGGGTATTGCGGTATCTGAGTAGGCACCTTTATTTTGAAGCTCTGTATACTGTCCGTCTGTCAGTCTGTCTGTCAGTGGGTCACACTTCGGTTTTCCGGATTTTTTTTCTAAACCCTTAGACATTTGGAAGTGATATTTGGTATGTGACTTTATTATAATGAATTTCAGATCAAGATTGAATTTCGTTACGCTACATTGATTTTTACACGGAGTTACAGTGGTTTATTAGGTTTTCCGGACTTTTATCTAAACCCTTGCAGATATTGATGTGGTATTTTGCATGTACCTTTATTATAATGAGTTACAGATCAAGTTTCAAATGTGTTACGCTACTTTGATTTTTCACGGAATTACAGCAGTTGGACTTAGAAAATGTTGGGAAACTTTAGATTTCTGGGCTTTTTATAAACCAATGCAGATATCGATGCTATATTTGGTATGTACCTTTATTATAATGAGGTAGAGATCAAGTTTGAATTTTGCTACGCTACATTGATTTTTCACGGAATTTTAATGGATTAGCTTAGACATTTTCAGGAAATGTTAGGTTTTCCGGAGATTGTTGCTAAACCCTAGCATACATTGGAGTCATATTTGATATGTAGCTTTATTATGATTAGTTACAGGCCAAGTTTGGATTTTTTTACGCTACATTGATTTGTCACGGAGGTACGGCCGTTCGAACTAACATTCAGCCGGTAGGGACTATGGCATTGCTTTCAACGCTCCCATTACTTTTGGTAGATAAATCGGGGTTGTGAAAGGTTTACGGAACACTTGCTTTGAGGCAGAGAAAATGGAAGACACCAAACAAATACTGTACGTACCATATAGATGCAGTCAGAAACGGTTTAGTATACCCGGCTTAACCATTCAAAACCTTTTAGCAACGTTCATCCCCCAAAATATGTTGCCATCGGCTTCAGTTTTAAAAACAGTCTGTATTGTAATCAGATGCCGTATTACTTGGTATCTGATATGGGTCTAAACTTTGCTTTTCTGAAAGAAATGATACATACTTTATCAGTATTCAGACGGTTCCTCAAGACATATGCCATAGTTTCTTATTATATTTTAATAATGAGTTTTTGTCGGAATGAAAAATGAGAAATTGACAAATAATTACAGTAAAACCTCTCTATAACGGCCACTAAATTGTGTAAATTATTTGGTATTTAGAGCAGGTGGCTGCTTAAAGCAAGGTGAAAGTAAGACAGAACGCTCCTATAGGAGCGTTCTGTTTTCCTTTCACATTGCTCAATATGTTTCAATATTCATAGACAAAATAGTTATTATAATGAAATATAGAAGGTGGAACATTGTAGCTATTTTAGAAACTAAAGACACAGAGCTACCAATTCCATTAGCAAACCGAGCAGACCCTGATCAGACGGCTCTGTTCAGGGGTTACTATGTTTGCAAATGTGTGAAATCGCGTTTATACGAAGGAAAGGGTTTAATAAATTCTGAAAGTAGACGATCCTTCGAAAGCCTATGCTGAAATGCGAAAAGAGAAAATTGCAGACTCGGTTTTATTGAGTCTGCTTATAAGCAGTTAAAGACAAATTTACTGAGATGACTGATATGTAGAAAAAGTGAAATAGTCTTATTTCACTGAAATGAAAAATAATACAATAGAGATATTTCTTATTCAGCTCCCAACTGCTAGTGGCTCAGATTATAGTAACCCTTTTTTTTATATTAACCATTTTCTATAGGAGCCGTCTGAACAGGGTCTGCTCTGTTTGCTTATGAAATGTGATAGATAGGTTTCTTTAGTTTAAAAAACTGCTACAATGTTCAACCTTTCGTATTTCATTATAGCTAGGGTCTGCTCTGTTTGCTTATGAAATATGATAGATAGGTTTCTTTAGTTTAAAAAATTGCTGCAATGTTCCATTTTCCGTATTTCATTATACATGTAGCTATTCTGTCCATGAATAATCAGTAGGTACTGAAATTCGGAATACACATAACACAGGGAAAGGGTTAATGAAAATGCCTAAATGGACCGTTAAATAGTTGATAAAGTGTTTGTCATACCAGAATTTACGCTAAACAGATGACATGACAATGGTTTTACGAACACATTGAAGAATTGTCTCATGAGAGATATTGAATGAAACATGTATGCTTCTCTGGTGATTAAGTAATTTTCTCTCTCATATTACACAGTTTTACTGTATTGATACTACAACTAGGACAGGCGGTATGAAAGAGGTTCCAATCGCAACACAGACTCACAGTAAATGAATTTTGAATGAAACATATAACTTCTCATGAACTGACTCAATAAAACCGAGTCTGCAATTTTCTCTTTTCAGATCAAACTGTTTTAGGGAATACACATTAGGATGTTTATAACGAGTGATTGCGTAATAATGAACAACACACATGTATTAAAAAAAACTTTTGTAGCCTTCTGAATTGCTTTTACCATGCATAAATACTCCATCTGTCTTTAGTAGCTATTTCGCTGCATAATATTGTCGTCTGCAAACGTTGACCTCTGCTACAGTTTTGTTCCAAAACCACAGTCACAGTAACAAACAGTGTCGGCGCCTCATCTGGATTAAAATTGTTTGCATAGGTTATCACAGATGCGACATTGCCAGCAAAAGAGTTAAGATAGACAGACAAAATTTAACCGACAAAGTCAGGGATATTTAATTGCAGTTATTTTGTTCTATACACAGAACATCAGCCTATTGCCTCTAGTAATATAATAAAGTTGATTGTTTCATAACTTACTAATTAAGCCGAAGAAATTGTTCATTGAAACTCGAGTAAAATATCCATATTACAAATAAAACAATGTTTGATTAGAAAAATAACTACATCCTAGTGTTTTCTGTAATTTCTTGGAACACTCTCTAATACTAATCGTCATAATTATCATACACTCAAGTCATTAAATCGCCAGCCAGATTAGTCATTAAATCGCCAGCCAGCTTAATCGAAAACCTCTTAAACCCTTTTTTGCGAATACTGCCAGCATTTATAGTATTGCAAGAAGCTAGAAAATAAGGTTAGGAATCTTTAAACAGCACTTTAGGGTTAATGATCGTACTTTGTCTTTATTAACATCCGTTGCTCACTATAGGCTAGTTGGACGCCCCAGAGAGAGGGGAGATGATACAGAGAAATCCGAGTGCTATGCCCTACTCTTATTATCGACCGGGCTTCCCTGGTTCTTTTAGATACCCGGTGTAAAGCACCGATACAGTGGACCTCGGTTTATAGTCTCTTCCGAAGGACTTCGTGCGGCGAGCGATCGAATCGGGGACCCCTGTTATTGTAGTAGAACGCGATAACCGCACGACCACGTCCGTCGTTCTAATGGTCCCAATGATTGTCTAATAAGTAAATGATTCTTATCAGCTACATTCATTTTGCTTCCATTTAAGAGGTACCTTTTCACGCTTGTGCGGACAAAGGGGATCTGCTTCAGCCGTATGATCTGGGTCTGCTCTGTTTGCTTATAAAATTATATATATTTTATTGTACTGTTCTGCCGTGGCCAAAACATGTATTCAACTGTATTATAACAGTTCAGCTAATTAATATTCATTATGACATTATTTCTGCCATGAATATTCATAAGATAAGGGTTTAATCTAAATATGCATGTAATCATAACACGTTGAAATATCGCTATGCTTTGACAACCCACAGTGCTACACAAATATTAAATAAATAATTTTCGAAATAATGCAAATCTAATAAAGATTATAAAATAATCACTTGATAATCCTAACTAGACAAACTGCAACATCTGTATTTACAGAAAGTAGTTCCATACATTTAATCAGATGACTGCTTAATGCATGGTGATAGTCATGCAGAAAGCTCCCAGTATAGCTTTCTGCATGACTATCACCCTGCAATAAGCTTCCGCCTGTCCCCAAGACCGATACCGGTAGTTATACTAAATTTAACGTCTAGTTAAGAGAGGTTTTACTGTAAATGTTTTATACCATGCATGAAACAAAGTTAAAACACATTGTCTTTTAAATTAGCATCAGTTAATACAATGATTACGTAGATCATAATAACTAGAACAGACCTACATAAATTAATACTCACCATCTGTATAATAAATTCTAAAAGGGGGTGATCCCCGAGAGCAAAAATTACAACACAAAAAGAGAAAATTGCAGACTCGGTTTCAGTGTTTTGGTGGTGGTTGCGTATTGCATGTGGCTTTGCCTGCTTGACTTTACTACTTTTCCATTTATTGAGTCTGTTCATGAACATTAATTGAAAGTGCAACACTGCTCACGCCCCCTAGCACCGGCTTAAGCGCTATTCAATTTTCAGAACAGGAAGTACTGAAATTCATGATCTCGAAGGATCAGAAGGTATAACAACACCGAGAATGAAGTACAGTTACGGCCGCCACACAAGCACGTAACACATGCAGTTGTAATAAAACCAAAACCCCTTCGAATCCGATATCAAAATATCATGAGCTGCCTTACCATTTTATCAGTAAGGGTTCTTGATTCAGTGTAGAACTTTTGCTATAGTGAGAAACTGTACTGTACCGAGGTAATAGAATTGTTTATCACTTCGCGAGTAGTATCTAAACGTTCATCGTTAAATACATACTGTTAAATACATACTTTAAAAGTGTCCTTTAACCCTTTCGCTGCCAATGCCGGATCTGTGATTACCTATGCAAACAGTTTAGATCCAGATGAGACGCCGAGTAACTCGGCGTCTCATCATGGTCCAAACTGTTTGTTGTTACTGTTACGATGTTTTTGAAAAAAAATGAAGCAACTCAAAATAATGAAGATTTGTAGCAGACGTCAAAGTTAGCAGACGACATCGTTCGGCAGCGAAAGGGTTAAAACATGTATTTTATCTTTTCCGTATAAGCTAAGCCTCCACTCTTGTGGAATATTACTCAGGATGAAAGTAATGCAGAACGTTCCAGTACGCAATTATGCAAATGGGCGAAAATGGTCATTTGCAAGGCCAATGGGATTTTAAGACTTTAAAAGAGGGATAACTTCAAGCACGGGACTGAACACTGATTTTGATCTTTTGAAAATGTTTCGTTGTTACCAAACATTTATAATAATCAAATAAATGCTTGCTAATTTGCGAAAGTACATTAGCTCTTATCTCGCTATTTGGGACTTGACGCGCAGTTGCAAACAACATAAATCCAGGGTCCATGCTTATAAAACTTTTAGTTGAGTCTGAGTTCGTTTTCAAGTTTTTGATTGGTCAGATGTGAGCCTTTGGCTCAAATCTGACCAATCAAAAGCTTGCGAACTCAAATCTGACCAATCAAAAAGCTATTTATACTAAATTCTATGTCCGGTTTAGAGAGGTTGGACCATATGGGCATTTAATTAGAAGACATGCCTTTACAATAATGTAGGGTAGCTATGACTATAAACTGGCAATGCTGCAAGTTGCATTGGCAAATACGCCTATTCATTAGTTCGAACCAACAAGCATGTGCCAGCTAGAGGTTATTTCCCATGAGCACTAGTCCAGTCGCTATATTTATGTCTCTTAGCAGGAGCCATTTTTACTTTTCCCCAATTCATTCAAGCTGTTGACAAACTACTGATCGATTGTCAAACAGCATGCATACTAATGAGCCGCTGAGTTACTTGATCCAAGCAGTTTTTTAGTGACGATTAACCCTTCGCTTGCTATTCACGTCAATATACCTACCTGTAAATAGTGAAGACCCAGATGAGACAGCTCCTGCAGGGTCTGCACTATTTACAAGTTGATTGTGCAACCAGTGCACTCCACAGCAGTGATTGCACAGCGAAATACTTGTACACGGTGAAGACATATGTAATTATACAAGGCATGGGTAAAGAAGGAGAAATGTATTTTAGAATTCAGCAAGAGAAGGGTTAAGTCGTCATCGGCAGCAGAATACGGAACAAATACGTAAGTATGCAGACGCATATCCCACGAATTTTGTTATAATGAACACACAGGCTTTACGTTGAGACTTACAGACTACAGCGCAAAACACTTTTGCCATATGATTTGTTTTTGCTGGTTTGGCTTTACTTTCCGTGTGTCGATCTGTCCTACAGATGGGATTACCTAGCTAATTTAACGGTAAAGAATCCATGGTCGGTCATGACCTCGCTTGATTCCTATAGAAGCAATTGAAAATGTATTATCATTGAACTGTTTCTTTGATATGTTCGTTTAAACTTAAACATGTTGAAAATTTGTTCTGTGTGTAAAATGCCGTCTTTTACGATTCTCGTAGTAACTTTGTTAATTTGTTTCTTTTTCTGGGGTTCTGATACGTATTCTCATTAGTACTATACATGTTTTATTCCCAACCAATGGAATGCAATAGAAGCTCTCTAAACAATCACTTAGTACATAAAACATGTGTGTCTTTAAAAGCAGGTGACTGCTTAACGCTGAACTGACGTACAATGTAATTCAAAAAGAATATATAACATTCGTCCTCAATTTAGCACATATCTACCCATAATTAGAATTCTAGTTGCTGTGCAGGTGTGAATGTGAATTTACCGTTCCACAAATAGTTGTATCCCAATCATTAACACAATGTGAATTTGTGTCTATACTCGTAACAGTTAAAATGTGTTTCGAAATCACTACAAAGCTCGCATCCGGTTTTTATTTGTATTGTGTTCATTGCATAATATTCTTTTGAAGAAAAAAAAGTTATTTGCATAATCTCAGAAGCCATTATTATTTTACAGAAATTGAAGAAGACACGTGTGGTCTTTATCTGTTAAACACGCAGTGGGTTGACATGGGAAATGAATTCGTGTTTTGTAGTTCTGAGTACATTATTAACATACATCATAAATTGAAAAGCAAACTCGTATATATCTTAGCAATAACACATTTCGTAAAACAAACACGTGTATCTTACTATAAAACTTAGACTGCTGGAAGAATTAACGCGTCCATATTTGCAAACACTGGATAAAGACTTGCCACAAAGCAAGCCATTTCCATGTTAAGATTTTACATTCTAGCTAAACTTACGTAGTGATATTTGTTCAATATCGTGAAGATGAAATAGTTTGGCTAACTAGATTTTCAATGTTATTTTATCTTTGTTATACGTTGTATTTATGTCATGTGCATTTACATCTGGTTTAGCGTTGCGCATTTGTAAATCATTTTATTGTCTACATTAGTGCAGATTGTTCCAAATAGGATATAAAGACAATAAAATTGTTTCTGAATATATTCATTCAAACTTAAAAAATAAATAAAAATGCTGCAAAGTGTAGCAGGAAACTTGCATATAGGAAAATGGTTTTTCCTTTACTTCAAAATCAAACTTTCGATTTGCAAACATAAAAGTTCATTAAACAAATGAATGCGAGGAAAACTAAGAGCATTATATTGTGATAAACTGAGAAATTGTCTCTAAGAGGATGATCCTCATTTCCTTTACCGGAACTCAGGCATTCTGTAATTGATTTCAATTACAGCAGATATAGATCGACAATATTATTTACATGTCTTCGTATAAGAATGTTATTTTGACATGCTATTTTCGTTATTCTAATTAAATCTATTCCAGTCAACCATTGTTAAAAATGATGCACAAATTAATACTGGGTAAGTTAAATAAATGCAGTAGACAGAATGCTACGTAGAGCAGAAATACTCCATGTGTGGATGGAAGACACTAAAGAGACTCTGTACTCTGCATCTGCAGGTGCAGCCAGAAACTATTTGTTGTACTCCGTTTAACCCTTCGGATACGTGAAGCAGATTTCGTCCCACAAAATATATTTTCGTCTGCTTCAGTTCTCAAAGCACAACTTTTCAAGTCAATCTGTATTCTAATTAGACCTCGTGTTTCCCGGTTTCTGATCAGGATCCAAACTTTGCAAAGGTGAAAGAAATAGTACAAAGTGTGTACGGGCGCTCTTTATTTGCTGTGAATCGGCGCTTGTAGAGTTCCTTTATCAACATCCTTTGTGCTACGTGATTCTGTGTCGCAGTGCCCTAGACCCCGCCCAACCGTTGTACGTTTCAGCTAGGTGTGCTTTATGACATTATGTCATTACATTTACTACTTTTCCATTTATGGCACCACATCTTGTCTTCTGTTTTCAATGAATGTTGTTGAGGTTTGCTTTTACGGCACTGTAGACACGTGGGCACGGCTAATATGCTGTCGGTATGGAACAGACAAGCGGTATGAATTGGCGCTTTTAGAGTTCCTTCATCTTCAACATCCTTTGGCGCTACGTGATTTTGTGTCGCAGTGCCCTAGACACAGGACTGTCGGTGTGGAACAGACAAGGAGCAGTACTGTGAAACTCGTGTATATGTATGTGTGCTTCAGATGTTGCTGAGGACATCCATGTGTCATTTACAAATTTCGCGCCGGACATCTGATCTACTTTTAAATTAATTCTATGTTATCTAAAACAGTTGCTATAGTTTCTCACCATGTTATTTTAATAATTGAATGTGTCTGAATGAAAACTGTGACTATGTCACATAGCCGTATATTACGTATGCAGAATTTACAACTATTGAGAAATATTCATTACATATTGATTTTAAAGTGTTCTTTGTCCTTGACATTTCAAAGACGAAAACCGGTCTCAAACTCTTCACCTTCAGTACCTTAACAATGATCTAGTAAAAAAAAGTAGCTTTCTAAAACAGTACAGTGCGACATACAGTGTTGAAAATAACTATGTGCAGAATGTAGTGTACTGGAGCTACAATACATCATCGGATAAATCAATGTCTGGAATTGGTTAGATACAGATACAGACACATTTGCAACATATAACCATAAATTACAGCAATGGCGCCATTATATTGAAACTATGAAATGCAACCACAGATAATAATTAAACGCATTTCCCCAATTTTCGCATTTCATATACAACTTACTTTGGAATTTGGAATGACAAAACTGTTTTACGTTGATTATAAAACTATCAACGATTGAGATGGTGTAAGTTGGTGATATGTTTTGGAGACAATTGTCTTTATTTCAATTTACACTAGTGATGAATTCGAGATTGGAATTTTTGTAAATTCTGCGAACGCATTTTGCCCATATTGTGTTAACAGATAAACACTTATTTCAAGCGACATTAGTATTTGGACTGAATGTCAATAAACATGAACAAATACCTCAGAGACAAACATATTTATGACACTATTTAAAAAAATATGTAGAACCTCGTTACTGCGACCACTAAGTATTTAACGGGTACACATTCAATGAAAATATCTGGTGCGGTTTTCTATATCTTACTGTATCAGCGTGTTTGGTCGTATTAATTCTGAAAGGGACTGATCCCCGAGAGCAAAGGTTGCAACACAAAAAGAGAAAATTGCAGACTCGGTTTTAGTGAGTCTGTTCATGAAAAGTAATTGAAAGTGCAACACTGATCACCCCCCCCCCCCCCCCCTAGCACCGGCTTAAGCGGTATTCAATTTTCAGAACAAGAAGTACTGAAATTCATGATCTCGAAGGATCAGAAGGTATAACAACACTGAGAATGAAGTACGGGGTGACGTTTTACGGCCGCCACACAAGCACTTAACACCTGCTGTTGTGAAGATTATAAATTCTGAAAGGGGCGATCCCCGAGAGCAAAGATTGCAACACAAAAAGAGAAAATTGCAGACTCGGTTTATTGAGTCTGTTCATGAACAGTAATTGAAAGTGCAACACTGCCCACGCCCCCTAGCACCGGCTTAAAGACATTCCCTTGGCCGGCTTGGGTCTTTACAGCTAACCTGTGAAAAAGCATGCGGCACATGGTAAGAGTTATAGCAGTCTGCCTGTCAAGAACCACTGGAGCGTTCCATGTGAGGCCCGTCTCTTACATTTGATGATTTGGAAATGATTAGATTGTCACTAATGCAGTATATGTTTTTATTTTTTATTATGCTCCCTGAAACTATAAGAAGGAGCATATAGGCCCCGCTTTGTCCGTTCGGCCTGTGAATGTCTTCTAAAGTGCTCAACCTACATTCATGACACTCCACATACAAATATATCTCATTGATATCAAGTGCAGGGTGCAGGGGTTAAATTATAACTTTCTGAGCAGTATTTACATATTCTGATAGACCTTGTTGGGAGAAAAGGCAGCTGTGTCCAAGGATAATAACTCTGTGGGACATCTCTTTTGGAAGTATTGCCCTATGTAATCTGTCTTTTTTTTTCACTGAAAGTACTAACGAAAAATCATATTTCAGCAATTCTTTACCGAGAGATGCTGTGAGAACGGGTGATTACTCTATTTGCAGTGTTTCTTGAGTTAAAGTGAGCTATTGTGTTTGCCCTGTGTCCCGGTCTATAGCGTCTGTCGTCATTTATTTTAAAGAACTTCTTGGAAACGGCAGGGCCAATTTACAAGACAAAATTGAATTCTCAGCTTTAATTAGGGCGCCTTTGAACATATTATAGCTCTCCTCCACTGCAGGTTAAATGGATTCTACTGCAGGCCAAATGTCCAGAGTTTTATCTCTGATATACATAAGCGCTCAGGTTTTTTAATGTATTTAATCCTTATAAAATATTCATCTGCTAAATTGCTTGTCTGCTTCAAATGTGAAAGTGCTTCATAGTTTGTAAAGATTTGATAAAATGTTGTCTGTCAAATAGCTTGGATCCAGATAAGATGCCGGGTCTCATCTGGATCCAACCTGTTTGCATATGACCCTTTGTTTGTTAGTGGTAGGCTTCTTAAGGGTTGAACTTCTATTGGGTTCTGACCAACAATGGTCTTTTGAGTGTGTTCCCCTTGACTAATTGTATGTCAGGGCCTCTCTAGACAGAATGAGACGGCTTGCCATATTTTGCACACTTGTATCATGCTTTTACTGTTACTTTCACGCCTATTGAGAACAATGGGGGGGAATCATTGAATGGACCTGGGTAATGTCTTTAAGCGGTATTCAATTTTCAGAACAAGAAGTACTGAAATTCATGATCTCGAAGGATCAGAAGGTATAAGAACACTGAGAATGAAGTACGGGGCGACGTTTTACGGCCGCCACACAAGCACTTAACACCTGCTGTTGCGAAGATTATAATTCTGAAAGGGGGTGATCCCACTGGTGATAACACTGGTTTCCGACGAATACTGTAGTATTTTATTACAATGACTTGTGACACTCTATTAAAATGAATACCATGTGTGCTCGCTTTCTTCAATTGGTTTTTTTGTGGAGACATCAGACAGATGAGCTGTATTAACTGCAAAGCAATCCTGAAAGCAATGTTGAGTGCGGTGTGTTCGAATTAAATTCAATGATAAGTAATAAAAGGCTACAAATATGCATTGAAATTAACCAAATATTTATAAAGCAACAATTAAAATGAAGTAAAACTGTTAGTCTCTAAGATAGGTAACTTAATTCAGGGCAAAAGTAAAACAGAAATGTCACAGAGGAGCGTCCTGTCTTAAATAGCTAACTGCGTTCTATAAACATTCGAGTTTCGCTTAAGTGATCGCTTGAAGACGAATTGGTTGTATTTTCCGATATTTATAAAAAGTGAAATTGTCCAATTTCACTGGAAGTTACAAATAACTGGGAAAAAACCACAGGAAAAAGACATAATCAGTAATGACATATACATATAATTTGAAAATCTTATATAATTAGTATATTTCTAAGATTGTATCAATGTTGAAAATATAAAACATGCATAATATGTATTTCGAGTGTAATCATAATTGAACTGACAGAATTTTAACAAATTGAAATAAAAGTTTTAACTTCACGATCGTCATACAACATGATTTATGTGACGCTGTAAAACTCATGAGAGATATTGAATGAAACATTTATGATTCTCTGACGATTCAGTTATTTGTTCTCTTGCCAGATTGACACACTACACACTACACACATTCCTGCATTACCCTTGACAACAGAAGAACTAGAGCATGGAAGACCATCCACTTGCACAATTGACTCTTTAAATAAAATGTATAGGTTTGTGTAACCAGCCGGCATGGGTGATTTATACGGTTTAGTTTCTTTCCATTCAATATTTTTGTCGGAGTATCTATAACATGGATCGCAAAGAATATAGATTGCTTCCGGTATATTTAGTTTATTCAAGCTGTTGTGATTTTTATTGAATATAATTGAGCTCAAAGCGGGTGACTGCTTAATGAAGAAATACATAAATGTATAATATCCTTTTGTAGCTTTCTGTATTACTTTCGCCATGCATTAGTACTTCACCTGCTTTCAAGACAGATATACTTTAAACGTTGCTTTAATGAGGTATTAGATAGCTTTTATGCCTGATTACTACATCAGACTATTGTATCCAATGAGAGGATAAAACTGATTGTTTTATATCTTTCTCAGATGTAGAAGTGTCTATTGGACTATGAAATAGTAGAATAGCATTACAGATACGCTCGAAATACAATGTTTCGAAACATTACTACTTACTTTGATTTGATTATTTCGGTTAATTCTTAATTACTTTCTCCCTGTCGTGCCCTTAACGGCTTACCTGCAGGTGCTCTGACTTCAGCAAAGTCATTGAGTACATATTTGACGGTTTGTCACAGTTATTATGCTATGTTTTACATGTTGTCCTGTGTTCACCGTCGTCTATGTTGTGGGTAAGTCCAGCGGGGATACCTTTATTTACAATATTTGTAAAGCTAGGGTGACTTTGAGAGAAGTGTGAGGTTAGGACGTCCGTAAACCGGTTTAAACCCCCAGTGGTGTTTTTGCTGCTGACCGTGCCAAGGCGGTACTCTCTTCGTCACCCTTCCTTTTGTTTGCCTTGCGTCTTTGTGCTTGTGGTTTGTTCATGTTGTGGAACGTTTGTCCCTGTTTCTTGTGTGTCTTTTGGTGTTTTCTGTGTTCATTTCGTGTGTGTGTGTGTGCGTTTGGGTGTGTGGTTGTGTGTGTGTGTCATGCTGTCTATCGGTGTTTTGGTGGTGGTTGCGTCTTGCATGTGGCTTTGCCTGCTTGACTTTACTACTTTTCCATTTAAAACACTCTCTAATATCAGTGGTCATAATCATAATTATGCCTCTTTTTGATGGCCGCTTAAGACAGGTTCCGATGTACTATATTGCAAAACTGTCCACAATACTAAATGATCTTAATAATTCAATTATATATAAATGACGCACGTCAGTTTTATTCATCAATGTTTTGTATCCATTAATCTAAATCTACATGCACTTATGCTCCCAGTTATTATGTAGCTATGTTTAGATGCTATTCAGAAAAGGAGCATTATTTCCATTTGCTTCTTTGATATATGCATTAACATTCCAACTATACTACTTGGCTGTCTCAGTAATTGTTATGCATCGTTGAAAGGATTTGCGTATGCTATTTATTCCCTTATTGTATTATTCGTATGTTATAAAATCAGTTGCTTTAGGATCAACAAAAAGTTTAGACTAGGTCAAAAAAGGATGCAGATAATGAAATACAAGTACAAAAATGAGTCATGCAGGGAACACCACATACAGAACAAACAGTCGCCCGAACAGCAACACAAGGAAACAGGAAATGTACACAAATATAAAAACAACAAGAGTCGCACAAAGACAAAACAAACATACAATAGGGGGAAGATGGAAATACCGCCTTGGAACGGTCAGTGACAAAAAGTCACTGGGGGGGGGGGGTTAAACCGGTTTATGGGCGCCCAACTTCACACTTATTCTATCCCACCCTAAAAGACAGTGTAAATAAACGTATCCCCTCTCTGACTAAGCTACAACATCCGCGATGGCAAATACAGTGGTAAAGTGCATGTATAACGAAAACATTTCAGTGAACAAACTGTATCCACCTATCGCTAGTGTACTAAATGATTGAGCTGCAAACAGAGTAACTGTAGAAAAGTAATAAAGGGTACGACAAAAACGAAATATCCGACAGATATCCGACGTTCTCCTTCCATTTCTGGATTTAAGAGGTCGCCTTCATAGAGTACTAAACCTTTCTTGTCGGCGTATATGCAAAGAGGCCAGCGTGATTGCCAACTGTAAAAGGGTTGACAACCAAACATGCAGTATGTTGTAGTACTACAGGATCATATCCCCTTTTAATGTATTTTTTTAACACATTTGATGAACAAAGTGAGAAAATGGGTATGTCCAATAATTTTACGAAAAGTACAAAAATGAGTCATGCAGGAAACACCACATACAGAACAAACACTCGCCCGAACAGCAACACAAGGAAACAGCAAATGTACATAACCAGAAAAAACAACAAGAGACACACAAAGACAAAACAAACATACAATAGGAGGAAGATGGAAGTACCGCCTTGGAACGGCGAGAAAGTTTGTCTTAGTTTATGGTATCTATATCCTTGCTTAAGCAGTTTTTCAGTTAAAATGAGATTTCGAATGTTAAAATCGTCAATAGATGAACAAGCTCTAGCAAAACGAATAAGTTGAGATATATAGAGCATGTGGAACATCCCCGTCAAAATGAGGAAAATTTACAATATTAAAATCAAAATCATCTCTTTTGTCATATATTTTAGAAGAAATCATTCCATTATCAATTTTAAGGTCTAGATCAAGAATTGTCGGACGGGTTAGCTTTATTTCTTTAGGATAAATTGTAGGAATCAAAGCATCAAAGAAAGGGTTATCTAAGTTTAAGATTATAATGATATATTTGCTTTTTCCAAACTTGGCAGCCTGCACAATTTAATGATCTTACTATTTACCCCTGTTATAATCACAGCGACTGATCTTATAGTATAGCGACTGATCAAATATTTGTAAAGTATCAGAAGTCTTGTAAACTTACGACAACAGTGCTATTGTGGATTTCGTACTTGCTGTGTTATTCTGTTCAAATAGGTATCTGGAAGTTTTTGAAAGTGTCAGATTACTTAGTTCGAACATTATTGAAAACTTGAGCAAAGAACGAACTTCATAGATCTATTTCAATGTATGTTAAAACATATCCGTGTTCTTATTTTGGAGATGATTTACAGTTAATCATATCTTAGGTATCTCGTAGAGATGTATTTTACATGTAGGTTTTACTTTTAATAAATAAGATTAAGATACTTTTTAAAACAAATTCGACATTTCAATACCCTGGTTTGAAGTCCAACTGACAAAATCGACAAAAAGCTGGGATAAAGTGCAAGGTTTAGAATTATGATATCTAAAGCTGTGCAGCCTTTCTTTTTCCAGTGTATAACTTCCATTATAGTGAGAGACTGTCACGAGATATTTAAATTATTTATAACTTCGAGAGTTTAATGTAAAACGTTAATCATTAAATAAATACTTTTTAAGTACCTTGGTCTTCAAGACATCTACTTCAGCTTTTCCGTATTAGCTAAAACTGCAATCGTAGAATGTAACTCTGAATGAAAGTAATGCAGTAAACTACAGTAGGCAATTATTTAAAAGAGCGAAAATAGCCAGTTGCAAGGCAAAAGGGATTTTTAGAATTTAAAAGACATCTTAGGGTGATTTGAAGTACGAACCTGAAGACTGATTATGATATTTCGAAATATGTTTCCTTGTAACCAAACATTTTTAAATACTCTAATAAATGCTTGCTCATTTGTGAAAGTGCCTTAGCACTTATCCCGCTATCCGCGACTTGGCTCGGCATCAGGATCCAAGCTGTCTGTTACTCGATCAATAGTTTATCCGATTCTTGATCGAACTCGTAGTAATTAAATTGCACCAGATCCAAATTTAACTTTTAGCCTGCTGAGCAAATTATTTTTGCAGAATTTTTCACTTACTACATTTTCAAAATTCAAGCTATAATAAATTATTCTGCCAAATACAATCAGGATGTCAAACAGTTTGGATCCTGATGAGACGCCGAGTTACTCGGCATCTCATCTGGATCCAAACTGTTTGCATAGGTGTACACCCATCCGCCAATATCAGGCTTAAGGTTAAGCATAGACTACTTTTACAGTGGGATAAGAGTTAGGAAGGCATGCAATTACAACAATGTAGGTTAACAGTGACGATAAACTAGCAATGATGCACACTGCAATCATGATTGGCAAACATTCTCCACAAGATATAATGATAGGTCAGATTTGAGTTCTCAAGCTTTTGCTTGATCAGATTTGAGCAAAAGGCTCAAATCTGACCAATCAAAAACTTGAGAACGAACTCAGACTCAACTAAAAGTTTTATAAGCATAGACCCAGAATAAGCTCGTTCAGTATATTGGACGAATATGGATTATTTTTTATGTTCACAAATCCAATCGTAAAATTGAGGTCTGCCCAAACTATTATCTGGAGCTATCTTTACTTGTTGGCCGATTCGTTTAAGCTGTTGACAAACTACTGACCGATTTTCAAACATTATGGATACTGATGAGACGCCAAGTTACTGGATCTAATCAGTTCCTTAATGACGATTAAGTCGCGATCGGCAGCAGACTACGGGGCAATACATAACTACAAAGACGTTTATCCCATTAAATGCTTTACTTTTAGACTTACAGACTACAGTGCAGCACACTTTTACAATTATATGTTTGTGCTAGTTTTACTTTGCGTGTGTCGTTCAGTCCTTTAGTACAGTGCGTACCTCTAATAGTTTTTGTAGTAGGGATTTCATGACCGGCCATGAACGCATTGGATTCATATAGAATCAATGGAAAAATTATATTTATTGAATTGTTCCATTTGTGTGTTCGTTTAAACATTTAAAATGGCGAACATTTGTTTTGTGTGTAAAAAGGCTTCTTTTACAATTAACAGTTAGTGGTTTTGTTAATTTGTTTCTTTTTCAAAACACAGTCATACAACTGGGGATTTTATGCGTATCCTCACGAATTCTACAATGTATTATTCCCAACCATTGGGAATACTATACAATAGAACCTCTCTAAAAGTCCGCTTAGTAAATAGAAATGAGTGTCTTTAACAGTATGTGGCTGCTTAACGCTGCATTTATTTCAATTCCCAAACTATGCGAATTATGCTGGCATGTGATAACATTGAAATATACGATATCATATCAAGTTCGGGTGTCATATACCGGACAAGTGTACATGTATCTATAATATGTGCAAGCTTTGTTACTCTTTCCCAATATTCTATTTGCGACTATAAACCAATGTATAGTCATATCGTGAACAATCTGTACAAATGTAAATGTAAATGAACTAAACTCATACAAGAGTTTAAACCTCCCGAGATGCAGAGTAACAAGTGAAATGCATGGTATTGAAAGGAATGTTTTAGGAGTGCACATATTCATATTTCATTAACGTTTTCTTGAATAGGCAATGCAGACACGTTAACAAACCACAGTAAAAAGTTAAAACAACTCGACAATACCTGTACTTTATAGAGTTTTATACAGTGCCTGTCAAAACTGAATTGCAAATCATTTATGATTCGAACTTCATAAATACGCCTCTAACGCATTTGCAAACAGAGTAAACCTAGATCAGACGGTTCGTGTATATAATATTTATATATGTTTATAATTATATAGATCTGATTTTACAGTTTCTGCCATGGCCACAATTTTACGTGTTCATGTGCTATTATAAAAGGTAATCTCATTGATATCCACATGTCTTCTTAAATACCCTTGGAATAAAAGGTTAAAAAAGTATCTTTTGAGTAGCCTTCTTTTTCGTATTTATGGTCCCTAGAGAAAAATATCAAACTAAAGTAATACAGAGTTTATGTATCTACAAAGTTCAACAGATTCATGCAGACATGAATGTCGTTTGTATTTTCGATGATCTCCCGAAATTGCCTTTTTTATTGTGGTACAATGAAACCAGACTGAGTAATATGCATAAGATAGCATATATTCATCTCTGAAAGATCTATATATAACCTAACTAATGTACTCCGAGGAAATCGGCATTATTATGTGTATCCCTTTCCGTCTCTGAGTGGAGTTTCCAGGTGATGTTATACCCAACAAAATAACTGAGCAATTGTATATCAGTTCAACGCTAACACAAGAGTGTTCGGGGTAACACATGTGTCACCTACTCGCAGCTGACACAAAAACTGTTACTATGCTGGAGTGCGAAAGTCAGAACAAAGGGGAATTACCAAAAACGTATTGCACGTAGAGTGATGGACCTTAGTTACATCAATGGTCCTCAATGAGAGGAAGACATAAGTGAAATTTGAAAGCTCAAATGATTAATTTAGAAATGACAGCCAAAAAACTAAAGTGTGACGGACAGACAGACAGATGAACAGACTGACAGACGGGCAGACAGACAGATAGACAGACAGACAGATGGACTAACCGACAGACAGACGACGGAAATGTGATTCCTAAGTGACACACTGCCTCTCTGCAGGTGACACTAAAACGAGGCCAGGTTTCAAGCGAACAGTTGAAAATCAAATGTGGTCAATAAATCTTAATAAATTTGAGAATATGTTTTCCAAATATACTCTAAATTATTTCTATAAATTGTTCTGACTAATGCAATACAAGAGGCATTTCAAAAATGGTATTGTTATGAAATTAAGTGCTTTGAATATAAAAGCCGTAAGATACGAGAAATACTTTCTTGAAATTTATTGTAATATCATTGTTTTGCATAATATTGAAAACAGTTACCCAGTAGGTAATAGAAATATCAGACGTCTAAAGGGGTTTATCTGAAGATTATGACCTGATAAAGATGTCATACAGCACAGTGTACATATCCAATCAATTGGATACCAGTGATACAGTACTTGTCTGGTCTAGAACGTTTCCTTTTCTTCAGAATTCTAAATGATTCCCTTTCACTGCACTCACATCATAAGAAACTTTATTATTTTGGGTCTTTTATTTTTTGCTGTCAAAAGCATATGACTTGACAGCAGCTATTGCAGTATTTGCTAGAGATTTAGGATACAAGAGTGTAAAAGTCCATTGTGAATCCTTTATAGTCAATGTTAGTGCTTCTAGCTTAATACATATACAGGACACTTGTCTTGACACAAATGGCACATGGCATGCTCATAAGTGCTTTGAAATTATCCATACATGCCTATATAATCTCCATTGTTGTAATATCAATTGTGATGTCAAATCTTTATTATATATTTGCATGCATCCCCTAATGGAACATTATTTATGCCAAGTACTAGTAATACATTTGCACATTGTTGACCTATTTCTGCCATGTAAAAAATTAAGCATTCCACTGTCTCATATATCATAATAAATATGAAGAGATATCAAGAAATATTTCGCGATTTATCAACTAATCAATACTTTTTGGAATCATAAAACTTCTTTCATCTATATATGCAAATATTCAATTTTCCGGTCTTACTTTGGATGTGGTTGGAGATATTAACTTTATATTTGACATAAAGCTAAATCTAGATGAGTTACAGCTTAGGATCGAATGTCGGTCTGGTTGAATACTTTTTGTCAGAGTTATGGTCCTTGAACTTAATGTTTTTCTGAAAAGGTACCTAGGTTTAGAACTTTGGAGTTGACACTTCACAAAAATAAACAAAGCTGCTTGAACTTATTGGGTGACATTGTCTGGCAGCAGCCATAGCACTTCCTTGAATTTTAACAGACTTATCTACCTTTTTGGACTTTACAATATTGGTAAAAGTTGCTTTATTTATGTTTGTGATTGATCTTGGATTGAGTATTACATGTTAGAAGTGATATATTTGAATCAATAAGTATGATATATATGTTATTGTATGAATGCGCAGCACATAAGTGCTTTTCGTTAAATTGTGACAGAGTTCAACCGGTTAGGAACCATGGCATTGCTTTCAATGCTCCCATAACTTATTACACATGTACTTAATTATCAGAAATATGTTGTGTGGATAAAACCTCACGAAAGGGTCTTATTTCTCTGAATTATTCTTCTTTTTCTTTATTGCTGAACATCTTTTCATGTTTATTACATAAATTGGAGTTGGGCATGTATTGTTTTTAAATCTCTTCATGTTTCTGAATGTACATATGTTCAGATTGATAATAGGTGTTCTGACAAGCGGCCAGGTGGGGGTATTCGTTAGCCTGTGGCTTACAGTTCTAGTTTTTACTACTTTTGATGTTCTCATTAATATGCATGACTATGCAAATAAGGCAATTTCAAGAATTAGCTAGAAATTATCTTAAATTTTGTACCAGTTTTATAGGTTTAGGACAAAAACTGGCTATGATATGGATGATTTTGCAAGTATGGGCAATCATTACGAAGGCTATGGGTTGCCATGGAAACGGTTAAAACGTTACTTAAAGTTAATGTTTTGGTCCTTAAATTGGATAGTTTTTTTTTCTGAGGATTTTGTCATCATGTTAACCTGCATTTGATTGGGTTTTCTGATATCTATGGGATAAAAGCATTCAAGGTTTACGTTATGTCCATACATTTTTACTAATTTTAATGGTCTCATTAATATTCATGAGTATGCAAATAAGGTAATTTTAAGAATAAGATGAAAATAAAAGCACAATGTCTCATCTTCAATTTGGTACCAGATTTATAGGTTTAGGACAAAAACTGGCTGTGATATGGGTCATCATTTCGAAAACTGGGGGGGGGGGGGGGGGCTTGGAAACGGTTACAATACACACAGCCTAAAAGAATTTAAACTGGAGTACATTCGCGATTCTGATTCAGTAGACTTTTCTTAACATTTTGGTACCCATCAAAAAAGTCTAGGTGTGGGTTGTCCTGGGTATTTTCAAGGCGATCATTTAACAAGACAAGAATTACCGTTTCTCAGGGCGATCATTTCATAAGAAGATCTGGTTTAAATGTTTCTGTTTCTCAAGACGATAGTTTCACAACAATACTATGAATAAATGTTTACCCCTCAATGAACTCAGTTCACTACTCGACCATGGTGAAATGATTCTCAAGGCGACAACTGCACCAAAGGTTTCTTATGGTGATAATGTCACAACAAGACATGGGTCAACGTTTTCTCAATATGACAATTTGCACAAGACAATGTTCAAATGTTCCAAAGGCGACAATTTCACAAGACAATGGTCAAATGTTTCTCAATGTGCAGTTTAACAGCAAGACAAGAATATTTCTCAAGGCAACAATGTCATAACTAGGCAATCTCGTAAGCTTTTTCTCAATAATATATGTTTGAAGATATAAACATATTTCCGTTTGCATAAAACATGTTTAACTATATAGATTTTGTATGTATTATTCCCAGGATATATACTCAATCTTCTATAAACATGCAGATCAAGTCTCTTTGTATTAGCTGTTTAGACTTCTGATATAACGTAAAACTAAAAGGAATTATCTCCAACGTTATGGTGACACAAAATGCCTGCAAAAATGTAGATCTATTAGAAATTCTTGAAGAAGTGTTCTTCCATTTCTCTCCAACACAATCAAAGTTGTAAAACAGTTCGGATCATAATGAGACATGTAGTTACTTGGTATATCTACAGTGTGTAAATAACCGATCTACAACATGTGTTGTTGTTTGTGGTGTTTTGGTATCTCTACTGAATAGAGAGTTATCATAAATTAATTCTAAGAGTTGTCACATTTCACAGGTAGATATTTTCACTTCAATAATTTACTGCATGCATATGGTACAAACATTGTTTTAAAGGAATATATAACAGTAAAACCTAACGGACGTTTTAGTATAAATTTCGGTTGTGGCTTAATGCAGGGTCAAAGTGGTGCAAAAGCACGAATACGAACAATGCGCATGATACATCTTTAAAAGAAACAATGACCTATTCTTTTTTGAAGAGTAGCAAAGGGAAAAACAACTACTGTACTGTTCCTCATTACAGCATGTGCAAAATCAAGAATTATTAACCTTTTCACCATTTATCTCTACAGAAGTTTATTTTTGGTGAATATTTTATTGAATGAATCATTTGGAAAAATAAGTAGAAAAACATAATTTTCACTGACAGTAGTAGTGTTAGCCGAGCTATACAGTATTTTAATATAATTATCTTTAAATGTAGCAGACGAAAATGATACAGCTTCTTTAGGACCTTTCAGATCTGTGTTTACTTCACAGCAAATATGTTTAAATGTATCTGTGGGAGAAAAGGTTATATAAACGTTTGAAACAATCTAATCAACACAAAGAAAGTACAGGTAAACAACACAAAAACTTCCAATGAGAAATAAGTGAATAATTCAATCTTTTTAAAACCAAGGAACTTTTATATCCAATGCAGATAATTTGACACCAAGATATGAATTATTTTACAAGGAACTACGGATATTTTACAGATATTGTTCTGAAATCGCTAACAGTGCAGGTTCTGTCTGATCAGAGGGCTTATAAAGAATGTCCTAATGACATATTTACAGGTGCATATAATATTGAATAAGTATAGTTTATTTGGTATTACTTAATATGCTCAGGTCACATTCCTCCAAGTCCTTCGGACGAAACTATAAACCTATGTCCGATATATCAGTGATTTACACTGGGCATCTAAAAGAACCAGAGAAACTCAGTCGATAATAAGAGTAGGGCATCGCGTCCGGGTTTCTCTGTATCCTCTCCCCTCTCTCTGGTGCGTCCAATTAGCCCATAGTGAGCAGAAACGGACGTAAACCAACACAAACAAACAAACAAACATTCCTCCAAGTAAAAATTGTCAAACATTGCTCTGACTGGTTTATCGGTCAAGTGATCATGGCCAAAACCACAGGTGCACAATGCCATATGGTGAAAAGCTTGAGAACGATCAATAGAAAGATGACCGAGTAATGCACCGGACAAAATTACTCGGACAGAATTACTCGGTCATCGTTCTAGGAATCGTTCTCAAGTTTTGTATACTTCTTTGCTATTATATGGCAGTGTGCACCTGTGATTTTGGTCATGATCATTTTACCGATATATCAGAGTATTTTTGAGGAATGTGGCCTGAGTGTTTCTTGAAGGAATGTGCCTGAGCATTAGTAATACCAAATGGACAATTCTTATTCAATATCATATAAACCTGTAAATCTGTCATTTTGGTAATGCTAGCTTGACCAATAAATTCATAAGGGCCCATATTTCAGACTCTGCACTATTAGCAATTCAGAACAATATCTGTAAAGTATCCGTAGTTCCTAGTAAAATAATTCATATTTTGGTGGCAAAAATATTTGCATTGGAAATAAAAGTTACTTGGTTTTGAGAAGATTAAATTATTTATTTATATCTATTGGAGGATTTTTAGTTGTTTACTTTTAGTACAAAAGCTTGTATAGTTCACTGTTCTTTTTTATCACTGCTTTATAAAAACAACATATATTACCTGTAATTTCTTTTTGTAGATTAGACTGTTTCAAATGTTTATTTTTAACCTTTTTAACAGATACAATTAAACATCTTTACAGAGTAAACTCAGGTCTGAAATATCCTAAAGAAGCGGTTTCATTTTCGTCTGCTACATTTAAAGATAATTATATTAAAATACTGTACATCTCAGTTAACACTACTAATGTTAGTGAAAATTAGTTTTGTTTTTATTTTTCCAAATGATATTCACCAAATATAAACTTCTGTGGGCGAAAGCTCCTTTAAACGGCCTAATTGTTCTCAATTATTCTTTACAAAAAGTTCAAATAAACAAGGTTTTTACCGTTGATGTATATTATTTAACTCTTTTGGCGTCAAATTTAAAAGTGTCGTCTGCAATAATTATTTCATATTAAATATAATTCCAAGCTAAATAATAAAGGTATATTAGTAAACATATCTTTTTAAAAACCTGTATGTTTGGGCTAAAATAATACAGAAAACAGTGAAGACCTGGGACTGCACTGTTTTCAATGGTGCCAACAGGCGACATTGGCGCCTATTAAATATAATTCTAAGCTAAATAATAAAGGTATATTAATAAACATTTCTTTTTAAAAACCTGTATGTTTGGGCTAAAATAATGCATAAAATAGTGAAGACCTGGGACTGCACTGTTCTCAATAGTGCCAACAGGCGACATTGGCACCGAAAGAGTTAACCATTTCAACCCGAGGCGCGCATGTACTGTCATTTGAAAACAGTGTAGACCCAGATCAGAGGCATCCAAAAGGAGCCCTCTGATTAGGGCCTGAACTGTTTGTCATTCAAAATATTCCAGGAAGATGTGGCTTTTCATACTAAGTGCGTTCTACACGTAAACACTAATGGGCTATATTCCACTCTCACATTGATGGGCTATATTACACTCTCTCATTGATGGGCTATATTCCGCTCTCACACTGATGGGCTATATTACACTCCCACACTGATGGATTATATTCCACTCTCACACTGATGGGTTATATTACACTCTCACATTGATGGGCTATATTACACTCTCACATTGATGGGCTATATTCCGCTCTCACACTGATGGGTTACATTACACTCTCACATTGATGGGCTATATTACACTCTCACATTGATGGGCTATATTACACTCTCTCATTGATGGGCTATATTTTGTAGGTGGCGGTGGTCTAGTGGTAACGCGCTTGACTATCAGTCCGGAGGTCCGGGGTTCAAATCCCGGTCCCTCCCGGACATTTCAGAGACGCTTTTCCGTGTCTCCCACCCGCACATCCTCTCCACCCAGGGGTTAAAATGGGTACCTGTGAGGGTCACTCGCCGGTACTGCGGCTGCATGATTGCGCCATATGTTAGCAGTGCTCAATATTGTAGGCCAATGACTCAATGCCCAGGGGAGTAAATGTGCAGTCGGCTGAGCGGTCATTCGGACTGAAAGTAGACTATAACTAGGTACTTTACTTTACTATATTACACTATCCCATTGATGGGCTATATAACACTCTCTCATTGATTGGCTATATCCCGCTCTCACACTGATGGGCTATGTTACACTCTCACATTGATGGGCTATATTCCACTCTCATACTGATGGGCTATATTCCACTTTCACACTGATTGGCTATATTCCACTCTGTGTCTTATCTGCTTTTTAGATATAAATAAACAAAATGACATATAGTTTATATCATGTATAATATACTTTCTGATCCTTCGAGATCACGAATTTCAGTACTTTTTGTTCTGAAAATTGAATACCGCTTAAGCCGGTGCTAGGGTGCGTGAGCAGTGTTGCACTTTCAATTACTGCTCATGAACAGACTAAAAAAAAACCGACTCTGCAATTTTCACCTTTTGTGTTGCAATTTTTGCTTTCGGGTGACCACCTTTCTTCAGAATTTATGTATAAGAAGGGAAGACTGGAAAACAAGTGTGACATCGTGTGCAAGTAGGTAAAGTTTTAAACCTCTCTTGCGATGCAGAGCAAGAACTGAAAGATGGCAGTGATAGGAATTTATGAATTATAAAACCTTGGTATTTCTGCAATGCTTTCTTCAATAGAAATGCAGACACATAACAGTTTTTAAAATTAACTCGCAATAACTGTACAACATCTGCACTTCCAAGTCAGTTTTACGCATTCCATGTCTAAATTGCATTACAAATCCATTTGTAATCGATCCATATATATAAACAATTTTCTCTTTAAAGTGGTACACATTTTATGCATCTACAGGGTGTAACCATACAAACATCAATTTCCTTTTGGTTCTCGAAACAACAATCCCCTAATATTGCGTTTCTTTATTATCGTTAAAATGAAGCCAGACAGAAAGTAAGCATAATACAGCGTATCTTCTTTTCTGAAAGATTTATATGTAGATTGATGTACGGAATTGTCGTATGAGCTGTTGTTCGTTTCTAAATAAAATTCCTAAATATAAGTTATACCCATCAAAATAACTGCAAGTTTATGTCCACCCATCGAAACAAGACTAATGCTTGAAATAGAAACCTGAAATTATTTCCACCAATCATCAACATATTTTATTCCTTAATGTACGGGACACGAGTCACTAATGTGCTTTACAAACAGTGTATACCCAGGTGAGAGGGCTCCTCATGTTACACTTTTCTTTAGAAAAATCCCTAAATATTCACCATAAGCTTGACCTTTTGAATTTCGGAGTAGTCCATTTGAAAACACAGCACTGGAAGGGGTTAACAAATGCATTGAAATAACAGCAGCTCTGACATACACAATATGTCTTTAGGTTTAGAAAGGTATTTCAAATGAATTAACATACCGATGACAACCAGTTGTAAGAACTGTCTTGTGCTGGTACTTTTTTGTGTTTCCTTAAAGGGTTACGTTTTAGTTAAAACTGAGCATCGACCATCGTATTTTTGTTTGTGTAATAGTGTTATCAAAGGAAAATTATAAATGTATAAGATGCAGATTGTTATTATTATTATACCACATTTATATAGCGCTCTTTTCACTCAGGATATGTGCGTTCAAAAGCGCTTAAAATATATTGAACCAGATTGAACAGAAAATAGAATTATCGATTTCTATAATAGTGTTTAGATTTGATCAAACTGTATATACATACAAAACAATAGTGTAGTTGATGCCTTTTAAGCATAGTCTTTTAAATGTGCATGAATCAGTGTAAACTAGCATGCAAAAAAAAGTAGGATATCCTTCGAACGCAGACGCAAAAGTGTCAATGCGAGAAAAGAAACTTACAGACTCGATTTTATTGAGTCTGTTCATGGGCAGTTGTTAAAAGTGCAATACTACTTATGCCCCCTAACGCCGGCTTAAGCGGTATTTAAAAGTACAAAGATGAGTCATACAGGAAACACCACATACAGAACAAACAGCTGCCCGAACAGCAACACAAGGAAACAGCAAATGTACATAACTATAAAAACATCAAGAGACGCACAAAGATAAAACTAATATACAATAGGGGGAAGATGGAAGTACCGCCTTGGAACGGTCAGTGACAAAAGTCACTGGGGGGTTAAACCGGTTTTTGGGCGCCCAACCTCACACTTATTCCACCCCCACCCTAAAAGACAAACAGTGTATTAAACGTATCCCCTCTCCGACTAAGCTTCAATAACTGCGATGGCAAATACAGTGATAAAGTGCATGTATAACGAAAACATTTAATACCCCAATTCCACTGGGTGGCGCTTCCACTGCGCTCATGGCGATCATGGCGCTTCTCCAATATCTTCCAAATCGGCGCAGAAACGCCGCCATGTGCCTAATTTTGGGACTTGGGCGTTTCTAGTACGCTTATAGTACACTTCAATAACGATCTCGCTGCACTGTTTTCGATCCTGTCGAGATGTTGCTGCGCTTAGAACTACGGCGCTTGATGTCTCTCCAAGACGCTTCTACTACGCTTCTACTGCGCTTACTACGTTGCTGTTACGACCTTGCTGCGCTTCTGTTGCTCTTTTGGAACGTTTCTATGTAAAATAGGTGATTAAATTGATTTCGAAGCAGTTGACCATCATCCTTCGAAGAAAAAGGATCAAATTGTTTTGAAGATCCAGATCAAGAAAAACACAGTGTTTGACCTGATCTATGTCTTCTTTTTGCTAAGTCTTTCATGGGGTGACTCAAAGCATTAACATTTTCCCTGTTCAATATCCATGTAATAAAGAATGATCTTATGAATATTTATTAGCTGCATTTTTTAAAATTTAACCTTTTTAAGAAATGTTTTTGCTTTGACAAAAACTATAGAATCATATCTATATCATGTTATAAGCAAACAGAGCAGACCCTGATCAGACGGCTCCAATAGGAACCGTCTGATATGGGTCTACTCTGTTTACAAATGTGTGAAAAAAGCATTTGTATGCAGACAAATATCTCGGCGCTTTTGTTGCGATGCGACTGCGATTGCGCTACGTTACTCACGCTGCGACTACGATACTGCTGCGTTTATGAATTTCTTACTACGCATTGCGGCGATTCGAGTCTACGGCGATGCCACTACGATTGTTTTGGCGTTTTTACCAAAATTTCGAAGCGTAGCGGAATCGCCGCTCAGTGGAATGGGGGTATAAGTAAACAAATTGTATCCACCTATCGCTAGTGTACTCAGTGATTGAGCTGCAAACAGAGTAACTATAGAAAAGTAATAAAGGGTACGACGAAAACGAAATAGTACAGATATCCGACGTTCTCCTTCCGTTTCTAGATTTAAGAGGTCGTCTTCATACTAAACCTTTCTTGTCGGCGTATATGCAAAGAGGCCAGCGTGATTGCCAACTGCAAAAGGGTTGCCAACCAAACATGCAGTATGTTGTAGTACTATAGGATCATATCCAATTTTAATGATTTTTAACATATTTGATGAACAAAGTGAGAAAATGTCCAATAAATTGCGAGTTTGTAAATCACATCACCATAGAATTTAGAATGTGAAATACCGTGTCGTAAGAAGCGCCTTGAGATTACATTGGTACTTGCCAATAAGTGAGAGACTTCGATAGTAAAATTTAGAGAACACTTTTTTTAGTTTATGGTATCTATATCCTTGCTTAAGCAGCTTTTCAGTTAAAATGAGATTTCGACTGTTAAAATCGTCAGTAGATGAACAAGCTCTAGCAAAACGAAAAAGTTGAGATATATAAACCTTGTAAGATGGGGCACGGGGAACATCTCCGTCAAGATGAGGGAAATTTACAATATTAAAATCAAAATCATCTCTTTTGTCATATATTTTAGAAGAAATCATTCCATTATCAATTTTAAGGTCTAGATCAAGAAACGCTGCATAATTGTCGGACGGGTTAGTTTTATTCAATTTGAGTTCTTTAGGATAAATTGTAGGAATCAGGGCATCAAAGAAAGGGTTATCTAAGTTACAAATATCATCCAAATATCGAGAAGTTTCATTGAAGGCTTTTATAACACATTCTTGTGATTGTGGATTCAAACGTAACATGAAACCTCTCTCATAGCAGTACAAAAACAAATCTGCGACAAGTGGTGCACAATTCGTACCCATAGGAATACCAATTACCTGACAGTATATAGCATTCCCATAACGTACAAATATGTTATCCAAAAGAAGTTTAGTGATTCGCAAACTTCTGAGCAAGTCCAATTGGTGTAATATTTCATTTGCTCGTCAGTAAAGAAAGCTTTTTCAGCATTACATGCCAGGAATGATGTTTTTCCCGGGCAACTACTTTCTGGAGTAAGTTTATCTTTAATTAAAATATGAGGAAGAGTTGTGTACAAAGTAGAAAAATCGTACGTGCTTACAGTGGATGCAAGATACCCTTTGTTCTTAAGTTTGTTTAAGACTGCTGAGGAGTTCTTAACAGACCAGAAGAGATTTATTCCAGAATGTTCTTAATGGAAAAGTAGTAAAGTCAAGCAGGCAAAGCCACATGCAATACGCAACCACCACCAAAACACCGATAGACAGCATGACACACACACACAACCACACACCCAAACGCACACACACACACACGAAATGAACACAGAAAACACCAAAAGACACACAAGAAACAGGGACAAACGTTCCACAACATGAACAAACCACAAGCACAAAGACGCAAGGCAAACAAAAGGAAGGGTGACAAAGAGAGTACCGCCTTGGCACGGTCAGCAGCAAAAACACCACTGGGGGTTTAAACCGGTTTACGGACGTCCTAACCTCACACTTCTCTCAAAGTCACCCTAGCTTTACAAATATAGTAAATAAAGGTATCCCCGCTGGACTTACCCACAACATAGACGACGGTGAACACAGGACAACATGTAAAACATAGCATAATAACTGTGACAATCCGTCAAATATGTACTCAATGACTTTGCTGAAGTCAGAGCACCTGCAGGTAAGCCGTTAAGGGCACGACAGGGAAAAAGTAAGTCTTATTACAGTAGAATTTTACATGTTCTTTTACCTTCGTTAAACAAGATGTAAAAAGTATAGACAATTTAGTAGTTGTACATGAGCTAGAATTTGCAATGAAACGCGCTGTATATGTTTTTATGTAGTTTTGGTAACCAATACCATTTGCATTTATAAAAGCATTGGAACTGGTGACCCCGAAGGACTACAAAATACTGATGTACGAGGTGACTTTTTACAACTGTTTACTGCAGCGTGGTGAATACCTTACGATCCCATACATTACAATATAGGCGTATCAAACCCAAACTGGTCTTGTACGATGTACATGCTTTCGCGCTGGTTTGGTAAAGTGCGAAATCCATACTCATATTTGATAACAACCCCAAAACGAGGAAGAGATAAAAGTATTATCAATATTTGAATTACAGCATCTGTAAGGATCATGTACAGTCATATGTCTAGCAACAGACTCAAATCATCACTTAAGCGTGGTGGGAAGAAATCGCATTTTCAGTATGGAATTGACAATATGTTCGTCATATAAAGAGACGCTAAATGTTGATATGTCAACAGATTATTATACGGTCACCGAGATAACACCAAACTATTCATTTGGCAGACCACACGTTTAAATAGGGATACAACCGTAAACTACAATAGTTTTTCACTTTTAGCACACCTAGGGCAAGTTTTATAAATGTAAATGTATAAGTCATGTAGGAAACACCGCATACAAAACACACAAAGTCGCCCGACACCACGATGACGAAAAACAACGGTAAATGTATTATGTCTATCAAAAGACAAAAAGGGGCGCACAAAGACATAACAAACAACAATTAGGCGGAGGATGGAAGTATCGCCTTGGCACGATCAGTGACAAGTGTCACTGGGGTTTAAATCGGGTAAGGGGCATCAAACCTCACACCTATCCGAGTTTGTGCTAAATAAAACTTACCTGAGGTGTGCTAAAGGTATAATACTAATGCAGTTTAGTGATGTATCTCTCTATTTAAACATGAAGTCTGTCAGAAATATATCTTTATTCTTTGACAGCTCTTACTGGCTATCTGTTGAGCTATCCTGCAAACCTTGAAAGTGGAAAATGAAATGGACTAATGGTAAAATATCTACCTGCAGTGAAGCTTACGATTATTTCTTTCGAACGTTTAACATCATAAACAATGCTATCATATATTCCAAACAATGACGTAAGTACTATCAATTTGTACTTTGTTTTTCGCTCGTGTACTATCAAGCCTCATATTATATTTCATGCTGTCGTAAAATAATGGCTGCTTGAATTCGGATCTGCAACGGCATTATATACTCTCGAGTTATTCAACCTATTGAGATAAGGTTGACCAAGTGCCATACAGCGTGGATCCAGATGAGATGTCGAGATACTCGGTGTGTCATCTGGATTCAAGTTGTAGTTTGTAGCAGTCAGGCCGTGTTTTGCAGAATCAAGATTAAAGGTCATTCTTGAAGAAAGAAATTTCCCAAACTGATTATAACAACCGCGGTCAGAGACATTAGTGTCGATAACACGACGTTCAAGTGACGTACAGACTTAGTACAGTAGTAAACCCACTCTAAACCGGAATTCTAATAGAGAAAAAATCAGATACTTCTAGGAAGGTGGCTGCTTAATGCAGGTTGAAGGCCATGCAGAAAGCTCACAGAGAAGCTTTCTTTATGAATTTCACCCTGCATTAAGCTGCCACCTGTCTCCAAGATATTTATACTAAACTGAATGTGCGGTTTAGAGGGATTAGTGGTTCTATTTTATTTATTATCGGTTGACTGATTACCCAGTCTTCCAGATATGTAAAGATCACGTGCCTTCAAGACTTCAACCATAACGTTAAAATATAATATCGGAAAGAAATATATCCAAAAGATTATCGTGACATATATTTTGTATAACGTACACTTGTTCGAATTCCTTTCATTAATCCATTACCTTCTACTGGCGCCTTTTTGCGTCTCTCTAAAACTCATTTATTGAAACCATTGTGATAAATAGAGCAATAATTATTGCTCCTACGTAGCAGATGTTCTATTTATCACAATGGTTTAAAACCACACGAATCTAAACTTCTCCTTTTCAATAGTTAATGATATTTTCGGTAGATTAAATCAAACAGGTTGTGTCTAAAAATAGGAGGAATGAGTTAAGCTACTAGGATTCACAAAGCAATGATCCTTATGATATTTAAATTTCCCCTTTCTATAGTTAATGATCCTTTTCAGTAGATTAATTCAAAGAAGTTGTGTCTAAAATAGTCTAGGAGGGAATGAGTTAAGCTACTAGGATTCACATAGCAATGGTCCTTAGGATATGTCAGGAATAAAAAAAAAGCTTGACTTTGTTAAACGTTATCGCCATCAATCAAACTGCTAACATAAGGTATAAGGAAAATAAAACTGTCATTGTTTACTTTTTCCTTACACTTTCTATTGGAAATCCACGAAATGTAGCCAGCGGAATGAATTCGAGAAGCTGTCGTGTAAAAACACATTCTATTTGTGCAAATCACGTCAATCGATGCGATCCCGTTATCAGGTCAAACTGCAAAGTTTTCGATTTGTATCCCAGTCAAACATGAAAAGAGCTTCAAAATAAGTGCTTTAATGCGTGGAACACAAGGGACTTTGTAATACGATAACCTAGAGAATTTCTATTAATAGGGTGTTTTAATTTCTGGGAACACGGACATAGTGCTGTACGTTATATAATTGATTTCAAATACAACACCTATAGACTGGTCAAACTATAAATACGTCAAATAAGAATTATTATTATTATTTTTATTATTAATATTATTATTATACCATATTTATATAGCACTCTTTTCATATCTAAATACGTTCAAAAGTGCTTTACAATTAAAACATTTATACATACTAAAGCAGAAATTAAAGAAAATTTAAGATATTAAATAGAAATAAAAACATCATAAATAAAACAAAAACATTTACAGTGTAGTTCTAAGGTATAAAAAGAACTTTTTGCATAACCGCACAATTTAAAATCCATATGCCTAGTAAGGTATAGTACAATTATGATAAGAGGTTAAATCAATGACATACTATTTCTAATGTTAAAACATGCAACCGTTGTTTGGACTTAACTATATATCAGCCACCATAATTCTTTAAAAAGGAATTATTTTAAGAGATCTTTTAAAAGATTCAAGTGTAGCTGAGTTAAAACATGCAACAGCTATTTGCGCTTAAAATATACATCAGCCACCATATATCTTTAAAAAGAAATGAGTTCTTTTAAAAGACTCAAGTGAAGCTGAGTTCCGTATTCCCACCGGAAGTTCATTCCACAACTTAGGAGCCGCCTTTGCAAAGCTACGATCACCATAGGTAACTGTGCGGGATCTTGGTATCACGAGGGCCATAAAGTCATTTTTTTATCTTAAATCACGCTGTGGTTTATTATTATTATTATTATTATTATTATTATACCACATTTATATAGCGCTCTTTTCACACTGGATATGTGCGTTCAAAAGCGCTTCACATGGATAAAATCACTAACCGGAACCATCCGCATGATTATCTATCCAGACAATGAAAGATGTACAATATATATGAAATCGCTAGCCGGAAGGAACTACATGTTTTCCACCCGGTCAGTGAAAGATAAGCAAAAGATATACAATAGATATAAAATCACTACCCGCAAGAAATAGCATAAACTGTATTAACAAAATTGATACAGACAAGTTGACTGAAAGCCATGCTCATCAATATCACAAATTAGAATTTAACTATATTAACAAACTTGATACAGACAAGTTGACTGAAAGCCATGCTCATCAATATCACAAATTAGAATAATCTGTATTAACAAAACTTGATACAGACAAGTTGACTGAAAGCCATGCTCATCAATATCACAAATTAGAATAATCTATATTAACAAACTTGATACAGACAAGTTGACTGAAAGCCATGCTCATCAATATCATAAATGGGTCAACTGTTAGCTTGATAGGTTGGCTGAAAGCCATTCCTATCCTTAGCTTAGTTGCCACTGTACATGACTATTGGGTAATCTGTTAGCTTAATAGGTTGGCTGAAAGCCATTCCTATCCTTAGCTTAGTTGCCACTGTACATGACTATTGGGTAATCTGTTAGCTTAATAGGTTGGCTGAAAGCCATTCCTATTCTGAACAAAACTGTCCTAGTAACAAATGTTGAAAAAGTGCGTTTTCAGACACCTTTTGAAACATGCCAATGACCTTGCGTCTCTAATGCCTGAAGGTAGAGCATTCCAAAGTTTCGGAGCTGCATGCATGAAACTTCTCTCACCGTATTTTACCTTACGACTTTTTGGCACAACCAACAACAATGATCTGCTTGCTGACCTTAACTCTCTGCGCGGCCTGTATACGTCAAGCATGTCGACAATGTACTTGGGAGATTCATTGTGCATGGCTTTATACGTAAGAGTCAGAATTTTGAATTCAATCCGATGTTGAACCGGAAGCCAGTGAAGTTCCTTCAAAACCGGCGTGATATGATTATATCGAGAAGTTCTGGTTATGATGCGGGCTGCTGTGTTTTGCACTCTTTGAAATTTCCGCAGTGAGTTGTTTGAAATCCCATGCAGCAGTGAATTGCAGTAGTCTATTTTCGATGTAACAAGAGAGTTTACCAAAGTCTTGGTAGCATCAGGTAAGAGGTACTTTCTAATATGGCCTATTTGTCGGAGCTGTGCATAACTAGACCTACACACGGAATTGACATGTGATGTCATATCCATTTGTGAATCGAGCCATGCACCGATATTCTTTATACACAAAGATGGCCTGATTTTAGAGGGTCCTACTTGCACACTAACCTCTGCAGGTACTTCTGTGTTTTTTGTATGAAACAGAATGACCTCAGTCTGGTCAGTATTGAGCTTCAGCATGTTCTGATGCATCCAAGAGACTACTTCTTTGAGACAGTCCTCAACTCGCGATAAAGCCTCCAGTTGACAGGATATGCCCTTGGGCTTAAATGACAGGTATAACTGTGAGTCATCGGCATAGAAATGGTGATTAAGCCCATGGTTTCTGCAGATTGAGCCGACAGGTTTCGTGTACATGATGTAGTGTTTTGGTCCTAGGACGGAACCCTGTGGCACGCTATACTTTTAACTGGGGTGGACAGTTCTCCATCTACTGAGACTATTTGATAGCGGTCATTCAGGTAGGAGGTTATCCACTCAAGAGGTTTTCCAATAATTCTGAAGTCTTTTTCCAGGCGTTTTAGCAGAGTTTCATGATCGATAGTGTCAAATGCAGCCGATAGGTCAAGCATGACCAGAACTGTTATTTCGTTTTTATCTAGGGATTGAAGGATGTCGTTCTGAACTTTCAGGAGAGCTGTCTCCGTTGAATGATGCTTTCGGTATGCCGACTGATGATGCTCATGTAGTCCGTTTGAGGTCAAGTGGGACTCAATGCGCTTGTCGACCACTTTTTCTAACACTTTGGAGACAAATGGCAAATTCGAAACAGGCCTATAATTCCTAAGTTCGTTTGAATCCAGATTCGGTTTCTTCAGAATAGGTCTGACATGTGACATCTTGAAGTTTTTTGGAACGTAGGCCGTGTCTAAAGAGGAGTTTACAATTTTTGTCAGAATCGGTAGGAGTTCACCAAGGCATGATTTTAACAGCCATGTAGGTATAGGATCCAGTTCACAGGACTTGCAAGGGGATGCCTTAATGATCTGTTCTACTTCTTCTTCTGTAGCTGTAACAAAACTATCAAAAGCGTTCGTTGCATGCTGCATTTCAGTAATAACTGGTGCACTCGATACAGTGTTTGATGCAATGTCTGCCCGAATTTTGTCCACTTTGTTGACAAAAAAGTCACTGAAGTCTTGTGTAAGTTGTCTTGAGGACGAAGTCTTAGGCAATTTGATGTCACTAGTTGTGCCTAGCAGGTGCTTAGTAACTTTGAAAAGACTCTTTGACTCTGCCTGGCAAGATTCTACTTTCTCTGAGTAGAAATCAACCTTTGCCTTTGTCAACAGCTTGTTTACGTTGGCACACTGTTCTCTGTATAGCTGATGGTCTATTGTGAGTCTGGATTTTTTCCAATTTCTTTCCAACTTGCGCCGTGTATGTTTAGCATCGTGCAGTTCCTGGGTATACCACGGACATGATGGTCTGAGTGTTATGGTTTTAGTACACAATGGTGCGTGTTTATCGGCAAGTGCCGCCAGCGCTTGTGTATATGTGTAAACCAGCTCATCAACATCTGTCATTTGCAAACTTACTTTGATGGGTTCAGAGTTGTTGAGATCTCTTTTAAATGAGTCAACATTAATTGCCCTAAGTTTCCGAAATAAAACAGTTTTTCTCACTGTTGGAGGTTTAGCCGCCTTTGCTTCGAAAGTTACGGAAAAATGATCGCGCGAAACTTTACCAGTGCCGTCAGATAGTCCTGGATCGGCGATCCCAATATTTGACACACAGTCATCACCGTTTCTCGTGATAATAACATCAAGGGTATGTCCACCTACATGAGTGGCTTCATCCACATGCTGTTGCAATCCAAATGACTCTAGTGTACTAACAAAGTTAACTGTGTTCCTGTCACTTTGATTGTCAAGATGGATGTTTAAGTCCCCTACAATGACGACCGGTCTGTCACAAGTCACAAATTTAGATAGGAAAAGTGGCCATTCATTAACAAGAAAATCTCCGGTTTTAAGGCCATTTCCCCGCGATGGCGGTGGTCTGTAAACGACAACTAGGCGTAGAGTGAAATCTCGGATGCTTACGGTGCAGTCCATGTACTCAAAATTTGAAAAATCGCCATCTCTTGTCGACGAATGGAGGCGAAGTCCTATTGAAGTCTTATGTATGATTGCCACCCCGCCGCCACGGTTGCCATTGCAGCGAGGGACATGTTCAATTTTGTAATTGGTGGGAACTAGTTCACTTAGGCATGATTTGTCTACAGAACTACCGAGCCAGGTTTCTGTAACGGCTACCACATCTAAGTCATTTGAAACAATATAGTCGCAAATAGAAAGAGCCTTGTTTTTGACTGATCTAGGATTTATGCTGCATACTTTTACAAAAGTCTGAATTCTGGCTGGCGTCGGTTTATATATCTTTAACATGTTTGTGATGTAACTTGGAGATTGGTCATTCAATGCTTTATAGGTGTGAGTCAAAAGTTTAAAGTCAATCCGGTGTTCCACTGGGAGCCAGTGAAGTTCCTTTAACACTGGTGTTATGTGGTCAAAACGTGATGTCCTGGTAATGATACGAGCTGCAACATTTTGTACAGTCTGCAGTTTGTTCGAAGTTGTATTTGGTAAATCACAAAGTAGGGAGTTACAATAGTTGAGTCTGGGTGTAATAAGAGAATTTATTAGAGTTTTTGTAGCATCAGTGGTAAGATATTTTCTGATATGGCCTATTTGTCGTAGTTGGGCATAACAAGACCTACACACAGAATTCATCTGTTGTTCCATGTTCATGTTGGAATCGAATAATGCCCCCAAATTTCGAACCCACGTTGATGGTTTTATCTCAGCATCTTCAATTTTGATTTCTATATTTGATACACGTTCTGCATTACGTTTGGAGTTAAACAGTATAAGTTCTGTTTTATCTGCATTTAGTTTTAGCATATTGTGGTGCATCCAGGAGACAACATCGTTTAGACAGGCTTCCGCTCGTCTTATAACTTCCATTTGTGTAGTAGTGTCAATGGGTTCAAATGATATATATAGCTGCGAGTCGTCTGCATAAAAATGATGATTAAGTCCATGGTTTCTACAAATTGCGCCTATGGGTTTTGTATACATAATATATTTTTTACCCTAACACTGATCCCTGTGGTATACTGTATTTCACGAGGACTGGCTCAGAGAGTTCTTTGTCAATGCACACAGTTTGAAAGCGATCGGTGAGATAGGATGTCATCCATGCAAGCGGTGTACCAGCTATTCCAAAGTCATGTTCTAGACGTTCAAGCAGTGTGTTGTGATCAATAGTGTCGAATGCAGCGGAGAGATCCAGTAATACAAGGACAGTAACCTTGTTTTGGTCTAGTGACTCTAGAATATCGCTGTCGACCTTGAGTAGAGCAGTCTCAGTTGAGTGAAACTTTCTATACTCCGACTGATGTTCCTCATGAAGATTGTTTATTGACAAGTGTTGTTCAACACGTTTGTCCACTACTTTCTCCAAAACCTTTGAGATAAATGGGAGATTTGACACAGGTCTGTAATTTTTAAAAGAGTTTCGATCCAGATTTGGCTTTTTCATGAGAGGTCTGACATGTGAGATCTTAAATGCCTTTGGTACATATGCTGAGTCAAGAGACAGGTTGATATTTTTCATTAAAACTGGTAAAAGTTTATCGAGACATAATTTTAATAACCATGTTGGTATCGGGTCTAATTCACAGGATTTATTTGGAGACTGTAATATGATTTGTTTCACCTCCTTTGATGTAGCAGGAGTTAATGTAGTCAGATTTTCTACTGGAACCGTAACACGTTCAATATTCGCGTAATCATGCTCAACTTGCTTTTTTGAAGATGCATTTTTCAATGGAGCCGTATCAGATTCAGTATTCGGATAGTCAAACTCAGTCTGCGTTTTTGAAGATATTTCGCACCTAATGGCCTCTGTTTTGTTAGTGAAAAAGTCAGAAAAATCCTCTGCCAGTTTCTTGGGCGATTTGAAGAAAGGTAAAACAATATCGTATAAATGTAAAAATTAAACACTGTTGCGTGGACATTTAAGTTAAACCTAACTATCATACACTTCGGCTATTACAATTAATATGAATCACATCTGTTTAGTTCCAATGTCTCAGGCATCATTTCGACGGTAGTACATTTCATAATTCAGAGGATTTTACATGTGTGTTCCCTTCTTATCATATTTGCTGAACGGGTTGACTAAATTTTAGATCAATTTATTATTGGTTCTTAAACTGACAAGAAAAACGCGCACACAAAAGTTTCTAGTTACCGCTTTAAGCACTAGAAAGTCGCTTAATGCAGGACAAAAGTAATGCAGAAAGCTCCTCTAGGAGCTTTCTGCATTACTTTTGTCCTGCATTAAGCTACCGCAGTACAATATTTTGTACATGTAATATCAAGCCATGGTCCTTTTTACTAAAGATTGCGCGCGAAAGTATCATATGTTGTAGCATGCGACGATCGCGATCATCGTACGTTAGAACATACAATAATTTACACTGTAGGACGTTAGCCTTTATTACAGTACTCTTCAATGTGTGATAGGTTCGGCCGTCCGGGTAGTAGCGATTGTCATAACATTAGGACGATCATTTTGGTTCAGCGATCTTCAGAAAAGCAGGCCTCGGCACTTTAAACCTTTACTCCATGAATATTTATGTAAGAAATAAGGACATCGTGAATAATAATTAGATTAATTGTTTTTTTGTCCATGAAAGAAAATGTAGAATCACATCTATATTATATTATAAACAAACAGAGCAGACCCTGATCAGACGGCTCCTATAGGAGCCGTCTGGTCTGGGTTTACTCTGCCACTGCGTAGAAAGGCGTATTTATCGAGTAGGGTTAAATACGATAACAAAACCACGGTTTCATGTGATAATATGTTTTACCCTCTGAAGTGATGTTCAATGCATGATAACTACAAAACCTAAAAGGTAAATAGAATGTAATATGTATATCTAATGTACTACTTGGATATACGACCATTCATTTTATAATTACACAATATTTTAACCCTTTTAACTAGTCTGGGTCTACACTGATTGCAAAGGACATCAATGCCGCCTTTCCCGCACCGAAAGAATTAACTGGATGAAAAAGCATAGAATACGAAAAATCAACAATGTCTAAAATGATTTATGTACAAATTGAAGAGAATACTGGAGCCAGATGATATCAACAGGTATTTCTTAAATTGTTTTAGATACAGATAGGTCGCATTTGCATATCAAACCGCAATAAATTATAGTCGCGGTGCCATCTAGACGAAAACTTCAATGCAACGCTTGGAATGACAAAAATGTTAGTCAAAGTTGATTATAAATTCATATAAACCAGCTTTGATGGACCTGGCGTCATTTGGTTAAATACTTTTCATAAATACAGTAAAACCTCTCTACAACGACCACTAAATTACATCAAGTAGTTTGTGTTAAAAGCAGGTGGATGCTTAAAGCAAGGTGAAAGTAAAACAGAACGCTCCAATAGGAGCGTTCTGTTTTACTTTCACCTTGCTTTAAGCAACCACCTGCCCTAAATACCAACTACTTAACACACATTTTGTGGTCGTTATAGAGAGGTTTTACTTTATATAACGTTACATTAGAACTAATGAACGTGTAAGCTCTTTCATAATTTTTTGGCAGCATTTCCTCATAATCTTCACACACAAATAGTTATTTCAGTGAGTTTATCTTTGTCTAAATTTCTCCCGTGTTATAAACCAGTTACATGGAATAGTTTATTTCAATTATCATTATATTTCTAAATGTCACATATAATTCCTTTGACCAAGAAACACGTTATATTTCGATAAATCACGTTGATAATATTTCGATTGCTTCTTCTGTGAACTTCTTCCTAGATAGATATAATGATGCGCATTGTCGAAGTAATATCCAGCGACCACTTAAAAGATGAATATCTTTCAAAGCACGCATATAACTGTGTTTTTTATCCTTTCCCTGTTCAATATTCATGTAAGAAATAATGACATATTTTTTATAATGTGAACTATTCGAGGAATTTGGTTTCCTTAACAAAAACTGTAAAATCATATTTATAGGATGTCAAAAGCAAACAGTGCAGACGCAGATCAGACGGATCCTATAAAATGCATGTATGATGGAAACGCTAATGAATTCGTCAAATAAGAATATAGACACAAGTCATGGAGTCATACTATTACTTAGTCGTTTCATGAATTGATGTTACCAGAGCTACTCTGTACGAGTGCATGGGGAAATCGTCCGTCTGCAATGTGTATTTATCAATACCTATATTTTCGTTTAGCCCTTTCGCTGCCAAACTCTGTCGTCTGCTAACTTTGTCGTCTGCTACAAAATTTCATTCTTTTGATTTTCTTCATTTTTGTTTCAAAAACATAGTAACAGTAACAAATAGTTTGGATCCTGATGAGACGCCAAGTTACTCGGCGTCTCATCTGGATCCAAACTGTTTGCATAGGTAATCACAGATGCGGCATTGGCAGCGAAAGGGTTAAACCTTTTCTCCATATATACACCTTTCTATACCTTTGCAAACAGAAAATACCCAGATCATACTTCTCCTGAGAAAGCAGTCTGATCAGGATGGGTCTGCTCTGCTTTGAAATGACGTAATGTAGATCTATTTCTACAGTATCTGCTATAGTTCCTTCGTGCATTAGCCGTTATAAAAACATAAGTTAATGAATAGTCATGAAGTCATTAAACTGTCATGAGGTAAAGGGATACTTGTGATCAATTATGATACAGTACATTGCTATAAAATTAGATATTACGCTTTTTTCTTATGGCTTCTAGCTTACAGACATCCAACAAGAACACTCCATTAGTTGCAAAGCAGAGTGGTGTGAAAAAAGCAGAGTGAAAAGCAGAGTAGTGTGAAAAGGCAGAGTAAAAAAAGCAGAGTGGGGTGAAAAAGCTATTACCCAAACAAGTAAACTTTTCTTCATATATACACTTTTCTATGCCTTTGCAAACAGAAAGGACCCAGATCAGACTTCTCCTGAGAGATCAGTCTGATCAGGATGGGTCTGTCCGGCTTTAAAATGACATACTGTACATGTAGATCTATCAGGATGGGTCTGCTCGGCTTTAAAATGACATACTGTACATGTAGATCTATTTCTATAGTATCTGCTATAGTTCCTTTGTCTTGTTCCTTTGTTCTTTGTTTCTATTAGCCGTTATAAAAATAAGTTAATGAATAGCCATGAAGTCATTAAACTTTCATGAGGTAAAGGGATACTTGTGATCAATTATGATATAGTACATTGCTATAAAATGAGTTATTACGTTTTTCTCTTCTGACGTCCTGCTTACAGATATCCAACAAGGATACTCCATTAATTGCAAAGCAGGGTGGTGTGAAAAAAGCAGAGTGAAAAAGCAGAGTGGTATGAAAAAAGCAGAGTGAAAAAAGCAGAGTGGTGTTTGTATGTGTATGTGTGTGTGGAGGGGGGGGGGGGGGGAGGGGGCAGAGTGAAAAAAGCGGAGTGGTGTGAAATAGGCAGAGTGGTGTGAAAAAAGCATAGTGAAAAAAGAAGAGTGGCGTGAAAACTTAAATGCACGATGAACTTTCAGTGAAAGTCTCCCTATAAAGCAACTACCCAAACAAGTAAATTCGGAGTTTCGAAAGGAAGCAAAACTGTTTTTAGAAACTTAATTACTGAACTAACAAAATGTTGAACAGTTTAAAGGCTTAACTAAAGTTTAAACAAAATGAATGACACTCATGCATGTTTATATGACGCTGTTTAATTGTACTCGGGGGAAACATTTAATGAATCGTGTATGATTCTCTGGTGATTCAGTAATTTGTTTTCTCCTTTGATTGACACATTACACACATTACTATATTAACGTTGATAGCAATGCTTGAAGTATCACATGATAGTCGTTCCAATATTACATAACCCACTCGAAGTAAATGCATTTTAACCCTTACAATACTGACTTTTCAAAGTGAAATGGTCCATCACCGTTTAACAGCAGAGTTTATTCAGTATAAAAGGGTATAATCCACGCAAAGAATTTGAATGACAAACAGCACATACCCTGTTCAAAGGGTTTATCTGTCAGTGCTCTGATCTGGGCCTGCACTGTTCGCACATGTCAGCATACTTATTTCCTGCGTTCAAATGGTTAAATGATACGTGATACGTATAAGCCGACCGGGATGGGCGATAAATGCATGATTAACCTTTGCAGTACGGGACACGAGTCAGTTATACCTTTTGCAAACAGTGACGACCTAGATGAGAAGGTTCATAGAGGAGCCCTCTCATCTGGGTCTGCACTGTTTGTAATTTCAAACTTTTGTTTGGAAAAATCTCGAAATATTCACTATAAAGTTGACCTGTTTGAGTTTTAGAATAGTACATTTGAAAATTCAGCGTTGTAAGGGTTAAAGGTGGGATACATGTATGATTAAAGGTGCGTTGCGTTTTGTTATCTATACATTCGATCATGTCTATTGGAACAGCAACGATTTATAAATTGCTTCAGACGTATCAAACATATTCAAAGTGGACTGTTATTTAATGAGAAAACATGTAAATCTTCTAAAGTTTGAATGTACCCAATGAATAACGAAAAAAATGTCTATACGTCATCTTTAGCTTGTTGTATTACCTTGCACCAAACTACCATCTGTCTTTAAATGCATGTCTATAAATTTATTTTACTTAAATACGCAAGTACAGAGATGTTATTTCAGCTGAATGTATAGAGAAATGCATGGAATGATGTGGTAAAAGGATAAACTGGAAAAACAAGCGCGACCTAATGGTCAATTAGACGAAGAGCTAAGCGTCTTGAGATGACACTAAACATCGACATAAATACGTGATAAAGAAAGGAATGCCTGATTTGAGAATTGCACCCTTTGATAGTTCTGTAATATTTTCTCGAATAGAGAAATGTAGACACATAAACGCACTGCAAACATACTCTCAATAGCCTTCAATAGCTTTACAACAGCTGTACCTTAAGACAGTTTTATGTATTCTCTGTCTAAATTGAATTATAAATCCATCATGATTCGATCTCAATTAACAATGGCCCTTTTTGGTGGCTTATTCTATAGCTCTGCCCTATGTATTTTCCTTAGAGATAAATATCAAAATAACGTAGTACATATTTTATGCATCTACAGGGTGCAACAGATGCACAAAGACATCGATTTCCTTTTGTTTCTCAAAACCAATCTCCTGGAATTGCACCTCTTTATTATCGTAAAATGAACAGACAGAACAGTGTGCATAGGATAACATGTCTTCATTTCTGAAAGATTAATATATACTCTGATACAATCTAAGAACAAACTGTACTGGTTTGTGTGTTCCTTTTCGTCTCTTGATAGAATTTCTAAACATAAGTTATACCCAGCAAAGTGTCCAATGTGAACAAAGGGCGATAGTCTTTAACGCTTTACTCCGTAGCTACGCCTTTCTATACAGAGAAAACACAGATCAGATGGCTTTTGTAGGAGCCGTCTGATCAGGGTCTGCTCTATTTGCTTATGAAATAATATGATTCTATTGACCGGGTATCAAACAGTTTAGATCCTGATAAGACGCCTAGTTACATAGAGGGAGAAGGGTTAACAAATACATGTTAGTATTTATTAACCAATTTATCTCACACATCCGCTTTTAACTGAGTTTAAGAGACATACACAATACCCCGGGGCCAGAAAGGGTTACCGTGCACCCCCCGTCTGACTTTTTTTCATGGGTACCAGGGTGTTTGGTAGGGTCTGCTGAATGGAAATCAAAATTGTACCCATGAAAAAACTCATTCCTGCTATGGGTTTTTCTACCGTTTCCATGGCAACCGGAGGTCTGGACAAAGACGGTGGGTAAAGGTTATAATGTAGTATATCTATGCTATTCGGGGCACTAAGAGTTTGAAACTGGTATCAAACTAAAGGCAAGACATTGGTCTTTAATTAAGACTATGTTAATGTTAATTACCTCATTTGCATAATCATGCATATTAATGAGAAACCCGAAAAATGAAGGGAAAAAAGACTAGAATATGGTGAAAACTAGATCTGAAGTCACCTGTGATGGTCCAAATACACCCAGATATGTTTTGTACATAAAACATCCCCAATGTTAGTATTATTTAAAACAAAAAATCGTGTCTTTATGGCTTATTTGCATTTTTTATGGCATTTTTGAGTATCCATAGCAGAGGTACGTCCGGGTAGCCTAAGCACATAGAGAAGATAGCATTATATCTCAAGGCCTTCGAGAGATAATAGCTAACAGTATCAACTTGTTACCAAACTTAAAATGAATACACTGGTATTTGATTTAAAATGTATTGTAGTTAATAAGTTCATTAGCATATTCATGAATATTAATGAGAACACCGAAGATGAAGAAAAGATGACTAGAAGATGGCGAAAACTAGATCTGAAATCACTTGTGTTGCTCCAAATGCACCCAAATATGTTCATATACATTAAATATCATCAAGGAGAGTATTATATAATACAAAATCGTGTCACTTTAGCTTATTTACACTTTTATTGCGTTTTTGAGTATCCATAGCAGAGGTACGTCCGGACAGCGTCAGCGCATATAGGAGGTAGCATTATATCTCAAGGCATTCGAGAGCTGGCAGGTAACAGTATCAACTTGTTACCAAACATATAATAAATACACTGGTCTATGATTATGATTTAGAATGTATCGTTGTTAATAAGTTCATTAGCATATTCATGAATATTAATGAGAAACACCCCCCATACAATTAGAGAAAAAGACGGGGAAATGGTGAAAACTAGATCATAAATCACCTGTAATGCTCCAAATGCATAGAGTTATGTTCCTATACATAAAACCACCTCATTGAGCGTAATCTAGCAGATACTAAGTAAAAAAAAGTGTCTCTATGGGTCATCTGCATTTTATTAATTTTTAGAGTTCCCATAGCACATGTACGTCCGGACAGCGGCAACGCATAGAGAAGGCAAAAACGTTATATCACAGGGCCTTGGGCAGCTGGGAGCTAACATTATCAACATGTTACCAAATATAATTATAAGAAATACAATGGTCTCTGATTTAGAATATCATGTTGTTAATTAGTTCATTAGCATATTCATGAATATTAATGATTAAATCAAACAGAAAGAAGGGACATTAATTAAAAACGGTAGAACGAATTTTAAACCACCCGGTTTGCTCAAAGTATACCGAAATAATTCAACCGCTTTCAAATTAATTATGATTTAATTATGGTATTATATCAAACGATGGTGGTATCCGTTATTTTCTTTATACGGGCATGATTGTACACCTTTCCGGTATGAAAACAAATGAACAGTTAAGGTACAAATAGCGTTTCAATTTCCAAGTGTGACAAGAAACTTTAAAATCTGCTTACTTTCATATTCATAAAAATGAGTAGGGTATCACAAAGCACGTGAAATGATTTACCTAGTGTCTGACTTTCAAGCAAAGATTAAGATAATGACTCAATAACTTAAACTTATTAAGTAAACTAAACGGAGTATTTGTAGACTGATGTCTCTGCTCATTTGAATAGTTGTATATATACGAGTATTTTCGTTGTTGTTATCCGTATCAGTACACCACAGCAATGATTATGATATTTAAAAATCATTTTCAAAAGTATCATGTTTTTAGGAGACGCCATTATAATGGCGTGTAAATTACCAGTATTGATGAGGACATCTAAAAGTAATATAACATGATTTGTAAAGTAGAAATGAAACAAGGCTTTTTAAATGGTGTATTTCGTAACATACAAGTGGCATTATACTTATCGAGGCTAATGCTTTTGGCACATGCATGTATTTACAAACAAAAGCATACATGTATTTACAAACCATTATATCATTGTTGTTTTCGGCACATGTACAAAACGTTATAAGTGCATGCTGTAGGTACATAGCTAGATTGTTTAGAAACAATACATTTCACATTACTAAAATAGGAAACATGGCAAAAAATGCATGAAACATTATCATGTCAAATTCAACTCATTTCGATTCTGCTCCTCAATGTTAAGAATGTTTCTACGGGTTTAAGCGGTAGACCTTTCTGTGTGATATATTCAACTATCATCACATCTGTATTAATCGTAATGCACGTTTAGACCGAATAATGATCTCCAAAGAGCCCCCATCCACTTCTTCATATTCTTCAGCTGCTTCAAGAGCATTCTCCAGAATGCTTCGACAACTCATCCTCAATCCATTATGGAACCAGAGAAAGTAGTAGGGCATCGCACCCGGTTTTCTCTGTGCGCTCTCACCTCTTTCTGGTGTATCAAATTAGCCTAAGGTTGTAATGGGCGTTAATCAACGCAACCAAATTTCTACAAGGTAGCAATGATTGATGTCAATCTCGCGCTCTATATCGTTTGTATTGTATTTCCAAGACTATTCAAAATGAAGATAACTTTCTCAGGGCAGATGTAATAGATAAAGTCGCTAAAGAAGCTTTTATAAACAACAGGCTGGAAACCCACGCACGGTTCCTCGAGCTGTTAAAGACTGATTTGAAGACAATGGCAGCTTCGGTGTTAGTATACTGGCAGCACGGACATAGTTGAGTGTAATTACTAAATCAGTCATAAGGGTCATATGTGGATATCGATCTTGGGGATCTTCATTATTGGTAATGCGGATGGCTGTTTAGCAAAATACTATACGCCAAGGGAGTTGAATACCTAATAGAAGATGTAGACATGACAAATGCACCAACACAAGATGAGAAACACATCGTAAAAGAAGCCAGGAATGTTTTATTTCATTCAATGCGAGACATTCCAGGCATCTTCAAACAAATATCTGAAAGACTTTTCAACATGACGCCTGAAAGTATTCATGTAAGATATGTATCAGGAAAACTAAAAACATATGGAGAGAATTAGGGAATGGGGGTTCAGAAAAACTGCTCGTGTAAGGGGAGGATACAAAGAAGCCTGCTGACCGGAAGGCTTTTTTTATGAACGATGACACCATGAGGCAAAGTACCTAGTTATAGCCTATGTTCAGTCCGAAAGACCGCTCAGTCCATGTACTCCCCTGGTCATTGAGTCATTCGCCTGCAATATTGAGCACTGCTAACATATGGTTCAATCATGCAGCCGCAGTACCGGCTAGTGGCCCTCACATGTACCCACTTTAATCCCTGGATGGAGAGGAGGTGCGGGTGGGAGACACTGAAAAGCGTCTCTGAAATTTAAGGGAGGGACCGGGATTTGAACCCGGATCTCCGGACCGGTAGTCAAGTGCGTTACCACCACGCCACACAAGTAATTTGTAAAGCATAAAGTAAAACTGTTTTGCAATCAGCACACTAGGAAACTATTATCAGATTTTAGCCAGAGAACAGAACTGCACGACTGTTCAAGCAAGAACGCTAGCCAACAACATGTTCATACTGTTTGATTACTATGACAGCTTCGAATGTGAGGATGCTCTGTTGGGCATTCATGCTTACTATGAGTCTACACGTACATTTAAGGAAAAAGAGTATGTATCACCAAATAACGACTCCTGGAAAGAGACCGAGATTCGTAACTCCACTAGTAAGTCTTGTAAACTTGGGATGTTTAAGCTGGTCTAATTGGTGAATAAGAATCGTTCACATCCACAATGTACGCTGAATTGAAACTGCTGCTAAGGAAACGCGCGAAGATAAGCCAATTAATGATTTGCATAACGTTGACATGGGATCTTTGCCACCACGTAGATTTGCGTAGTCCGACACATTTAACGGGTCGTCAATCAGGTGCGAATTTTGACGAGCTCACATATAGCATATCCAGTAATACCCCCAGCCTCAGAAGCACATGACTGGGGCCATGTCAATGTGGTTCTTGGACCATTCCATTATGACCCTGCGGTTACTTGCCCTCACAACTTCACAAGTCATGGCTGATATTCTGTAATTTGAGGCACATAGAGAAGATGGAAAATGGGGATCTTTGAAGACACTGGTTACTATTGGGACTAAACTTGCATTATAATGCATACAGATATGGTGATGAATGAGTGTATCACACAGAAATGTATTTTTCTGTAAACCGGTTGAGACATTCTTTACAGTCATATTTTGTACATATACTAAGGCCACAATGATATAATGATTTGTAAATATGCCGTATAATACATGTATCGATTAGTTCAAAGTTAATTGTATGTCACCAGTTAAACACCACTAAGCCATGATTTCTCTTTGTTACTGTTTATTCTAATTCCACTTTACAGACCCCGTTTCATTGCATTTTCTGCTAGTAGATTGTAGTGTACAAGTCATTAGATAATCATCTCCTCAAAAGTTGATACTTTTGATAGAAATATCTTTTCAATCACCATAACTGTGATGTACTGATGAGAATAACGCAAACGAAATATGTATACAATTCATATGAGCCGAGACACAAGTCTACCCATGGTAAGTTTAGTTTACTTAATATGTTTAAATTCTTGATTCAATATTTTGTTCTTTGGTCAAGTCATAATATAGCCTAAATCATTTCAAATAATTTCATGACCGTTTGACCCAAATCATTACTTATAAATAAGCAAGTAAGCAGAAGGATTTGAATAAATCGTAATCCTTCAAGTTTGTTTTTATTTGAACGTGGTTTAAAGAGTCTGTTATTTGTATTTTTTAATGGTTAATTTGTTTTCATACCAGAAGGGTTCACACTCGCACCAGCATGAGAAAAAGCAAATACCGGCTAAGTCATAATTAAAAAATTGTTAAAAATAGTTTGATGTATCTCTTACTTGTTTTGGAGTACTTGGAGCATAACGGATCTTTAAGAATTTAATGTTTGCATTTTTAATAATATTTGTTTTCATTAATATTCATGAATATGCTAATGAACTGATTAACAATATGATATTCTAAATCAAAGACCATTGTATTTCTTAAAATTATATTTGGTAACATGTTGATAATGTTAGCTCCCAGCTGCCCAAGGCCCTGCGATATAACGTTTTTACCTTCTCTATGCGTTGCCGCTGTCCGGACGTACAATTGCTTTGGAAACTCTAAAAACTGATAAAATACAGATGACCCATAGAGACACGTTTTTACATAGCATCAGCTAGATTACTCTCAATGAGATGGTTTTATGTATAAGAACATATCTCTATGCATTTGGAGCATTACAGGTTATTTCAGATCTAGTTTTCACCATTTCCCTGTCTTTTCCTCTAATTTTAGGGGGTTCTCATTAATATTCATGAATATGCTAATGAACTTATTAACTACAATACATTTTAAATCAAATACCAGTTTATTTATTTTATGTTTGGTAACAAGTTGATACTGTTAGCTATTATCTCTCGAAGGCCTTGAGATATAATGCTATCTTCTCTATGTGCTTAGGCTACCCAGACGTACCTCTGCTATGGATACTCAAAATGCAATAAAAATGCAAATAAGCCATAAAGACACGATTTTGTTTTAAATAATACTAACATTGGGGATGTTTTATGTATAAAAACATATTTGGGTGTATTTGGACCATCACAGGTGATTTCAAATCTAGTTTTCACCATATTCTAGTCTTTTTTCCTTCATTTTTCGGGTTTCTCATTAATATGCATGATTATGCAAATGAGGTAATTAACAAAAACATATTCCTAATTAAAGACCAATGTCTTACCTTTAGTTTGACACCAGTTTCAAACTCTTAGTGCCCCGAATAGCATAGATATACTACATTATAACCTTTACCCACCGTCGTTGTCCAGACCTCCGGTTGCCATGGAAACGGTAGAAAAACCCATAGCAGGAATGAGTTTTTTCATGGGTACAATTTTGATTTCCATTCAGCAGACCCTACCAAACACCCTTGTACCCATGAAAAAAAGTCAGACGGGGGGTGCACGGTAACCCTTTCTGGCCCCCGGGGTACAAGACACGTTCTAATTTAGAGAGTTGCGGTATATGAATTAACAAACGGACCGCACAGTCACAACTTGCACTGTTGTTATTTATGTAGTAGTACTATCCATGCAAAGGAACAATATACACACGGTAACATTGACAAAATATAGAATTATTTACAGAATAAAGAAGTATAGAGAAAACAGTGTCTCATTTATTAACACATTCCCTCGTAGGTTATTTTAAGACCAAACCCCTTTGAATAAATCTACCAAAATGAGTATTTACTAGAAAAAAGGGTAAACTTTAGAATTGTGTAGTTTTGAAACCATTGTGATAAATACAGCATTTGCTCCTGGAGCAAATGTTATATCCATCGCAGTGGTTTCAAAACGTGACTTTTACAGAGGCGTCAAAATGTGTCAATAACGGAGTAAAACCGTAAACTGTACCATACTGAAAACCTTACGACCCCATGCATTACAACATAGATGCAATGTACCAAAATAGTTTTGTACAACCTACGAACTATGAAAGTCTGGTATGTGCGAAATCAAAAGTCATATTTCATAATAACCCACAAAGAACTGTGTATTTTCAAGACACAGAGGAGAATAAAGTTGACTTTATTCTCCTCTGTGTCTTGAAAATAATGGTTGAGCTAGAAAAATGGGGAGTATTTGGGGTTTTCGGCGCACAATGAGGACTGATGCTTCAACAACTGATTTTCATTTTTGGCAGACCATATGTTTATCAGTTACCTTACAGAGACGCCTTTTGGCACATTTGCAAACAGAAATTACCCAGGTCAGACGGCTTCTGTAGTAGTGGAATTATTCATATCTGGTTATACAGTTTCTGTCATCGCCAAACAGATCTATGATTGATATGTCATTAAACAATTCAGCTACTAAATAGTTATGATGACATTATTTCTTAACCTTTTCCCGGTTCAACTCAATATCTTTAAACTTTTCGATGGCCATTTTGCTTTAAAAACTGTAGACTCGGATCTATATCATGTCAAAATACCATTTCCCTAATGAAGAATTATGCATGCATATTCGTTAACCTATCTTTATAATAGTTATAAGAGTGTTGGATAAGTGTTTGGGAATGTTTTGGATAAGACAGTTGGATAAAATTCCATAAGCAAACAGAGAGCAGATCCTGATCAGACATCTCTTACATGGATTGTCTGAGCTGGGTCTACTCTGCTTGCTAAAGCGTTAAAAGGCTTTACTATGAAGGCAAGGGTTTACCCTTAGAACACTAATTTGCTTAAACGTTATTATATATGACTTCTGTTCTACTTTTATAACACCATGTATACGCTCGTACTAAAGAAATGTCGAGTTCCTCTGTGTGTCGTCTAAATCAGTTTAAAAGTAAGTAAAATTAAACCTCACCATTAGCGACGTTTAAATTACTTCCCTTTTTGCTTGTGCCACGACGGGAAATAATACTCTATGATGACACCCTCTTAAACCCTTTAACAGAGGGAGGAAGTTGGATATTTGTAGTTTGCCATTCTGTCGTACCGACGTACCCCAAATGACTTCTCCGCAATTGCTCTGGCCTCTCAATGGTTGTACATGTTTTCGATGCTATTGTTGTTCTCTTTCCAAATAAACAGTTATATATTTAGTATCCCGTGTATTAACAGTTATATATTTAGTATCCCGTGTATTTATGTTTTCTTCTGATTTGTATTAAAATGTCGGTGTAGAAATGTTTGGTGTGCTTTACCCGTCATTTAAATTATTGTCACTTGTTTACCGGCTCAGCTGATATGAATATCTTTTAATCTTGGTATATTTACTCATGTTGTGAAGGTGTCTGGAGGGGGGATTTTACTTTACATTTTGACTTGGGTAAAGGTGGGATAAGTGTGTGGTTGGGTACCCGTAAACTGGCTTAAACTCCCAGTAGTCCCATCAATGAGCTGTTAATTTTGTGATGGTTGTCGTCTTATCGCCCCAAACTAAAAGTAGCTCGATATCACCATTTAGAGTACACAAATGTGGACTAAGCCCCCAGTAGCCACTTTGGGCTACTGACCGTTCCAAGGCGGTACTCCTATGTTCACCGGGTGGTCTTTTTATTTTTATTTTATATGGTTAATGTTTATTGTTTTGTGCCTTGGTGTGCGTTCTGCTACGCTCTGTCTTGTAATTGTACCGTTTCTTGTTTTATGATGCTTGGTGCCGTGTCCTTTCGTGTATGACTATCCCTGTTGGACTTTTTTCACTTTTAATTTAGGAACTTTTCATGCCTAATATTTTACCATGGTTCGGGAGGCCTGCATGTAGCACAACGAAAATAATATTGCCTCCGTTGCATGACCTCGGGGATATGCAATTCCTATTGCATTGCTTTTTTCAAAGCTTTCGTGTTAAAACACATTCAATTTGTACAAATCACATCAACCGATGCGATCCCGTTATCAGGTCAAACTGCAAAGTCTTCGATTTGCATTTCATTCAAACATAAAAGGAGTATCAAATAAATGCTTCAATGCGCGCAAGACTTTGCAATGCAATAACCTTGAGAGTTTCTATTAAGAGGGCATTTTGTTTCCCGGAACACAGACATTATGCTGTACGTACTACCATTGATTTCAAATACAGTAGATCTTGTCTTAAGCGGTCTTCAAAAAAGAGAGGTTTAATTACGGGTCTGCCAGGCAGGTGGTAGATTAATGCAGGTCAGAAGTAATGAACAATCTCCAATCGGAGCTTTTTGCATTACTTATGCCCTGCTGCATTAAGCAACCATCTGTTTTTAAGACAGGTACTACTGTGAAGCAACTACAGAACGGTCAAACTATCGATACGTTTTCATATAAGAATGACATCTTGACAAGTTATTTGCGCAACGATAATCAAATTTCTGTTTGTCAGCCATTGAGACAAAGTGATACGCAAAAAGAAATTGGTGAAGTTACAGAATTGCGCCAGAAACAACGAGTAGCAAAACTATTGTGTATATATTTATCGAAATACGAGTATGTATTTTTTCGGATAAATTGAATAAAGATATTAAGATGGGAAAATGTATTAAACACGATCTGAACCCTACATACACAGTTCTTGCTTTGTTCTGTTAATTCTTCGAACACTAAACAATATTCAACCAAAGCATATGATCGTCCTTTTTAATGCTTAAAGAACAATATCTTTCCTTTTATTTTCAAAACAACCTCAGAGTGTCAAATAAGTCAAGCATTGTGGACTTCCATGATATTCGGCATCCAATGTACATCCAACCTATTAGAAGATGCAAGAAACAATACAAACTGTATTAACCCTTTATCTGATCAATCATCATGTAAGAAATAATGAAATCATGATTATTTATTAGCTGAAGTTTTATAAGGTAAACTTTTCAAGGAAACTGGTTTGCTTTGTTAAAAACTATAGACTCATCTCTATATTAGGTTACAAGCAAACAAAGCAGACCCTGATCAGACGGCTCCTATGGGAGCCGTCTGTTCTGGGTCTACTCCGTTTACAATTTCTTGAAAAGGCGTTGATGTGAGAGGACGAGTTAGGGTAATCTGACATTGTCGGAAAGTTGGTGCCAATAATCTAAACGATTCCTGAAATTTCTCACCATGATGCTTAAAAGGATTTATTCTAAATGAAAAACGTATCTATATCAAACAGCCATTTATGACGTATGCAGACTGTAGAAGTATCTAGAAATATTCATAATAATAGGTTTTGCTCGTTTTCACAGACAAATTGATGTCCAATGTGTCCTTTATCTGTGACATTTCTAAGAGGTACATTAATTTTGTTCAGACCATAACAATTTAATAAATCACTACCTTATTATCTTGTTTCAATTTGCATGTATCTCAACCATAGGAACAAAGGCTCTATTTATCACAATGGTTACAAAACAGCACAATTCTAATATTTTCATTTTTTCTTAAAATGCTCCTTTTCGGTAGATTTAGAGATTAAGAGATTGTGTCTAAAAATAGCTTATTAGGTCATGGGTAAATGAACAATTTGGCGTTTTAACCAGGCTCTACTGTATATGATTTGGAAATGTTCAAATTCAATTATTTACTTTATTTCTAAATATCATTTATGATTCCTTCGACCAATAAATATTCAATAAATGTAACGTTTTAAACACATATTGACCTAAGATCAGATTATATGTGGACGGTTGCAGTATTTCCGATTTTGAGATATGATTATATTTGAACTTTGAACTGCTTAATGTATTCTGTTAATTTGAGTGCGTGTTGTTTAACGTCCCACCAGTATATATTTTCTGTGTACATTTTCTTCTTAAAAGATATATAATAATGAACATTTTCGAAGAATTGTCAATAAAGGGTTTTAAAAGTACCATGGTAGCATGCAAAGTTGAGGCCTTGAAATTCAAGCACATATATCTTAACTATAACGTCGAAACTCAAGCAGATATCTCTTAACTATATGATATCTTTTAAAAAATGGAAGTAAAATTATTCATAAAAATCTGACTCGTGATTATATTGACTAATAGTATAGATAGGTATTTTCAAAGGTTTTAAACCATTAAAGGTTCGTGTAACCAATTTGAAAGAAATATTTTCATTCTTGAATTTAATGCACGATGTTTTGAAGGAAGTATAATATATGAAGCATCAAAACATTACCTGTGACAAAGTCAATGATTGACTATCATGTTTCGCCCAAAAATGTACTTCCGATTTAAAATTGTGTGCAAACAAATGGATGTCCTTTCTTACAAGCGATCGAATTAGTCAATTCAGTAAAAACCCTATTGAAATGACAAACAAGCGAATCTAGCCGTTCGTAAAGTACAATATTAAACTTTGGTGATACATATTACAGTAACTACCCCTTCTGTATAACGTAAATGTGCAGGGAATAAAACTGCGAAACCGATGTCCATTTTACTAACGATCATAAGAACAAAAGTATCGTAAGTCGTAATTTTACGACAATCAATACCAATCGAAGAGCCGAAGCTATTGCACATTCTAGTGAACAGCAATAAAAGCCCTTTTCGTACGAAAAAAATATCGTATGTTCTAACATTCGACGATCGCTAATTCCAATCGTATAACGTTTCAGTGGTACGATCTTTAGTGAAACGGGTCCCGGTTGTATACGAGGTGTTCCAAATAAATACCAATTGAGCTTACAGTTAATTCTCTTTTCTTGTCGCGGATAAATGGATAAAGATCCGCTGCCCGAAAGGGACTCATTCTGATATGAACGGTTGTTGAGCCGCCAACTAATTAACCATTTATTCTATAAATGCGTCTTTTTACGCATTGTAAACAGAGTAGACCAATATCAGACGGCTTTTGTAGGCGCCATCTGATCAGGGTCTGCTCTGTTTGCTTATTTTGTACAATATGGATACGATTCTACAGTTTCTGCCATGGCCAAAACCTCCTTTGTCCATGTGCTTTTTTAGAGAATTAATTTGAGCAAGTGAATATTCAGGATGTCATTATTTCTTACATGTATATTCATGAAGTAAAGGGTTAAAAATGTTTCCAGATTACCCGCTTGTCTGACGCTTGTCAATGAGGTTAGATATAGGTGACTAATAACCATAACTCGCTGACCCTTCCAGTAGGATTGACGTTGTAACAGTTGAGCACTTTTCCTTTAGATATTAATAATACAAAATAAATGAAAATGTTAGTCTCGAAAACGAAGAAATACAGTGCCCCCCCCCCCCCCGCCCCTGTAAAGCGACCACCAAAAGAGACTGATTCGGGGTCGTAAAGGCATGCGGAATCTAAATACAGGACGAAAGCAATGCAGATAGCGCCTGCAGGAGCGTTCAAAATGCTTAACTGAAGTTAACCCTTACTGTGCGGGACACGAATCACTAAAGTCCGTTGCAAACAGTGTAGACCCAGATGAGAGTGCTCCTAGAGGAACCCTCTCACCAAGGTCTGCACTGTTTGTCATGTTGCACTTTACTTTCGAAAAATCCCGAAATATTTACCATAAGTCTGACCTGTTTGAATTTTGGAATAGTCCATTTGAAAACTTAGCTCTGTAAGGGTTAATGACACTAGTACATGTATATGTTTTAATTGATATTGTTACACTATACTCGGGGATGGGGGGTAGTGAAACAATTATGAATCTCTGGTGATTCTGATTGTTCTTTCATGTGAATGACACATTATTATATTATCCCTTACGCCGCTATGAAAAATTAATGTCTGCTCAACGTTGGATTTATTCTATTTTGACTACGTCCGACTCGATGAAGCATTTGGGAAACTGTTGACCAAGTTACTCGGCGCCTCATTCTGGATCCAAGATGTTTGCAAATGCGAGTCATGTCGCAGTTAAGCGTTAAACCTTGATACAAATGCTTGATGTATCGCATGACAATCGTAACAGTTTGACAACCTACTCAGAGTAAATGGATTTTAATGAAACAAATACTTTTGTTAAATTCGTTGGCGCCAAATAATGTTCATCTGCAAACAAAACCGTCTGGTTTACGTTTCAGAGTAAACTTTCCTTCGATTTCATCTCCAACCCGTAAATGGTGTGTGAAACAGTTTGGATCCTGCTGAGACACCAGACTATTCTTATCTGGATCCAAACTGTCACTTAACCGACAAGAATCGCGATAAGTGTGTGGTAACAACGTCAAGTGTGTTGTCATTACGTTGAATTAACACTTTCCCTATTCTATGTTTATTCCAAATTTCAATACCTAATGAATATTCGTGGAAATAATTATAGTACTGTAAAAGTTCTCTATAACGGCCACTAAATTACATCAATTATTTTGTTTTAAATGCAGGTGGCTGCTTAAAGCAAGGTGAAAGTGAAACAGAACGCTCCTATGGGAGCGTTCTGTTTCACTTTCACCTTGCTTTAAATAAGCAGCCACCTGCGCCAAATATCAATTAACTAGCACAATTTAGTGGCCGTTAGAGAGAGGTTTTACTCTAACAATGAAATATAGAAGGTGAAACATGGTAGCCATACTAGCCATTTTAGAAAGTAAAGAAGCATATATTTCAATCTCAATTAGCAAACAGAGCAGACCCTGATCAGGGTCTACTCTGTTTACAAATGCATGAAAATACGCTTATATGAAGGATAGGGTTAAGAATGTTAAAATATAAAAATAAATCCTAACGAATATAGATTGCATCAGGTACTTCTAGTATATTTAACCATGTGCCTCATACACACGCCTTTTCACGTGCATGTATTTGCATGCCTTTGCCTTTGCAAACAGAGTAGACCCAGCCAGGAGCCTGTAGGAGCCGTCTGATCAGGGTCAGCCCTGTTTGCTTATGGAATCATATAAATGTGATTCTAAAGTTTCTACCAGGATAAAATTGCTTTTTTATGAACCATTGTAAAGAATTCATTTAAATAAATAACCATTAAGTTATTATTTCTTACATTAATATTGAGCAGGAAACGGGGTAAACTTGATCTTAGTCAATAATCTATTACCTCATATACTATTTTTAGATCCAACCGCTTTGGATAAATCTACCAAAAATGAGCATTAACTAGAGAAGAGGAAAAATATAATTTTGTAGTTTGAAACCATTGTGATAAATAGAACATTTGTTCCTATAGGAGCAATGCTCTATTTATCACAATGGTTTCAACAGGTGACTATTACAGAGGCATAGAAAGGCGTATTTATGGAGGAAAGGGATAAGCATGGGTTCTTCAAAAGTTGATGTCTGGGGAACGGAATGAGGAACGGAAAATGCATAAATATCCCCTTGGAGTTTTTCGTATTACTATGAACATTTTATATTACCATCTCTCTACACCAAACTAACAACACTATTTAGATATATGTCTATATACGTGTATGTATTTTGCTTAAATTTATTAGATCTAAACCACATTTATATAGCGCTCTTTTCACACCGGATATGTGCGTTCAAAAACGCTTAAGGTGTGAGCCCGGTCACTTTTGCCCTTCTTTATTCTATGTAAAAACAGGCATTTTCTGCATCCCCTAGCTACTTCCAGGCATAGATTTGGGTTATACCTTCTTAACACGTTCATATTTAGTCCAAACACAGTCTCTAGATCACCAGAAAACAAGGTCAAGAACGTTGACTTGTTTCGCTACACACAAAAGTATGTACACACCGTCTATTTTCGCTTTAAATTTGGGCCATTCTGACGCTCCACATACATATTTCCCAACATCCACCAGAGGAAGTAGTCCTGCAAGAGAGTCACAAAAAATGACCCCAATGGGCAGAGAATACACACAGTAACTTGAAAATATGCAATAATTCAGCCTGTCAAGTTCTTAAGAGACTCTTATATTAGCTCATATTTAAAGCACTGCATTTCTAAAGAACTACTTCTTACTGTACTACGACCTCCGGAAGCAATTGCTCACCGGGGTCGTACCTTAAAGTAAAGTACTTAGTTATAGTCTACTTTCAGTCCGTAGGACCGCACATCCGACTGTACATTTACTCCCCTGATCATTGAGTCATTCGCCTACAATACTGAGCACTGCTAACATATGGCGCAGTTATGCAGCTGCGGTACCGGCTAGTGACCCTCACAGGTACCCATTTTAACCCCTGGGTGGAGGTGCGGGTGGGAGACACTGAAAAGCGTCCCTGAAATTTCCGGGAGGGACCGGGATTTAAACACGGACCTCCGGATTGGTAATCAAGCGCGTTACCACTTGACAACCACACACCACAAATACCGGCAGGTTATCTTTACTTTATACAAATAAACACACCGAATGAAATGGCGAAATAAGGAATTACTGTGTAATATAAATGTGACCTCATGTATAAGTAAGTGAAAAGCTAAATCTCTTGAGATGTTGAGCAGCAATTTAAATGCATGGTATTGAAAGCAATAAACGATTTTGCAATAAACGATTTTAGAATTACACACGTTGGTAGTTCTGTTATGTTTCTTGAACAGAGAAATGCAGACACATAAACACTCCGCAAAAATAACTTTAGATAACATTACAACATCTGAACTTCCAAGACAGCTTTTATGCTTTCCCTGTATAAATTGAATTACAAATCCATCTGGATTCGATCTCTTTAAACAATAGTCTCTTAGAGTGGCTTACTCTATTGTTTGTCCCAGGAGATAAATATCAAAATAAAGTGTTATATATTTTATGCATCTGTAGGGTGCAACTGATCCACACAAACATCAATTTCCTTTTGGTTCTCGAAAAACAATCTTCTGGAATTGCCTTTATTTATTATCGTAAAAAGATGTCAGACAGAGAATTGTGCAGAACGTAGCATATCTTCATTTCCAAAAGATTTATGTATGGACTGATTGATGTAATCTTAGAACATTCGGTGTACATTAGAACCTCTCTATAACGGCCACTAAATAAGGAGCGTTCTGTTTTACTTTTACCTTGCTTTAAGCAGCCACCTGCCTTTGACACAAAATACTTGATGTAATTAAGTGGTCGTTATAGAGAGGTTTTATTGTAGTTTTGTGTATTCCTTTTGACTCTGAATGGAGATTCTAAACAATGTTATACCCGACAAGATGAATGTGCATTTTTAATTCCATTCAACGTGGACAAAGCGGGCCTAGCCTTCACACGAATAATTGAAAATAAAATCGTGAAATACTTTCATCCTATTACCAATATTACCAGTTAGACTTGAACAATTAACTCGTTAATTTATTATTACTAAACCTACCCCTCATTGATCCTATAAACACAAACAGGACACCTTCAGACTTAGTTATTGCATATTAATTACTATACGGACAAACAATTAAATACGTAAACTGTCTTGATTTTGTACATAGTCTGACACTTTTGACACTTAAAACTGAAAACAACCATTTTGTCTATAATGAAAATATCAGAAAAGCTTAATGTGTATGGGTCTGAAAAGTGTGGTCTTGATCAAAGATATCGTACTGAAGGAGGACTGTGCACAATCCCCACACCATAAAGTCAGCGTCGGTCCTGTTGTTACTTATCACTATATATACAGTAGAACCTGTATTAAGCGGCCATTCATTTATTGAACATATGTGTCTTAAAACAGATAGTTGTTGCTTAATACAGGACAAAAGTAATGCAGAAAGCTCCTATAAGGTTGACTGCAAAACTAATTTATTTAAGACCATTTAAGCATTACCAGTTAAATGTAATTGACTACGTGTGACATATGTGGTATACTAAAACGGTTTTGAACGACCAACATGCTAACAAAGTCTCGACTAGTTAAGTGCGAATCCAGACTTATATTTTAAAAATAATCTAATGTAATTGTGTATTTTTAATACACGGAAATAGTTAACGTTTGGTTCGGGGTTGAACTGAATCATCTATAGACATTGTATAGAGACATATCCATGCTTCAATACATTATTCGAACGTAAAATTAATATCAATTGTTCTAGCAGACCACGTAAGGGATGGCAATAACAGTTAGCAACTCATTGTAACATTTTTCCTAAACATACTTAGGGCAAATTTGTAATTACCCATGCGAAACATTTATATAAATTGTTTGACAGTTCGGATTACATTTCTGTAATATTTTAGATCTATATACAGTAAAACCTCTCTATAACGACCACTAAATTGTGTTAATTAGTTGGTATTTAAAGCAAGTGACTGCTTAAAGCAAGGTGAAAGTAAAACAGAACGCTCCCATATGAGCGTTCTGTTTTACTTTCACCTTGCTTTAAGCATCCACCTGCCTTTAACACAAAATAATTGATGTAATTTAGTGGTCCTTGTGTCTACTAAAATTCAATAAAACAATGATTCAGTAGGAGTGTTTTATTTCCATCACCCAATTAAGCTCTTTTTCAACATGCATTACAAACACATTATTTATTTATGTTATCAAACATAAAATGCTACGCCCCCACTCCAAAAACAAAATATACGCCCCACCACTTAATCTGCAATCCTGGATCCGCACATGCCTTGTACTCTTGAAAGCAAATGGTCTAAATGTAAGTACAATGTATCGCCATACGCATTCCCGACTTTCAAATTTAATTTTACGATTCTGTCTGGACGGATACTTTGAAAAGTTAACTTAATAGAATACTTAAAGCATTTATAACTAATGTTTTATCTTTTATAGCTGAAAGTTCGTTGTAAGTGCTATATACAGGAGAAACTGCCTGTAATGACCATATAATAAATTAATGGATGTCTATCAGAACAAGTGGTTTAATTCAGGACGAAGGTTAAACAGAAATATACTAGAGGAACTGTCTGCATTACTTTTGAAATGTTTAAAGTTACCACCTATCTTAAAACCCCAAATCATACTTATTTGAGGTGGTCACTTTAGCCCTTTCACCGCCATAGTCGCATAAATGGTACAGTCCTAGATTAGACGCCGCCTTTTTAAGGTGGCGTCTGATCAGGGACTTCACATTTTGTCTGAATCTCACTTTCAATATCTGTACTTTTTCCTTATTTTACCAAATGATTTAACAAACTTGGATTGCAGACGACAATTAGAAATTTAGCGCCGAAATGTTTAAAGTTACCACCTGTCTTAAAATCCCAAATCATACTTATTTGAGGTGGTCCCTTAGACATGTATACTGTATTTGTGATTGTGCCAGTGTGCTCTAGTCTTATAACGGGGGGGGGGGGGGAGGGGGTTTACTCTAATTGCTAAACAAGCACAGGTTACATTTCTCCATGCAACACTCGCGGTAGCCTTTGTCCTGTTATAAAATGGTGCCTTCATATATGAAATACAGTAAAACAACTCTATAACGGCCACTAATATACATCAAGTATTTTGTTTTAAAGGCAGGTGATTGCTTAAAGCAAGGTGAAACAAAAACAGAACGCTCCTATGGGAGCGTTCTGTTTTACTTTCACATTCCTTTAAGCAGCCACCTGCCCTAAATATCAAGTAATTAACACAATAAAGTGGTCGTTATAGAGAGGTTTTACTGTAATTACATCGTAAATATTGATTAGATTTCTATAATGGCAAATGAACACGGGGACTATGGGTCATGGCAGAAACTGTAGAAGCGTATCTTTTTCATTTCATGAGCAAACAGAGCAGACCCTGGTGAGACTAGTGCTACAGGAGCCGTCTGATCTGGATCTACTCTGTTTGCAAAGGCGTAGAAATGCGTAACTATGGAGTTTAGGGTTATAAAATAAACTCTAATCTGAAACATTATTTACTTACACAGTCCCAGGCAAGATGCGTAAATTTAAACATTTTTATAGAATATCTCCTTTATTACTCCTTTCTTCGATACGATTCTACATTTCCCATATTTCTCTACCAATCCTTATGATGTGACCACTCATTAGACCCGTCTCTTAACACATTCCTTCCTAGCGACGCATATTGGCGCCAATGTAAAAGTCACATTTAGAAACCATTGTGACAAATAGAGCATTTGCTCCATAGGAACATATGCTCTATTTATCACAATGGTTTCAAAACTACACAATTCTAAAAATTTCCCTTTCTCTTGTTAACGCGCTCTTTTCAGTAGATTAATTCAAAGAGGTTGGGTCTACACTAGTGTAGGAGGGAATGAGTTAAGGACGATTCTAAAGATTGGATGCAGTGCAAGGTTTAGTTAAGAAATGATGATTTTAGTATTTGAATATTCGCCGTTATCTACTGCTCTGTAAATGTAGATCAGATCCCATTTATTCCGACCCAAATAATCCTGATTAGATGCTAGAGTACGTCTTATCTGGATCCAAGATATTTGCTAATGCCACTCTACTCAGGTTATACTTAAGAGGATAAATGTTAAATTCAGTTCCTGCAGAAATACCTTTCTTATACTGATTATACTGATTATAGATTTTCCTCGACTACAAATGAAATTGACCGGTTTCAAAACGCACTACGAGAATGTGACCTCTGTGCGCAAATCTGGTTTGAATTTGAATATAAATGCCGATATCACCTGATGTTTAATATGTTGCTTTGTCGATTGATCTTCTCGTATGTTATTTTAATTTCACATCAAGGTTTGCTACACTATAATTAGTAGTAATCAATATATAGCATGTGCACTTAAACTTCACAAATATTAGTGCGCTCCAATGTTGTATTACTTTAACCACTATCCGCGACCTGACTCGCATTTGCAAACGGTTTGGATCCAGATAAGACGCCAAGTAACTCGACGTCTCATCATGATCTAAGCTGTTTTACACTCGGTCAGCTTGATCGAGTCGAAAGTACTCAAAGTTGCACCACATCCAAATTGGAGCAAACATTATTTGTTTCAGAGCAGGGTAAGGGTTACTGTTCAGATTCCTTTTCTTTACAGAGGAAGCGTTCAATAGAGTTACCGACAGACAGTCACCCTCTTAACCATTTCCCTGTTCTACATTTATTTCAATTTTTTCAGTACCTACTGAATAGTCATGGAAAATATAGTTACAACGAAATATGGAAGGTGGAACATTGTAGTCATTTTAGAAAGTAAAGAAACAGATCTTTCAAATTCCATTAGAAAACAGAGCAGACCCTGTTCAGACGGCTCCTATAGGAGCCGTCTGATCTGGGTCTACTCTGTTTGCAAATGCGTGCAAAATGCGTTCATATGAGGGAAAGGGTTAACCCATTACTCCATAAATATGCCTTTCTATGTCTTTGCACAAAGAATAGATCTAGACCAGACGTCTGATCTGGGTGTACTATATTTGCAATGGAATTGTATACATATGATCTTACAGTTTCTACCATGGCAACTGTGTTGTTAATACGCTATTACAAAATTTACGATGATTAATATTCATATATACATTATGGGGGTGGAGGGGGTGGAGGGGGTGGAGGGGGGTTAAACTGATGTTGTAATGTAAATGATATTCATTTAAGAAATCATCACAGCATGAATAGTAAATAATTCGATATTTTGATAATGGCACACAGACACATGACACATGATTATAAAATCAGATATGTATTATTCACGAGCAAACAGAACAGACCCTGATCAGACGGCTCCCCACTGGAGTCGTCTGATCTGGGTGTACTCATTTTTGCAAAGGCCTACAATCGTTTATATGATGGAAATGGTTAACAAGTGAAATGGAACACGGCTTCAACCAATTACATACACAGTGGTTCACATTGACCAATTATTGAATACATCAGTGAAATCAGTGAAAAATAAAGAATCTCAGTGATTCATCTTCGATTGCTGGAAAACGTATTTCTTTTAAGTTGTGTAAGTCGACAGGACTTCTTTTTTTTTGGGGGGGGGGGGGGGATATTGTTTTTTATGGAGTTTTCCAGTTCAGCTGGGTTTAATGTAGTGTTTCACTAGTATTACAGCACAAAATCAGTTTGGTATCGCTACCTGTGGAATGATGGCAAATAGTGATAAAGATAGGTCAGCCAAAATATGTTTTCCCAAAATATAAATGAATAGCCAATATTTTAACGTTACATCTATTATGAACGTTTAAACCCTTTTGTTGCTAACGCGCCATCTTTGTTCCTTGGATGTCAAATTAGACGCCAAATATAAATACTGAAGTCTAGAGTTTGAATACACCACAACTTTCACAGCAGATAAACATACTTTCTTAACCCTTTCCCTGATCAATATTCATGCAAGAAATTATGATATCATGGGTATTTATGAGCTGAAGTTTCATAGGAAAACTTTCAAGGAAATTGTTTTGCTTTCACGAAAACTTTAGAATCAGATCTATATCATGTTAAAAGTACATATAACAGACCCTGATCAGACGGCTCCTATAGAGCCGTCTGATCTAGGTCTACTTTGCAGATGCTTGAAATTGCGTTTATATGAAGGAAAGGGTTAAACCTTATGTGAAAAATATATCTGCTTAAAGTTGGAAATGTTCACTTTTGACGACTTCCGATTCGATCAAATTTTTAAGAAAATATTGACCAAGTGTCATGGCACACACCTTTGAGAAACCATTTACCAGGTATCAAACGGCTGAGATCCTGATGAGAGGCTGAGCTACTCGGTGTCTCATCTGGGTCCAAGCTGCTTGCAAACGCGATAAAATCCCAGTTAGCAGGCTAAATGTTAGAATAAGTATAAAAGTTTCCGGACCTGATGAAATGAACATCAAATAGATTTCCGTTCACGCTCATATAAGAGCATCGTTTAACTATATATTTAGTATATAGTATTCCCAGGATATGAACTCAATCTTCCAGGAATAGGGAGATGACGTGTCTTTGTATTACTTGTCTAGACCGCCACTGAGATAACGTTAAAATAAACGGAATTAGCTATATCCCAAAGATTAGCGTGGCTTTACACGCTCTGGAATAACCATACATGAGTCACTAATACCATTTGCAAACAGTGTAGACCCAGATGAGAGAGCTCATTCGAGTATGCTTTTGAAAAACTACAGATCGAGTGTCAAACAGATTGGATCCAGATGAGACGCCGAGCTACTCGGTTTCTCATCGTATTTAAAGATGTTTGCAGTTGTTAGTCAGGTCTCGGATAAGGGTTTAATAGAGATTACTCTCAAAGAAATTTTCCATTTCATTTCAGAAACAATTTTCAGTAGTTTGGTTCATGATGACATTCCAATTATGCAGTATCTCATCTGAATGACGAATTACTCGGTATCATATATGAATGTCGAAATACTCGGTATCTCATCTGAACGTCGAATTACACGGTATCTCATCTGAATGTCTAATAAGTCCGGGTATCTCATGTAAATGTTAAATTACTCAGTATCTCATATGAATGTCAAAATTACTTGGTATCTCATCTGAATGTCAAATTACTCAGTATCCCATGTAAATGTCAAATTACTTGGTATCTCATCTGAATGTCAAATTACTTTAGTATCTCATCTGAATGTCAAATTACTCAGTATCCCATGTGAATGTCAAATTACTTGGTATCTCGTCCGAGTGTCAAATTATTAAGTATCTCATCTGAATGTCAAATTACTTTGTATCTCATCTAAATGTCAAATTACTCAGTATCCCATCTCAATGTCAAATTACTTGGTATCTCGTCCGAGTGTCAAATTATTAAGTGTCTTATCTGAATGTCAAATTACTTGGTACCTCATCTGAATGTCAAATTACTCAGTATCTCATCTGAATGTCAAATTACTTGGTATCTCGTCTGAGTGTCAAATTACTTTGGTATCTCATCTGAATGTCAAGTTACTTGGTATCTCGTCCGAGTGTCAAATTACTCAGTATCATATCTGAATGTTAAATTACTTGGTATCTCGTCTGAATGTCGAATTACTTCGTAGCTCATCTGAATATCAAATTACCCTGAAATCTATGCTATTGTCAAAATGATCACGATCATGAACCCTTCCAACGATGATTTTTCAAATGGACTATTCCAGATTGAAAACAGGTCAAACTTACTGTAAATACGAGGGATGTTTTAAAAGAAAAATGTAAAATTACAAACAGTGCAGATCCTGATGAGAGAGCTCCTCTCGGAGCCCTCGCACCCGGGCCTTCTGATTGCAAAGGACACTAGTGACTCGTTTCCCACACTGAAAGGGTAAACAAAAATGTGAAAAAAGTGTAAAAACAATTGTGAAACTGTCATCAGGAAACTTTCATTTCTAATAGTTTACCATCTATCAACACGTCTATATATGGCATAAAGAAATCAAAATTGTATCTGTTCAACTCTTTATTTCATAAATACTTGTACACGGTTTGACGCTTTTCAGACAGATTAGATCAAGATCAGATGGACCCTGTAGAAGCCTTTTGATAAATGTCTGTTCTGTCTGCGTATGTAATTACAGTAAAACCTCTCTATAACGGCCACTAAATTGTGTTAATTGGTTGG